>MNCL01000089.1:0-706110 GCA_001932985.1 Proctacanthus coquilletti
TTCTTTGGCTTTCTGAAGTCCCTACAGACTTAATTTGCATTTTGAAAAAAAACCGCAAAAGATTGGGAGCAAACGTGGATAAATTCAAAACCCTTAGCAATCTGTTCTCAGTCTTATCCTCTCTTCCGCATCTTTGGGAACGTGTTCAGCACGGCCGCATGACTTAACCAAATTTAAATGGAATGAGCCTGATCTCAATGCTACTTGCAAGAGAATTTTACGATTCAAAGAGATACCATCCGAAAATTCAATTTCGCTGTCTCTAGCGAAGGAACAGATTTCGTTTTGCCTATTGATTTCACGTGTCCAATTCCAATCGATACGTTCCCATCGGCACCGCGAGAAATTGAAATAGAGTCTGATGAGTTGCTCCTCTTATTCTATATTTTCCATTCCCAGTATTTTTTGGAAAGGCTTCAAGCGAGAGTCTGGTAAGTCGGGAATTTATGTCTTTCTTAAAGCCCGAATGGCACAACACAATTTCAACCATTTTCCACTCTATCAATATCTTTCCTTATATCGACAGTTATTGGAAATTTGAATATTGGCATCCTTGGGGATGGGGTAGAACAAATCGTTTGTCTTGTTTCCAGGAAACATAAATTTCCTAAAATAATGTAGTACAATTCACAAACCCAAGTAGAAACATTCGTTTACAAACCTCGTCATCTTCCTATCCCACACCACTAACATTTTCAAAGGTCCCATTTGTCAAGCCTAGTCTAAATATAATAGTCTCTGGCTAGTGTGGAAGAATGCTATCTTCAATGGAGAGAAGACGTGTATCTATCTCATCTTCCAAAACACAGATATGACGGAATACTCCCGCTATCCTGTGCAGGTTCCAGGTATTTACCTCATCCTGAAGCCCCGATTGTTTGTGTTTTCTGATTCATCCTGTGCCTGAACGACCCGGACGACCCGGGTAAAAAGGTGATAGGGAGAAAGATAAAACAAGAGCAATTTGCAAAAAGAGTGATAAAAGTCCCAAATGTTCGCCATGTGAGCAAAATAGGGCTGCTCGGAAAATGAATGCGTTCTTATAACAACGTCCTCGGAACTTCTAACACACCCTGTTTAGAGACGACGGGCAAGTCACTTCAGACACATTTAACGCGCCACAAAGTTTCTTTTATCGTTAAGGTCTCGATTATCGGGTTGCTAAAGATCCGTTCTCACACTGCCAAGAAACTCAATCACAGGTCATCAATCCAATTCGACGTGGTGTGTGCGTTAAATTTAAATGAGAACAAAAAACAGATTTAATAAAATCTCGGAAAACGTTAACGAGGTGTATCATTTTTTTTTTTTTCAGCTACAGAATTGCAAATTTATTTCAACCGAATAATTTATTCGGACAATTTGGAAAATTATGCATTTTCCATGCTTCATGTGGATTATTTGTGAATTTTAATGCTTTAGTTGCATTTGGGGAAAATTTAATGATGACAAAAACGTCTGCAAAAATTAAAATTGAAAAACATGCATTTTATCCTGTAAAAAAAGATCTAGAACAAGCAATTTCTCATACTAACTTAAAATTATATTGCCATTGAAATTTAATTAACTAATAGCTTCCTTTTTTCTTACAGGTAGGTTTGGTAAAATATATATCACTGTAAAAGGTAAGTGCGGTATAAAAATTAATTCTAATAAAAATTATTTAAAATTATTTTTACATACATCTGTAGATGGTAAGTGTTAAGTGTTTAAGTTTTCTTAGTTATAAGCAATTGATAAGTAGGGTAATATTTAACTTATCAATAAATTAATGCATTAAAATACAGAGAAAACATAAATAAGAATTTTAAATTGTGTAGACATAACTGTCGAATGTTTCTTTTATAGAATTTCTAGGAAGAACGATTCTGAAATTCACACCTTTTAATAATGAAACTGTATTTAGAAATATTATTTCAATTATTTTTGAGTACATAATTTTCATTCCAAAATATCGAAATTTGACAAAACAGCAGATATTCAAATGAGTGCTTCTTCAAATACATATTTTTATTAAATAATAAGAAAATAAAAATTAAAAGTTTAATTTTTTTATATATAGTGAGGTTGTGTGTTCGATTCCTAAAGTTTCAAAGTTGAGTTTTAAAGAAAAATACCTTTAGTATTTTTATATGTTAAAGGAACAACTCTCATTACTTGTACAGCGACTTAAAATCAAGGTTATAGTACAAAACTGCAGAGAAGATCTTACCAAAAGCACTTACGATTTTCGTACGCAAATCGATTTAAGTATATTTCCTCGAACTTTATGAAGTTAAGTAATGAAAAGTGTAGTGATCTAACAATTTAAAAAAGGCTGATTTCTACTTAGTGAAAATCGATCAACAGTCACAAGTTATTCAATTTTAATGCTAGAATTGATTTCATTTCTGCTCTTGTTAGTACTTTGACAAATATAGTCTTGCAAAATTTCCCAGAAACTCTAAAAACATGTATTGCTTTAATTATTCGCGAAAAGCACGCTTGTAAATCTTTTACTGTAGCACACCTGAAATTTTTTGAGGTAGAACTAGAAACATCACGAATACGTGTATAATCCTGAAGGGATCAATTAACGACAAAATAAGACCTCAAAGAGATAATTTTCCATTTCACAAAATGGCGCATGGAATATCGCGTGAAGATAATTTTACAACATAAAACCTCATTATCATTTTTGACAATAATATTATGCATTATTGTGAAATCTGGAACCCATTTCAAGCAATTACTGAAAATAATTCTAAAGCTACACGTCCCGTCCGTGCAATAAATTTAAATCGACATGCCACGATAAGGACATTGGGATACTGCCGGAGAATTTTACATGATAAATCCATCATGGTATTAAAAAACGCCGTGATGCTTCCTGGACCAGTTCTGTGTCCAAATGCATCATAAATTTTCATAGTGAAAATTTTCTCCTGGCCGGAAATAGTTGTGCGCCCTACTTTCATCCATTTGCACGTTTGTTTTGTCCACTTTCCCACGATCAGTTTCCTCGCAGGAGCCAAACAGGGTGATTCTGCCTCCGCGTGTTACTATTTTATATCCTGCACGCGACATTGGCCATTTTTTTCTGTCCACGAAATATCAATTTCCATTGCGGCCATATGAAATAATTTAATAAACAACAAACCCTGGCCAGACAATTGATGGACGATGCCTTTTTTCCGCCAATCATACGTGATATATGTGGTATATAACGTCCAAATGGACTAAATATTTTTATCTATTGCCTGACTTTTAAATATTATTAATAGAATTTTTAAACGTACGTCGAAGCGATAACCATGCGTTTAAAATGAAGGATTTGAAGAAAACATTTGTATGGTATGGTTTGGTATTAAAAAGGATAATAACGAATTATTCTTAACTTTCACTGCTAAACCTTTTCTCCTTAAATAAGAATTTTAAAAGAGTTTAATACTTTGAGAAAGAGTTTTCAACTTCTTCGAAAACCCTAAGAAAGGCATAAAAATAAACAAGGCTTTAAATAAATTAGAAAACGAATGAAGACAGACTCACAAAAATTGGAAAAGTTTCGCTAAAATTTTGCGAATTTAGTAGAAGGTTATTCATATACTTATAGTAAATAATCCCTGGAATTACGCGAAATTTGTGGTTTTTCTTTAAGAAGTACGAAAATTTAACTTTTTCAAAGCATGTAAAAATGTACAAATTTTCATAATTGCTTTATCCCTTAGTACGTTTAGTACTAAAAATTTCATTCCCCTTTTTGAGGCCATTGTCGAGTAAATGAACAAATATTAAATTAAGAATCCAATTACGGGTAGAAAATATTTTGAAAGTAAAATTAATACAACGTCACGGCTTTTAAAGAGGATTGGAATTAATGATCAACCCTTTGAACGTCAAAAGATGTACGAAGACTTTCCCGTCTAAATGCGCGTCCGCCACTAACTCCGGATTGTAAATATTGATTGAGATTTTTTAAAGACGCCCTTTTCGTTTTCGAGGCAGGAGCAAAACTGACGGCCTGAAATGGGAAAATATAGGCGTGTAAGGAAGTTACCTCCACACGTTGGCGTCTTTCTCTAGGTGCAAGGAATCTTTTAAATGGCATCCTTTGGTGGAGCCACTGGTTTTTGTCTCACCTTTTCAATCGAAATACCCGGCATGGCGCACGGCATCGACGGAAGTTAATTAAATGTGAAATTTTAAAACAAACAGTGCGCCCCGGAGCCTTCGTCCACACTGTCAAACTTTCGGTGGCCACGTTTTTCGGGCGTTTGCTTTGTATTCATAACAAATTTGTTTTGACAAGGGCGGAGTTGGCCGCATGGTGCAGGGAGCCGGTTCTGTTTTCGGATCAGTGATTTCCGGTGTGCAGGTAAGCGACAGGTCCACAATGGGCCCAGTCAGAAAGGGGAAAGGGACGCCTTTGAGGTAATTAACTGGAATTGACACGTGTGCTCCTTTAACTCGATGTTAGTACTCACTTAATTTATAATACAAAAAATGGCGACTTTACGAAAGCTAGGAAATTTTCTTGGCTTTGTCTATCTAAGTACTAAACATTTCTTTGCTATTTAAAAACTACTAGTAACATTTCGAGTGAATACAAGGCCGGGCTATTTTACTGTTTTACTAGAAACCCAAATCTAGCGATCGGGGTATCAAGGAATCAATGGACTAGTCAGCGGGTAGGCAGCCAAGCGATCAGTTAGGAGGTTACTCGGTCGGTAATTAATGGTTACGTCGGCTAATAGGTCCGTTGATTAGTGGATCAGGAGTTCAAGGTGTGAGTGGCTCAGTAGGCCACTTGGACAGGCAATAAGGCGGTCAATCGGCCGGGTGTTCAATTGGTTAGTGGATCAATAATTGGTAAGTAGTCGGTTAGTCGGTTAGCCGTGGAGACAGTCAGCTGGTTAGCAGATTCAGCGGTCAGATCATGTCTGAAATCAATTAAATCTTTTGAAATAAAGGAAGGTTATTTAAAAATTATGTAAAAAAATTAAATTAGTAAAATAATTTGATACAAAGTGAAAATTCTTAACATAAAGGAACAATGTTTTAAATTAACTAAAATGACTATTAATTTAAGACTTCAATTTTTAATTTAAAGAAAAGATGATTTTTTAACTATTGCACATAATTAATTTCACTTTATCGCTCCTTTGTCAGTTAAAATGCTGAATATTTTTAAAATCCGACGTGCTACTAATTTAATAATAACAATTCTAGTATTGGAGTCGCCCCCGATTAAAGTCATTTTTAAGTTCCTCCTGGTAGCCCCCCTGCAGCCGGGAGGGTTCGTTACGGAGCTCGTTTAATTTCTCCGCATTCTCCGTCTTGAAATTTTATTAAACCTGCTAAGTAGAACGAAGCTGCGCCACTTGATTGCGTCTTGCTTCCTGGCCAAGGGAAATAAACGACGAGAATGTTTTATTAGCTCTCCGCAGCCCGCCGGGAGGTGAGGCACGACTTGCACCATTATAGCTAAGGGCTAAGGCATTACCCACTTAACCTCTCACCGACAATTATTCCCGCTGTTCCGGAAGGTGCTAAATGCTGGCACACCCACGATCGTTCAGTTCCGTCCCACTAACTCCCGGTTCAATGCGAAACGGTCGCCGTCGCTGGCTAAAATCGGGAGAGGTGACAGTTATTGTCTGGCTCCTGATAAATTGCACCTATTTTTGCAAGAACAGACTCCCGGGCCCGCGGGTTTTACGAGGAGTCCCCGGGCGGCAAGTGATCCAGCAATTAATAGGGCTCTTATGATGCGTTGCGGTTATGGTTGCACGTGTTTCCCACCACGACCCATAAAACATCCGGCGCAGGAACTTTGTGCGCGCTCCTGCAGTTGTTTACTAAGGGCGGTTCCTTCTCTTCCCTGGCCTGCATAAAACACAATGGCTTTCAGTTTCAAATGCTCGAGTACTTGTCCTGTTTCAACATCGTAAAGTTTAAGTAACGTACTTCCCCAAAGATTTACAGAATGAAGTACAATAAAACGTTCTATTAATAATACTATCAAATACACAAGTACATGCATTATATATTTTCATGGGCATTCCAGGGTGTATTGTTTTAATTTCTCAATAATTTTTTTTTAAATTCTGACCTATTTGGACAAAGAAAAAAGAAAAACAATTACAAAACAACGTTTCTTTAAGGCACTACGTACACATTTCTTCCCTTTAATTAAAAGATAGTACGAAAATTGTTTAAGAAAAGTAAACTATGAACTTTTAGTTGACAACTGTAAGATGAAGGTTTTATTTTCTAAAACAATTCTTACCTTGAAAACTTTATTTCAATTCCCATTTTTATAAACAAATCTGTTAAAATTTAGAAGCAAGTTTTTATATAGTCAATTTTGCAGGTAAATACATAATTCTTTTTATACCTGTTTAAAAGAAAAAACCTTATAAAAATTCCTTTTAATCTTAACAATAGGTCAACATAAAGCAAACTTTAGTAAAACAAAAATTCAATGCATTTTATTCGAGTTTCATAAAACACCCAGAATTTCGGTTCCATTGGTGTTGTTTACATTGCGTCACGAATTGTAACAAAAAATGAATTTTATTGTAGTTGCTGCATTAAAGTCCCGCCATAAAAGTAGCTTCCGAGATTTTTAAGTTAGTATTCATAAAACGCCGGCAAACTGTGCGCCATAAAACTACATTGCCATTTTAACGAGTATATAATTTGATTACATGGCCCATTTGGTGCTCGTAAGTAGAACCATTGTCAGGGAAGTGTGAATCTTTTTGCACTTTTTGGAGAAATTTTAATTTTAAATTGTATTGCATACAAAAACACACAGTTGCAAAAATTAAAGTACTTTTACAGGAATTAAGGGATTTCCCTTGATTACAAATTTCAACTAATTTTTTTGGGCGAAAGTTTATTAACTCCAAGCGCATTCGAACAGTTTTGTATATCGTTGGTTTTAATTATAAATATTTAATAAATTACCATTTATTAAGCATAAATTCGCCGAATAAACTCGTTCAATTTTTGAAAATACAGGGAGAAATTTCTTAAGATTTTTTTTTTTTTTAGAAAAAACTTTCGAGCTGGAAAGAAATCAGAGTTTCACCCTGATACTCGTTTCAGATTCTTTCAGAGAACGTGTAATTAATCTGGAACTTTAACATCGCACGTTTACATAAAACCATATGAAGCAAATTTTATTCCGCATACTTGGAGGCGACAGTTTTCCGGAGACGATTTCATCCGGATATCCGGACGGTTAAAACTGAGCCCGGGAATATTAGATATCTTTATATAATATACAAGTGTATCCTTTACTTATTTGTATAATTTTGAAAGTCATTCCCAATCATAAATGTAATTAAGATCTGTGAGGTCATGAAGCCAACGACTTTTACAGTATTCTTGATAAAATACTATCACTACGTTTGAGCGTATATGTCCTGCCTTTTAAAATTACCCAAATTTGGAATACCTGCTTGTAAATTAATTCCAAATTGAAAATACATGCTCATCAAACGAGTATACTTGATGAAAGGAAGATAAAAACTCACCACCAGGAGTGACATAATTTGTATCGTCTACCGAATTCAGAGCGAATTTAACGCGCAGGTCGACGACGCCTGTCCTTAGAGATCTATTCATTTTGGAAAACGACGTGTCCATATCCGCCTTCATTACCGCCCTTTGCCCTCCGAGCCCCTCGACACTTGCATCAAAATTACGACTGGTAATAAACACTTCCTCCTGGAAAAGACGAGTTGGTTAAAAAGTAGGCACGAAGATGTATACGTAGGGTTTTTTCGAATACGGCAAACGTTTTCTGTAATTCAATGGTGTAAAGCGTACCAGAAGGGCTTCAGAAAGGGTTTCCAGAAGGGTTTCCTTTGCAGTTCTACTTCCGGCATCTGACTCGCCTTTTGTGCAACTGTTGCAGCGGGAAAAGCGGAAGAATAGTCGAGTTCTATTTTGCAGCTTTAATAGAAAGCCCTGCACAACAAACGGGTGCTGCCAGTTTCAGGTGGTGGCCCCAACCTCACGTACTTTCCTCCCGGTATTGACACAATTTACTGTACCGTTTGAAGATTTAATGACATCTCTTGAACCCCATGTACAATGCCGTTTGAATCGGTTGAATCGGTTGAATCAGTGAATTTAGAAAGACCAGTTTTTTCATCGTTCCGGAATCCTGCAATCTGCACTCGCATCAATTACACGAAATGTTTTTGTGTTTAATTGAACGTCTCGGTACACTTGACGCCTTGTTAGACTTAATTGGATCAATCTAAATTATTTCAGCACGTTCGCACTCGGCGCGAGGTGAGCTCCTGGCCAGCAGGCGAACCAAACTCCAGACGAATCTCATTGGGGCGTTGAGCCACAGTGTGCGTGTGTGTGTTTGTGCCACACACACACGGCGGCAAAGGGCTCCGCGTTTAGGGATTCATTAGCGAACGTGTTGATTTAAAACCGGACAAATTGCGGTCTAGTGACTAGTTTAACGTGTCACCAAACAATCAGGAATTGCATTGTTTTATAAACACATTTTACGTACATTTCACACAAATTTACTACATTTTATTGTTTATTATTCCATAACGCTGGAAACTTCTGGACAAATTTTAACGAACTCTTCACTGTACTATTACACTTCAAATAAATGCATTTTATAATCTAACTATGTCCACTTGTCTATTTTGCGGTTTATTATTTTATTATGCTGAAAGTTTTACTTTTGAGGAATTTTATTCAACAGTATTTACTTTGTATTTAATATCGCGAGCGAAGTCATGCGAAGGAACTAATGTTTAAAAGTCGATTCTTTTTTAACAAAAATTGAATTAAAACAAAATTATTTAAAAAAAGTGCAACAGAAGCAAATTAACTTATTACCTTATTATACTTTTAACTTATTTACCTTTTTATTATTATTGTTTTTTTTTATTATAATTGTCTTTCTTTTTCATATTATGCAGTGAAATCATATGATCATGTTTCGAATTTTTTAAAAGGCTTTAACTAAATGCAGAAACACCCCGTGAAGAAAATTCTCATTGCTTTAATATTTTAAATATATGAACAAAGGACTTTATTGAAAAAAAAAATATCCAAAAATGTTTACGAGTAAAACGAAATCGTTTTTGAACAAATTTGATGTTAACCAATTTTTGATGAATGTCTAATAATTATATTTTTAGAATTACATAATTCCTGCATATGTTTATCAGTTCATGGAAAACGTACGAATTATTTAATATGAAAACTTTAAAAGTTATTTATTGCAAAGTTTGTTCACTCATAGAAACTGAACAATTCCCAACATCATGTAAAAATACCTTACATACTTCTTAAAATATAGAAAAATGTTAATGCAATTTTTAAAAAGTTTCCATTAATCTTAATGACAAGCAAATTATTTCAAAATAATTTTAAAATCCTGGATTATATTCAATTACTATTCAGTAAATTGCAATTAAATTGCATTTGAAATTAAAGCAAGAGTCGAGTCCAAGTATTGAAATCCTTTAAAAAGTACCCTTTTATTAAATCCTTACTTTATTTTCGAATCAGTATTCTGAGTAAGCACTGAGAGATGAGGGCATAAGAAGATTTGTTTTCATTTAATTACCTGAGCATTGGAAAGGCTTGTAGGGTTTATTAAATAGGACGTCCCTGAGACAAGTAGCTTTGAAGTAGAGTCGTCCACTCAGTTAAACTTATCCGAGGGAGGTTACCTTGGCATCATGTGAATAGCCAGAGGTGCAAAAGCAATCAAAATCAAGGGAGGTACTAGAATTAGTGCTGCTTGGATCTGTTTGTCTTCCAAATCCTTGCGACAAAATTGCAGAATTTTATTACGTCCTTAATTAATTAAAAAAAATGGAACACGAGAAGAAAGTGATGTTCACGACCGGAGTCGTCTGATGATCAGCTTTTCTTATCAACTGAAGGGTCCTCCATTGTTGGGATGTAATAAAATCATGTTAATTTTGTTCATTATAATCAGTCCTCCGGGTTTGTAGTACAAAAAAATGGAAAAATAATAGAGCCAAGAATGTCTGAGAGTTAACACAAGCTCCTTGTGAACGAATAAATCGGAAACAATAAAATCCAGCTTTACAGCTTTTGGGTGCGTCTAGTTCAAGAACCTTTTTATACACTTCAGTGAATACTCCACACTTCTCGCCCAAAACACATTCTGAGAATGTCATCCTATTCATCGGAAAGTCGACCACTTTAAACACACTATTACTTTCTCTTTGACCTTTTACTTTCTCCTACCAGCAAAATCTCGATATAAGGGTGTAGTAAAGAGGAGTGTAAATCACGTTTTAATTGTGAGTTTCTTCCACAAGGATTAGAAGAAGAAATCAGTTGGCGCCTTCTGTTCTTATCATCTGGGATCCTGCTGATCCTTTTCACTTAAGATAGGTTAAAGGTATTCCGACCTAGATAAGTCTCATACTTTAGGCGACAATATTCTCCCTTGCCTACAATCATTTTCTTTTAAATCAGCGACCCGAAAAAATCTATACAATTTGTTTTTAAGAACGTTCCATTAAAGTTAATACTTAAAATCTCGCCATCATGACTTCGTTGATTTTAATATCACGCTTTTTTATCTTTTTGCTAAACGAAAATATTCAATTAATTAAAATTTCTGGAAAAAAAGACATTGAAAAGTAAGAACAGTATTTTTTGCAGTATCTAAAATTGCTTAAATAAAGTAATAAACTTTTCTATTTACTTTTCAAAGACCCTTGTAAATTCAACAAATTTAATTACGTAGTGAAAAGGTATTTTTATAGAAGTTTGTATAAAAAATTAAAACAATAAATAGGCTGAAAACAATTTCCTGGCATAGATGCTTTCCTACTGTTTTTCCACTTTAAAATCTTCCGAGCGTTTTCAGACAATTTACTAAAATAAATTTTAATTTGAAACAAACTGTGACTTTCTTTAACCGTTTATATTAAATTTTTTGCAAAATAAAAGTTCCAATCAAATCATTGTCTAAAGAAAGCAATTATCCCAAATTTAACAGGAAATTTAAGGGGTTTACTGAACAGAAGTTTCGTGTAAATAGAAATTAAACCGTGACTACCAAATCCTTTCATTTCTTTGTGAATGCTAACTTAAAAGAAATAAAACGCTACGCTACGTAATCCCACTTTCATGCCGCAATACTTGTCTTCAAAAAAGTGGCATCAAAGGAGTTGCAGCTCTTTTCTGGAGCCTCCGACAATCCGAAGATATCTTCCGTCAGTAACTTAAGTAATCCAAGGACCACTAGTTGTCTATCAGAGGAACGAACAAAAACTCTTTCACATCCTTCACAGGAATTCGGAGCTCACATTGGTATCTATTTATTAAAGACTCCCAATTTCCCATTAAAAAGATCCAGAAAGGCGTGTAAGTTTGAAGTTCTGAGATAGGGTTAAAATTTCAAATGGGCGAGGTACATTAAGAAACTCTATACGAAATACCTGGCACATTTTATTCGAATGAACTTTGTTAAAAGTTCCTTAATAGTAATGAAATCATCTGAATGCTTTCCATCGAGCAGCCTCATTTAAGTTTAAGATTGAAGGCGAAAAGTTTTTCTTGGCGGGACGACTTAAGGAGAGCAGCAGACACTTAACACTATCACATTGGAAGTGCACCTGTGAATGTTCCCGAACTTTGGGAAAGTTCAACAAATGCTTAATTAAATTATTCAGCAAGATTTCGCTCACCCGTAGAATCAACTGTACCTGACTGTACTCAACTATGTCTGACTATACTTGACTACGTTTTATGCACCGAAGGGCTCGAACAGAGCTCCTCGGCTTGTTGTTGAAGTCTGTTTCAGATAGGTCAACAAATAATTAAAAAAGCAAACTTTAATCGGAAGGAACGGAGTTTTTCTTCCGAATTTTTAGTGGAAATTGAATTTAATCTTCAGCGATTGGCAAACAGATATCATTTAAGAACTCACAGATCTGGCGACAATGAGATTTAATTAAAACTGCCTGTAATAAAACTCACCTTAAATAGTTGCCATAAACATCGAAATGGGCGTATCTAATCCCAGGTGGAATTCAATAAGGACTCGGATCTTATAAAGCTGCACGTTATAGCCCAATGAATCCAATATCCACGAAAAACGTGTTGCTCAAGCGACATTAGTGGCAAAGTACCTATCTCGTACCTATGGCGGCTGAAACAGGCACGTCTGACTGCTTGTATCATGTACTTAAAATGAATCACCCTGTGGAATTGAAACGTTCTGTTCCGTAACGAAAATAACAGCAAATATTTACAGGCGGCTTGAATACAAATTAAGTGAAATCTCTATGTTCAGCGTTAAATCGATTGGGAGTTGGTTTCCCACTGAGACGATTCATTTCCGCGACAAATAATCCAAACTTTCCTCACTCTTTTTAAGCATGTGGGACTTTGTCTAGATCTCAAAACTCCGTTTTACTTCATTTGTGCACATCTATTTTGCTTTATTTACCATATAACATTGTTTTGGTACGCAGGATTGAAGAATTTTTTGAATATTTTCTTCCATTTCTTTTAATATAGCAATATTTCATCGTTTCATAGTACCTAACCCCAAATCAAACTTGAAAATCTTGTCCTTGTAAAATATTAAAAACTTGGTAATTAATTTTGAAATTTCATATCAATAAAAACAAAAACGCTTTTAAAGACTATTCAATTTGACAATAAAAAAAAAAAGTCAGTAAAAAGAGAGCTAATTGCATGATCAAAAATGCGCATGATCAAAAATTCAATTAACTTTTTTAACATAAACTGAAAATAAAAATATTAAAGCCAGAGTCGTGATATAAATAGACTAGAAGTTCACTACACTTTTTACGCTCTCTTTAAATGTTGAAATTGCTCCTTAGTGTTAGGTGCTTTCGTGACTAGGATATAATAAATAAAAACACTCCGCTCGACGGAAGAAGTTACGACACGCTCTTTTGCCAGTAGAGATAACAATAAAAGAATTCATTTTCTAATAGACTAATAAACTGAGGTGATGGAACCGCATGATTTTCATATGTTACGTCGCCGTCTGGTCTTATTTCTATCATGAATTAGTAACGTGCTAATTTCACACCAAAATTGTACCACATAGAGATGGAAGCATAAAAAAAAATAATGCCAGGGCTAGTAAAGTGGAAATAATCGTAAGCACATACATGTACATATATTAATAATTTAAATATCTGAAATAATTTAAAAAGTAAAAGCGTGTGGTTTGAAATATATGAGTATTTACATAAAATACAATAAATATAAAAATAAATTAACATACAGGTTTTTCGTGTCCCAAATTTTTACCTTATCCTTTAATAGTGTTTGGTTTTCTTCGTTTAGTGTATACTACTTTATTTTCTCTTTTATAATTATATCAAGTGTTTGGATACCTCCTTCATAAAAGTATTTTCAAATAATTTGTAGCAATAGAAGTACAACTAAACGAGTGTTATTATAGAAGCCTCTTACACTCAATATCCTATTAGTGTCCCAATCTGGTTTATAGAATTATTTCCCATATGGAAATGGACTATATTCTCTAAAATAAAGCCTACACATTTGGTACTGAAATGCAACATAAAACCTTTACCATCGTTTTCCTATTTTATTGTCGAGTTGGCCACGCTTACAGCTTCAGGCGGAGACAGTACTTTTAAAACGGATAAAGTCTTCTATGTGCTAAACTTTTTACACAATCATACTAAACACGGATTCCCATGCATATTTCCATAATTTCTAAGAGGAAGATGAGTCAGAAAATACCTGGCGGCCCTTTATCTTATTCCTACATTAGGTTTTGAATGCATCTTTTATACGGAATGGATTCAATTGCGGCCTCTTTTGCCCAGCCTGATCTCCACAAAATTCTCCAGCCCAGAAACTGCTGCAACTAAACAAGGTCTATAGACGCTCCTCATAAAAGGTGCTACTACGTCTGCGGAAGACGTATTGGTCTCATGGGCTACAGATATTTATAAAAATGAGCTCTTACCCTAATTTAGTTACAATGGTCGGTCGTATTTATGCTCCGGTCGTGTTTTACCGTAGTGGAGTACTCAGGGAAAACACTTGACTGCAGCATGAAGGATTTCCCAGAAGAATTAGAAAGTGGATGGGAATGAGACCATCGGTTTGCAAGAGAAATTTTATTACTTTTATTAATACTGGTTTCTATCTTATACAAACCTAAGACTACTACTTGTAATTCAACAAAAAAAAAAAGGAGACGAAGGTATCTAGTTCTAAAGGACTGAAGTAAACCAGGTATTGTTTATTAAATTACTAACATATAAGATACAATTTACATTATGTCATCCTTGTATGTATATTAAGTAGGTATCATCGGAATATGCTTAATAGGATTTGATTTTTCGATACTTTCCAGATCTTGATCGCTCAAAAGTATATAAAGTATATTTTTAACAAGAATGTGTTTACCATTGTTCTAATTGTATAAAATAATTAGACGGACGAATATTTCGCTATTTTATGTGCCTTTTAAATTATATTTTGAAAAAACATAATAACAAAGAATAATAATAATTGTTAAAATTTTCCAATATCTATACCCTAAGTTGGGTTTTCCAATGCTTTATCGACAAATTTAATTAAAAGTTATATAATTAAATTTATCTATTTAGCAAACACTATTCGTTTTTCCTGTTTCCAATTCCCAAAAAACATTCTTATACTTCCTCAGACTTGCCTATATCTACAAACATGAAAAATAAGTGGAAAAACCTTTGGTAGTCTTACGCTTTTGAAATGATTTCTAAATTGGTTTTCTGCTTTTACAAACATCTCCGACTGTGACATTTTCTGGAAAAATAAAATAATGCCTATCACCTTTCCGAATAAATATATAATATACTTTTTAAAAACGTTGTTGATCAAATTAATACATTTAACAAGCCAGTGATCTGGAAACTCAGGTTCATTATGAATATCCAAGAATTCCTCTTCTATGCTGCCAAATAAGTCTGAATATTTATGATTATCGGTAAAATGTATAAATTATACAAAATTAAAGGCCGTTGCGGAATTAATGCAAAATTATGGGCTTCTCAAGGGGCCTCGTTAGTAACTTACTTAGACATCTCTTCGGACTGTTCCGGTGTTAATGGGAATAACTTCCGTTTAAATTCAGCGTTAATGAGAAATTAAGCGCGAAGATGTTTAACCCGCTCACCAAACCCCCTAATTTGAATTCCGCATTTGTGCCGGTAATTACATGGCAAATTAATCATGCGAACTTAATAGGATAACTCATAGTGTCAATAATCGCCCTAGCTGGCGATACGAATGTCAATAAGGTTCCCTAGTTGCGGGTGATTTATTAACAGACACAAGACGGCACCGGAGCTGCCGAGGGGGCTTTTGTGGCTAAACACAATTCGCACTCCATTGTTACTTGCTGGATCACTTCAAAGGGACTCTGCCGTCCTTTAGCCATTTGTTATGTCAATCCTTGTGCCACGTTCCCACGTACGCAGCACTTGGCTCTGAAGGGCCAGCACCACTGCAGCGCGAAGGGCTCTCCCAAACTTTTCATTTATTCATATTTTCAAGACAAGTCGTGACTCCTTCTGCTGGCGCATCATCCCGCGGGCACCTCTTGACTTCATTTGTAATCCTTAGGCGCTCTCGAGAAAGTGAAGAGGAACAGTGCCAAGATTAAATTCCTTCTCAGTGTTGGTTTTGATTGCGGAAGTAACAATGTGAGAGCCACTAAAGCGCCCCAACAAGATAAAGGCGGAGATTTGAATTTCTCAGAACAGGGAAGTAGGAAATTGATTAAAGCACGCAGATTGCCGGATGCCACTACTCCCTGGAAAGATTGGCAAGATTGGCAAGATTGGCAGACTTGGCGTGCTGTTTGGTAAACCAAACTGGTGGAAATCCAATTTCCTTCGAACTGAAATTGTCTAATTAAATTGCATTTAATTTGCATCTTTCAGCAGGTATATTCCACTCCGGATTACTTCCCAGGAATCGTACAGGTTTAATTCTCTCTCTTCGTGTTGTTTGGTTCTTAAAATTTTTAAATATTCGTTAGCAAATTTTCTCCAGGAATACCTCACTTTAGTATGCAAAAATACTGAATTAAAAATAATAAATTTATACAAATACCCAGGTGTAATTTCATGAAAAAAAAATTTAATACAGTTGCATCAGAATCAAGAAAAACTTTAATTAGAAGTTAGCTAAGAAATATCTTTGATCTTCGTAATAGCAATGGATAATTGTAAAATTGAAAGCACTTTTATAAGGTAATAACACTTTTTATTGCAATAAATACGTTCGCGGATTACTTCTGAGTACATTTCACTGAAAAGACTCGGTGCTGCGGTGGTCGAAGTCAGTAAGTGTTATTCTTTGAAAGCAGTAGCATAAACACTTTGTGATTTAATACAGATCTTGACATGTCTGAAGGCAATTGTACAACTTCGACATCTTCAGTCAATTCGACATCTTCTATGATTTCAACGTCAACAATCTTTTCGAAATCTTCAAAAGTTTCGACGTCTTCGGAAACTTTGTCTTCATCCAGGTAATATTATATTATATAAACTTAAATAGTTAAGATGGCAAAGCAGTCCCAGCACGCCGTTTATGTAACCAACATCTTTCTATACTAATACTAACAAATCGATAGTGTAAATTTATTTCCATATGTGGAATAATTTTAGGAATTACTAGACATTTATTGAAAATCGTTTCACTGTTGGAAAGAGAATTTAAGAAAATTGCAATAAGCTACTTTTTACAATATTTACATATTAAAAAATACGTGTCATGACATGGTACAAAACGGAATAAGTGCGGTTTTGTTAATGAAATAGTTGTTAAAAGACTGATACGTGACTGAATTTTTGCAAATTTGTTTGGATCATTTAAATTGTTTCAGCAAACGAAGGTCTTTTAGAATTTATATATTTATTACGTGAAAACTTATTATACATTTTTATTATTCAAATCACTGGTAGAACCTCCGCATCTGGACAAAGTTGCAGAAAAAGATTACTTACAATTAATACGATATTCAATTTTAGTTCTTCAATTCATAAGCGCTTTATTCGCTATTCCGGTAAGAGTTTTATTAATTTTTTACCCTTTTAAAACATTTTCCAATCTACTGGAATTTATAGTACAAGAATCAAAGGAAAACACCTCAAGTTTTTTTCAAAAATTCGTCCAGAATGTTCATTCTTTTGTAATCAAGTTGTTACTATTAATGAGTATAAAAATAACCCGGTATTTTATGTTTTTAGATTTTTCGTTTTTATTAGTATACAATTTTGGTCCAAATGTTGTAATTTAAATAAACAATAAAGCATTTTAACATAAAACATTTTTTATTATTAACGCAATAATCGATACTGGTAAGCATTTAAATTTCACCAAAGAACTTTTAAAATATAAATTTTAGATTTTATTAACACACATTCTAATAAAATTGCAAAAAAAGTTAAAAGTTTTGTAGCTTTCGGTTTCTGGGATAAAATGGAAGTAAAAGCTTGTATTTAGCTTGATACTATAAATTTACAAAGCCGGAATCGCTAAACTATCAACCATTATCTACCTTTTGTATAGAACATTTCGTCCAAGTGGTATTTTTCACTTTTTCTGGTAGACTGAGTTTTGCAACACTATCACCGCGGGTGCAATTTTTAGGTATTTAATAGCACTTAAGCTACCCTTGCCGCAGACCAGTGTATTTTTGTGCTGGAACGGATATGGACAGAGAAAATGCATTTGTTGTTGCCCACGGGGCGTTGCTTAAGGGCAACAGCGCCAGGGATACATGTCCCACTCCAACTGGAATGTCGACGAATCAAACGGTGGAGCTCGCTTATCCCAGCATCAGGATCCTTAATTAAACAGCAACAGTGAACGCACGAAGGCATTAAGTGGTAATTTATCGAAGCCATTAAGTGGAATTGAAGAATTCGAAAACTCGAAACAAATCGCCAAATACGGAGGCTTGTTTTCCGGATAATGAAGTGATTTGATACTACCGATGCCTCCTACAGGCGCTGCCGTTGCCGTGCAGGGAAGGGCGATAGGCGCGGATAGGCGCGGGCAAACAGCTATGATATCAATTTCAAAGAAGCGTTTTCCACGGTTCACTTAATATTTAACGGACCAATCATTTGGCTCATCCCGGGGCCGGCGATTCTCGATTTATCCAGCTCCCATTCCTTTGGCACTTGCAATGATCTACGGACCCGGGGGTCTCGACCGGCCGGGACAAAGTGTGGGCAAAAGGCCCAAAAAGCAAGAGTTCCTGATGGCATGTAATCATCCATCGATTGGGGCAACAAGTCTCAAGTCTCTGTAGCTGGAGCTCTTTCGGGCTTCAAAATTTTAGACTCGAGATTCGAGCTGCGACCAGGGAATTAGCACACCTGTGAACTTAAGAAACTTTAAAATTTCACAAGTTGACTTCTACAGGAAGGAAGTTGATCCGCAAAGTACAAGCGAACTTTGGGCAGATTTATTTTGTAATTTATAAGAATATTCCCGTGGGAGCATGAAGACGAACTCCCGGAGACAAAGACGGAGCAGGAAAAACTTCCTTTATGATTTTTTGTTGTTTGTTGACTTTCAATTTTCATATATGCGAGAACTGAATCTGCCGAGTCAATCACGGCACATCTGCTGTTGTTATGGACTTCCGAAAATTACTTTAGCCACTTGTGTACACAAGAAATCAGAGTGGATTTTCAAAAATTTATTAAAAATCGTATTATGGTAAAGTTCTTACCGAAGCCAGTTCTCCTTGCTTTAGTATTATTGATTGATATTGGGGAATTGAGATAAAGAAATGTTTTTACATTTAGATAATACAAAAACTTAGATAATTCACATTTTTTACAAATTATTCTAAAGTATGCACTTACACTTAATCCATATATCGCGCTTTTATTTTATATAACAACAAAAGTATTCGAAGTCCTTTAAAAAATACCAACATATAAAAATTTTCTATTTTCAAGTTCATAATTTTTGTGCGAAAAAAAAATCAAAATTATTTAAATATTTTCCTTTGTTTGTTTGTGCTTTGACAACGATCTTCTCAACAAATATATCTTTTTTTATTATTAATTTTCTTTTAGATATTTCTCATTGTATTTTTAGCAAAAATGTTTTTTTATATGCTCTGTTTTTCACAAACTAAGAATCAAATATTTCGTGATAATTTTTTATAATAAAGCTATTTAGGAATTCTATTAATATAATTAAATTGTTAATAATTATTATTCAAATTTGATATTAAATTTTCGACTTTGTTTATAAATCATATAAATGTTATGATAACAAAAAATTATAATTAACTGAAATGATAGAAAATAATTTAAATGGTAAACGTATACTGAAATGTCGCAAAATTTTTTTAATGTGGAAAACAAAGAAAGTTAAAAAATATGAATCTAGTTCCAACGATTAAAATACATAACAACAAATTAACATTTTCAAAGGGTGAAGGAGTTTTTTCTGAACCCTTTAATAGAATAAATTAGATAAAAATTGTACTAAAGTAGCGTGGATTAAGTGACAATCCTCATAATAATTCAAAAAATAAAAAATCAAATCACTTTATACAAGACAAAGATCAGACATTCTTTGAAAAATTTCCTACCGACAAATATAAAACAGTTTTAATAGAAGTTTTTTGGCATATTCCCAGTACTATATTGAAAAAAGTAATAAGTTAAAAGACTGGTTACAAAACGTACCATATTTTATATATCAATATTTTTAATTTTACAGATCTCCAGAGGATACAAAAACGATGAGAGTTCAAGCAATTCCGTCGTCCCCGGGGCGTTCATTCACGGAACCCCGAGTACGCGAATATAACTCACAATTCAGTTCAGTTCAGCTCGATTTTTGTTAATTTATTGTCGAGTATTATTATTATTCGTATATAAATAAACTTTATATAATAATTTTTTCTATCAGATTTTTTACATGCAAAAAACGGAAATACCAAACAAAATTATTTTGATATCAAGAGCTGAAATTTGGAACAAATAGAAATTGTGAAAATGGTAACAAGATTTTTGTTCTAATCGTCTATATGTTTGGAAATTGAAATAAAATTATTGTCACCAGAAAATGTTACTTAAAAATGTATGTTTTAAAATACAACTTCTGAACCTATACTCTCTGAGCTCATAACCTTTTATAAAAAAATAAAAGTAAAATAAAACTTCTTTTGTTTAAAATTGCACTAAGTGAAATTGTATATTCCTGTATTTTAAAATGATCATGTTAAGTCGGATGAAGAATACCGCCTTTTAAATAATATCACTATGAAGGCAACATGTTTTAATACGTGCGTATCAAAATCCAGTAATATTATACCTGTGACAATAGTCGAAAAGTTTATTCAATGCTGCGACATTTTAGATAAAAATTTTAAATTAAAGATACCGCAAGGACCAACATCGAAATAATTCAGGTGTAAGCGAGACAAATCCCTTTAATCTAAAAGGCTGAAAATATATAAACTTCTCAAATTTCTAAGCCAGCAGACTCTTGCGTGAAAATCTCGAAAATTTTATACTTCGTCGTATTTGTCTCTAGGATACCGCCAATCCAACGTTCTTAAATTTCGTCGAGCGCACGTGGGAAAGCACGTAACATATCAAGACGAAATCTAGGAGCATGAATACGCCGTTGAAGGTTCTCGTAAATTGTACTCCAACTGAATAATTTTTGAATATCTCCCGACGAACGATGGAGCTTTGGTTTTATACGCCGCACTTGGCCATGGAGTCTACCGCTCCTGTGGAATCCCCGGGAACCGAGTGCTCGCCCATAAATGTTTCATTCCGCCCGTGACTTCCGGCACCCGAAATTAGGAGGTTCTCGCTTGTGAGGAATGCCAGCCGAGGAACTTATGAGGAGAATTTATTAAAATATGATTTTCCTCGTACCCTTTTGCGCGTCTCTAATTTGGTTAAGATACGACTGACTTAGTTATCTCTTGCAAATTTTCAATGTGAACTTCTCGTTTCAACTTGAACATTTTGGCGAACTGGGAAACTTCCACTTCGTATGTTGCCCGCAACGTTAAGGAAAATCCAAGAAAGGAAAATAGGCTAAATTGAACGAATTTCAGTCCACATAGCTCAAAAACGGGAAGTTTTCAACTATGAGGTCGCCAGATTCAACGTTTATAATTTGTTAGCTAGATGAACCCAAATCAAATTCCGCAATTTTTAAACTCGTGTTACCAAAATTGCGTTATGTTAATGTCTACATAATTTTAAATACTACACTCATCATAATAAAGTGCAAAATTCTACCAAAAGAGGTGATCGCTTCAGAAATCCCAAGATTAGTAAGGTAGGGCACAAAGATTAAAGTTTAAGAATAAAAAGGTAAAGTAAAGGGAAAAATGAGAGCGAGGAACGTTCTAATGTGTTTTTGTGAGGTAGTAGATAACAAATTACTACGTGTTAATTAGATAATACAACACCTATTACAGGATTAGACTAGGAATTCTTCAGCCCTTGAACAGGCTTGATTTTGCTTAACAGCTGTAGCAATCTTGATATTTTCAAAAACACTAGTAATACAGTTTTCTGCATAAGCAGATTTTTAAAAAAAAATATTAACTAAAATTTGAATTCTTCGAAATTACGAACTCATATTTAATTCTTTTTGCATTAACACCATATCAAGAATTTTTTAGTAGTTTGGGGGCTAATTTAAAAAATGTAATTATAATAAGATTTTATGAAATGATTAATAAAAATCATCTTGTAATTTAAAAGAAAAGTGAGTGCAAAACAACTTGCTTATAACTCTCACATCGTTTTAAATAAAATATTGACAATTAAGCATGTTATTCCGAAAGCCTATATTTTGCTGATGTTTCCATGCCCATTCGCAACAGTTCATTCTCGTTTTGCCCTAGACTAAATTGAAACAGGTCGTATACATCGCTCTAATGTGTTTCAATTTGGTAACTTACTTTCGTCGAGAGTCCTTGCAATAAATTTAATTGTCAACTGAAACAGATACACCCTATATGTGAATTTGCATATTCCTTTGTCCATCACTTTCATAACAACACAGCAACAAGCCTTTAGCTTTCATGGCATCTCACCAGACGCCTAAGTCACTGTCGATTGCCCCATGGCACTTTGTTTGCATATTGTTCATATTAGTTCCAAGGGTCGAAGTACCTCCCGGGTCAAAATATCTAAACAACTTTACACATATGAGAGTGACCATGAGTTAGGTCAAAATTCATGGAAGTGGCACTTTAACTTTGAAACAACTATAGAACTGTAAACCTCAAATCGCCTGGTCAAGCTCATTTTGTTTAGCATTCTCAAAATTATGAAAGGAACATTTTGAATATGCTCCTCTAAGCCCGGGGACCCCGACGATTATATGCTACTTTGTCCGCCGGACGTAAGGAGGGGGCCAAATGTTCCTAAAACAAAGAGATCTATATGTCAACAAAGAAACCCTTAATGTGACATACCTTTTGCAAGACAATCAAAAGTCTGCTGACTAAGGATTCTTCTTGACCGTTGACCGTTGAACCCTTGTTTGCCGAAGTGGCACTCAATTAGGGCTCTTTCAGTCTCTTAGGATCGTAGTGGCAATACTTTGTTCTTGCACAAGCATCCAAGTATTTTGTCATAATACTCAATAATCCTGAAACATCTTCGGGACAGCCTCCTTTTGGGACTCTTAGGACTTTATTAGCTCTACAGATCCCAATAGAATCCTTGTTCATTCCATCTTAATGCTGTGCTCACCAGCTCTCTTTCGTTCAGTATTAAACTAATCGTCGTACATGGGAGGGAGCAAACATATAAAAGTACTTACGATATACTTTTCAAATAAATTTCAATTTCATATAAACTTCTTCTAGTAGCCCTCACCGTGGAGACTTGCTCCAATTTCGAATTCTTTTCTTAACATTTTATAACAAAAGTTATAGACTTTCTGTAAATTTAGTAAAATTAATACTACAGATTCTGATTTTTTTCTTTTTGATGAAAATCATTTTTGTTAAATTTGTTGTTGCATGATATACTCACTGATACTTATTTGTAAAATAAGTACTATACTTTTTAACATTATATTGAAATAAAAATTTAGAAAACTAATTTATAATACCTCGTTGTACAAAATTTGATAAACAACAAAATAATTGATGATTTTTAAAAGTTACTTGATAATATTAATTTATTTTTTATG
Organism: Proctacanthus coquilletti; assembly: GCA_001932985.1. NCBI lineage: Eukaryota > Metazoa > Arthropoda > Insecta > Diptera > Asilidae > Proctacanthus > Proctacanthus coquilletti. The sequence continues at coordinate 23,239 of MNCL01000089.1, forward strand.
TCCTATTTCATATTTTGAGCCGTAACTATATTCAACATTGTTATTAATATACAGCCCTTTAAATATGGACTAATCAAAAAATTCAACCACCACCAAACGCACGACAAATTTTCTAAACGAGGCCATGCAGTAAAAAGTTCATCTATTTTTAAATAGACTGCAATCCAATTTCAGAAAGATTTTACAAAACGCAGCACTGCTCTTTCATTTGATGGCATAACATTTAAAAAAAAAAAAAGGTATATATTTCTGACAAAAATGTGAAAGTGAAGTAAAATATTTCTGAATTTTAATCATTAATTGAAATTCGTATTTCGGATTTATAAAGTGCGTATTTACCTATGAGACCAGTAAATTATATTTTATGTTATACATAGTGCAACATTTTAACGTTAATTATTCAAGGAAAATAAGAGGTCCAAATTCATAGAGGGGTTGTATGTGCTGCCGGAGTAAGAAGACATAGTTATTTTAATATAACTCGCGGAAATAACTCGCCTTATGAAACAGTACTTCAGTTATTGATTACGGACTGATAATTGCAGGTGGAAATTCCATTAATGATTGCATTTTCGCACAAGTACTCGAGCGTGTCATGAATTATTTATTGGCTAGTGAACTTCAACCCTTTAACGAATTTATTACAAATGAAACGCGAACTGAAGCACACTTGAACAGTGCTCCGCGATGTGAATTTAATTTTGTTGTTTTAGTAACAACTGTCGCAGTAATGGCGCGCTCTGATTATAAAATGTTTTCCAAACATGCCAACAACACGCATTTGCATCCAAATTTGAGATTTGGCCCCCGTTGCATGGTACATATCTTAAATTTACATTATAAAATTGATTATGGCCGCGCATTAATTCGACTGTGTGCGTAAACCGTTCAATTCATCCATGACAACATCGTGACGGCAACTAATTTAGCCTATTACTTGCACCACGTGAACTGACAATAATTGTGTGCCGTCACTCGACGTCGTTCGCTGTTTGTGGGATTAATTACGGACAGGGCGAATTACGCACCAGAAGGAAGAAAGCCCTTTTGAAATTAAATTCGTCATCGCTTAGGGCCGAAACTAGATCTGGCGCTAATGTGAAGTAATCCCAATGGTGTATAATAAGCTTCTTTCTAAAACGTTGAAGGGATGATGGCAAAAATGAGGCCATCAAATCCCTCGGGATCTCTAATGTACTGTCCTCGCTGCTGTTAGGCGCTTGCCATAATTACAACGAGCACTGTAAACACATTTCGAATGAAATAAATTTAGTCGTAATGTACAAAGTAAAGAATCTTCTAGTATAAGCTGTTATAAAATAGTCAGAGTAATTTGAATGCCACACAAAGGAATAAAAAGATTTCTGTAAATAGTAAAAACTCTATCAATGATTATCGTTTTTAGGTGCCAAAACTACAATTATTATAATCGGGAGCAAACCACTGATCGGTTTGATTAGCAATTTCACTATAAGAACTTAGGAATAATCTTAGGAATACAAAAGCAAATTAAGGTATGTGTTCTGCAAGTGCAGAAATAATAGACAAATCAAAGAAATATTTTGAAATATCAATGATTTATTTTTCGTCTTACTCGCAGTCTTCTTTTTTTTTGTTTTAATTAAACTTCTGTCATAAAACTGATAAGTATGGTAATAAAATACCTTCGATGTAAAACTTCTTGGATTTATTTAAGGAAAATGATGTGCTTTCTTGCACCGATCCATTACAACAAGTGTTTTAAAATATTACTACGCATTTTACACTTAAAGTGGATTCACTAATTTTAAATATTCTAGTAGAATTTGGAATACTACTTATGCAGTAGTATCTAAAATTAATAAAGCTGTTTTTCTTGGTTTTAGTGTTGATGTTCGATACCATTTATTCATTTGTTTGTTTGTTACAATATAACAATAAAACGCCTCTAACTAAATTTACAATTTTTTGGATTATTATTCTTAATTTACAATTTAAAAAAAAAAAAACATTTTAATGTCGAATTTATTCCAATAAATGTTTAAAAATGTCCCACATTCTTCTAAAAGGTGTTGGCCCGTTTCTTTTGGTTTCGCATACAAAAAGACATGGGATTGTCGCTAGCACCACGTCTGCTCTTTAAATAAAATTAAGTCTGGCAGCCGCGAACCGAACCCCTTTATACGTCTCTAAAGGGTTTAGAAGCCAAAATCGCAAAATTTATCCTAATGCTACAGTTGGCCCGTTTTTGTCGTTTTTTGGACCTTTATGCGGGTCGTCTTCGAACGAAATATATTCATTTTAAATGCGAAATCCCTCCCTCAATGGCTGCGAATTCGCTTAAGCATAAGTTCAGTTTTCTCGGTCCAGTTGCAATGAAAACATCAAATAAATTCAGAAAAAGCATTGAACCTTACTTGGCGTTTTTATAATCCCTTTCAACTGTCCTCCTGCCTTCCATTTGTATCAAATAAGACGTACTTAGCATTTGGGAATTGCATGGGAGCAGCGACGCCATAAGATTTCGAAGAGATAGTCTGGGTCTTCATAAAATTGAATGGGATCGATTTCTCATGACATAGCGTCGAGTACAGCTCTAGGGCAAATCGAGGCCATAAATTTCGGCAGTATCTGGCTCCAGCAGAGTCCAAATATTGCCCAGGCCAGCCCGGTGTAGAAGTCAAGTGTGCAACAACTTGCAGCACTAGAATCAACACCCATTTCAACGCTTTATGCCCTATTCAAAGTGGCCAAGTGGAAATTCTGGCTCTGGTGGATGTGGGATTCAGCTGGAGAATTAAGCAATGCCATACGCGTAATTGCGCCACCATAAGAAGGTCAAATTCAATTAATGTTGTTAATGTTTCTAATTAAGTTGCTTGTTGCACACCCTTATTTTTTTTCGCGTATAAGGTCGCTCGCCTCATGGAAATGCGCTAATACAAGCGGAGCCCCCTATTTTAATATTCATAGGAGTGGCAGTTGGTGTTTAAGTGCATTTACTATTCAGAAAATTTCGTCATCCGTGAAAGGATGTGCAGCTTGAGAGCTAATTATGGTAATGAAAAGATTGGCAATGGAAATACGATGTCAACGAAACGTTTTTCGCACCGGTAATTACTATTAATTCATTTTTTAAAGTTTCAAAAGATTCCGTGCTCATAATTAAATTTCTTTCCGGCACTTTTCCTCGTTTTTTAATTACTTTAAGTGATGCACATTTCTACTGTTACCGTGGGGACTTCTTGATATTTCCTGTTCTCTTAACGCAAAAGGAATGCCGGAAATAATTTATTTTCAAAAGATATTTCAGGAGTACTTTGTTCCACTCTACACAACTTAAAAGGGAGCCCCTGGAAAATATTGTTATTTTTCTATATACGTACACCCAGGTAAGCCGCCCTCTAGAAATACGCGAAGAAATTCACCCAGTAGAAAATTTGTCATTCTTAAGATTTGCTATCCAAAGGGTCCAACAGGGCCATATATAAATCTGTCTGTCCGCGTATATGTTACAACATAAATTGAATAAGATACTTCTGGCTTAAAACTAAAAAATCTGTACTTATGATAAAAATTCATCATAAATTTTACTGTACATCCAAAATAATTTCGAAAATTATATAAATTTCGTCTAAAACAACAATTTATACAATTTTGTCTACCTGCTTGTGGCTGTTTGTTTCTATGCCTTCTATTTCTAGATCACATGAAAGACACTGCGTGCATTTCGATCGCAAAGCTAACTAGGAGTAAACTGGAGTTGGTGTCATCTTGATGGCTAGAGTATGTGAAAGTCATGCTGCAAGAATAATGTTTAATTTGTTGGGCTGTGCTTAGAGTAGAGGTGAGAGTGCTCTTCAGAAATTTTGTCTTCAGAAATGTTGTCGAAAGCAATTAATAGGAAGGGAAACTAAAAGTTACTTTGTACTCTATTGCAAAAAAAAAAACAAAAAAAAACTGTGTGCGAAATTCTAAATTAACCCTTAATGTCTACGTTACGTTATCATGAAATTCATATAAAATGTTGCTTCTGACTTCTTTTGAAGGCATACGTTGAAGAAACATATTATAGTATAATAATAATTAAACATAGACAAAATATAACTTTTGAAAGACGGAAAAGTTGGATATTTTTGCTTTACCTTTTTTTTACTGAACCTGCCTATATTCGTCGATTTCACCAATTAAAATTAAAAAAATCGTGTTAAATCGACTTTTCCTTCAGTACATTAATTATTTTGACTGAAATTTGCTAGCATACATTTTCTTCCTAAAAATGTTTAAAAATGAACACTAAATAAATCAACACTTACTACAAATTAAGAGCAATTACGTCTCGTGAAATCAACCCGTTTGATTTGAAAAGAGCAAATCAGCAATTGATAATATATCGGTTCGCTTTCTTTTTAATCCGACTTCTTCACGCTATCAATCAGCCCATAAATCTTCTTTGTACGCATGTTTGCTTTTATCTATACGTGGATTAAGATTGCCGCGTGATCGAAACGGGTCATTTTGCGATATTTCTAATTTAACGCATTTAGGCGGTATTCGGTAGTCAAACGATGGCAGAGATTTGTAGAAAGTAAAGTGTAAACATATGTGATGTAATTCAGAAGAGATATAAATACATAAACTCCCATTCGTTTCTACATGATAACGCATATTCCATAAAATTCATTACAGTGACGTGCTTTTACCACATGCCGCAATATTTAAGAAATTAATCGAAAAATCGGGGATATAATGAACAGGTAATTTTCTTGTCAAAATTATTATGATAAAATATAAACAAAAATATTGAATACAAATCAACTCTATAATCAGATATTTTTATTGTGGTTCTATCATCTCAACATAACTGAAGAAGAAAATGTGTATAAAAGAAGTAATATGGTTTGAAAATGTGCAAGTTATAGAAGAAGTGCAGGCAGCAAAGGATTTTCACAAGGGCATAGACTATTTTCTGCGTACGTGTGTGTCGTCAAAGGAATTGTTCCACAAAGGCAAAAATATCCATCACTGTCCGTTCCATCACTCGTGCGTATTAAAGTTGTATGACTTTGAAAGCATGCAGTGGTATTACGTTTTATATTAAAGTTATTTATGAAAAGAAGGATGATACTAATTTAAATTCTTTATGTAAGTTAGAAATCTCTAAACTTCACATTTTTAGCTATAACATGTACATCAGAATTCAAAAATTGATTTAAGAAATTGAGTCAGATTTATCTTAAGGCACATGCCTTAAAAACTTATTCTTGAATTTTAATTGCTTTATAAAAATATTTTTTCGGAAAATTTCAATAGATATTTTAGAATTCCTCATTTTACTTTCATGGGAAAAACATTTACAAATATCTGTCTCGTAATTTCCCACATTTTCCACGTCCGTGGAAGCCGTAAATTGTTCATTGTCTCGGTTGCAGCGTTGCATAATTTTGCTTCCTCAGTTTACACCACACTACGCATTTTCGTAGGGCGTTTGACTTCAGGCAAAGTTCGAAGTTGCTAAGTCCTCTTACCAACGAATTACATTCGTACCTTTTCCGACAAACTAATCCTATTAGATTATTACATTTTCGTGCGAAGGCCTGAACTCGCATTGAGACAATTCATGCGTTTTTTACATAAGTTACTAAAATACTTTTAGTTCACGGAAACATTTTTTGTGTAATGTGAAGATAAGTTGGATGATTTCTTTATCAATACGTGAAATAAAGTGACAATTTCAAATCTGAATCAAACTAGGGGTAATCGTTTATATAAAATTCAGAAAATCAACAATATTTTTAGTGAGCATTGTAATATCGATTTTTTTTTCAACCACATACCAGATTTATTTTTTAGTTAAATTTCAAACTGCCGTGGAAATTGATTAGCTTAAATTGTAAAGTAATTGTCTTTTCGTATTCACTGTAAAACCAGAAAACAAACACGGTATACTATTGGAGTTAAGTTAATAAAAAGCAAAAAATTAAATCATAATAATAATTTAAATAAAAAATCAGATAATAAAAAAAATTTTTAGTGAAAAAAAAGAACCAAAACAAGACTAAGTTAATACCTAATTACGAAATGTAAAAATAATAATAGAAAATTATATCAAACTATCTTTTTTCATTTTATATGTCCTTTAAAATGGTGCTATATTATTTTTATTATAGGTCAGGCAATAATTATGAAAAATTCAAAATATCTTATAGAATAAAAGTAACAGGTTCAACCTTTTAGGATAATCTAATTTTAAATTAAATACCAAAGTCTTGTAATACTCTGAGAGCTTGTTCCAGCCATTCTATAGATATTGAATAGAATAGGCGAGTAATTGTACATTCCAAGTAATCAAGAATGCCTCTTATTAAGGAATTTAATAACATTAACGACTCTGTAGAAAGATGTACAGTTTTACAGAAATTTTAAATCCCTTGGATGTTATGGAAAGTGTCGGCATCCATTTTCAAAGCTAGCGCTATTATGTACAGGTATGCGGGTCGATACATTTTTAACAACGTTTTTATTTTTGATAAAATGTTTTGATAGAATCAATGACCCAATGTGACATTAAATAAAAAGGAAATGTACTATTTTTAAGACGTTTGGAACACTTCAACAAGTTCGTTAGTTGCCTTCATCAAGAGTATCCATGATTTAATTTACTCAAACCAAATAGTGCAACTAATCTTTTGATATATATAACAACTAAATTCACAAAGTGTTTTAACAAATTGGGGTCAAATTAAAACCTCAATTTTCCTTTAGAAGGTATGAAAAATGGATCTTTTAAACTTGATCTGGAAACGACGAATATTGACCCAATTTCGTCGTACTTCCACAAGGCTGTCATATAAGCAATTAAAGAAATTAATTTGCTGAAATCCGGACATTTAGGAGGGATTTATGAATTTCTGTTTAAGCTCAGAACGGCTTAAGGATGATTCAACGGTTCTGTTTTCCAGCGAAGCTGTCGAATTGCCGGGACCCACGCGCTTATCTACCATTGGTCATGATTAAGCACACCGGCAGGACTCCGGAATTGGTTCGGCAGAATTATAGTCTGGTCGAGCCCGGCTCAGTACACTCTTGCGAGTGAACTCTGACCTTCGCGGGTGGCATGCTAGCCCGAGAATGCACCGCAAATGCAATTAAATTGTTAGTCCATCCACTCGGAAAATGATGAGTATTTCCACGGACGGACAACGTTCGCAGTTCAATATTTATTGCATTAATAAGTAATCCGCAAATATGCTGACACTTGGGAAAAGTCCAAGGCGAGGCGCGTTGTCTGCAAAGTTAAATTGGTGTGCAGTCGCAGCGTACTCGCGTCTTTTCTAGCCTCAGGCTGGGAATTCGCCTTGTCGACTGACTTGGTCTGCGTCCATGGACTGTATGTTTGTTTGTTCACGCTTTTTGGCCAAGCGCTGGTGGAAGAATCCAGCTGTTCGTTATAATTTTGGTTCGGCAGATAGATCGACAGAAATTATCTATTCGACGTCATCGTTTCGAAACTGGGGGAAAATCGTCATAGTGGTGATGGTATTAAATCGTGGAAAATCCATTTTCTCAAAATTAGCTCTCTACGACTTGAGCACACCAACAGTCCTAGTCATTTTAGCCGCTCTAGCCGCTCTCTGTCGACTAGAATAGACCACAGTGGCGCTGCTGGAAACATTTTCCTACGCGGTGGTTTCTCAAGTTGACTCCCATACCTCAAAATAAATCAACCGGCAACAATCGCGACGCGTCTGGTGTTTGATGGCCACTATTGTTCGGTTCCCCAAAAAGTGCTCGTACCTCTGTAGAAGACATAAGAAATCACTTAAGACGCTCCTGTGAGTCTGGCGGCGTATTCGCGATTTGGGTGTTAGTTGGTATCGTGTGAAAACAAAATTTTTCTTGTATATGAGCAGTGGTTCGCCGAGGTGTCCAATTGCTTTAAATAAATTCCAAGTGAAGCAGTGAAGTGTTCCTCCATTACATAATACGCCTTCGTATATCATATCCGTTAATTGATGCACACGCACGTGCGTGCGATTTGATCTTTCAAAAATTCTTTTAACCAGACAAGGAATCAGTTATGTCGGAAAAGTGAGTATTTTGACTCAGTCTTCTTTATTGTGACTTAAATTGCTTTGCTGTGATTTTGCATTTCAATAACCTTTGCGTTTTTATATGTCTCCCGTTCGATCGTAAAATGCGAGTGTTTACTGGCAAGAAAGACATCTTAAAATCGCCCATTTCTTTTTCCCAACGAAAACATCGCCGCCAGGCTAAAATTAGACTTAATGCTAGTTTAAGTGCTCAAATGTGACTCTGCCAATTACTTTGTAGAACAGACATAAACCCACCAATACCAAAATATGTATATGCATTGAGGGCTACCTTCGGACGGCGCGGAGACTACGTCTCCGTTGATTTTCAAAAATTCCAATTAGTATCATGTAAAAACTCAAATTATTTTGAGATTACCGAACTCGAATCTTACGAGTAGTATAACATTTCAAAGTTTACCGTGTTAGTCGACGTTTTTGATAGACATCTTTATTTTAAAGGAAATCTCTCTTTTAAAACATTAACTGTCTTTTAATTTGATTGTCTGATACAAATGTAAGCCTATGTACTTATATAAATACAAAAAAAAGGTTTCTTATTTTTCCTTTACTTCTCAATGAAAAAGTCTCTTTTAAAAGTAATATATGTATATAATTAATTTTAATTATATATAGGATAAAAATTAATCAGAAAATACCCCTCCGGATCGAAATTATTTAATATTGGATTCTTTCCGTTTGAAAAAAAAAGTAAACAGAAAATTGTGTTTGGATTACTTCCAGGCCAGTGGGCTAAATTGACTTGGGATAAATAAACTATGGCGGCAAACAAGCTTTCAGCGACCTCATTTTATTAATGCATTTCTAAGCAAACAAAAGAAATCCCTTTAAAAATTTTAGGAATGAAAGAGAAATCTTGTAAAAGATTATTTATAAGAGAAAAAACTATTTTATGATAAAATTTAAAGGATTTACTCAAACTAGTTTAGAAATCGCGAGGTATTATAATTATTGTTAAACTTTTACAATTAAGAGAAGAGGTCCAGGAAAATATTTTAGCTTTGCCCGGAAATAAATAGAAAAATAGTAAATAGTATATAATAATAACTTAATACAAGATCTTTAAATCGAAAACAAAAGTATCCGGTCACACGTCTCTAAGTGCATTCAGTCTTGTTAATCAATTTAATATTGTATTCATTCTACAGTAGATTTTAGACTGTAGATTTTAGAGGTGGAAATAAGAAACCTCTCACTTAGTTAACCTATTTCATTCTACAGTGCACTGTACCAATAATCCCAAAAATATATTTAACTATATGAAAATTTAAGAAAAGGAATATTTATGTCTTTTACGTTCGATATATGCAAAGTTTATTATTCGTACGTTGCTGCCGCTTTTCAAATCCAAACACTCTTCTCTCAAAGTATAGTAAAATCACCAATAAATACTTTTCAACAGCCCTTTAAGCCGATGAAAACCCAAGTATGCTTTTTAATGTAACAATAGCTTAAGAACTGATATCATCATAAAATAAAAATATATCAAATACCATCAAGGGCAACAAATAATCTTCAAAAGGCCCATAAAAATCATGAGTAATAATTCAATGAATAAATCACGAAAAACTTTCGGGAAAGGTATCGCAAGAGATATAAGAAATGACTGGATAACGTGAGTATTATGGTGATAAGTACTATCACAGCATTTCCCTGTTCACATAACAATATCCTGCTATCAAAAGATAGCACTTAAATCTTCCGGATCCGGGACAGAATCTCTTCCATCAAGGACATGTTCAACGCAGCCCCCTTTATCATTCCCTGCCGGTAGGAGATTACCGTCGGTCCCTGTGGATGAGAGGACTGCCCTTTTAGGGTTGCTCTTCAGGTGATGCTTCTGCGTCACAGTAAACAATTTCTGCAATAAGTGTCTATCGCCAGTCTGAAACGCACACACCACATGTCCTCAAACAGACAGACACAATGGTTTCAGAGAAATGTTAAACAAGCCAAGGAAGCCGTCTACAAATCTCAAAGATTCAAAAGCCACTTTCTTCTGCCCTGCTCGACGCGCCTCCAGACGGCTTATCACATATGCTAACGGAATTTAACATTTTTCAATCTCACTTCGTTCCTTTCGGCTACCGTCTTTGAGTGCCATCTCCAGGGTGGATTGCAGATTCCGTCGTTTCTTCTTACTTACATACAACTCACCCTCTTTCCCTTTCAGTTTGCTTACATCCTTAGTGAACGTCTCAGAAGCTTTGGGATTGCTTTTTACAACCTTCCTATTAATTTTTGATCCGCATTTAATTTTTGATCGTTGGTGATTTGATTTTGAATTCTCGTACATTAAAATTTCCGACATGTTGAGGCCCATTAGTCGCTTGGGCGACAACAAAGCATTTTCAATAAAATTTACCTGTCGAGAATTGATGTCTCGTCATGGCTCGTTCTTGGCAATTTTATTGACAACGAATCGAATCGCCTACGCCGTACCCGGAGCCTGGAGGGGCTGCAGTACCTTCCAAATACTACACAACCTACAATTTAACTGCACCATAAAAATGAAATTAAGCGCTAAAAGGGAGTTTTTACTTTTTTATCGGTGATGCTGGTCGCCAGGTAAATTGGACATCAGAAGTTCATGTAGGCTGTGCGGTACACGGAATTTACGAGACAGCACCAATGGCGCCATGGATGCCGGGTAATTGAGATTCTGCTCAGGTGCGATGACAAATCAATTTTTGAATGGCGGGGGTGTATCAGCGCAGCGGCAGTGTTATAAAAATGTTATTGGCCCAGCAACAAATCCCTCCGAAAACCTAATCAAGGGCGGGGAAGAGAAAAGAAAACTAAGTGAATATAGCCGGGCTTGACTTGTGAACAAAATTTACTTTGTCGTCTGTTTGGGCGCGTACCTGGGCACACCTGTGAACCCATTTAACTTCCCCCCGAAACAAATCCTACATGAGTTGTTGCATTATCTTAGGGCTTTCAGGGTATTTATGGACTTTGTAAAATTGAAGCATGAAAAGCCTACGCTCATTAGCGACAATCGATTTTGCACATTCTTCACCAATATCGAGTTTTTCACGCTCCGTTACGTAATTTTATGGCTCGGAGGGAAATTAATTTTGTATCTCCTCCCTAAAGCTCAGCATAATGTCAAAAAATTAATTAAGTGAACTTAATTTCTTTCAATTTATTGTTGTGATTATATGGTTTTCATTTTGTATTTACTTTACAAAGTTTAGTACTTTATGTCCTATTCAAAATTTAAATTTGCATTTCATCAAGCCCAATACTGCACATTAACCAATTGTAATTAAAAAAGTGTTACGTAAGATAGCACGTTTTGTAAGTGGAAATTATAAAACTCAAATACAGATTATACGAGGTATTAATCTTTTTCCACTGGTGTAGCTTAGGCTGTGGTGTAGCAAATAGAATTCCAATTCAAGAATGTAAATCATCAATATTAATGTACACCAATTTCATTGTTAGCTGCAAATCTTGTTAAAAATTTTATACTTGAACGGTATGACATCATTACGCACTTTTTGTTATAACTAACAAAATTCAAAAACCTAAACGGTTTTAAATTAACTGTAACAAAACAGCGACAATTTTTCATATACCTAAATTCATAAGGTAAAAAAATTAGGAAATTAGTTTTTCACAAAATTTTACACTTTCCTCTTATTAAAAATAGAATAATTTTGAATACATTTAGCAGCTCGAAAAAAAAAAACAAAAAACTTAAAGCTATCGCGGGAAAGCAGGATTTTCAACCTTAGGGACTGAAAAAGATTAAATTAAAGATCCTTTTAAATGAGCTGTATCATTATTTTCTAAACTCTATATTATTTCTTCAATAACTTCAGACCATATTTTTAATCAATTATTTCATTTTCGTTTTGATATTTTACTCCTTGTACAAACTTTTGAAGAAGAGAGCTGGGATAGCTAAAATATTTAAAATAAGATTAATTCTCAACCAAGTGAATATTTTTATACCGAAGCAAATTCATTAATTTTCTTCTTTGTGTTTAAGGTTCTAGGTTAACCTTGCATTAGTTAATTTATTTACAATTATGAGATCCAGCAATACATCAATTAGTGCTTAAATTTAATAATTCCATTACTAAAATTGAATCAGTAGTTTAAACCGGTCAAGAATTTACTATTAAGTATATTTACGATCTATAAAATTGAAAATACAGCGATTAGTTTTTGGTTAAATTCTCTTAGATCTTCAAATTGAGTACGTATTTATCTATATTTAGGAAATTGTATTTTGTTATTTGCGAAAGAAAATAAACATCCCTAAAATTGCAGAAAATTAGTTTTCGTAACGAAAATAGAAAAGTGGAAAATATTTGTGCAGCTGAAAATATTTCGGGGTATTCGTTTAAGTCCACTGAAAACAGTCTATTTCCAAAGGTGATCTATTTACAATAGTAACAAAGTTGTAAACATTTCTATAAAATAATAATAATAATAGTAGAAGCAGTCAGGATATGATGGTATTAAAGGAAAACTGAAAGGATATCTGGAAATCGAGCAATTACACAGTCGCAAAGAAAATTTATTTATGTAACGACGGGGCGTTTAGCCTCCAGATTTTCAGGTCTTTCCATAGAAACAAAGCTTTTCTTCGATTCTATTGATCTGAACGGACCTGTGAGAAAAATACGAACAAGAAAAATTCGTGACTTTGACCACATCAAAGTGAGATTTAATTTACCTGCGGGAGGTTTATTACCTGATTCAATCTCCACCTTCCGCACTTTCCTGTGAAATATGTTCGGACATCATCCGTTCATTAATGGTAAACAAAGAGCTACATCTTCTACAGCGACGGAGGTGTTGTCAGATCAACAGGTTCATCGATGAGCTCAGTGAACGCTGTCATTTTTCATTCTATACCATTTTGATAATTCAGCGGCACAGCAATTTCTGAAAATTTGATTGAGCCCGTCTACTTACGGCGTAAATATTTACTCAGAATCCATTGATGAAGCCTCAAATCTTGCTCCCATATGGCAGTTCAAATAATTGTGATAGAAATATGCGAATATTGAATTCGTTATAATCGCCTTGGATGGGTGCTTGCCAGGCTTTTACTCAGTGCCTCCCGGTCGTGCAGCCGTAAGCCAGATAAAATGCTTGATATATTATCCAGGTATAAACATAAGCTGGTTGGAATTGGAATTTTACTCGCACAATTTGGTGACTCCCTGCTGACAGCATAACTTCTGTGATAGCAAATTCCTCCGGAAGATGATATACTCCTTCTTTCGCCTACACGTGGCGTTTTGCAGATCTTGCAGTATTTTCAAGGTGTAAATATTTGCAACGTAATGGGAATAACGAGTGGAGTTTTTGTTTAGTCAACAACAAGCTATTTCCTTAAAGATTATGATAATTGCTAAAGATATGTGCAAATAAACAAATAGTAAATAAATAAAGAAGGTTCCAAATTTTATATATATATTCAATGATTTAAGAAATAATTATCTTATAAAAAATTTAAGTGTTCAAGATAGCGCCTATAAATTATTATTTAATCTAATTTACAAATATTTAGAAACCGTTTCATTGTCACTCAATTAAACCACACCAACAAGTAAATTTTGAAAGGAAGCCAAAAAATTGCAATAAAAAGAGGTCATCCTCAGCCTTTAGAATACACATAAAAATTTGTATTCAAAAGAAAGAAAAGAAAAATTTGTAAATCACACTGTGCAAAATTAATTAGAATTACTTTTGGCGGACTTTTATTTACAATAACCTCGTAAAATTTGGCGGTTATTTTTACTTTATAACCTCCATTTAAATGTACTGAGTTAGTGTGATCACAGAACTGAATTATTTTTACATATAAAACCTTTAAATCTTTTCCTAACAATTCTACTTTAATTTCTTTCAAACACTAAAACACTTTTAAATTGGAATTATTTTAATTAGATCAATTCACTCAAGTTAGACTAATCAAAAATTTGGTTAGACTCATTAAAAATTTTCTTTCGAAAAATTCTTGAGCGTTTGTTTTTAGTGTTTAATAAAAGAATTGGGAGAACTATTCATAAAAGGGGCTTTCCTTTAAAAATTGTGTCACTGTTGTAAGCTTTCCACTCTCAAAGCAAAAATTTTTATAAAGATTTCCGCAATCAAATAAATTTTTGCAAAATTGTAAAGTTCAACTAAGAGCATATTTTAAAAAAGGCTACAATTAATAGCTATTTTATATTACTCATCATCTATACATTGATCATCAAGTTTTCTTTAATTTCCTAAAAATCGACAGTTTGATTTAAATCAACGTCCAACTTTCCCTTAGCTGGTTTTCAAAATTACTAATTGCAAAACTATTAATTTATTTAAGAATAGGATTTTTAGCTTATAGTTGAGAAATATTTTATGAATCACTAAATTTTTTTAAATTAGCTTGGTGAGTCTCTGATTATAAGATAATGGATTTAAATTCTAATTCATATTAACTTGATTTTGCCTCAAAGGTTTTTGAGTAATTGACTTTATTATTTTCAACATTATACAAAACAATTTGTACCCTAGATAGCGCAAAATTCTACGATCTAATTTTACATCTTAAAACTTCAAACCAAGAATCATTTTATAATTACTGATATAGTTTAGGAAGCTCTACTTTACAGTGCTATGCAGGAAGAATACTCCTATAGAGTGTGAAAACTCCGAAACAGTAAAGTTTTACGAAATTTCCCTTATTAAATATGAAACTTTTCCGGTCTTCTCATTATCCTGATCATTACCGTGACGTACATTTTAGATTTTTTAAACTAAAAGCAACACAAGGCGTGTTTTGCTAAAACTGTGGGGAAAGTTTTTAGTATTCGACCCTTTTACGGTGGCACAATTTAAGTTTAATTTGCAAAACTTTTCCAGTTCGTCCGCAGCCCGAACCCAGAAGCAGGGTCCTCAATGCAATATTTTACTAAAAGTGTTGGCTTTCCATTTATTTCCTATTTTACTTAGCGAACTGTAATTGGTCCTCTAAGGAGAGTTTAATAACAAAATTCCAGCCATAGAACGAACTCGCGCCCTCTGTCGACGAGCTCAACAACAACTAAAACATAATACAATTCCGGGAGCCGCGGGATAAACTAGATTTTGTCCACGCAAAGATGGCCCTTAATTGCATTCCAGAATTTTTCCCGGGTCTCGACTACGGGGACCAACTCTCGGATCCCGGGTCGTGTTGAATTCATGAGCTCATGGTTAGGTTAGCGGGTGATGACGTGGCTTTGGATCATTGCCAGACGTATTTATTTACTCAGAAGTCATACCAAAAATAAACACTTAGCACGGAGAAAGACGGCCAAGACTTAAGACATGCATGGCTAATCTTAGCGAATCTTAGACCATATCTTAGCCAAACTTAGAAGACCCGACGTGTGTTCGCACACGTGCTTCTATGGTTGTGTTAAAATCGTGCGAATAATCGCGAATTTGCTTTCATTATTAACCCCGGCATGAAAGTCAGTGTTTACCTTTACTTCTCAAGTTCAGGTGTTTAATTATAAGTTGCCTCTATTATTTTCCCAGATGACAAGCTCTCGCGGTAGCCATTATTACAACCGTCGTCAGGTAAATATTCCAATAATCGTTGAGGAGTACGACAAGGAACAGGCGGCCGCAACCGCAGCAGCAGCTGAGGAAAAGAATTACGAAAGTGATGACGTGGACGTCCGTGCTGACTACTATGACTATGACGCCGATGATGGCTATTATGATTATGAGGAATCATACGACCAATCCACATCGGCGAATCTGTACGATCAAGACGAGGAGGAGGAAAGGTCGACTGTAGTTGGCTAATTTTAGACCACGAAACAAAAAATTCTATTGCTGTTTCGACTTTATAACTAATTTTAGATTTAGAAGTAACTCGCAAAATGTTTTTGTGTTTAGCTTACTCTCGGATACCATCGGATTAATTTTCTTTTTTCAGCGACGAATTTCTTACATGCTGGTGAAAGCTTTCACTTTTACGCAGGAAAGACGCTTCTTAACATACCACGCCTGACACTTAATTGTGCAAATAAATTATACTAACAAATAACAAGAAAACTAATAGCTTCAGATTGTTAACTTGACGTTAAAATTTTATTATACAAATTTCAATGGACAAGTACAAGTTCGTGGTATACCGCGCTTCTAATATTTAGTACTTTTAAAAATCTCTGCCATTTTAAGTTTAGAGCTATTTCAAATACAATTAAACATTTCTAGTGTCTGAGAATCAGAAAATGTTCTTCTAGTGATTCTATGTCGTTAAAATGTCACTAAAGATTTTGACAGAATGCGATCTAAAAATCCATTCAAGAAAACTTCCATGCACGTGTATGTTTTAAAATTTGTTTTTGTTTTTTTTTAAATCGTCAAAATAATGTCCAAATAAATTGTTAAAATATTTTATTTTGTAGTTGCCAGTAAACACCATAAAAACTATCAAAGTTTCAACTTTATGCCTTCATACACTTTTTTAAATATCCGACGACGTATCCAAATTTTTTACAATTGCATTTTATAAATGATTGCGTGAATTAGAGCACATGTTGAGGATAATAAATTATTTTTCATTCGGAAAGGAATTTTATTTGCGAAAAAGCGAATTGAGGTGATCTACTTAATATTCAAAATTTCATAAAATTAATTTCATTAGTGCTTTTGTACAAAAGTAATAAAGATACAATTAAATAAACAGGAGATTCTAATCTACTGGTTTAGGTATGTGAGAAAATAAATTTGCTATGGACCTTACGAGATATAAAAGAAATTGACAAAAAGCTAACAGACAAAACACATTAAAATAAATAAAAACGTCGATAATAATTGATCTAAAAAAATCAAATTGAATCATGTCCCTTACTCCAACCTTGACAAAATTTCTCAGTTTACTGATTGCCCTCCTTTCGAAAGTATCGACTATAGATCTGCTCAATATACGTTACTATTACTTAAATAATTTGCAAAGATGCTCCGCAATATTCAAGGCAATCACCTGAAAGGTAGTCAAGGACAAAATGGCAACTACTTAAGGAAAAAAGGTGGCAAAATGTTCGTCCAAATTGCGACAGTGTCCAAGATGGCACAATTGATGTGAATTTCCCCTGGGTAATTTGCTCAATTTGTATCCCCAGAGCGTTAACGAATTATTTCATGGACCAATTTTCCGAAGGAGAAGACAAGGAGCAGTTACTTCAACTGAAATTGGTGACTCATGTATTACCAGGTCCATGGCCACAACTTTTTACCAATCGCCATCCTATGGGAACATGTCGCCCCTGTAATCCAATAAATTTCGGGCTGTATCCCGGTATTCAAGTTGTGCAGGACTCGTCAGTTCTCTAGGGATTACCAGTGAAGACATGTTTTGACGAAATGACACTTTTAAGAAATTGCCTTCGATAAGTGTAAAGCCTTTCGGGTGGTACGAGAAAGAACACTCCAACTTATTAAAAAGGTGCTATTGAAAATTTTTCGGGTCCCAATTTGTTCGGCCTTCTTTATAAAATCCATCTTGGACAGAATTTTTTACTGCGGAATTTTTCTGAAGTCATGAATTTTTTACGAATTTCAAAAGAAAGATTTTGAACCTTGAACCCCTGAATTTACGAGTTCATTTTTCGTCATGATGAAAAACGCGAAAATGGATCTAATTAAAATCTAAGTGCCCTATTTATGCTCACGAAAACGATTATGCTTTGAGTACGCAACTTAATCTCATTTTTATCAATAATAAGCCAAATTCGTTGGCTGAATTGTTTTCCATTTGCGCATGAATTATAAAGAGCGAAACTTTGCAACAATATTTCGCATAACAGAGACCACTTATATATTTAAAATCTTACTCAAATAGAATTACGTTATTAACAAAACATCCTTCGTTTTTTTTAATCTGCAATTTTATACTTTTGCTTAAAAATATAAATAAAATTTAAAATTCGAATTTTTCAAATCAACCGATATTTATTTGAATACGGAAATAAATTTGTAAATACTCTAAAGGCAAAGAAACTAAAATAAAAAATTATGATTAACCATAACCGCGGTTGTTATGAAAATTTCATAAAAGAATGATATCAATTTGTTAATTCGTGTATCGGGATATCTGTTTAAAAAAACATATAGTTTAAAATTGAAAAACAATTTACCTTTAGTTAGTTTAGTGCTTTTTTTCGTGATTTCCATTATTTTATTATTCAAATATAACAAAACTAATTCGTTAAAGCTATTTTAACACAAATCTTTTATTTGTCATATATTTTTACCTTATACACATTAAAAAATATGCCTTAACAAACAATAAACTAATAAATGAAGTAACTTATTTGCAAAGCTTTTCGATATATGGATTTTTAACTATACAAAAGCAATATCTACTTTAATTTGAATTTAAGTTATCAAAAATTCTATTGTGTTTGTGTTTATTATCGTCGCATTGGTAACAAGTTTTTTTTTTTATTTCTGTACATTCCTTTGTCCTTTTTAATATCTAACATTTACAGGACTTCAAATATGTGACCATTAAAGTTATAGTTTTACTATAAAGTGCTAAAAATGCATTCTGCGAAAAACCATTTTCTGCATCTTCCTTTTTGCACGTTTACTCACGAAATAAGAAGTCCTCGGCTGCTTAATTTACTATTAATTAAACTTTGCTAATACTATCTGAAAATTGCTTTTAGTTAATCCTTAAACTGGAATCAAAAGACTAAGTGCTGAATAATGGAAAATGTCAAATGAATCGGTCCTGTCTCAAGCAGGCTCTCGGGAGTCCTTTTGAAACTTTTAAAATTTCATCAAAGCGCAGCCTTCCAGTTCCGAGAAGAAGGACATTCACTAGCTGCGCTTTATAAATATTCGGTTCAGTGATTTATTAAGCCGCTGTTCTGCGATCCGGACCGCTGCCGGTGCCATCCGGAGGCGACCGTGGCTTGATTAATTATTTAATACAAAGCAAGACAAATTAATGGCCGCAAAGGAACACATTTCGGCTATTTGTCATAAAGACAAATTCATCCGTCTGCGGTCCTAGACAGAGCCCATTGCAGCCACTTATATAGCGCCTCCTGCCGCGGATGGAATTTAATTTTAAAACGTTACCGTCTCACGAGAACTGCTGCGTCAGTTAAGATGCAAAAAGTCTCCATCGTCATGGTTGTCGTCTTAGTCCCGGGACCAGGACCATGCTTTCGCATAATGCAAAAGCTCCTTAAGATTAGCATTTCGCTTTGAAGTCCTAATTACATCCCTCTTTGCCCGGCTGACTGTGCAAATTATAGAATTGAAAGTGTGCCAAGTGGCCCCGGTGCCGGAGGCCCGGATACTGGACGATGCACCAGTTGTAGTCCCGGACGACTCCCTGCGGTCGTAAACATCGTCACGGTGACAATAATTTTGAATTTAATTATTTTATGAACAAATTCCTCAGTAGATTCGAATCTTACTAAAATTTCCCTGGCAACCCGGATGTCGTAACCTGGTTCGTGCACACCCGGTATAGTTTGCAATTTCAGAAGCGCTGTCCCAAATGGTGCTACGTTTGTAGAATCACAATTCCCAGTGCACATTTCTAGGAATACTGGGACGAGATCCACAGGTGTTCCCGAATATCCCCCAATCTATTTTTGTGGCTCGGTGTAGCTCAGTGCGGCTCAGCATGGACCAAGTTTACGTACAACCTGAATTACAATACTTGTACAAATACTTTTGACCAGGCTGTTTATCATGCTGCAGCACCAAATGCAATCCCTCCTCTGTTCTCTGCGCACAACCCGAAAAATCTTTGAACTATTTTTAAACGAAATTTAGTGCAGTAATATGCCTTAAGGATTTTGGGTTTAATCATATGCCTTTATGGCCGTATAAAAAAGACTAAAACAAAATGAAATCTAAAATTTACAGGCAGGGCTAATTTTGGAACAGCGAAAAATTGTCGAGAATTCATATATCCATAAATAGCAACGTCTCGCTAGTTGGTAGTGTTGGCTTATAATAATATAAAATAATGGTATCTTTGGCAGTGATTGATTATTTATGTAAAATTATAATTATGTCATTTATGTACATTTTTGCTTTTTCTGCTATAATTTACGCACCCTTTTACTTCTTTTTTACGAAGAAGATTTCCAAAATTTATTAAGAACTAATTCTTACTGCGCACTTATGTGCTGAAGCAAACTTTTTTCAAATCATTGTACTTAGATCATTTACTAAGCATTTTGGTGTAGAAAAAATTCGAGCTAGATTTTTTCGTTCTCGAATCCTTAGAATGTTCTCATATTTATTAATATTTATTATTATAAATTTCCCCCTTCAACGCAAATGAAGTACCTTCACTTTTTCTGTTTTAATTATTTAATGTACAGCATAAAAACAAAATTATCTATCGCTTAATTGTGAAAGATAAAAATATTACTAGAATAAAAACGGTATATTATTTGAAAATTTTTTATTTATATGTTTCTAAATTATTGTGATTATAAATAAATACAATTATTGCCATTAAAACTCATTCTAAAACTCATGTAAACTGTACGCACGAATTTGCTTGAACTGAACTTAAAGTACAAAGTAAAAAAATTTACAAAAATACAAAAAGTTTTGTAAGGTTCAATTTTATAGAAATTACTTCTCACCTTTTCAAAATAAAAATTATAATGTTGTAGACAAAATTCCGGTTAAAATTTTTTAGAATTTGATAGTGCTGAAAACTTTATACATGGCATACAACAGATATTTATTGTCAAAATTTCATATATTTTTAATAAATTCCGCAATAGACAGCTTAATGAATGATGGCGTCAAACTACTAGCAACAAGTTTTCTTTATCTCTTCATTGTGCCTAAAACACTCATTTCTGTCTAAACCTTTATTTGAGAACGTATTTTAAGCTAATTTATTGGTAATTTAAAAGTTAAGGGTAAACAAAAGATATCTCAGTGCATTAACTAATTGTGTAGATTTTTTTGAGATATAAATAAATCAAAAATTATAAAAAAACTTCGAAAAAGCGTTTGTAATATTTACGTGACATGATAACGTCTATTTCATTATTATTAAAACTAGCCACTGGTAATAATTGATGTAATTGAAGTAAATATAAAAAATTGACTTAGTTGTAATAATATTAAGTATCTGATATTATGTCATCAAATTTAAATATTGCTTATTTTTCTATACTGATATTAATTTTAATATTTTATTTCCATTGCAGTGCGTGCAGGCTTAGTGACAAAAACCGGGCCGAACGGCTCGCACGACCGCGAATGTCACTTCTGGGGAAACCATTGAACTATAACCGCGGCTCACGACGTGATGCCCGTTATAGGAGACTACAAAGTCGGGTGTACAATTTTTTAGAACGTCCGAGAGGAGTACCTGCTATTTTATATCACGTTATGGTGTAAGTAGTGAACATGTCTATTCCTTATACGTTAAATAAGAGCTAAGTACTCAATGGTCTTATTGATCTTAATGGAATTAGGGAATTTAGGGAATAAGGTCTTATTTCCAACTCTAAAGAATTATTAATATGGATTTTTAATTTCAAATTAATTGCTCAAAATTTTGTTTTTCAAACAAATTCAATATGGCGAATTAGAATTAAGTATAAATAAAAAGTGAAATGTTAGTATATACGATAATTAATTATTTTCTGGATGAGTTTAAGGAAAACTTTGAAATATGATTTCTTTACGTTCTAATTCGTCTAGGAACTAAAAAGGAATTGTTTGAAGATCACAAGTTTAGCATGAAAATAATTTAAAATTTCTTTATAATTTTGCAATTTACAAATCTTTGTGCTTAGTAGAGAACTGATTACTCTAAACATAACCAAAATCAATAGATCTAGATTCTGAATGTTGTAAACTATAAGTCTGACCAAAGTAAAAACTGTAGAAATTATATCTGCACTTTATAAAAATTTCAATGACCTATTTGAAAAGATTTTAATCTTTCGCCGAAATCTTTTACACGGTATAATAAAAACTTTTCTTAATTAAAAAGAATACGAATTACGATTAAATGGCCTTTATTTCGAAAATCTTAAGCCATAGAAAATTTATGATACTTTGTCAACACCCCTAATTACTTACGCCAATCAATTAAACCACTAAAATGAAAAAAAATGTGCACACACAAGTAAGCGTTTTATAAATAGTGCAACATTAATCTTCCACCGTTTCGCTAGACAATGCAGCCAGAAGCAAATTTTCTAAATTATCTAAGTCATTCCTCCCACCGGGTCGAATAAATCAATTCCCTTGAAAGTTTTTTTTTGTTTTAAAGTAATGGCATTCTTCTAATTGGAGCTGAAGATGTAAAAATCGACTTAACTACAACGCCGCTGCTGTCGTCGCTCCAAACATGATAAAATTAATTAAAAGTATCAAAATCTCTTTGCTGAAGCGCTGTATCGATTTTAGTGGATTGTAATTAATGGTGTCACATCAATCCCAGGGAGTCCCGGTCATGGCACGGCCACGGGACTTATGTTCCCTATCTGCACTATGGCCTGTGGTGGCGAACAGGGGTTGGTGCAGTTGTTGCAGGACCATTTTTTTTCCTTCCAGCATCCGGAATCGCGGGATTGAAAGCCCGACAAAATGAGATTGGGAGATTCCATTAAATTTTGGGCAGACGTAGTTATTTCAGCTTATTAATGGTACATTCACTTAGCGGATGTGATAGATGCATTAAAGGAATATTTCCGAAAGAGAAAATTAAATTGAAAAATAACGTTAGGATTCCCATCGAATTGAACATCTGCGTTAGCCAGCTTCCAGCAATTAGTCCACTATAGACTACCGTCTAGGTGTTGAGCGATGCCATAGAAATTATATTGGATTTGAACCTTTTGCTTTTAGTTGTTAATTGAATTTTATTTGAAACGAAAAACTTCATGGGACTGAACATAACGAGGAAATTTGGAAATCTGTGGAATAACACGAATGTGAAGTTTAAGTCTAACCAGATCCCAACATTATCTACATTATTCGATAACTTAAAACTGTTCGTCAGCAAGTGTGTATTTTTTAGAAACCACATGTACTTTCACATACCATGCTTAATTTAACAAATATACGGTGAAGTATGGATTACTCATTTAAAACAAATAGCACAAAATGTGAATTCTTCAGTTTAATTTACTCAAAGTAGAATAAATGAATGTAAAAGTTGTGTAAGTAAGCAAATTCCGTTTATTTTTTTATAAAGCTGTAAAGATATCTCCTTATTCTAAAGCCTACTTTTCGAACTTATCTTGAACTAAAAAAAAAGTAATATAACAAGAATCGCTAACTGTTTTTAGAAAATATTCCAGGCAAATAACACTTTGAACGAATATTATAACACGATATCAAAAGTACAAAAATATCTGCTTGTATGAACTTTATTTGAAGCCTCCAAAACGACTGTATAAAGTAATAATATTAACTAAGCTCCTTGAAATGCGAGCAGTAAAGTAAAGTTAAGTAGGGTAAAGTCAAGGTGCGCTAAAAAATCGTTTTAGACCGGATAAAATGGGGCATCAAATAAAGAGCGACCTAAACACAATAAAAGTGGAAAACTCAGGAAAATGGATACAGAGTAAGACTCCCTTAATTGCCGGAATTAAGATTGCCAAAGCAATTAAAAACTTTAAAACGTTCTGGGCTTCAGCAAACAAAGTCCGCAACTCGGAATTGAAGAAACTGCGAAGAACGTGTTTATAGGTCCTCTTTCACTAAGGGGTGCTCCTTTCGTAGCCGGGTCTAATTATGGTGGATTGTTGATTCAACCGCTATTAATACCTTTATAATTTGAAGAGAGCACTCATTTTCGATTAGACTTCTTCCAGAAATCCCGCGACATCTTCAAAAATGGAAGTGGAACTTGAAATGCTGGGTGAGATAAAAGAAGTAATATAAGAAAAGTGCGATGGAACAAAAAGCCGATTAATTTACATGAAAATTTTTATATTATATTTTAAAGGTTAACCTTTAATAATAAAATTTTCACATATTCAATTGAATTGTAATGGAGTTGGAGTAATAAAAATTGGAATTGGAATAAAAAAATCTATTTGTTAAATTTAGAAACGATTGTCTTACGATGTGTACGATAAAAATGATAAATTTTATTTGTGAAATTAAGTAATAAAAACGTATAGTACATTTTTCTAATTAGTTAGAATTTGCCTTGTATAACAATTAGAACTAAAACAGTTCCTGTGGATATTAATAAAATCAAATATTATAATGTAATTACTTTTTGATATATTTTGATAATATTTTTCATGCATATCGAAATGATAATAAATTAAAAACATTTAAAGCACTAATTTAAACATAATCGACTGTTTTCAAAATTAAGCTTCCAACAAAATCGTTCAGAATAATCAAAAATATGAAATGCATGCAAAAATATTATATAAAGATATGCTAGTTGTAAATTATTCCTATTCCCTAATAACGTTTGCTTGATTAACCCTTTTAGTGCGTGTCTTTTAAATCATGCGTCAAGATTTCCTTTTTAATTGGCAATACATAGAAAATGACAATAAAATTTTCATTAGATGCATAATTCAGCTTAACACGTCATTTTCAGGAATAAACAAGGAGTCCTTGGTATGAGTCGTCATAACCGAGGCAACTACCGAATTTCTAAGGACGAATTATTGACGCCTCAATAAGTTCCGACCTATCAAATTTAATAGCAATTACTTCAGATATAAGTCTTACGTAATGGGGACACATACCTTGGGACTTTCATATTTCACTCCTTGTTCTCGAGCCGACTGAAATCTAAACACGTCCTCTGGCTGTGGGCAAATCCAGCCGGCCCAACGCACGCCCATATCCCAGGATTTCTTATACGGCCTTTTATTGCTTCTGAGGAGAGATTAAAGTTTAACGTGCAATTTAACTGATCGGAAAGCGTCTTGTAGTCAGACGTCTCCGAAGAACGCGGCTGTCTGGCGAAGCACCGGAAAGGCGTTTTATTACGCGCACGCAGCGCACCAGGGACACCCATTTCCATTTATGGAAGCCTTTCTCTCCGCGCAATAAAATGCAAAGAACCCATGACAGGGTCATCCCTTATTCATCCCTTATTCGAGATCCGAGGAGGCGCGATAAGTAATTCAATTGCAGGAGTCGGTCTAATTTAATGAGACTTGCTAGTCCTCGCCGCCAAAGACGCACTCCGTCCGCTTTGTGGCAGGATTCCTTGAGATCTCTTATTCCTGGATTTATTGTAAATGGCGATATTTATGCAATCGCATCAGGGAATCCGGGAATCCAGTGCTAACGACATTGCTGTGCAAATTAAGCCATTAAGCGGAGCGATAAATGAATGGTTCGTGGCAAGTTGTTAACAAAGTTTGCCGGCTGTTTACATGCTGCTCTAAATGAATTTGCATGCCCCGCAGGGTTCCTTGCTGATTTTATGACCGTAATTTCCCTAACTGCAATAACCCTTTCGATCTGGATACACTAGAAACTCAACGAAGAGATTCCAGGGCAGTAAACCCGCATTACACTACTTTAATCTATACAATTGCGCTCTAATTGTTGTTATTGTTGCACTTTTTACATCTTACCCTTTTCACTTTAAATTTTCACACCCCTACACAGAAAATTAGTGGCCTCTCTATAATTGCTAACATATTTTTATTGACTAATTGTGAAGCATTTGTTGCATATATTTACACTATACTTGATTTTCCTTTTAAATGAAAACAAAAAAAAAAACATTTTAATTGCAGAATTCGTTTTTTAAGTAGCGTGATATAAGTGAACATATTTTATTTAATTTTTCAAATAAAAAGCACTGAATAAAGTTAAAACACCGGTTCTACTAGTTTTAAAATAATCAATACCACCAAATGTAACCATCTCTTAAATGAAATGAGTCCCAAATGTAACCCTCCCTTTAAAAAAATTAATACAATACACGGTTTCATACCTTTCTAATGGCAAAATATTATACCTACATTTACTACGTCTAAAGGGTATTATATAAATTTTTTTTATATTTAATAAATTGCAAACTTCTTCACGAAAATCAGTGTTACTACCTTTCATGAAATTTAATTTATCTTATTACACAACAACAGGAAAACATTTTATTTTTGATAATTTCAATTGGCTTCAATAAAAAAAAGGTTATCTATTCGTGGGTATATTTTTGTATGTATATTCGCTCATTAATTTTTGTTAGACTCATTGATTTTGTTATTACCTTTTTTTCATTTTAAGGAACTTAAAAATAAAATCCGGAATTTAGTAATTCTTTAAAAATTCATTCAATAGACTCTCAATGATTTTATATTACTTCTTTCATTATCTAAATGTGATTCAAGTTTTGCGTCGACATCAATTATTCCCTTAAAATATAGAAAATATACAGATTTTTGTAAAATTCTTATTATCAGAACAATCGCCGTTTTAACCTTGTACCCCTATGCATAACTCCACAGGTGAAATGTTAAATGCATATTTGAAAAGTTTTTAAAGAGAGTTGGTCCTTAGAAAGCATAACTACAGCTTTTAAAAAATAAGAAATCAACACTTATTTTATTGTTTTATTTTAAACTGTTATTACTTATTGATCTCATTATTTATCCATTATTATTAATTTATTTTTATATTTTAAGAATGAAAAAAGTGTTATTTAATTAAGAACTGAATGTCTTATGGTCGCCGAACAATTCAAATTTACTTGAAACCGTGAAAGTCCCTTAATTGTTCTTTTCGAGCTTTGCGAATTTTTGCAGCTGAGTGCCCTCCAAAAGGGAAATCTGGTGACTGCCGTGTTCGCAGTTTGTCCTGCTTGTCTACAGTGGCCCAGTTCAATGAGGAAGAGCGCCGCTGGCTAGGCAAACTTCCCTTTCAAATTATTTATCATTTGGGGGTTTCGACTTCCTAGACTGCACCCGTGTAGCCCCGGGCTAATCTAGCTCCTATAGAGCGCCTCTGCAATGCGACCGGATATTATACCGGAAACAGTTTACCAAACACCAACTCATGTAATCGGATGAAAGAGGTAACCGGGTTGGAATCGGATCCACCTCCCCGCCCACTCGTCATCCTTAGAAACGTTCAGATACAAGAGCTAGAATCGGAAACCTTCTGTATTTCAGTATTCGTAGAAATTTTCAAGCGGTTCAGTATACACGGAACAATTTGTCCTCTGAATTCCAACAGACATCGCAGCTGAAAGGCTGATGTGGGGTGGCTGAGCTCAAGTCCTTTCAATAAGTTGAGTAATTTAGACATAATTTGATTTTACATAATCCCACTATACATTTAATTGAATTAAAATTTGATTATGCGGACTCGGGAAGTCCTTTCATAATATCACTACATAAAACTAACTTTTGAAAATAATAATGAAACTTTAATATATAATTTATTCGGTAAAATAATTTCCTTGTACCTATGTTTCCTATAAACACTTTACTTTTGTACCAAATGCTTTTTAAATATGAAACTTGGAAAAATTATGATATGAGTTTGAGGGGATTTTGGGTTTTCATATAACTTTTTAAATGATTGAATGGACTTGCGAACGTACTTATTTAAAAAAGTTTAAACACATCATATTTTTAGGAAGGTTACAAGTTAATTTCTTTAAATTTTCCATATTATAATGAACTTTCGTTCCCATCCAAATATTTCGTATAGAATAACTATGACGTTCATAACTTTACTGAATTAGGATCCCGCCCAAAACAATTAAAAGAAATTTGTACCATTTATACTATTTATACTTATCTCTCAACAAACCTGCGACGGGATTCAGGTAACATTTTCTTATTTAGTTGTTTATTTCACGTTCCACGAAATTTGTATAGTAAAATGTAACAAGCAAGTAATAAAGGTCTTTAAATTATAATATTATCAACTATCAAAATGTAATAACAAAACTAAAGCAAATGTCTAAAATGTGAATCCTCGAAAGTGGTTAATGGTTGAAAAACGGTAGACATACTCACATATTTGTCATACCTACAGAGCAATTTATTAACGAAAAGAAAGATTAATTACAACTGCTCTCCTTTATCTCCAAGTTTTATAAAAGACCGCAAACATTTTCTAGACTATAAAAACGTTGAGTATGTTACTTTTCCGTATAAGTAAACCATTAATTAATAAGTCTGTGAACAAAGTCTTCTTACGCTATAGAAAAGCGAATCTTTGTGAATTTTTCTAAAGTATGATTGATTTTAACTTTATTTAGAAAAAACATTGATGGGACTGACATTAGCGAATTGATGGTTCGGTTAAGGAAAACTAAAATTACATCATTATACCTAAACTCTGTTCATCCAAAGTTTTTGAACTTCGTCAACGCGAAACTTTTTATAAATCGCCGTTCACACGTGCAAGATAGTGTTTTTCGGCTACGTTCAAGGTAAAGCTGAAGCGTTTTCGGGATGACCTTAACAACATTAACTGGGAAAGTATCCCTTGTGTCATAGAGCAGTTAGGAATAATAATTATAGCGTGCTATGTCGACGGTTTCATTGAACAATTCATAGATTAACATTCACCATTGGGCCTCCGAGAGTATTTATGTAAAATTTATTATACTCCCCGGATCTGACCCATCACTTTTTGTATAAAGTGAACCTATTGCTGCTTACACAGCTAGTCAGAGCCTAAAGACCGTATCTGATGTAAGGTTAATTAAGTCAAGATAAATAGCCGGAACCTTTCACTTAGACGATCCAGAGCTCCGATGAACGCCCACTATGGAAAGTATTGGTTTCTAAGCGGATGTATTATGGAGACAAACAAGTTCCACTTATCGATGCAATCTTTCAAGGGTGCTCATTTCGGTGAAGGAGAATAATTGTTTTCCGATTTTCTGGGATAATTCCCCTTCAACTAGAATTTCTGTGTGAATCAATCCCAATGAATTGATACAAGTAAATAAAGGCGAACATTCAATGCGGCTAGCTCAATATGGATATCAATATTTTAGCATTGATGGCATTGACCTTTTTGGATCCCATAATATTTTGTGTAAAAAAAGTATAGTAGAATGTAACAATTTGGCATACAAGTCGATTGAAGATTTGATATTTTATTCAATTTTCTGTAAAAACATTGTGCAGCAAGACCTCTGAAATTTTTTTTTTTGCAAAGATAGAAAACACACTATTCTCGTTAATTATTAAAATTGAAATTCGCAATATGGAAAAGTTTTGTATATTAAAAAACAGCGCTAAGATACCACACTAGTTTCAATTCTTTAATTACAAAATCTAAATGTAATAGCATTTTTAATTCGCACTACTTTTAAGAATTATAAATAGAGTTATAGAAGCAGAATCAAAATATTGCCTTTCATGTAGGCGAAATGCTTTTCCCTCCAACCGCGGGCGAGTTTTTAACTGTTCGGGATTAAATTTTCTTTTCTAAAAATTACATTACTATATATATATAAATATTATAATGAAAAAGAACTAAATTTATTAATAAAACTGATTCTACATTAAAATAATGATAAAAAATAATAATGAAATTATTTATAAATCCCCCCCCCCCGAAAATATTTTCTATCTATGGCCTTGAACGTAGTCATTACATTACATTTATATTACATTTCTATCCTCTACCTTGGGTCACAATATTTATTCAACAATCTCAACCCGAGATACCTTGGTTACGATTTATATCAACTTTATTTTACTTCTAATAACTTAATAAAAATACGGGGAAATATGAATTTAAAAAAACAATTCTATTCCAATATCTCCCTTGGGCTTGAGTCTGTACATGTATTTGCCATCTGCACGGTGAATATATCCACCATAAATCTTAGCAAAACGTCTTAAAGATCTTAAACATTCCATAAAGACCTTCTTTTTAGCCACTCGGAAAATCTCGGTGTGCAAATACACAAATGCTGAGCGTTGTTTGCGCAGGTAATAGCATGAAATTGGAAACATTAATCACACATGAACGCAATTAATTGTGTATGATTATATGTCGCTTCCCGTCTGCGAGCGTTTCCAGGACATGATGAAACTTTTCAGGAAATTTATTGCGCTCCCAACATGAATGCCGCAGATTATGAACGGGTTTGCGGCCGGACTGGTCCATAAACGCGTCCCGGGTCCCGGATGCAAGTACCAGGGAAATATATTTACCCGTCGAGTGACGACTATGCACTTTATCGACTTGAGGACTGCAATAGGAGCACCGGGAGAGCCCAATAGTAGAACATCTATGCGACCATGAATACGGCAAATGTCTCTTCGGTCGCAATGAGCTCGGAAGCTCGGGGAGTCCCATTAGAGCTCATTTATCCCATTTGCATTCTTGGCCTATTACAGGTGCGCCGTCATAGCTGAATATTCCTTCCCGGGCATTGCCACTCGAGCCAGACATGACAGTTTGGAATGTTCTAATTTCCTGAACGAATCCTGCTATGCTGTGTTATATTATGCAAATAGTGATTGAAGGCCATTTTGCTAGCCTCTGTTTATTACAACATCACATTTAATTCATAACCATAACAAGCAACAAGAAGATAAGCATGTCGAACTAAGATGCCCTGTTTCTTATTGTTACAAAACTAAGTATGAATCGATGGGTATCAAAGTGATATAATAATTTATAACTGGAACCTCTTCATGGATCACATATTTCTTAATTAAATCTTTTTATAATATATTGTTTTTTTTTAATAATTCCATTAAACATTTCCTGATTAACTTCTGATATGGAAATTTACTCAAAATGTCAACTAACAAAAGCCCAACCGTGTAAGTAAATGTAAAAATTGATTTTTCATTTCAATGACTTTTATTAAATAAAACGTAAAAGTGCATTCGATTATTATAAAAAGTAGCGTAGTCATTTCACTTCTAGTGTTAAAATTCCCTCTGCAAGCCATTTCATTAAATACTTACAAGGGTTGAATTAAAAAAAGCTCATGGCTGTTTACAACGTCCATTTCAACACATCGTTCATCAAAATTTATAATGCCTTTTCCACCCCACCTGGGTATTTAAATAATCGCTCCTCCACACGTGTTACACACGTGAAGAATTAAATTAAAAAGTGTAAAAGTGAAAGTACAGGAGAATGCGTAGATACAATCTTTGACGTGTCATCGGCTTAATTCATTTTATTATGATAAATTTTTAATTTAAGTCTACAAATCTGTTTGTAAAATCGTTTACAGTTTTCTTGTTTATTTTCTCAATATTTAATAAACACTTTAAGCTGCAGTTATAAATGATGCGAAATTTTAAATTATACCCTAATGATATATAAAAAGAATACAATTTTGCAATCAAGGTAAATAAATGGACTGCATGTCTTAAAACTTCAGGCTTATAGAATATCGCCCTAAAGTCTTTTTTTAGAAATTCTGAAAAAGATGGGAAAATGAAATAGAAATGGTAAAATAATGAGCAGCACTGGGAATAAAAAAATTGGGCATTTTAATATTATTTTTCTGGTAACATAAGTGAAAAATTTAACAAAGTTAATTAATATTAAAAAACAAAAGCTAATGTAGAACCAAAATCATATACACGACAAATTACGCTTAATAATTTTCCATTTTCTCAAACTCTTATTTCATTTATGCATTTAAATTTATACTTGCCGTAAAACGAGAAAAGACATTGCAATAATTCTTAAACATTTATGCTTTTAGGTTAAATATTTCCCTGGATTGAACGACCAGGAAAAATCATAAGCTACCTCTTTTAAAGTGATACTATCTATACAATAGTATAAAACCATTTAAAACGCAATTTTAAATGGTATCGTACCCATCTTGCAAGGTATCCTTTGAATGCAACACCAGCATGGAATATGAAAAGTGCACCTGCATTCTTTTCCTTTATTTCATTCAAACATTATCGCGCAATGTGCAAAAAAGGAAAATACTTTAGCGTTCTTTCCAGACATCGAACAAAAGCTGGTAATTTATAGCCAATCGATTTTCATTTTGTTTCGATAGCTCACCAGGCAAAATAGGACATAGTAAAACTGGGGCACTGGCATGTACTGTTTCCTGTTTTCTGCATCGAGCCTAAAAACAAAATCAAAATCAAGGATTGAACAGGCACCGGGCAACCAGGTCGCTTGGGCTGTTGAAGTTGTTCCACCTGATTTACAACCTGAACAACGTAACTCATGGGAGCAGATTCATTGTTCCCGCCAAATAATCGCTTCTATCTGGCATTTAAATTGGGACCCCTGGTTCGCTGAAATTAATCGAGATTTAAAAGGAATAAAGGGCGTTACCTTAAAGGGGTCTACAAAGCCCTAGTTTTTGTTCCGCCCTACATTCCGAGAAAATTGCACCTTAAGTGAAAGAAGAACTTAATTTATTCAAATTCATGGGGTACCATCAGCATTCATTAAAGAGCGTGCTGCATCGACACCTTAAAGCGCCATCTGCCTTAATGGAAACCTCAGAAACCTTTTTCATGCCCCAGACTAGGGCACCAGGAATTTCTAATCTAATTTTCCCCGTAGTCATGATTCCTCCAAGTTATCCGCGAAATGCCGCTGACTACAGACCATTCCTGTCATTGCCATTGTGAAATTTAAATGAAGTCAATGTTGCCAGGTTATTAGCATTTAGCCGAGCGAAGGAGCCCTGCAAAGGCACCCTGTACCCGGGCGCACGATCCCACGACCGCTCGATTTTCCCTTTGTTTATTGCCCCACTGGAAATGTTTTCATTCTTTCCCTCGGTCGAATTACAACTTCAAATGAACGAAGTTCAACTACATTTTGGGACGTTTAACAGGGTGTTTTCTTGCGCGATGTTTGGACGGATTGTGATGCCCTTTCGGGAACGTCCCCAGTGTTTTCTGAATTGCGGGAAACAACTTCAAAAACTTCCTCTGACCCTGAGAGTAAATAAACACCAGATTTAGACGATACGCAAACAAAACTCCCTGGCCCTGTATTTCCAGGAAAAGTTAAATAATTGAGATAAAAAATTAAGAGTCGTGAATATGCTCATAATGTTGTTAAAACTTTTAAACTACATCTTATGAAGTTTGTGTTATACACAAAATAAGTAAAAACTTAAATTTCACTCTGCAGTACTTTTTTCTACCATCCGTTTTGATTATAGTAATGTATTTTACTCTATTGTATCTAATTTGGCTATTGACCAAGAAAAGAAACCATCCTCAAATTGAATTTTGTGAAAATTAATTTTTTCTTCCTTTTATTTTTCGTAAATATAAAATCTAAAGACGCAATCTGAATGAAATTAATGAAATTTAAATCCTATAAATTACTAGCAATTCCATTAGCAAATAAAAGTAAATAAAGAGTACTCGTACGACCTTTAAAACAAATGAAAGGCTTCTAAAGCTTCATCTAGGGCAACTAATGCCTTAGTTAGCTCTTCTAGTAGGTCTCGTTTAGTAGGTCGACAGAAATTAAGCTCAGCGATTTTATTCTCAATAAAGTTTTTCTAATTACTTTAGTAAAACTTGCAGCATAGGCAATTACCAACGTAAAGTCAATCAAAATCTGTTAAAACACGTTTTTCTTATTCCTTACTTTTCATATAATAAAATGCATAATTTATTAAGACCTTTCAATGGAATATCTTTAATATACAAGTATAACCACGTGTACAGAGGATGCCACATCTCCCCTGGTCCAATATTTTTGACACGAAAAATTCAGAAGAAACACTAACTTTTAAATTTTCTAGGACGTTCAGTGGTCAAGTTTTGCTTAAATTTAACAATTTAATTGTAGTAAATCCTGAGATTTTCTTGACCCAATGGCCATTAGCCCTGCACATTAAAAATAATTTACGAGACAAAACAAGATAATAAAATTAGACAAATTGCAATTTGGTGATGTTCCCAGCCGCGTACATCAAACAATTTCAATTTTCTATGAAATCATAAGCCATTTCATAATGTGTGGTGTGATTTCAGGAATATTAGCTCATTGATTAATTCGATCTTTTAAAGAAATTTATAATTTTATGTATTTTAATGAATAGTATAACAAGCAGTGATTTCACATTGTGCGCAAATCTGATACGTGTAAATGTTAGCACATAGCATCGATTTAAGTTTTTATATACCATTAAAATAGAGGTCTGAATCATAAACATTTAATCTATAGGATTTCTATTTCTATAAGGTTTGGTTTACCCAAATTCTAGTTACTAAAGTAGAATAGTCTTTTGGATAATATCAATTAATAGAATTGTAATTATTTAGACAAATCCTCTAAAATTCTAAAGCGTTAAATTATCAAGATTTCTAGACTAAAACGAAAGGGTATGAACTAGAATTTTGACTCTAGTGTAGTTTTTATATAAATTTCTAACAGTAGGTAAGCAATCCGGTTACTTTATGTAAATTAAAATCTTATAAGAAATGATATATCTATGTACATAGCATATATAAGGACCAGACCTAATAAACCTTTAATAGCACTAATTAAAGTACGTTGGTTTGATACAACGCCTTATGTACTTATAGAGCTACATACATAATGATAATTTCCAAACCGCGAGTTTGATTGAAAAACTCAATCTATGTATGAACTGTACTTATAGAACC
This sequence comes from Proctacanthus coquilletti, assembly GCA_001932985.1. Taxonomy (NCBI): domain Eukaryota; kingdom Metazoa; phylum Arthropoda; class Insecta; order Diptera; family Asilidae; genus Proctacanthus; species Proctacanthus coquilletti. The sequence continues at coordinate 57,893 of MNCL01000089.1, forward strand.
TATCCTTACCCATATACCTTGTATTCCAAGTCATATATCGCTCTCCCAGTGATATGGAATGCGCTAAACACTAAATAGACTACCTGCTTCGGATTTATGCAATCTCAGAACTCTCAAATGTGCAAATGCTGATATATTACAACTTCGGCTATAAATACATATTTCTTGCAAAAGTGTTTCACATCCTCATATATCTTACGAAATAATTAAGGAAATGTTTTCTTTCCATTTCAGTTTTCTAATGGTGTTCACGTGCCTGGCCTTGAGCGTATTTTCCACAATTAAGGAATACGAAGACGATGCCATATTAATATTATTCAGAATGGAAATCTTGGTAGTAATATGGTTTACAGTAGAATTTTTTTTAAGGTAAGTAGAACAGCTTCAGTTCCTTTAGTTCGTAGCACGTCCGTACGATGCGGCGAAAGAACAAACACTGCGGCACTCGTGACCTTTTCGCTATTTCCGGCAGCAGTGGGTCAAAAGGTTTTTGTCGAACAACTGCAAAAGTTCAGCACTTTCGATGCTCGACTGTGGTTCACTCCAAAGCACAAATTTAATCATAGGATGGATGTCGGTAATGATAAGACAAAATGCATGCAATTAGCAAATAGAAATGGATTTCTTGGCCCTTTGTCTCTGGCCGTGTCACGCAATTGCCGTTGTCCCATTATAGACCCCGTGTGGTGACGGCTTTAATAAACGCAGCATTGGCCGGTCTGGTTGCGAGTCGCGTCAGTCCCGGCTTTGCTTAAAGCCGTAATGTAATTAACTAATTGCTGGTTGCCCGCAGCGAAACCTCGAAAATCCATCCACTCGTCGTTTCTTAGATTCTTTTAGAGCATGGACTCACTAGGACTCTGTCGGGTTTATTGGGGAGACTGTAAAGAAAATAGAAAATCGAAATAAATAGCTCTCTAAGGGGAAAGGACTTGATTAAGTAGGTGTGAATTCTCCATTACTTCCTCGAGTTTCTATAAAACTTAAATTTATAACACTTGAAAGGTCAACATACTTTTGAGATGGGCTTGTAGAAAATAAAAGCGTGTAGATTTCGACTAGAAATTTTAATTACATATTATATAATGTTGTAGAAATCTGTGTAAAGATAGCACGCAAAGACATGAAATAAAATTTTCCCTTTCTAGATTTTAAAGGGTTCAGGAACTTTTTATTGTCTTTATAGTTTTTGTTAAAAATCACAGTAATATAATATAATAATATTTAACATTACACGAAGTAATATTTACTTCGTTCCATAATCACACGACATTACTCGTCAGAATATTATTAAATTTTGTTTGCAATTTTTTATGAAATTTACTTATTTTTTGCTTATTTACTAAGAACAGAGATTCATTTTTTGAAAGAAAACATTGATTTCTGCTTTTTTCCTTTCTTTTTGCAAATTATATACGAAAATGCACCATATTTTTTTCAAACAAAAAAATAATAATTCAGAACAAGTAAAAAAATACAGATATGATAAATAAAAAATTCCTGGTTTTGAAATCAAATTTATTAATTACTACATCTTTTAATTTATGTAATTACTTTTTAAATTTATTTGAAAACACTGCGATCTTTTAGAATTTGTTGTTATAATTTTTACCATAACAAATAAATAAAGCAAAACAAAAAGGCTGAAGCTAACCAAGATGATTGAAAATGCAACAATTTGTGGTACAAATCTTTTATTTTAAATTTTCATAGACCGCCAATTTTAATTTGCTTCCATAAGTAATATTTTTTTTTACTTCAACACAGTATTGCGCTTTCAGAAAATTATTTAATTTATGTTTTATTGTTGTTTGATTTTTATGTTTAACTTTTATTCTTTCATTTTTCCTTTTTTTTTGCTATGCTACTTATTTATACTAATAATACAATCCAGAGTTAACTAAATTATAAAAAATAAAAAATTAATAAATCAATAACCAACTCAATTAAAGATTTTTATTTAACCTGCCGACATAACAAGTAAGCAATTATTAATAACGATTGACACGCAGGTATTAACTAGATCTAGAATTGGAGACGTTACTTCCCAGCCAGTAGACATATGTAGACATATGTAGAATAGATGGATGCCATTTTACATAACATAAAAAGCATTGATTCTATCAGTGCCTTGAATGTCCAGTCCTTCCAACGAAGCAGCACGCAAATTGTGACATTTACAAATAATTCCCGATTCTCTAATAGTACGACTTCGACTTTATACAATGCAATACAACTTCCCTGCTCGTCCAGAGTCAGTCGTTGTTGATTGTGGATGGTCGACCGGAAACTCCAATTACATGCAAAATGGGATACACTGGGAAAGGGAAGTGTGTCATTTCGCATTGACAGAACTTTCTGCATTTGCTATTCATCTAATCGAGCACACTTTCCTTTTATATTCAAATTATCACCACTACCGCAAGGGTAGGTCTGAAATCACAGTCAAGTGAAACACCCCTGTCGGCGTTTATTTATTCCAGACCCATCCCGAAATCCAGAGCCCCACTGCTGGCATTTAACGAGGCGTCTCGATAGAGGTGGGTCGGGAAGCAGCGGGGGTACTCAGGTTAAATATGCTTTGCATGACCATGAGGCAGCCGAGTGAAAGTTGGACACACTGGGGGCTCATGCATGGGCCCTAGCTGGATCTTGACCCGAGACCCTTGCAATCAGGGCTCAAATTAAATGTTTTATACCAAGGGCGGCATTGTGACACAATCGGCATCCAGGGCGTCCTATGCACCTACTCGCACGCACGCATCTCCACGTACATCTGTGTTTTGAATTTGACAGGTGGAGCGCTGGGGCTGGCACAAGGTGTATGTATAATGCGTTGCGTGATGAGCCCTGAGACCCGATAAAACCTAGATCTGGGCAGCCCTTACGAAATTCCCTGAATTCCGTGCCTCTCGCCTAGCATGCGACTTAAATAGTAATTTCAAATGGAGACTCTCAAGCGGGTGGGAATTGAGTTATTAATTCCTACCCTTGTGTCGCTGTGGCTTCGTAATTATTCGCGGAATAATTGCTTTTTCAAAAGCCTGGGTAAACTTTGAGTAATTCCCATCGTTAATATTAATGAGACCGTTTGCGCCACCGCGACATTTTTTCCTTTTCGCTGATGAGGAAAACTGACGGAGCTTTATGAAAACTTTTCATTTTACGACAGCGCCTATTTTGTGTATTTGTTTTTTTTTGGACTACATTACTATCTATACTTTAACAGTCGCATTTTTTTTCCACAGAAAAAATGGCAATCTTCAATGCTAATCCTAATTATTTTTTAGAAAAATCTATCCTTAAAATCCACTTCTGACTTTAATTTTTATCCAAAGATCAGAGGATGCATTGTGAAGTGTTGCTGATTAACATTTGCTGACTAATTCTTCTATGAACCAACAAGTACAGATCACAAAACTTCAAATTTTGATAATAATTTTTTACTAAAATTCACAAGAAGCTTTTCGAAATTCAATCTCAAAAGTTATGATTTTTGGGCTAGATGTTTATTTTCAATATTCAATACCACTGTTTTAAAATTTCTTTATAAATATTTCGTAGTATCCTTTAGATCTTAGCTTGTTTTTATAAAACAATGCTGTCCTATTTGTATCAAAGAGCATCTTCAAGAAATAGGAAAGTAGGATGTATTTTTGTGGGTTTTTAAGAAATATTAAATATAACTACAAATTTGTCGAAAACTAAATTGTGAAACGCAAACGCAATAGTGAAAAAATACAATGAAAAGCAATTACATTTTAAAATTCTCTAAAAATTAATTAAATACCATATAGAAGTTCATGAGAAAGTACCAGGTAGCTTGCATATCGAGTACAACTTATAAAAAAGTATAATTAAAAATAAAAACTAAAACCGAGAAAGTTATAGCCGAATTTGTGCAATAAAATATCAATTCCTTCGCAATTTGCAACATAGAATTTGTTATCTCTTGAATATTGGAACCGCAAACTTTGATAAGACTGCAGCACAAGAGCGGGGGAGCCGCCGCAATCAGGCAGAGATTCACATGGGAACTGTTTTGGAGTTAACTCGAGCCACTCAATTCGAATGGAAATAAATGGTGTGTGCATGGGTTAAATTTCTTGCCGGTAGTGGCTGAGAACTGCTCCACTGTGAAAACAACACTATTTGAATAACACACTTTACATGCAGTGGAACGGCAGGGCTAAGTTAAACAAATGTTGCCAGAAACCGTGAAGCCTGATACCAATTTAGGGAATAGTTTGTCTATGCACGCTGCTCCTCTTATTGTTTCATGCTGGTGGTATTCATCCAGCATCTATAGATTATTATTCGCTTTGTTATGCTTAAAGTTTTATGTACAAGTGTTTTCAGCCTAATGACTAGATTTTAATATTGCAATCAATTGCAATTTGTCGAATAATCACATCATGTAAAGCCCACAGAATTAATTTTATTGCAATTTTATTGTACCATTTAATATTTCAATAAAAATAAAATTTTATAAACATAATTCTTCCTGTGTTTGTTCCGATCCACTTTTATATTTAATTTTAATCTTGTATATATAAACTTTTATATCTAAAAATTCCTAGTATAAATGATTTGGTATTTTTGCAAATGATTTGAGATAGCACTAAATGCAGCTTTCAAGGAATTTGTAATAGGCAACTCTACATTATATTTGCTCTTCATTGGATTATTTATTCACATATTCGTATATTATTTTTATTATATATCACAAGATATTTCAAAATTAATTAAATTAGCAAATATTTACATTCAGAAAGAGTACTTCAACTTCAAATACATTTTTAAATTGCAGGTGTAACATATTCAACTTGTTTTATTCTTATCATAAAGTTAATTATTGAAGATTATTAATTTTCTGGAAAATGGGAAATTGTATAACACCTTAAATCCATGACGCAAATTAATCCTTTATGCTTTAAACTGCTTTACAATGGAAGTAATATTATTCGTTATTATCAGTAATCTCTTGGGATTGATGGATCTTGCAAAATCCCAAAACCAATGCAAACAAAGGAGGGATGTGAAAATTCCAAATTACAAATCAATGCATTAATTTGCTTACGAAGACAATGCTTTCGGGTTTAGGGGATAATAAAATTTGGATCGTGATTTTGCTTTGGGATGGAAATGGAGTAGAGTTTAGTATCGTAAACCCTGTACCCCTGAGATAAGCCTGTTTTGTATGGGAAGTACTATCTATTGATCCACTAAGATGTGTAGCTTTTTCAAAGTATGTATATATGTATATTTTTTTAAATTATATAGTTTCATTTCAAAAATCCCAAAAGTGGTGTTTAATACCGCAATTTAACAAGGCCATAAGCATAGTACTAGTACATATTCATACATATGTCTATAGGTAATAAAACTGGCCGAATACCATCAACTTCTACACAGTTGACCTTTTAAATGAAACCACCTCCTATACTTTCAAAGTCTTGCAGAGAATGTGGAGATATTAATTATTAAGATGGAAGAAAAGAAGACCATCACTGATGGCGCACAGAGCGCGAATTAAAAATGTGAGCTTCTAACTGCTGTGCGATTTTCTAATTTTCCTCAAATCAAGTAAAAGGCGCACCTCTTTGGGAATCGAGGTATGCATTATTAACCGTCGCCGACAAACTCCGAAACTCATGGGATATTAAATGGCAAGCAACGTGCGAAAATCGGAACCGAATCTCTTCTAATCTCGTCTCGGAGCGATTTTTGTCGTTTACCAGAAACGTGTTCGAAAATTAAATTCAAAATTGCAGTTCAGAACAAGTTCATTCATAATTTCTTTTGAAAGTCCTGCACTATAGCATCCTTGAAATCGTCTTATATCCCGAATTTTACGGCATAAGACACGGGTCTAGAGGACGACCCCCCTCATGCAAAGGGTCCGCTCAGGCCATCAGCTTAAATTATTAAGCCCTCGGACAGAGGAGCCTTACGAGATCCTGGTTACGTGCACACCGTGCAAACAAAGCCTGGGTCACATGCATTGGAGCTTCCCGAAGCCTAAAGATGAGCCCCACAGCGCAGCCCCCGAATCGATTTTTCATAGCGAACTGCTTCCTTCAACACTCTGGTTGTGGACTCAGGATTGCCGAGCCGTTGCCTGGCTGGTCTGGCTCTGGTAGTCTGTTCTCTAGAACCTACCTTGATTTTTATTTGTTCGTTTTGGCTGGTCACTTGTTCGGCCGGCCCAACTGACCACGGAAGAGCCCACCTGACCGAGCTAACGAAAAGAGGTATCTCTGCCGGTGTGCGGTCGTTATACCAGCCCGAATCCGCGCGGTCTGTCATCGAAAGCCTAAGAAGCTTTTCTCAAGTAACGTTGTGGCCGTTAAAAAAAATGCCGCTCGGTGAATGTGCATCGTTTGGATTTCTTGTAAAGCTAGACACCAATCCGCAGCCACAGTTCGTAAGCATCTTTCTAATCTCTTGTCTACTTTCAGACTATGGTCTTCGGGATGTCGGTCTCGATATCAAGGTGCTGTGGGGCGGTTAAAATTTTTAAAACGACCGTTTTGTATTATAGGTAAGTTAGTGAGTTAGTACCTAAAAATTTCAGAAAGTCTTATCTTATTTTTCTTTGCAGATATAGTTACTATAGCAGCGTCTCTAGTAGTTTTAGGAATGGGCACTTCCGGTCAAGTATTTGCTACCAGTGCATTACGTGGCCTTAGGTTTTTCCAAATTTTACGAATGGTCCGCATGGACCGCCGTGGCGGAACCTGGAAGCTGTTAGGCAGCGTGGTCTATGCTCACCGACAAGTAAGTCAAATAAATTTTATTCTATTACATAAATCATGGTCAGAATTGGTCCACTGCCTGAACAAAATTTGCTTGTGGTGTAACACAAATTAAACAATAGGTAGGTGGTGTCGTCAAAGTGTTATATAGGTCAATCGGTGTGTTGCTGTACCTTGGTGTTGTACTTCCTATTAAGTGTTCCTTTATTTTTAAATTTTTATTATCCCTCTCCATTAAGGGTGTTTAATGTTGCATGTGTTTACGTACTGATTTAATTGTGAAACAATGTCCATATTCGCGATACAAGTATTTTAAAAGTTAATAGTGTGGTTTTATGATCATTTTTTATTTTTACTATTCGAAATTTTATTGCTATCCGTGGCTTGTATTAATGAGACTATTATTTTAAAATCGAACTCATTACTTTGATGTTCAAGTGATTTTTGTAGAATTTAAAAATATGTGGAAGTTAATTTAATAATTAGCTTTTATTGATCTAACAGATAGTATATTAAATAAAAAGATTTAAAGAAATTAAAAATTTCCAAGTGAGCATAAAAAACCAAATGTATAAAGTGGAAATATAAAGGGATTATAAAAACAAATAAAATCCTTCAATAAATCCGTTCATAAAGCCGTCGGAATTACGCAACTGGAATTAATTCTTTTATCTTTTGAAAAATACTTTGTAACAAATTGTTAAAAATATCTTGTCGTTTAATTGTCGAATTATGATCTTTTGTGTTATTGATAAAAGTACTAAATCCGTGTATTGGGAATATTTTAAAAAAATTATTTAAACGAAATAAACTACGACAATTTTAAAGTTCAACAGCTGAATAAAACAGAAATTAATGAAATCTAGTGCATATCAATTTCGATCTTTTTGGAATTGATTTACACTTTAAAATCGAAAACTCCAAGGATATAGACAGGATAAGAAAACCTCGATAAACCGAGTCATCATAAATGGATTCTTTGTCGCAAGTTCATTGCGTTCCTCTTTAGTGCAAAAACTTCGATAATTCGGAAAGAAATAATAAATTAAATATATTAAAGTGAGCATTTTGTTTTTATATTTTCAATCCTGGAAGTGTACCCTTGATAAATAGAAATTGAATGAAGCGAAACGTCTGTAATCTTTTATAACTTGGGCCTGTAAATTGATAAGAATTCTGGATAAGGTCCTTGCTAATGCACATTTCGCGTGTCTAAATTGTAAGATTGCTTTTAATCAATAAATTTGGCTTTATTTTTAGAAAGAATTTGTGAAAAAGTTAGTATTCCAAACAATTGATAATATTTGCGCACTTTATCTATCATAACCTTCTTATCTAGCTTGAAAAACTTGAGAATTTTTTCTTTACATTTATAAAAAATGGAGACAAAAGTGATTACAAAGGATGTCAAATCAGTAATTGCTCAAATGAAGGGATATATCAGCATTATTTTGAATAGGAAAAGCAAAATTGGTTGCTATTCTTCTTTTTCCCGAAAAGAATTAAATCTCTTGGTACGGAGAGAGTAATAAATTGTTTGTGTCGTTAAAAAGATTATTATAAATACATTTACATCAAAAGAGAAATGTTTGCGTTCTTATTTAAATATATTTTAAAGCCATCTCTTCTAACAATTAAAGGAGTATTTTTATTCTAAGTTAAATACTTATAAGATATTCAACTAAAAATTATTTTTAATTCAGTTTTTTCTTCTCTATTGACTGCTGAAAACATGGTGACAAGAGTCCTTTAAAATTTTTAGATTTTATTTAAGTCAAATACATGAATATACTACATATAAAATTAAAAAAATAAACTCTTAAAAAATATGTTACTGAAACGGCTGCAGTTGTGCTATTTAATAGACAAAAGCAAGAAATTTTCAGTCTGATTTAATAGTTGCAAAATTGAAACTAAAATAGATGCTCTTATAGTAGTTTATGCTGGAAAAGATGTTTTCAAATAGAAAATTATACGAGTGCCACTTGAATTTTTCTGTAAACATTATAATATGAGTTATTCAAGAATTTCCACAAGATAAAAAAAAGTTACGTGAAGAATAAATCAGGTCTCTCGTCAACGATGTTTTACTAATGAGAATTCAAGTGCCTCAAAGTGTTTCACAAGTTCTACGCAATTTGAGAATGGCGTGTTTAACTCTAATCTGAGTTTGAGTGGATTTTCTCGTGTTTTATACATAAACAGTTTTTCTCGAATGGCAAATATACAAACTTTATTTTGATTTCTAAAGGCGCTTAGATTTTTTTTATATCCAACATACGATACGTTTTAAACGCAGAAAACTTTTGCATTGTGTTACCAAATTTTCCTGGTAACCTTGGCAGCGATAAAAACAGGATTGGTTACCAACGTGCTTCATAAAATCCACTTTAATTGGGAAAATTTTAAGCAACTCATTCAGGAATACTTCTAAGGAGTTCTACAAATCGAAACCTTGGTTTTTATATGACTTAGAAGAAAATTAAATTAAATTTCCTTTGAATTCCTGTGGACTGTATACAGGCTATAATTCCGTTTGACATCCTTCTAACTCAATACGTTCGATGTCACACCGCAGATTTAGAAGCCATCTAGAGAAATCCTCTTATGGTCCCCGTTTTGCTTCACCACCCCCACAATAAGCTTCAGTCATGTCCGCTCCTTGGGCAACATTAAATTTATTCCCACTTTTAACGCTCGGAGTACATTTTAAGCCCCGTGTGGCTCATAATAAATGTCTTCTGTCATCCCGGGCGTTTATATGTGAAGAAAGTAACCGAGGTAGTATTTCGAATGAAATGCATCACAATAGAGAATATTAATCACAGAGCCAGGGGCACTTATTCGTTTTTATTGCCCACCCTGTACTTTTAGGAGGAAGTTGAAAAGCGGTTTATGCATATGTCTAAACTCTTGGCAAAGTGCTTCGCTGCCGTATTTCTATAAATTATGACTTGCAGTTACTAGGGCGAAACATTTATCATCTCGAATTAATGCAGGACCGCACTTTGTTACATGTGCAAAGGTTTTAAACGTCCTAGAAAATACAATTTGCTAAAGGTTTATCCAGGAAGGGACGAAATCCGTTGGAAAACCTATGTAATTATTTCTCCATTCTTAACATACTTGAATGTATTATATTCATAAAAGTCAAATAAAATGCTTGAAACAGAATAGACTCTGTTTTTATTAGAAGTTAAACCTCTGCGGGTTCAGACAAACCTACCATTATTAAAATATATCACTATTCAACTTTTTATTTATATAATTTATATCTGAAAACTTCAAGATTGGTTCAACTAAACAACATTCAAGTTCAACATCTCAGACATCACATAATTTGAACAAAAATTTAACATACTCCAGTATGCCCTTATACAAAAATGTAATGTATTTCTTCTTCTTTTCGGACATTCAATTCATGAATTGTGCTCTTCAAAATAGAAAAATATTAATTTAACCCCGAGGTCTGGATACTTATAAATCTCGAAAGTTAGTGCATGTTAGGCATACACAGGCAAGCAAAGTGTAGGCTGGAGTTTTGGTTTCTTTTCTATCCCAGTTTTCATGGGTCGACCAAACCTTGCGCAAATTTTATGAAAACAATATTCAAGAAAATCTTCATATTTTATTAAGGAAAATGAAAATTAATTTGAGCTCTCTCTATGAAATTTGAAGTTCAAACGTGCTAGTGAAATCTTTTTCCTCTAATAATATGCAAATATGGCTTTCAAAAGTTTGAAAAGAATCACGGACAAACAGTGCAATTTTATTATCTCAAAATATTGTGAATTGTTTGCATTTAAGACACGTTTAAAAAAATCGGTATTTAGACGATTAAACGAGTAACTTTATACGGAATATAATTTAAAGAAAACATTTAATAGAAATGGAACAGAATGAGCAGAATCTTCTCAAAGAAAGAATGAATGGAAATAGTTTTCAGAAATGTATAAAATTATAAAATATAAACGGTTTTCTTGCTTAAGACATTAGAAAAAATTTTAGATCTAAAGCCAATCAATCAAAAAAAAAACACCAAAATTTCTTAGATATAAAAAAATGAAATGTTCATTTATACTTGCAGAACGAAATTAAATCCATAAGACTAAATTTGCTATAATTAAAAGCTAAGGTTTGCTATAATTAAAGTAAAGGGTAAAAAAAAACAAGCTAACTGATCAAGACAAGATTTTTCAAGATTTTAAATATCCAGATATTTTCAAGCTAGATTTCTACAGAAAATATCTTAATTGAGTTGTGTATATTACAATTAGGTGCTAAATAATGTTTTCACCACTAGAGATAAGTATAATCTAAATTTGCTTCATACGACAATTCCCTATTAACTAGGACTTCAAAAAGTTTAAGGTATGTGCTTAAAGACTTGCTAATTCATTTCAAAACAAAACCTTTACGTGTTCAAAGTAATTAAAAGTTTTTACCTTGAGACGACTTTGTTAGCACTTTAGCAAATAAAACAGTTTGTAACGATATTTGAAACAGGGCATCTCAAATTCTCTCCTGAATATTTCAGAAAGTAGAACAAGTTTATGCTTATCTGATTGGAACTGCTTCTAACATCTCTGAAATATTAAGGAATTTCACGATGTGTAAGCCAGACATCTGATTACAATATTAGAACAAGACCAAGTTCCTGCAAATAGATCAATGTCAGCTGCTCTGGGAACTTGTGACCGATGCTTTTAGCGAGCCTAGTCCTGAAAAATTTAATGATTTGAATATTTTTGCACTCTTTTCCAGGAACTGATAACAACTATGTACATAGGTTTCCTTGGCCTTATTTTCGCATCGTTCCTCGTCTACCTGATGGAGAAAGATGTGAACGATAAATTTAATAATTTCGCTCAAGCATTGTGGTGGGGTGTTGTAAGTATCAATTATGCAGCCAAATTTATAACGGGCCTTCTTAGGCGCTTATCAATTTATTAATTCCCATTATAGATAACCCTCTGCACGGTTGGGTATGGTGATATGGTCCCGGAGACGTGGCAAGGGAAGCTGATAGCATCGTTTTGCGCGCTTTTGGGCATTTCTTTCTTCGCACTGCCGGCGGTAAGTACTAATTGCGCGTTCTTCATTTTCAAAGACGTTCGTTCTCTAAAATAATTTCATATCGAAGCCTAATTAACAAGAGCAGCAGACTCTAGCTGGTAAATTTAGAATAAGCCGCCACCTCTACACCCATTTCGAATGTCTCCATTAGTCCCCCTTTGTAATAAATTGCAAGAAGTTAATTGCCATAGAGTTTCAGTTAATGGAACGCCCAGCTCTGTAGCCTCTTCTACTTTTAGCACCATCCTTTAGCACCTCAAGTCCAGACATTGTTCAGTGGTTCGCAAGTGCCTTTGAAACACTATTACTGCACTGTCCCCGCTATTTTCTGGACCAGTGCCAGAACATAAGTCGGAGGCTCTGTTCGAACATATTTCACCCCGTCCAAATGTTATTAAAGCAACTGGTGACGGAGGAGCATTTGTCTCGGTCTCGGTCTCGGATGATATACCTTCAAAGTCCATAATTTTCAAAGTATTGCAGAACCAAGTCTTTTGGTCGCTTGCCCAAAGGCTCTTTATTCGAGTACCACAGACAATCCACAACTAAAATTCTACATTAAATTCATTTTGGCAATCCTTGATCGTATATTTAAGGGTCTTTCTCATGCAAATTTTGTACTATATGCATGGACAACTTTTTAAGGAAAAATTGTGTTGAGAAAATGAAATTCTTCTTATAATCATATATCACACTTTAAACCTTATAGTGGCGATTTTCAAAACACATATTTCAGAGATGCTAAATTATGGAGACATCAATTTAAAAGATAAACAGGCATGCATATTAATCCAAGTTCCACGTAATTCTTTGCTGAAGTGTCTAAAAAATCATATATGTTTCTTTCAAAGCACTATATTTCATTAATAATAATTGTATTTAAAAAATAAATGGGCAGTTTTCTCAAGTAAATGGACGCAATTTCTATTAAAGTTTATAAATTCGCTAATGATAAATAATAATACACAGAACTTTTTTAAATCATTGTTATTATGGAAAGGGATGTAGGATTATTCATAAAAGCCGACAAAAAGTAGTGAGTTGTGTATCTAAAGACTATTTTCATAGTTTACATTCAAATTTTATTAAAATGTTTAAAGACAAAAAATTTCCTACTACTATTTCCAAAAAAAGAAATTGATTTCGAACTAATTACAAAATTCACAAGAGAGAGTCACTAAAATTTGTAAGAAATTGTTTAAATAAAATCTGTATTATTATATAATATTTTAAAAACAAATTGCAGAATTGTCTGGGACCTTAAAAGAAAAAAAAACAAATTGCTATACCGATGTAATCAACATTTCTTGCAATATGATAAAAATGCCAGAGATGCTTACTTATATCGCCTGTTGCCCTGCATTTTGTCTCGGTCCTGTTTGTTATAATTTTAAATTGAATTGCAAATTTTCCAATTTCTACAAATTGCACGGAGTCGCAAAGATTGTTTTCTGAAGACAATTTGCAGACGAACTGAGATTCTAAATTAAAATAAATCTGGCTTTCATTACGCCTTAGGATAGATGAATGCAGAATTACTAATCCGACTTTTCTTGAGGGCTTTTCGTACAGATCCTGGCTCCCTTTGTTTCATTGTCGGTCGCGTCCTGGAATATTGTCTTCCCAACATGGGGCTACCTGGAGTTTTTAAAAGAAGAATCGTGAGAAATACAGAAACATGACAGTTTATTGTCTGGCATCTCCTTTTGTTCTAGTGAGATCTAACGAGCTGTGTTTTCGGATAAGACTTGCATGTTACCAGAATTGAAGATGCCTTCTTTACAGTATAAAAATAAAAGCACTACAGCAATATTAACCCTTTTATGCCAAATTTCGTCTAGTCTCATAGAATTTTTAAGAAAGCAAACCACTTTCTACTCTTTTTTATGGCCTTCAAGCCACACTTAGGACAGAGCAGAAATATTCTTTATGATGTGCAGTGTGAATACCTCGTCACCAAAAAGTCTAATTTCATTTAATCAAACAATGGCATCTTAAGATTGTCCGTAAGTAAGCAAGATCTTTTATACTATTAGAATTGCAATTCCAAAAGCGATTATGTTTGAAGCACGGTTTATGAATGCCCTAGAACCGTGTACATTAAATTAAAAATGTATAGAATAAAATCCATTTTCACAAGTGCAAAACTAAAATAGAGCAACTTTTTATAATATGCAACTTTAGAACTTATGAAAAGTGGCAAGATATAATATGAGATGAGAATTTTTAAACACAATTTACGTGATTTTTATATAAAGAATGGATTAGAACAATTCCATAAAAAATAGTCTATTATTGTGAGAATCTACAAAGCAAAGGAGCAACATATTTATTTATTGTCACCTTAGATAATTCTGCGAAATCCTAACAATAGCTCCTTTATTCCCTCCTTCTTATTGAGTGTCAGCTCTAAAGTGAATTTCCGTTCCTTAGTCGTATATTACAATCGGTTATTTGCAAAATTGTTGAGAATATCAATATGAAGAGTTATTTATACTTCAACGCGTTTCTGTATAACTCAAAATTCTATTCATATGAAAGGTAATAATATTGTATAGGCGGAAACTAAAGCCCTAGCATAACCATTCGTAATATTAAATTAATCGTAATATGTAAAATGGAATCTGAAATTCTTAGAAAAATGCATTATTTAACAAGTATACCATAAATGAAGAGAGTTAAGCTGAAACAGAGTAACATTAAAAGTTATTTTTTCTAATTCAAGTTTTGATGCACGATCAATCTACGGCTTTAGACTAGATAAACTTTAAAAAAATCTGGGTTAGAGGTTTAAATAGAGATAATAAGGAATAATAGCTCTTATTTTTTTAATGTCTTTTGTTTTACGATTTGAAACGTTTTATGGATGTAAAAAAATATTATGGATGTTAAAAAAAATTAATATCATTTTACAGGGCATTCTTGGCAGTGGCTTTGCTTTAAAGGTACAACAGCAACAGAGGCAGAAACATATGATTCGGAGAAGACAACCAGCAGCCACGTTGATCCAGTCGCTCTGGAGATGCTATGCTGCAGATGAGCACTCTGTCTCGGTGGCGACTTGGAAGATCCACCAGGTGCCACTGCCGAGTCCGCCACCGTCGTAAGTATCCTTAGACAATGCTTCTGTATGAATGATCTTAAGGCAACACAACCTTTGATTTTCGTTGAACTGATTCCCACTCTTAATGCCCATTTTAATTTTTTAACCATAATGTGTCTCCACGCCCTAATATTATAATTAATAATGCCCTATGATAATCTGAATATTGATGACGTGTTTGTATGTCTTTTTAGTTCTGAATACTGGGATAGATTGATTAAGAATTTAAGTGAATATAGGTAAATGTGGGTAAACTACTTACTTTCGTTTATTTCCGTATTGCTATCGATATTAATGCAGCCCCAAACTCAAATTGAATTTAAGACAAATCGCAAGCATTCCAGCATCATTCCCCAATAACAACATCACTCTCGGAAATTTATACTTTTCAATTGTTTACCCCTTAAGCGCATAAATCTGTTTTTGCGTCCCGTATATCATTCGCTCCTCACACTGTGACCCTACCATCAAAAACACGACTTTGATGTCTCAATTCCTATCCAGAACGCTTGTTTAACGTAGAAAGGCGCCCTATGTTTTTGCGTTCTCAATTTTTATTGGATCGGCAGTAAATGTCAGCAGCCAGTGCTTCTCGATGGGAATGGGAATTTGGTTATTAATGCTCTACACTACACCGCATCTGTCCATGTACGCCCGCATCCAAGTAGTCTTGGCTAGGGCCAGAATTAAATACCATCAGTTTTCAGTATCATCAGTGCATTTTGACTAAATTTTGAGTAATATTGTTCTTGGCTGGCAGTTCTTTTGATACGAACAGGAGTTTGTTCGATTTTACAAGTGTTTGTTGATTGAGCACACTCACCGCTTACAACACTCCAAGTACTTGAACTGTTGCCGATTTTGCTAATTACTGTTTCTCACCTCTCTCCGTTCTACCTTGGGACTTACCCAAGGTGATCACTACATTACAACTCATCACAAATAGTTTCTTTCTTGGAACGGCAGTTTGCATTTCTTGAAGGAAAAAATCTATCAAAGAAGGCACAATTAAAAATAAACGGGTTAAACTTTTTTTAATACCAAAATAAGTAAAAGAAAATTATCTTTTCTTTGATTTCATTTTTAACATCCTGATGAAATAAAAATTCAAATAAACGTACCTTTAGTGAATATATCGAAATTTGTATACATATTTATAGAGTAAATTATTATATTATTATGGAGGAATAAAGCATCAAAGTTGGTTAATCGAATATTTAGATAAATAATTACCTTTTAAAGTGCCTCTTTAGCCGTTTTTATTTTATTCGAGGACATAGCTCGTAGAACGCGACTTCAATATTGGCCTGATTTTTTGCCTTGAAAAAATTCAAAGGGATATTTGAGCAATAATCAACTCGGAAGCCCAAAACACGAACCTTAATTTAATATATTCTCAGATATATACAAATTAAATTATAAAATATTAAAGATCAAAGAATACAAAGTATACAAAAGTGCTTTCAAAATTTGGAGAAATCATAAAATTCTTTGTAGTTTTTGAATGGCCTACATTTACAAATGGCTCAAATTTTAAAAAACCATAATTTAAAAGTTTTATTTCACACTTTACTTCTCTCTTACGCGTTTTGTAAGGTTTTTTCTTGAACCATTACGCTTTATGATACAAGTACTTTTTTCCATTTATGAATTTTATGATATAATATTTAGAAAACGTGAAAGAGGTAGATAATGAAATTAGTTGATGAAAGAAATATTTTTTATTATCTCTAATTTTTTATTTATTTGATTTATTGCTTGTTTTTAATAAAAAGTTCTATCAACAGAAACTAAATAGAAGGAGTATAAAATATATTTCCCACTTAGAAATAAAAAAGCATAGTTAGAAAGTAGTCTTGGCTATGAAATTTTGTTGTTTTTAATTGTTCCACTGAAGCAGAAACACAGGCTAAATTATAGGGTCAAAGTAGAATAGGTTAATACAGGGCAATAAAAAACAAGAAATTTAAATCAAGGACGGCTTTTTTCGGGACAATATGGAAAATTCAAATTTGAGAAATATGCAGCAATGAATTAGCAAAGAACAATGATAGTACAAAATTATGTTTAACAGCTTTTAATTGAACATAATTGAAAATATGATATACATGGGTTAATTACAAAATTTGGGTAAAATATATATTAAAAAATTTCTAGTAATAGTAATAATAGTAGTTTTAAAAATTTCTTATTTATGTTATTTTTTAAAGATCCTAATATATCATTAAAAATTCATCATCAGGCTGTAAAATACCATATAATTTCCCAACTTTAAGGAATACTGCTTGTAGTTTTATTAATAACATCACAAAAAATCCTTATATACTTGAATTACTCCTCAAAAAGTTCATTAAAAAATTCCAAACTAGATTAATTATTAGGAAAAACTTTCTCTGCAAACTGACCGGGAATAAATACCGAGAAATGCAAACTTTGAATGTAGATGAAAAGTTTTTTTGAGAATCGATACTGGAAAGAAACTACATTCTAACCATTCGCCTTCACCTTCCTCCAGTCTATCACTCAATTTCTGCTCAATTTTCTTCTTTTCTATAATTGTGTTGGGGTTTCCCTATTTTTGAAAGGTGTAAAAAGTTCAGCAGGTCTTGCAGTTGAATTGATTCAACCAGTTCCTTTATTTAGATTAGAGTTTTGTTCGAATTTGTTATTCAATCGATTTGTGAATTAGTTATATATATTGTATTTTTCCTGTGTTATTACGTTCCTGAAAAGTGTGTATGTGAGTGTGAGTGATTTGAAAAGCGCGTTTATTACTATTTTTGTACATTTAAAAATTTCATTGAAAATTTTTGTTCGAAATTAAAGCTTCCGGGGCCAAAAGATTTACCTTCTGGCTCGGCGGTATCCGTCTGGTACCGAAAGGTTGGTTTTCACCCAGCTCCTATTCAGTATCAGTATGATTTAAATTGAATTACAATTAGGCTGTTTTTTTACAAATCTAATTATTTTCTCCTTCGTATGTATATTTAATTGAGACCCTCTTTTGTTCATTATTTAATTAAGTTTCATATAAAAAGTATTTCGTTCAATTTTTATAGCACATGGTTTTACCTGCTATCCAATTGTGATTTGAAGTCAGTGTGGCAATTTATGTATGTATGTAAAGTTGTGCATTTATTGTGAACTTTTTTCAAAGTATCCTTGAAAAAACAAAAAAAACTTCTTTAAAACAGGTGTTCATACGAATGTTAAATAACTCCCGTATGTTAAATGTTTCCTATAAATTTTTTTGTTTATTTCTCTTATTTTTTTGTACATAGAACATATCGTATAAATTCCTGTTCAATTTTATGGTTTTCTATGAGTGTGGCATATAAATCATAACAAAATAAGCTTTTATGTGTTACACAAATTTATATCATCACATGAAAATTTGGAAGTGAAAAAAGCTAAACAAAGGATAATAATCCTTTTAAGTTATAATTTATTGTTTACAAAGTTGCATAAATGAAAACAAAATAACAGCGAATTATAATTTACCCAAAATGCGCATTAATGAAACTAAAATGAAATGAATATAAAAAAATTATAGTATATTACAGGAATTCTTCTTTGAAAGCTTCATGAATTAAATTTTTATATGGATTACAATAGGACAAAATTACCTCAACAGAATTTCATAATTAACAAAGTTATGATGACTTGCTGAATTGCTCTCATATAATCTAAAAGTTGTACCTTTTAAAAGGATTACACACAAGGGATATATACCCGTAAAATCTCCCAGAAGTTGAGATTTTTACAAATGTTAACATACAGACTAAATTTCTGGTGGTTTCAAACATGTTCCCATAAAATCTGTTGTCGACATATTTTCAATTAACTTGTCATAAGGACATCATTCTCCAGTCGAATTAAACTCTTTATCGATCTTTATTTATCTCCAGTTATGTCAATATCACTTGAGGTACTATGCTAATTGCATTTTTAATTATCCTACTTCTTGCCATTCAATTTTAAGTTTTAATAAAAAGAGTCGCAAGCGTTCATCTTGTAATTTATAATGTACACTTCGTAATGATATGTCTTATACAGTCCACTAGTTTAATGAATTTGAGTACATGCCACATTCATAAAAGCCAAATTCGATAACTTTTTTCTCAGCTCTTATTTGCACGAAAGTTGAGATTTACTTCTTACTATTTTAAATTTTATTTATACTTTGTACAACATCCGTACCTGCCTACCTTTAGACTAACTTATTGAACACGTAAAGCTATAAATCGAGCAATTTGTAGCCTAGAGTTTGCTAAAGATACGTTGAGGCTAATTGGTATTATATATATATAATTGTAGAACGCTAAATCGTGAACAATTGGTATTGGTACCTTAAATAATTGAGAAACAGTAATTTCTCCTAGCATTGCAACACATTTACGTATATTAAACATTTTGTAATGATTGCTCTAAGTATTTGTATAAATTTGTGCCGTTGCGTTATAAGAATACCTTAATTTTTCAATATTTTGGTTGTTGACTTCATTCTCCATCATCTACAAACAGATCTTTACTTCACAAAAAATAATAATAATATTTTTCTACAAATTTATTGACATTATCTTTTCTCTTTTTATTGATTTGTTGCCTTTCATCTGTATGAACGCCTCTTACAAAATTAATAAAAAACCAAACCTGCACGTGTTATGGCTGCAAACCACAAATATCAATATATACCATAATAATCCAATACTATAAAATAAATAAAATGCAAAAAAATATAGTTCGAAACTGGAACCACCAGAGAAGTTAGCATCAACTTCCAGCGCAATGTAAGTTTGAAGCAGTCGCTAAAGTTTTACTGAGTTTTATTCTGCAAAACATAAAAAAAAAAACATTTTCGTTTATTTTCACCCAGTTTTCAATTTTCAGCCAAAATGTGCTTTTTAGGCTCTTGTAGTTAACCACACTTTTATATGATTGCAGCTTCCTCAGTTTTTAGAGTGCTAAGAGCATTTCGGCTTCGTTTTAAGACTTCGCAGACGTCGATCTTTCCGTTCTAGACTTATAGTTAAAGCTTCTTTTCATCTGTAGTTTTCTTAGATGACTTTTTCTTTTATGTTTGTGCTAATTTTCTCTATGTGCGTTAATATTCATTGGTGTTCTTTATGTCGTTTTATGTGTCTTTAGAAGGACTCTTATTCTTGCAATCTATGTATGTATTTTTCAAATGTTTTTAAACAAACGCCTTATGTATATATTCTTCAGATTTATTTTAAAAATTCCTTTGTTGAATGTTATTTCACACATTGAGAGTTTCCTTTTGGAACAATATTCTGGAAGAATAATAAACAGATGAATGAATAGAATGATCGATTGGTTGAAATTGTACTCCGAAAATTCTTGCCCAAACTTATCTATTATAAAATTTAAGAATCTGAGCATTAAATTCTTCATTCGTAATTTAGTATTTCACAAGTAAATTGTTCCTGTCATTCAAATTGGAATCTACTAAATTTTCTAAACCATCCAAAAAAAAAAAATTTTCTATGAGGGTTATTCGAAAAGTTCGTGTAAAATCCAAGAGACATTGGCACACATAATATTATTATTAACTTTAGAATTAATCAAATCATATGGGTTCCTATCTAAAACTCAAATCTTAACTAGACATTCCTCAAAATAATTGGCAATGTGAATTCAAAACACATTTCTATACAAAATTTGGTTTGGTTTACGAATTCCTCACGTTATGTCTTCATTAATTTTATTTTTATGTAAATAAAATATACTATATGTTCTCGACATAGAATATCGAAATCCAAAATAACCCCGCATATATGTATACATACATATGCATGGGAAAGACAAAAATACGAACTTTATGAACAACCCTCGTATTTCAAAAGAGCCTTCGACAAAATATAAATGTATGACTCATATCAACTTGTGGGAAAGTCGAATTTATCTACTGAAATTACATCTCATTATTTCCTTAAAATACACTGAGAGAAAAATATGAATTGATTTTACTATTTCTCATATTCGTATATATTGGCTTTTCTGAGGCAGTATCTGTAGCGAAACTGCGTAGCATAGTATATAAATTAATTTTCAAGTAAAATGTCTTTCATAAATCAACTATTGAAATAGTAAAGCCTATAAAAATTTTCTTACAAAAAATTTAATTTCATTGATATATTGCGCTTCAGTCGGTTTAACATTGCGACAATGTGAAGTGAATTTTAGTCCATTTCAAATTTATTTAAGTCTATTTATAATATTACATGCATATTATATTAAAGATTGAATTTATTTGGGCAATAAAAAAACAAAACAACTTGGAGCAAAATTTATAGAATATCAGTTTAAACGAGAAGATATGACTCTCTACAAGAATTTTTATATTTGTTTCTACTTTCATAAATTATAAGCTTCAAAATTATACATTTTTTTTCTCTCGGTGTATAGTAAGGTATAAGGAAATCGTTTTTGCTGTCGGTTTAATATTATGCTGGAAAATATAGATATATATATAGAAAAATATGTCACCAAAAAACAAAAGTCGATACCTCCTATTTCCTTAGGAAATGATGTTGAATTTTCAATATTATCCAATCGTCAGTACTTCTTCAAAATAGTTATTGCGTCTTTTATTGGAAGGTCTAATGACTATGCACCGTTACAATCAAGCTATCTTTTATTCTTTCACGTGTATAATAAAAATGAAATTCTAGATTTTATCCTTCCACGAAAAAATATACTTTTTACTCGAATATTATTCTAGCGCTGTAAATGAATTCGACTAAAATACACACTCATTTAAAGTTATAAATTCTTCAATGCATAAGACGCACAAATAGAATTTCTAGTTTTTAATAATACTATATATAAACAGCACAGTTAATCTGACAATTTCAATTCACATAAAACTATTTGTCTAAAACAAGAATTTGATAAAAATGTATATAACACAAAATGAACTCTGTAATTAAATGCGAGAATGAATGTCAAGCAGCGCTAATTGTTATTTAATCATATAGCATTGCTAAGAGTTTACTTAGTAAATAATTCTGTTACAGTTCAGGCTGGGATACTGCTTAACATAGAGCCAGTTGGTTACTAGTTTGCAGGATAGTGTATTTCTGCATGTATCGAATACTTCTTAAATAAATTTATTGAAATAATTTCGTTCCAGTTTTTGTCTTTTAAATCTACATTTTTAATATTTCAACAATATATAATACTGTTGATTTATACGTTTTCAAATTCTACTATTATACTATCATTATTATATACAAACATTTAAATTAATATCTATAAAATTTATCTATAAGATTTAAATACTAATACAAGCATATAACCCATAAACCACTCTTCTCCTCTCCCTTCAAACCATAGCAAAATATGTTGAATAATTTTGCATAGATTGATTTTTGTTTTGATTAGTTTTTTATACACAAATTTTTAATCTAGATTTTACAGCAATAAAATACATATAACCAAATAAAACAATTAAAGCATTCACGAACAGGCATGAAACACAACATGGAAATGCCAGGAGGTTTAATTTTGAAATGGACGAATTTCAATACGAATTAATATAATTATAAAATAATTTAGAAGGATTCTATAATATAAATTTAAATTTAAAACATTTTTTGTCTGTAAAAGTTTTTCCCATGGGTAAAAGTTCTGGTCTTCGTCTTTAACGACGTTTCTTTTATATGTTATTTGATTTGTGAACTTTTGCCCCTGATTAGGTTTTTTAAAAACAAGGATGATACATGGTTTCAAGCGTTGTCAGTACAAGTGCCCTAAAAACTAAAGTCAGAAGAACACTATTCAGTTAAGAATTTCTACCAAAAGAAGTTTAAATTGAGTAAAATTTCATCAAAATTAAAATCGGAAAAAAGAATTGTGAAAATCATAATTTTACTATAGTTTGGACATTTTGCTGTTCGTTCGCATAATTGAAAATCGTTTGCATCTTTATCCTTTCGAATTTGCCAAATTCCATATTTTCAGCTCTCTTTTTGAAGTTCTCCTATTTCTGCCCATTTAGGTCCTAGATTTTGTACACTGTTGAAAGATATAAAAGCATAATACTGTAGGAAAATTGTATTACAAGACCTTATTAGACCTTGAATAAGCACATTATTGCAATCATTTCAAGAAAAATTGTAACTTTATTTTTGTCGAAAGTATCAGCTTTTGCTATTCCTAGACTAGACGCTATAAACCTAACCTCTATTTTGAAAATATTTCTTTCAGTAGAAATCATTAACTAAGAAAAAAAACATTCCTCTAATTTTGTCTTAAGACAGCTAAAGTTTTCCAACAAAAAGTAAAACTACAAGATTCTCAAAATATAGTTTTGAGAAAATAATTAATTACTACCTTATTTTATGTCAGTACTCATTTATTTTTGTGCTACGTACAAAGTCAAACATCAAAATTTATTCAGCTAGTAATTTGAATTCATCCTACGTTGATTTTATTTTTCTTGACTACCAATAGCCCCAATGGACATCCCAATACTACTACGATAGTACTAGATACTATAGAAAAGGCATTTCCATATGCTTATACTGGTTACACACTGGCTACATAAGTCTGCTGAAACCTATAACTCGTATTTAATTTTTTTAAACAATTTTAATTTTAAGTTTGAAATAAAAACTCAAAATAAAAACATCAAAAAAGAAATACGCTTTACTCCAATTGGCCTATACAGAGTTGATAACCATATAAATCATTATTTCGAAACTAAATTCTTCCATTATCATCTAATTTGTTTTTTGATGAGTTTGCGTTTGTGTTTCGTTTTAATATTTGATTTGCACTAACATTGTTATTTGATTTTGTTCTTCTTTTCCTGGATTTTTTGCTTTATGATTTTTGCTGGACCTCACCAATATCCGTGTGCCGTGACTCCAAAACACGATAAAATAATTTACGAAAAAAAATTAAATAATATAAATAAATAAATATATACAAAATAAACTATCGTATGGTGGCGGAAATGCAATGCAAAATAAACGCTACCCGATAATAAAACACTACCAACCGCCACCCCATCTAATATGCATTTGAAAACGTAACAAAATCTCAACACCTTTTCTAACTTGATACTATGAAGTTATCGAACAAATCGTATATCGCTGATTAGGCGGGCATCTTCTAGTTTCAAACACAACGCATCCTTCGTCGCACGGCTGCCGACGATCCGCAGACACAAGAGCCAGTCGCTGCACTCGCCAGGGAACGCCAAGCCCCCATCGGGCGCTGCCAGGACGGGTCGATGTCCCAGGACGATGAGCGAGATGAACACCTCGGCGGAGAACTTAGGTAATTTTTCTAAATGTGAACGAATATTTCTGTTCCGATATTATTTTTCATTATTTGCTAACTGTTGTGATGTTTGAATTTAAAAATCCCTGAAAATAAACAGTCGACTATACAAACACCCTGCCCCTGTGGACCCGGTTAGCTTTCGTCGCATCCACCAAAATTTCTACTATTACTTTACCCAAAACAAAAAAACTTCATCTCCAAAGTTGATGTTGTGAAATTGGTTATTTTTATTCCGTAGAAAATTTGTTCAATATTTGGCTCAGCTCAGGATGTTCGCTTTATTACAATTAGATTTTTCTCTTCTTCTTTTTTTTAAATTCACGCATTGCAGAGGTTGCAAATAATGGAAGACCTATGAACCCTAGTTTAAGTGAAGATTCTGTTGCAGAGACGGCCATCTCCAAGAAAAACTCGGACGGTGAGTTTTGTTTACGATTTATTTAATTTTAATGATGATTTTTGCATGCTAATTCATTTAATTGGAAGAGTAATCGTACTGTAAGCAACGGCAAAACTATGACACTCCAGAGGATCGAAATATGCCAACAGCTTTCTTTTTTTTGTTATTATATTTATTTTAAAAATTAGGACGCATGGTAGATTTTCTTTACGGATACAAATTAAATGCTTTTTGTAGTCCAGTATGACAAAGAAAAGGTAAAATAATGTATATTTGTAAACCTTGATTTTTTGCTTATAAATAATTGCTAGAAGTTCTAAACACCAATATTCCAGATAAAGACTTTCGTAATCAAAACAAATCAAATCGTATAGTAATAAATTTGTAAGCTTTAGCTACAGATAGATTTATTGAGCATTTCGAGCGGGAATGACTTTACATTAACAACAAAACGTTCACATTTACTGACTCACCAACATCGCAGACTAATATAGAGAATTTCTTTTAAAGAACATAAGAAACATAAGTACATATTTATATTTACTTTTTTCATATTTTAAACTTTATTGAAAGTCAACTTAAATATTATAGCCCCATTTATTAGTTGATTTTAAAATTCGTTGTCCTCTCGAAAATTATATTTTAAACGAAAATAAAAAAGTAATTACCGGGTATCAAATATTATCCCTTATAACATATGTAAAATTGTTATTCTTGAACAATATTTATTCTGCTACTAAAAGATATTTCAAAAGCAGGTAAAGTCGCGTATATCTACCTTTCTATTATGAAAACTTTAGTTTTAAATGATGATAAATAAAGTATAAATTTAGTATGTAACCTAGTAAATATAAATAAAAGTTCGTAATTATTTGTACACAATTGTGTAAAATATGAACAATGAGAACGAAATGTAAATATTAAGAGTTTAATTGGATATGGGTCATCGTTTTCTAAATCGGTTTAAAATCGATATGTTAAAGTTGAAATTTTTGCATTTTATTTTTGTTTACAGGTGTCACATTACTTCAATATATTCAAATGTGCAATGGACAAAATTGGAAAGGTGAATGGTGCAAAAAATGGGTCCGTGAAATAAGCAAAAGATTAAAAAGGACTGAAATCTTTAGTGTTGTTAGCAAAAGTGTCTCTTGTTTTATATTTTTATTTCAAATGTTTCGTTTCTAAAACTATAAATGTTTAAATGGGATAAAATGGATATATACACACATGCTTTTAAGAATTAAAGATAAAACAAATATAGTTGATGGAAAAGAAATTTCCATTTTGATAAACGCTTCACTGATATTAGGCCACTGTTAGAAGGTCTTCTTGCTTCTGTTTTATTCGTTTCATTGTTAGCATAACTGCAATGTAAGCTATTTATTTCAACAGGCATATAATATTATAAATTAATTTCATTAAGACACAACCAAAATGACACCTTCTGATTATTTTGTACTTGTAGCACTATATTATTTATTTTAATTGCCCGAAAATATATTATTTGTGCAGGTTTTCTGTTGCCGAGAATAAGCATATGTTATTATAGTTCAGGTGAAGAGAACGATTTTCCATTCACAGGTACCAAATTTAAAATAAAAATGCTTAAGTAGATCTCGGTTCTTCCTATTATGGCGCATAAATAGAATCCCAAAAACTTTAACAAACCACTCTGAGAGAAAAATTATATAATGCATTTTACTAGAACTATGATAAAGTTTTTAGCTTGCTTGGACATATCATTTATTTATAAATCTTGTAAAAATACTTCTGCAGCTGAGATGGTAGTATGGTTTAGGCAAGGACTTTGGGATCTATGGCTTAAAGGCCAGTAAAGGCCATAACCTTGAATATAGGAGAATTCATATAAGTAGTCACAAGACAGATATGACCTTAGATATACCCTCAAATGTTTTCAATCAGTAACAAATTCTTTAAAAAACAACAATTTGTGTTTGAAAACATTTGACATGTATTATTTTCTTATAACATACGTATAGAATGATTTTTCTCTCAGTTTACATAGCTCATTTTATATTTATATATAATTGATAATAAAATAAAAATAGTAAATCTGCTTGACAATTATTTTTCATTTTGACACCAACATCATTAAAAAAATTATTCGAAAATTAATTTTTAAATTTAGTACTTTTGAAATTTTGAAGAGGGAAATTAACTATCCTCTTCTTAAAAAATCGTACATTTGAATTCAAATTAACAAAACGATTAAATTTAATTATTACATACCTATAAAAATAATGATAATTATTTTAATATTGTAATTCAAACTGCGACATAATTTTAAAAAAGGCCTGTGGATTACTAAATGGACTCAGAATCTGCGATTTTACTAAAATGTGATTTTAAAACTCAAATGAAATCTAAAAAGATGTAGTTATAATAATACTAATTGTTGAAAACATCTACAAATGAAGGAGTGCAGAACTCAACTGCAACCGGTAAAATAATTACTTAAATATCGATTCCAATGTTATTTCCTTTTAGACATACCGTTGTTGAATTTTGTTTTTTTGTTTTCACTTTGCTTATTTGATTACAAATTATATTTAAAATAAAATACCAAAATAATATTTAAATCTACGAAAAGCATTTAATTACTTTTCGAAGTTAGCATAAGTATTAAAATGATAAATCTGAAATTGAAAATTTACATTTAATGCATGTATTTTCTTGACAATGCATGGTAGCACTTTAAGGTAAGGGTATCATAATCCATTCTACAGCACAATATATCACAATGTTTGCAAATTGGAACTTCGTAACGCACCCCTTTATACACCTATAAGTGAAATACTAATCGAAATCCCACCAAAAGATACTGACTAGCCTTATCACCGTCATTCACTAAAACACTAAATAACGAATTTAGATGGTTTTAATGAAGAAACAACACCACTTCCAAGCCCAGATCAGAATCGAAAAAGCAGTATAGTGAGCGAAATATTTCAACGGGACGGTGCCGGTAGCACGAACGGACCGTTGACTGTTAGTGGAGCCTCAGCCTTACCTGTTGTACTGTGCGGCCTACTACAGACGGAGCTGATCACAACGGAGCCCCAACTTGCCAGCAAGTATCATAGGTCTCAATATTACATAACGCCGTCCGCAAGCACCGATTACATAGGCCATAAATCGGGCAGTGCGTATTTTCAGTTTACAATTTTATAATCGTGTATGGTATCTATTACTGTTGCAGTTAAAACGTCCAGAATACTAGTTTAGATTCTGCAACCCCGATTGAGCCCAGTAGTTTAGACGTGTTTAGTTGTTAATGTCCATACGCTAAAATATAGTTTTGTAGCTGAAAGTCTAAGAGCTAACAGCATCGGCCCGAAATGCCCGTCTATATGTGATTTTACTAATTATATGTCTATGTTGTAATAACAGCATTATTTGCCTGTTCAGAAATGTATTTAAAAATCGGATGTGCTATCAAAAACACGTTCGTCAATATGAAATTACCTTTTCTTACGTTTCTACTTTTAAGTAATATTGAAAAAATAGTAACCGTTTTTTAATGAAATATCTACTTATCAATAATTAATACAAGATTTAAGTATATAGTTACTTTTAAAAAGTGCAATGAAAACTTCATATTCTTCTAAATAAGTTTCAAGCAAGTTCATAACTAGATTCACAATTAGGTGGTAAACCTGAACTTAGTAATTAAATTCGCTGAATTTGAAATGAATTGATTAACCCATTACTTGGAATTTAGAAAGTACTTGAAAATTAGGAGTATTTCTCGACGTGTAATCAATTACTTTCTGAGGAATACAACTGGATATTTGTAATACAATTTTATTAACTTCCAGAGTTTTCTGATCGTTCACGATTTTGAATATTTGTTTAAAGCAATAACTATATCTATACTTTACAATTTTCAACTATTTTATCATCATCCGTTTCAAAAAGAAAATTTAAAAATGGCTCAAAAACGTTAATTTTAATAAATTACTAGAGTTTAAGTAGAAATCTTTCAATTATTGATTTTAAATTCGTAATATTTTGTTAAATAACACTTTACTGATTTTTTTATGTGTAATATTTAGTTAATCTATTTTCATTTACAATATACATCGCAAACTTTCGCTTTCCTCTAATAAGAACAATTTAGAAAACAAGAAAACTTCGCCCCGGGGCGTCAGTTAATTTAGTTCATCAATTCTTCTACAGATCACCGACGACCAAGAAAGTTCAGTCGACAAGTTAATAAAATGAAAATACTTAAAGAAGTTATCAGCTAGTTTAGGTCCGGCTAGATAAGAAGTCGAAATCAAAGGATAAGAAAGTGTGACAGCAAAAGGCATAAGTTTTATTGAATGGATCAATAAATTGGTACTGTAGACCAGGAGGACGAATTACTTTTATCATTTCCCAAGTCTTTTCCAATTGAACTCGGGGAACTTTCTCCTGCCTTGGTTAATAAGTAAGTTTTTACACGACAGATAACTCTGGAGGAGTGGCCGTGTCCGGTCAATGAAACGAAAGATTTATTATATTCAATGGTCCATTCCTTCATATTTATGCTCCGGCTTGCGTACTTTATCCCAAAACCGAGCTCTACGGAATGTTCCCTCAATTTAGAAAAACATTTCGAGAATTTCTCCTCTTAAGTTCGTGGTGAGATTGTTAAACGCTTAAAATTTCCAAATTATTCACTGTTCAGATTTTCCGTACTAAAAGACATTCCCCCGTCGTCTTCGTTGGACTCGTGGACTTCCTTAGAAATTATGTTTATGAAGATTTTCCATTGTGTAAGAGTGAAATTTGAATGGTATAAAAAAAAGTTTCAAATTCGTTCTGAAATATGCTCGGACGAAAAAACTGGCGGACTTTAAAATTTATGGTCATGGAGCATCGCAATTCGCGACGCAGTCAACCCCTTTAGCGTAAAAGAGCTTCGGTGGAAAAATTGTAATGTCACCACTTCACCCGTGAAACTGAGTGTTATTATCCTTATGAAATTCGAGTATCTCCATTCTTAGTTGGTGGAACAAGTTACAACTGAATTCACCGGTTGTGTACGTAAAGAAATTCATAAAGGATATGAACCTTGTAAGTCATAAATTCATGTTTTGTCTTGGAAGTGCTTTCATTATTATGACGAAAAGTTGAAGTTGTTGAAACTTCGTTAAAACACAAATGTCTAAAGGCGTTTTGAACTTTGAAATGTTAATGGCAGAGTTAAGGAGTTCAAAATTGTACGTATGAAAATAGCAGTGTGAAACTCTTGTCGAAATTGAATAGGAACATGAGTACTTTCTCCCATTTATTCCTTTAACATTTCTGCAATAAATTAAAAAATGCTTAGAAAGAATTTCTGGACGTAGAAATAATATTCTATAAATAATTTTAATTTTTGGTTAATTTGTCATTAAACTTATTTGGGAGATATTTATCACGACAACGAAACTTATTCTAATTTTATTATGCCTTTTTTAGGAACTTACAAGATTTCTTTAATTTTCGAAGAACACTACGTTTATGGTTCAAAAGGTATCACAGAGAATTTCCTTGAAAAATGAAACTAGAAAAATTTTGCGTGACGTTACACATTCCTTCACGTAACATGAATTAAATTTCATACTGAGTACAAACACACCAACATGATTACTCTTCGTTATTTTAAAGAAAAATAATTTATAAATCAATAAACTTGAACTTTTATTTGCTACAGTTGGTTCGTTGTAAAACGCCATCCGACTTAGATGTAGCTTTAAAAACTTATTTTAATTATAAATTGTGTTGTTTGTTAAATTTTTCGTTTTTATTGTTATATGGAAAGATTTTGAAAAATAGTATTAGATCTAAATATGCATTTTGTTATGAGGACTATTTAATAATGTGATTATTACTCTTGAATTAGGTGTGTTCTCAAAACTTTTTAACATTCAAAACAAATTTGAAAAACGCATCAGGAAAATCGGTTCAATAGGACTTTTACGATTCAACTGCATGTAACCTTTCGTATAAGACGGGTTTGACACAAATGAATCTTTCCAAATTCATCTGCAGTAGTCTACCTAAGTTTTGTTCGTTTATATTCACATCTAGTTATAAAACCAGACGTTGTGCACAAAAATGTATTAAATTAACTGATATGTGAAGACTTTAGCAAAACAGCTCAGTAAAAGGGGAGTAATTAGTTGCTTTTCAACACGTTACCAAAAGTGATAAACTGATCCTGCTCCACTGCACCCGGTGCGACCAAAACTTCGTTTCTAAGCCAAGTAAATCTAATTTCCATTTTACATTGCATTACATTTCCATACGCACCAGAACTTGCCGTCTTATGGATTGTCGCATTTCATTTCCTTGTCTACGTCGACTAAGTTTCATGTTACATTTATGCAGGCAGAAAGCTTGCACGGTATGCTTAATTATGCTTTTATTTACATGCATATATGTACGTAAAATAACAAAATCAACAGAGAATTCAATTAAAACTGCTTCCGGTAGCTCTAGTAGCCTATTCATTGTTTAATTATTTTGACAAAGCTAACAATTCGCCGCATCGAGTTAACACACTAAAAAAACGTAGATTTAGATTGTTGTTCCTTTGGTATTAGTGCAAGAACTAGATTTGATTGCTGCAAATTTGTTTTTTTGTCTGTTACACAAATTTATATATTTTCTGATCTTTATATTTCAAAATATGTTTCTAATCATTTTATTTTTTTCCCATATAGACGAGGATGATGAACCGCGATGTGTACAGCTTACAAATCAACATAAAACTGCAATTCGGTTTATTAGAAAGGTAAGTCTTATTCTCATATCTCCTTGTTGATGCAAAACTTATCATTTTAAGGAAATATTTAATTTACTGCAAATATTTGATGATTTGCATTTATTATCCGGAAGGTGTTTGACTAAACCATTCTGTTATCATATTCCAAATATATTTTATTAATTTATGAAGAGTATATCAGTAAAATAGCAATTTATTGTATTCCTTAATACCAAAAAATTCGAAACAATATCCTTTTGAAATTTTCGAAGTCATTTCTTCCTTCTTTTGTGAAATTTAGAAAATGGGCAAAATTTCAAATATTACTTTTCTAAATCTTTCTGATAGTTCCTATGGAAATGATCACATTTTTTATATTTCAAAATTGTTTCTGAATAATGCGATTATTTTGAACTACTAATAGTATTTAATATATGCCAATTTTGCAGAGAACCATTGTTTATCGACAGAATTTTTTAAATAAATACCTAACAAGCGAATGGTTCCAAAATGTGGAAAAATATTGTTGAACTTTGCCAATAATGCAGCGAATTTTGCTGCGCTTTTTACAAAATGGAACAGTTTATTCTGCACAAGCAGCCGATTTTGCTGCATAAGCGACGGATTTTACTGCACATGCTTTTGCTGTAGAAAACCATTATAAGATCTTTTGATAAATTAGAGTAAATTTCCAAATTAATAGAGTATATTTTCCTCTATAACTCAATTTTTATTTAATACGTAACAAACACCTTCCACTGGAAAATAAATACAAATTAAAATAACGCAGAGAACGATATTACAGCAAATCTTCGGTAGAAAAAATAAAATAAAACTAAAAAACATCTACAAAAATATTTTTTTTATAACTTTTGAATAAAAAGATATTTTTTGATTTTCAAACAGATGAAGTATTTTGTAGCACGTCGTAAATTTAAGGAGGCACTAAAACCTTATGATGTAAAAGATGTTATGGAACAATATGCGGCCGGGCATGTTGATCTTCTCGGCAGGGTTAAAAATGTTCAAACTAGGTACACGCATCATTCACTTTTTGTTTTGTAAATTTACTTAAAAAAAAGAAAAGCCCAGAATGGATAAAGTATCTTAACATCTCATTCTTTGATCAGATTCATCAAATTCATGGTATGGTTTGGTTTCATTAACACAATTCACACATGTAATAAATTTTATAACAAAAAGTATAATTTCAGTAATTGGGTATTGCTCATTATTTGGATGAATGTGATATTTTTTTTTGTTTAGTATCTGTCTCTGTTGTGGTTGGTCCTCTTTAGATTAACCTTCGTCTCAGTTAATTTAGGACGAACGATTACATTAAAGTTCTACAATGAATGTCCATCTTAAATGGCTTTGGGGATCAAAAATGATTGCACGTAGAAACAAAAAATTCTTCTTTTGCATGAATCAAATCTTTTAATTATTTCTTTTTGACTTGTACTTACTCTTTTTATCTATGAAACTTTTTGATTGTTTAAAATTGTTTAAAACATCTGCAGTACCCATTCGTGGCTAAGCAATCATTTTTAATCACGATATGCGTCTACAGGTAGAACAAATTAACTCTGCGGTCGTGCAGGGTATAACTTACCCCTTCATGCTGTTGACAATTTTTTAACTTGATTATTTGATTATACACTTGCGTACAGAAGCAATAGTTAACAGAAGTTCATTAAGTGACCCGAATTGACTGCTACTTTTTATTATCATTTAAAATTTTCATCAAGAGTAATCCACCGAAAGGGCGTATATACTGTAATCATCCCTATACACCCGGACGCCTCTATTTCTAGGACAGTCCTTGTAATTGAGCAAATAAAAGCTAAATTGGGACTTTATTTAATTATCATCTGTCTAGATAGCACACCTACATGTAATTCATTAATATTTCGATAAAGTTCATCCGGGAAAGTTCATACAGGAAGTGCAAACAATGTGATGCCAATTGAATTTTTATGGATATGGATTTATTGCATTTATGGCCTCTTGTAAAATCGAAAATATTTTAAAAGTATATATGGAATTTTGTTTTGTTCTTAAATAAATGGAATAGTTTTTTTTAGTAAATCAATTAATTCTGTTAACTATTGTAAGGATGACCGTTAAATTTATAATTTAAATTAGAAAATATTTTATCTAATTTACGTGATGCATCCAAACAAATCAGAAGATATATTTTATTTTTTACTTTAATGAATTCGTTCTCCTCTTTCTCGTTTTACATAAAATAAATCCTTGGAAAGTGTTGTATCATTAAGTAAATACTTCGCTAGCGCATAGTAGCATTAATCACTTGGATTCTTGATAATTGAAAGGAGCCTTGCAAATTATAACTAACTTAAGTAGCTGTCCTTCATGCTCGTAGATCAAATATTTGACAACACTGAAAATGTATTTTTTTGGGGTTTTAAAAGCCTCAATATACAAAATAAAGGATATATATTCAAAAAAATCTATATATATAGAGAAGTACGAAATTATAACCCCTTATCTGGATTACAATACCTCCATAAATGGTGCTACAATACATTCATAAAGAGGCAATAAATTTAAGAAAATATATGCATATTGAAGTTAACGAATCTCAATTAACCTCATGCGATTCATAATATTAATTCACGAAGAAATATTACTTTCTACCTTGGTAGCTTAAATACTTTGTGGCACGTAAGAAATTTCGCGAGGCACTTAAACCCTACGATGTTAAAGACGTTATAGAACAATATTCTTCCGGACATGCTGATCTTCTTAATCGTGTCAGGAATTTACAATTTAGGTGAGAGCAATAAGAGCAATAAATCATGGTAATTACTTTTTATGCAGTTTTTTTTTAATAATTGATGTTTTTTTACATAATATAATGGTTTTCACAAAAAAGGCTTATTTTAGTTAATAGAATGTCTTAAAGAGCCGACACTCGAGTTTTGTTGCATATCTATATAATTTTAAATAAAATTTAAAATATACTCTAATTTTCACACTTCAGCAAAAAAATCATATATATATATTTTTTATTGAATTCTACAATTTTAAAAAGAAAACCTTCATCTTCATTTTGACCTCGTTTCAATTGCAATAGAAAAGTAAAGTGCATGGCAATGGCTGTAATTTTTTAAAATGGTAGAAGCCACAATATGAGACTTAAGAATTAAACATTGATCTCATCCTCATCACGTACTAACAAGGTAAACAAAATGTAGAATAGAAAAATTCTAGGTTACATAAACACTCGCTTCAAAATGAAGTAAAGGAAAATAGAAATTAAAATAATACCTTGAATATTTTATAACCATGACCGCATCGTCTCACATTTAAAAATTGTTTACTTATATTTTCAATATTTATTACCTGTGTAGACAAGGCATAGTGTTTTTTTATCAAATTGTTGAAAAATCTATCTTGAAGCATAAAAAATATCTCTCCTACTTTCAATAACATTCTAGAATTAAATAAATATGTTAAATGAAATTGATCCACATTACCACCTAATTTATGAATTAAGTTCATAGTCAAAGCACAAATAAGGATGAATATATGTGATGATCTAGTAAATTTTACACACTTTGTGCAAACAAGAAACGTATCTTGTACTTGAACCTAAAGGAAGCGTCACTAATTCGATGAACCACATGCTTTGAAATTGACATGTTTGAACAAAGTGGGTATTATGCCAAAATACACAAACCAACTACTTTTAATGGCAATGAGATAAATATTGAGTCTTAATTTTAATTGATATATTGACTAGCTTTGCCATAGCTAGAAAGCAATTTTAAACCAATTGATGGAATAGAACAACGAAATACGTAGTAAGACAAAATACATTACTAACTATTGATTGCGGATTTAAACTATTCGATGCATAGTCATAATTCAGTTAGGTACAAGTATTTGATAGTTGGCAAGAGCAAAATATCGAAATTGAACAGTAACCAAGAGCAAGTCCCCTGGTTCAAACTAGATAAAATTATATTTGAGTTTCGTTCAATTGCGTTTTTCTTTTAAAAAGAACATTCCCTAGAATTGCATTGTATAGCACGAGATTAAATAATTTTACGCAAATTAATTTAAAAATAATGGTGAACTCCAGTGTCGGCTAAATAATTTCAGATATTTTAAAAAATACAATTTTAAAATAGATGAAGATCCAAAGATGCTTAAATTTTCTTTTAGATTAGCTGCTTAAGATCCTTTTACCCAAAAATATGTCAGCATTTTTGATTTGCAAAATTTATGTTTTATAAACCACTTCTATATTAAAATGTGATATATTTGTAAAGATATACTACCTTTATAACTTTTATATATCTAAATTAAATTGGTGTCAAAATCGTAGTTAGGTGAACGTATATACATATTAACTCCAAAGTGAAATTTATATAATTCATTATTCAATATCAAACATTTATAAATGTATTATTTAACACATTGAGAACTACTGATTTTCAAGACTTAGTACTCAACGTGTTAAAGTAGTTAGATTTAAGTATACTTATTGGGTTTTTTTATGTGAATTCAGTTTTAACGTAACTGTTAACATGTGAAAGTGTTTTCCATTATTTTGGTATGACGTTTGAATATTTTATTACAATTTATTAATAATAGAAGAGGAAAAATTTTAGGGCATTGGAAAGAATTTGTTCTGAAGGGTGTTTTTCTACGTCTATTTCTCTTTGTACTTAATTAAGATGGAACTTATGTAAATGTATATATAAAAACAGCGCAAGCACTCGTTACATAATTTTAACATCACTTAAAAACTCATCAGTACTACTATTCCCTTTAAGTCAACAAATATAGTTTTCAAAAAATTAAATGACAATACAATGAATTCAATTTTGGCTTTGTATTTAGTTTAACAATTTTCATAGTATGAAAGTAGTAAACGTTCAATTCAGAGAGGTTTAAATTAATTGGGACGTCGTTAATCCTTTTTGGTGCAATAAGAACATAATAAAAAATACAGTACAGCTTAAAATTAAAATAAATCAATAAATTTCTTTGCTGATGTTTCGGTTAGATTTTCATATTTTTTTTTACCTCCCAAAGAAACCTCTTTACTAATTAAAATCGAAATTAATGTATTAAAATTAATTAGCCACTGCAAATGAGACAGCAGAATGATACTAATATGTCCTCTTAAAAATAAATTAGACTAGTAAACATTTCTTTTTAAATAAGTAATCAAATAAAAATCTAGTCAAGTATTGGACATTGGAATAAATGTAGCCTTAAATCAGAATAGGTTATTTTATTTTTCACTTTTAGTTGT
Organism: Proctacanthus coquilletti; assembly: GCA_001932985.1. NCBI lineage: Eukaryota > Metazoa > Arthropoda > Insecta > Diptera > Asilidae > Proctacanthus > Proctacanthus coquilletti. Next base: position 94,598 of record MNCL01000089.1, read on the forward strand.
TTGTCGCGAAAGTAAATAGCACATTCATAATATGTGTGTCATGTACTGTAAAAAATTATGAACGAAGTGTTTCTGTATGACTCGTAGAGGAGAAAAAAAATTGTAGAGTACACGTTTCAGTTTTCCTTAGACTCGCTATTCCCTATCATCTTAAAGAACTTTTTTATATATTGTGATGCTCCCAATTTTTAATATACGTACTTATATAGCCCTAAAAACATTTCAAACAGGCATTTATAAAAATTAGAGAAATGTTTTAAATTCCTTAGGCTCCTCTTACCACTAAGCTTGAAGACTATATTTTGTATACGAATTTAGAATACAATTTTTTTTTTCGTAAACGTTTACATTTTAAATTATTAATATACAAAGAATTAATTAGGGCTAATTTTTTATAATGAAATACTTAAATAAATATATATACACCTATAATTTGACTAAGTTCTTAAACAAACCTTTAACCAATTAGAAATATATTGTAGATTATTTTCATGACTGTTAATAGCCAAGAGAAAAGTTTTAATGGAAATAATTCGACAAATAACCATAATTTAAACTGTAAAATTGCATTTTTGCACCTTTCATACATGTAGTGAATAACACTACAAAACTTACATACATAAAATATACGTACAAGTATGTTAACAAAATATAGAATGTAGTCTTTTATGCAAGAATTGTTCAGAAATTGTTGTTTGCATGAAATTTAGTGCTTTCTAAACTTTATCTATCCATTTAATTGCTTAAATTTCATCATCATCTAGAGAGTAGGAATCATCTTATGCAATCACAAAATGTATTGGACCATTCAGATTCGAAATTGTGTAGTAATTAAATTGAGTAAAATGTTTATAAATTTGTCTTATTTATCTGACTGGATCAATTATTAATGTGCTTAAATCAATGTTCTAAGTTGAAAATATTGTCTAACTTACCTTCTTATAAAATGTTCCAGGTTAGACCAAATTCTTGGAAAACAAGGCTCCAAGGCAAAAGACGTGTACGCCTCAAAAATTAGCTTAGCGTCGAGAGTAGTTAAAGTCGAAAGACAAGTAAGGACTTCTTTTATTTTTGAAAAAATACTTTTGGAACAGGTGTTTTAAAAAAGCTAATTAATTTAATTTTTTTAGGTAGCTGATATAGAAGAAAAATTAGATATTTTAATTAAAGCATATATGCAAGACCGCGAACGGTTCTTGGCTCTTCCATTAGTTCCTGAAACCCAACATTCCAATAATCCTAACAATAACAATCATCAAAATCCTCCAGGCGGAAGCGCGGCAGCCATGACCACGAGCGCATCATCGACTAGTGCTGGCTCGCTTAAGGTATTTATGGAATTTGATAATATAATACTAAATACTATTGTATGCATAGAATCCCAAAAACTAAATCCTAAACATATTAAATTGTAATTTTTCCGCGTAATCCATTTCGTTTCTCGATTCCTAGATTCACTTTAAAATTCAAAGGGATAACAATTCCCCTATATCAGAAGAAACTGCGAATATGGAAAATAAATTTTTTTCTTAAAACCACCCCGACGATCCATGCAAATATGTTCACATGAATTTTTATCAAGTCCAGTAGCCCTTTCTTTTTCCATGGTCTGCAGACCCAGGCGTGCATGCCGATGTGGTGAATACAAATAGACAAAGATCAAATAAAAGAATGAGCCAAAAACTTCTGGGAAAAATGTTTACCCTCACTTTTCAAATAGTTTTCTAAAGGAAATAGTTTGGGTTTCATCGTTTGCTTACAAGGGACGATAACTTACAAATTGAGAAAAAGGCAAAGGAGTAGAATTTAATTGTGAACATTTTGGATTCCGAACAAACTTACTTTATTTATTTGTTTGGGTATTCGATAGTTGAATCCTTCATGCACAAATTTATTAATAGAGGAAAAGATATTAATTTCTCTTTCCATTTTCCTATTTAAGCAAAATTTCTCTTTACCCTGACCATTTCAGCTTTGTGAAAGTCCATCAGTCCAGTAATCAGACTAAATCCTTTGGGTGTTGTTTGGGACCGAATTTCTAATTAAGTAAATTTTCTAATTTGCAGCCAAAACCTATACTCATAGATAAACAATTTTCGGAACCAAATTCGCCTATAACTAAATCGTTTACCCAAGATGTCCAAAGACGGCCTCCTATGCACCGAGGTTTCTCAGATTTAGGAAATCGAATTAAGAAACGAGTTACTTTAAGGTAAGTAAAGTATCTGGCAACGGATGTTTTTTTTCCTTTTACATTTTTTACCTTTTGTAAAAGGAAAAATATTTCAGATGGCGGACTGATTGCACAGTAATCGCTACCATATTTTATAAGTTATACCTAATTCTAATTCTTGCAATTACAATAATAATTAAATTTTTCAAATTGTTGATTAAGCTATTATTGATGTATTGTTCAATTAAATTATAAGAAATTGAAATTGGTAATTAATTAAATCAATTATTTTGAAAGAGAAAATTCCTTAATATATTCTTTAAGGTGTTCTAAAGTAATTAAATAAATTAATTAAGAAATATCCAGTACTAAAGAATTAGAGTTGCAATTACAATTAAAATGTACTGGCTATGAAAAAAACAATTTAGTATTCTCAAATTATACGAAATTCGATACAATTATATTTCCGAATTTGACTTCGAAAATAAGCAAAATCAATTATAGTTTAATTTTTGGAAAAAAATCCTACTATGCCATAAAACTATGAATTTTCTTTTCTCATTTCCTACAGTTCCATACCTCCTCAATATGTCGAAAATAGTTCTGAACAAGCGGACGCTAACGACGATGTAGTAATAGTTGTTCCAGAACTAGACACGGATCAACTGGAAACTGTTATAGTTGATAGTGATCTTCCAGAGCACGAAGTTTGCATAGAAACGGAGGGTGATCTAGAGCCAAATAGTCCAAAAACTGTTACAGAGAGTTCAAGTAAGTGATAGCTTTTATTTAGCTAAATTAGATTTTCAGTGCAACCCCAGAACTGTTGCTAACTACTATATCTTGATTGAATACAAATCAACAAACAAACAAACGAACATTATGGGACTATGGTAATTAACTCTTCCATTTACTAATATTCCAGCATCTTGTGATGGCTACTCATCGACAACATCCTTATAGCAGCAAAGGGAGATTCAATGCAGCCACAATCTTGTTTCTATCTGGGATGGATCTCAGTTCCAAGCTTACCGTTTCGACGACGATCAAACTACGCTTATATAATAGTTTTGTATTGAACCGTCCATTGTTTTGTTGGAAGCATTTCCAGAAATGGCTGCATTGAATTCTTTTCTTTACGCGCGTCTCATAGTGAGTTACTTCTTTTTATAAAAAAAAACAAACAAACAACAAATACATATAAATACATATCTGCTAAACTCCCTCTTTGGAAGACCAGATGTTGCCTTTTGATGTTGGATTTTGCCTTTTGTAGTGGGACTTCGTTTGGTTTTGGTGTTTTTGTACTGTTTTTATTAAACCGATTCTTTTTTATTCCATTTGTATGATCCTAAGTGTTGAGATTGATTCGTGCAATGTCTTTTTTTATGTAAATGTATAAAATAAACTATTGTGCGACCAGTATGTTTCGGATGAATAATTTTGTGGTCATTGATCATTATTGCAGTAGCCTTAGTCAATAAAGTTATCGACTATATTTACCATATCCATGAGGCGATATTCCATATAAAGATTAGTTTCTTAAAACTAAAGAAATTTTTAAGAATCGTAAATTCCACGGGAATAATTAAATACATAGTTATAAAGAATTTAATATTTATCTTTATTTTAAAATATTTATGTGTTCTTAATCCTAAAATGATTTGAAACAATTTTTAGATTTACGAGTACAAGATTTGTTACCTTTACTTCGACCCGTTTTGAAATCCTTTTAAAAAATGATTTAGAATTAGACAACCTCTAGCAGCCTTTTTATAAGAAAGAAAGGAAAATAATTACAAACTATTTTTTGATTCATTATCTACATATTTTAATTTTTTTTACAAAATATCGCTATCAAAATATTCACTTTTGGAAAGTGGCGGCTGGCTCCAAACTTGAGACACTTTTTAACACTAGCAAACACATTTAGTACAGAGCCATTAAAGCCGCCTTCACAGTTGAACTGCAGGATTAAAAAAATCAATTAATGTTTACGAGTTTTGGGACTGATCTACTACACAAGAACGAATGGATATAATTATAAGGAAGAAATCAGCACTATAGTGAATATATTAAATTAATTCAACAACCTTTTAGTAAACTTTTTACTGCCGTTGTAAAATTTTTCGCAGCACAGTCTTCAGTATTCGGTCACTGTGGAAAATATGAAATATTTTTGCTTACATTGAAATACTCATATTTCAAAAAAAAAATATTTTATTAGTCCAATAAAGTGAGACACTCTTTAAAGCCTAAAAAAAGCAATCAGTTTTAACTAAATTGCACAAAATTGAATTAAGCAAGCCACACAAAATGTGAAGCAAAATATAGAAAATCGTGTTAGATGAAAATTAAATACTTAAGCAAGTCGAGCAAAGTAAATCGCCTCAATAGAGACTTAAGTGTACTACTTAAATAATTTCCGCGTTTATTTATTTGTTTAATTAGAAATAAACAATAGAACAAGAGCTCTTACCGTTTTTATTATTAAACAGGAATTGTAATTACTTTGTGGATTTTACAAGACTGTTAATTAAAAAAAATTGTTTCCGATTTAAAGGCTTGTTTCATTTCCTACGAAGAAGACCACATTTCCAATAGTCCCGTACACCTTTTTACCCGTATGTTATGGAATTCAAAGACTTTATCGATATCTTCTTGTATCTCTTAATAGATCACATTCATTGAGAAAATGTAAAGGTAAAGAATACTATTTTTCACTACACAGACTTTCAGTAGATTAAACAAAAAGAAATTGAATTTAAAATCTTAAATAATTAGAAAAATATCACTGGTCGCACACATTAACTATCATTAATAAAAATACTAAAACAATTATTTAACCAATAATAACTGAAAATTATATAATGGAATGCGGATGTATGTATGTTTATTTATAACAATAACAATAATAATAATTTATGCACATTTTAAGTTTATTTTTTCGTAAAATATACTCTGATCTGATATCGATGGTTTTGGTATTTGATATAGTTTTTGCCAGATATGATCATACCCTCCCCGGGAACAACCGAAATTGGCTATTTTGCATAGCTTCTATACTATAGAAAGTAATTAAGAATTGCTTTCCACTATTTTTAAATAAATTATTTTGATTTTTAAAACTTGAACTTATTTTTTTAAATCATACAAAAAATGCACACAGTTCCAAAGCTTACCCTTTTTCTTCAGGCCTGCAGAAAGCGACAATTTTGGCTGTTGACCTTTTAATTGATGTGGAATGATTTTATTTTTATTTTTATATTTTGTTTCTGTATTTTGTTCAAGCTTTATAAATGGTATCACATGAATTGAAAAGAATCATTTTTCTTTAATTGCAGCAACAGTTATGGACGAAGAAGTCGAAGATCTCGAAGAAGAAGATCTTGACTGTGAAGGGGAAATGGATCCAGAATCACCTCCCTGGGATGTCTACGGCGAAGGTGATATTGACATTGACGGAGAAGGTGAAGTCGATGACTCAACTGAGGACACTGCCTTATTACGCACCGCTGCTAAAACAGAAATAATAATTACCCCAATAAGTCCTGTAAGTATTGCTATCTTATAAATTATGAGAGACGCTTGAAAAGTCCTAAGCCTTAGGTCTTTGTTCCCGAGCGAGATCCCTTTTCTTGGGTCACGGATGATAAGTTTCATCTTTCAATAGGTGATATTTACAATTCATTTACCCAAAACATAATAAATTATATTGAACCAAGATACCCTACTACTCTAAGTATCTAAATACCTTGAGCTTAGAACTTTTCAACGGATCTTCGTGTATTACAGTGAATCCAGGGTTTGGCAACAAGCCAAAATATAACAACGATCCAGAAATTCAATTTACAACTACTAGCCATTATTTTATTTATTCAAATTTGTAAAATATAATACATCTTATGTTCCCGTTTTACCATTTTAGGTTAGTTCCAGCCACGACTTAGCGCGACTAGAGAGTGATGGAAAGAATGGAAATACAGCAGATTCTGGTACAATGTCGGTAGAGTTACTTAAGCCAGACGCAGACTCTGGAAGGTATTTGCCGCCACCGTCTGGCGGACAAAATATCTGAGAATGGATTTGGATTCAGCCTCTAAAAATTGAGTTGGTAATCCTGCCTAAATAAATATCATCACAACTAAGGACACTGCAAAAATCCAACTCAAAAGACAAGACCGGCTGAATGAGCAACGTTATGAATTTATTCGACTCGAAAAAATGCTGATTGATATACTTGAAAAAAGACCATATTACACTTTTAAAAATAAGTAGCTAAATACACATTTTCATTTAAGTTTTATAGCTTAGAAAACTCGCAGTTGATGGGGTGCAGCGTGACTGTATACCTTTTATGAGATATTCGCTAAATACTACTTTACACATGGTATTCAATTTTTATACACAGAACAAAGTAATTGTAGCGATAGTTTTCTACATTAAAACCTATCTGATAACTAAGGGATATTATTACGAACGTTCTAAGTTGAGTTGGCACAATTTGATCGTATTGAGTACATTATAATATTTAAAATCTGTGAATACTTAACGTTTCGTTAGTTCCAAGTTTGGTAATATTAGAGAAGAAAACTAGGTTCTAACATTGTTTTGCCTGTATTATTGTGTACATTTTGCTGAATTATCCGTCGTAATTGTGATTGTATCATTACTAGTTTTAATTTCGAGGATATTTCAATATCTGTGACAATAATCCTGTAGGCAACGCCATACACGCATTCATTGTAAAAATTTAGCATAATGTAAATGTAGCTACGACTTACTATTAGGGATACATATGAAAATTACTCCTTTACATTTAATTATTTTTATTCAGTTTGTTTCTGTTGTTTTTATTAAACTTCATATTTATAGAAAAATTTAAATTGTGAGAAAGTGATGATAAAAAATACACAACAATTAAAACAAATGATTTCATTTCTTTTCCTGTTTTTTTTTGTTTTTTGCTTATTCATATATCCATATTTCTACGCATTGAGCTGGTTTTAATTTTAACAATAAATGACACAAGCAGTACACTATGTTCTTTTCAAAATTTCTTCCGATAGCTGAAAAGAATATAATTATAAGCTTTTCCTTCTTGCTACCTGGATTCTTAATCATTTTATTATAATACATCTTATCGACCATCCTTTTATTTCTATCTATGATTTGTTTTATTTCTTTTATTTGTTATTTTATGAATTTTAAAATTAATATCTGTATGATTTAATATAAACATAATACGATCAAAACCACATCGGCACATCTTTTCCTCTTCTAAAAGGCACTTAGGAGAGAAATAAAATAAAAAAATTAATTTTTTACATTCGGTATTTTCTACACACAATAATTTATAGGAATTATTTTATCTATAATTCATTAAAAAACTCAAACTCAGTCAGGAAGCAAAAAGAAATGCATTTTGGAACTATTTCAAAAACCAATAGGATCAAAATGTCCTTCGATAAAGTAGATTCTACGGTGCTGCGCAGATTTGGATCTGATTATTATTAAAAGGTTAATACCTTTTATAAAATAAGTATAAATAAAAGGAAGTGGCTGATATTCAAAATCAAAATCCTCTATTACAAATTAGTTGTTATATTAGGTTTAAGCTTAAATTTGGAACATGTCTACAAACGAAAGAGTCATAATCCATAAAATTGTGTTTGAAATTCGAAATATTCTCCGACTCTGGTTCCTAGTTTTCTTGCTTTTGAAATGAAAAATGATGGTTGTTGGGAAATAGAACTATTTTATTTCCTACGCAATTATACAGTCCTTATCAGTACTTTTAGATCCTTATTAAGTAGTAACCTAACTTACAGGCTTTTAATTTTGTTCCCATTAAATTGAAAATTTTAAAGGAATAAAAAAATAAAAATGTCAAGACAAGTAATCTAATCAAAGGTTCAATTATTTAAGGCATTGAAAGTTGAAATGTACATTTCGTACATAGTAGTAAGTACGAAAATTGGGAACAAATTTAAAAAAAACCTTTTGAAGCGTATAATTTTATATATATTTTTATATACTCCAACCTTTCTTTTACACTCGCAATATAAAACTACATTAATACTAGATTTCCGTAAGAAACTCTTTTCACAACCTCTCTTTTTAAGCATTAACATTTAAAAAGTCGTCGCTTTTTTATTATCAACTTAAAATTATGTGCAATAGAATCTATAATATAATTTTTTCCTTACACATGTTCCTAGGTGCGCATAGTGTAACTTTAAACTTGTGATTATATCTACTGAAATATTGATATATTCAAATGGGTACTTAATTAAAAAAAAATTTCTTTCTATTTAATATAATCCACTTTTGAAAAGCGAATTTAAAATTTTGAAAACGAACTTTTATTTATTTTAATTTTACGCGAAACATGCATTTATTCTGAATTTCTTTATTTTGTTCTCAAACAAAAGATAAGAAAACAGACCTCTCGACTACTGGAGTTTAATACTGGAAAGGTTATGTGTGGTACCCAGAAAAATCCAATTTTAAATAAGATCTTAAAAATGTATCAGATCTCAATACCGCTCCATATCCGCTCCAGGTTTAAAATCACAAACAATTCTTTCGGTATTCTTTATTTAGCGAACACTGTTAAGAACTTTTATATGTTTTGCGATTACTCCACTTCAACTACATTTTCGAAAAGAAATAATTATGTTTGTAGTTTTTGTTAAACACGACATAGTTATAGTATGTTTTTAAAAAACCATTTAAAATAAATCGGAAGAATATTTTTAAAAAAGTCCTAAAAGACGTATTTAAAGTGCGCACCATTTAAACATTTTAAAAATGATCACAAATTTTAAATTAACAGTTACTATCTATCAATTAATTTAATTTATCTATAGTAATTCTGTGAAGTACAGTCTCTAGTTTAAGAATAATGAAGTTACAATTATTGTCATATTGTGGTCTTTGCATAGCCTTTACATCACATGTTTTTCTATTTTGAATTATTTGTTGTTTTATTTTGTTTTCCAATACTTATTTAATACATTGTATCCTATAATTGTTCCTTGTAAACATTTTATACACTGCTTTTATCACAAAATATATAAAGAAATTTTTAAGAGGAAGAAATTTTAAAAATTATTGAAAGTGGTATAGATCGCAAAATTTTTTATAAATTTGCTTCTTTTCTATTCAAGAAATGAAGAATATTATTGTTGAACAAATTAAAATTGATTAAATCTAATTATAATACATACTGATTGTATTCTTATGTTCGAAATTAAAATTTCCAGCTTATGCAGATAAATATCTATTTATATATTTTATTCCAGTCAAAATTTATTGAAAATTTATAAGATAGAAAAGTTTCCAACGCGCCTTTAAAACGGTAGATGATGTTATCACTTTTTTATATCTCGATATTAGTTTTAGGTATCAGGCAAGAAAAAAGTCAACATTTGCAAGCACATATCGATTATTAAGTAAGTCATCTTGTACATACATAAATTAATTGATTTATTAAGTTAAGAAAGTCTGTAAAATAAAAGTTAGTGAGTGAAAAGGCCTCTGACCAGGTATAAGAAAGGCCGCACCAAATGTGCTAAATCGTTGTACACATATGTTCACATCTAGGCATTTATTTTTTGCGCTATTTTTTAGCTAATACAATTTTTCGAAATTCAACGAACGAGTTTTAAAACGTGAAGAAATTATTTCCATGTGAAATACACATGTATGTGTAATGTACCCAAGAATTCTGACTACCAATTTTCAAAATTTCTGTGGTAACTGCTTTCCTTTACATTCATCAAAATGCTGTAAAATAATCAAAATATTGCAAAAATCTGAGAGAATATTTCAATAATTTCCTAAATAATAGCCCTGCTGTAGATGCAGCAAAGTGTCGTAGAATTCTTATTAGAGAGCACGTATTTAATTTAATATAATTTGAGACAACGATATCGCATGTTAGTGTGAAGTTTTTCAAATGCCTGGTATAATACTTTCTGAAAAGAGTTGTAATAATATTGTACATATTAATTACGGAATCTTAAACCAACTAATTTAAGTAAATGTAATGCAATTAGGGCGAACTATAATCGATTCTAGTACGAGTTTTAAACCATTTAGAACACCAATTTTTGAATTATTTTATATAAATCGTATCTAAAAAATTGAAATCGACTTAAATATATACTTCAGTAAAATGCTTCGAATACGTAGCAACGCATTTTATTTAGGGCTTCTATTTTTAATATTCAAGATAATGTATTAGTAAGTATTTAAAATTTGCACAATAATTCACTCAATTTCATTAAAAGCATCCATTAGTGTTGTTAATTTTCGTGTTAATTTTCGTTAATTAGAAAAATTTATTGAGGTATTCGAAACAATTAAATATCCAAATGTTCTAATGGTTTTAAATTTACAATCGCTTTTTTCATCTTTAATTTGAGCACATTTTCAAAATGTGCAAATATAATTCAGCGATTATTTTTATTTATGTTAATTATAAAAACAAATGAAGTGGAAGAAGCAACCCCGAGAAGTTTTTGATATACCATTACCAATATATTTCACAAAGAATAGGTAGCGATCATTTAGTGGCACAAAGCTTTTTTGTGGCATTTAACAATATTACACAATTGCTAATAAAATTGGTTTAATATTTCATTTTATAATTTCCATAATTCAAACAACAAAACAATAAAATGTCAATGAACATAATTATTAGATAAACTCTAAGAGTTCCTCACATTTTCAAAAATATCTTTTTTTATTTTCGTTGTCTTTATTAATAATTACATACCGTATAAAATGTAAAATACCACAAAAGGTATATATTACTATTGGTTTTATTGACCTGCAGGAAATTTTCCACAACAAGGGCGTTTACATTTATAAACGCAATTTCGAAAAATTTGTTTTCTGTTCTGATTCTATTAAACAAAATTATTGTTTTTATTCTTGGGAGAAAATGTTATGATAAACGTCCTAATTGGCCCATAATACAAGATTATAATAATTTTGTCTAACTTATGAAATCTAACTTTTGAATTATATAAATGGAATTTTTTTTTTTTTAATTGGATACAATTAATTTAATTCTTCAACTAACCATATATTTATTTTAAAATATTGTTCTTTTTTTATCTTTAAAGGTATTAATTTGAAATAAAGTCGTATCTACCTAACGAAAATTATTCGAATTGAAAAATACAAATATTGAAACATTGCCATTAACTTCTTACCTTTTCAATACCAACCTAATTATTTAATTCATGTAATAAAATTATTTGTTGCTCGTTTTCAATGCTATCAAAGGCATCCTCAATCAGTTTTAAATCGTTCAATTACTTGTCTTAAAACCCAACTAATTGATTAAGAATTATATTAATTCCTATGATCCATGTAATGAATAATGCCATCCTTAGTATAATTTTTAAATTTTTGCTGCGAGTAGCATATGTAGGATATATAAAAAAGAAATTAATATTGAATTGTTTTAATTAAAATATATATTTGATATTTATTGAGAACATATTAATATTTATATTAAAAATGATAACCTTCAAGGGATCACAAATGGTACAAGAGCTTTACAGAACGTTAAATATATATATAATAAATATGAAAATAAATTCTACAATAATACTTAAATAGCCACTGAATAGTAATAGTGAACCATATTCATCAATGGAATGACCAGAAATAATTAAAATGGACATTTTACTATTAATACCCTTTACTTTTAAAAAATTACCGTCACAATTTAAAAATACTAGAAATGCAAAATCTTTTAATAACCTGGATACTATAATTTATTTTTATTAAAACTGTTGACTGAAACAAATCTGCTTAATCTACCAGTTACCAGGTGTACTTTTATTTCTTATCAAAAATGTTCAAGTGTTGAATAAATTCAATTTCATTCTAATTATAAGTACAACACAACGGATTTGTAATTGATGTGATTTTTCATCACGAAAAATTGTAATTAGTAATTGATTTAACCAATTATTTCAAACGAATCTAAATGGTATTTAAAAGTAAAAAGCAAAAGTAGAAAATATTATCCCTATTCGATTGGCTTAGTTAATTTCCAATTAAAATTCTTTAAGGAAATTATAAATGCTTCCATTTCAGTTAATTTAGTGAAATTTACATAAATGCACATTAAAATTAATGTTAGTTTAATTTTTTAAGTATTTTACCTCTTTTTAGCTTCCAACCGAATATCCTGGATATACATTTTTTGAATAAGCCTCTGGCTAGAGGGCTAGAAAGAACCCAAAATTTGTCGTCAAAATTGAGGTCTTCCAAAGTTCAGCTGAAATTCTATTTACCTTATAAGCGCACATTTTAGTTTTTAAGTCTATATATGAAACGTTATTTATGAGTAATGTTTTTCTTAAGCACCAACTCAAATAAAACGAATTTAAGTTCATTACATTTGAATTTTAAATATTAAACAAAAAATCTCGAATCCACTTACTTCTACACTTTTGTATAATTGTAAAGTCCAATATTTTTTTTTAATAGTGTTTGAAATTTTAACACTTTTATAAAATCTACTATAAATAAATTCTCCTAACTTACACGCAGTAACATCCAAAGTGATGATATCTCTATTAAGAGATCAATTATCAAAATTATTTGCGCGTGTTTGTGTTTAATACATACAAGAATTTGTAGGATTTTGCATTTCAAGTACAGTAGAATTAATTTAAATTAATTAAATTACATAAAATAAAAAATAAAAGTATTTACTTGAACGGACCAAAGAATACTCTACAGCTATCATCCTCAAATCCATGAAGAACTTCACGATCGCAGTAGAGTTTCCTCTTCTTTTGTAGCTATATACTCGCGCATGGAAGTCAAACTCGTTAAGTGGAGTAAAACGAAGTGTAATTAAAAATCAAAATGAAGCACATTCTATTTGGAGTAAATTGAAACAATAAGCTTCTTAATCTAAGAGATAACTCTAGAAACTATTACTGTAAATTTGTATATATAGGATAAATGTAATAATTTGGAAAAACCAAAATAATTGTAACTAAAATCGTTAAATGTAGAACATGAATTGAAAGTGATCATTTTTTTGTTTTTTTGTTAAGATAAACTAGGACATGAAATGTGTGAGGAAATATGAAATGTGCTTTTATTATTACATATTATTATTCTTATTACTATTTATTTTATGAATAGACTTTATAGAATTTTATTATCATCTGACGAAACATGAAAAAAAATAAATTAAGTTTAAAAAAATCAAATGACTTTTAGTTATTGAAAAATGATAAACTCCTTCATCCCTGTTCTTCTGTTCCTATATTTAAATTAAAATAAGACAAACAAAATTTGATCCCCTAAACCTATAAGGGTCTTCGTTCTTTTCTATACACACGCCCTTGAGGCCGAGTGTTTAAACATTACAGAAAATATCATTTTGAAAATAGTCTGCTAATTCTAGTCAGAAGGAAGTAAACTATAGCAAAATAGTCTGCTAATTCTAGTCAGAAGGAAGTAAACTATAGCAAAATATCGGACTTAAACAGAACTATTTTTGCTATAGTATAAAATCTTTGGTAATAACTATGGAATTTGTGGCTTTAAACGTCCGAATTTTCTGATCAACGACATACTATAAAAATTTTAAGTACGAGTATTAACAATTTTAATTATATATTTTACAAACTCCATATTAATTTCAAATAATTTGTCTTAGCCTTAACTTAGGATGGTATTTTTCAAATCCGTCGTAGTCTTGCATAAGCCCAACATCGAAAAAACCAAGAAAATTGGAAAACACTGTCACAGAAAAATTTGAGCTAGAGAAATGATATGAGATTTCAATAGGCTCTTCTGTCAGCTTTCTAAAGAGTAATATTAGAGGTATTTATAAAAAACGTATATTATTTTTCTAGTAGTTATTTTATAACAGTTATTTCTCATATATCTCATTTATTTGAAAATCCCGCTCATTTAGGAAGAAGCATGCACAGTCACATTAATCAAAGCATAAAGCATATTTGATTCACGAATCAACAACGCATGAACGCATGAATCACCGCCCAACTGCCGAACATCCCCAACGTCAACGGTGACATTGACAGTGATTTAGTTGTTTAGGAGTGATTAATTCGGTTTTTTCGTCGACTTCCAGTAATTATGGCATACCAAGTGAGTTAAATTACTTACTTTTATCCCCACATTATTGTATCATATGTATATATATATGTAAGGGAGGCTACCCGGGAGGATATCCAGGACAATACAACCCCCAGCAAGGACAAGGATTCAGCGGGCCGTACGGAGGCTATGGAGCTCCACAGGGGGGATTTCCACCGCAAACACCTGGAGTTAATCCCGAAACCCAAAGATGGTTCGCTATGGTCGACAGAGATCGTTCTGGGAAAATCAACGCAGAAGAACTGAAGGCAGCTCTAATCAACGGCAGAGGAGAGAACTTCTCGGACAGAGCGTGCAAACTAATGATTAGTAATTAAGCCAATATTGCATCTGATACAGAACAATTTCACGTAGTATACCTTCTAGATATGTTTGACAAAGACGCCAGTGGCACAATAGATATATACGAGTTCGAGAAGCTATACAGCTACATCAACCAGTGGTTGCAGGTCTTCAAGACTTACGACAGGGATCAGTCGGGTCACATCGAAGAATCTGAACTTATGCAAGGTAACTAGTAGTATTTCAAATGCATCTAATCTAATACCATGGTCATTGCAGCATTTACCCAAATGGGCTTTAGATTTACACAAGAATTTATTAATTTCTTGGTGAAAAAATGCGATCCTCAGGAACACAAACAAATCTCAGTAGATCAGTTTATCGTCCTCTGTGTTCAAATACAGAGATTCACGGAAGCTTTCAGAGTACGAGATACGGAGCAGAAAGGTGTCATCACAATCTCTTTTGAAGATTTCCTTGGCCTCGCTGTAGGCTGCTCCATTTAATAATCCAATCAATGTATTAACGTCGCGTCATAAGAAAATTAAAATAATTACACATCTATTTTTGTAAAATTGTCACACTATATCACCAAAAAGCGAAATCACCCGTTGCCGAAATGTTTCAAATAGTTGAATCGTTTTAAAATGTTTAATCATGTAAAACGGAAATGCAAACTTACGAACATTAGGAATTTCGAATTGCTTTTCATCAATACTACAAGATAGTCGAGGCGAACTATAAATTTGAATGCATTCTCAACTTCAGTGATTCCTGAATGACTCACCTTGCAGATTGGCACATTCCGATTACTTTAATGAGAAGTTGCCTTAAACAGGTCTCAGGCGATATCGCTAACTTTGTTTCAATTCCAATTTTGTTAGGTTGGCTTATGGTTAGAAATAAAATATGCTTATAATTGCTGTTAGAGGAAATGAATTTTTTATGCCCAAATCCAACTTTTTTCAGGTATATCCCGAAATAGTTATTCAGAAATCTAAGTTATCGCTATTTAAGGCTCCTAAGAGAATAAAACAAATACAATGATTTTAAATGGAAACAGAATTTCATACACAACATTTATTTCTTTATACCACACACTAAATGTACAATTAGAAACTTAAAGTAAACGCCCACGACAGTTCGGCGCACCGCATTCGCAGAATAAAACCTTTCCGGGCACGATTCCCACTTCATAGTTATAATTCCATGTTAGCTCTGTCCCTGCTCTGATATTTGTTAGAGCGAAAAACGCCACCCAAGGAAACCGAAGATCATGCGTATCTACAAAAACGTTCTGGACGAAAAGATTTGGCGAACAGGAATGCTAGAAAAGAAGAAACCCTCACAGGAAACACAGAACATAATACTAAAACTCTTACATTAAAGTATCGTCCAATATTTCCAGTCTTCTTGGCATCCATGACATAGCAGAATTCGTTTTTGCCGAAATATTTCCTGATCGATCTAAAGAGAAGCAGATGTTTAAATTCAAAAGGGTCTAATAACAGTTACAAATACTTGCCTGTATTTGGTGGTTGTATTTTCCTCATTGTCTAGAGACGTGTTTGCTTCAAAATTAATTACTTGGCGCTCCTCTTCCTCCTCGTCATCGTTGCTTTTCTTTGAATACTCTCTCGTACTTCGGCGAGTTCTTAATCTTGTGGTGATCGGAGCAGGAGTGTTCGCCGCTTTGTTCACGTAAGAAGTCGACCGAAAATCTTCATCTGAATCATTTTCTCGTGCTGGCTCCTATTTAAAAAAATTGATTAGAATTAAGCGATTCTAAGTCTTCTTCATACCTCAAACTCTTCTTCACTTTCGACTTCCTCTTGAACATCTGATTCGTAGCCTTCTTTCAGCCTTTCGACAACTTCGATATAGTCTAATTCCGCAAAATATTCATCACCAGAATTAGCGCCGCCCTAAATGAAACCAAAAATAATTTTCTTCTTATTCAAAAACGATAAAAATCACTGCACTTCGTTTGCATTCTGTTCAGTAAGCAAGTGACCAGCGTAGATGCATATAAAACTGCCTTTTGGAACATCATTGATGCAGCGGAGCCCCCAGCCTCTATTTGATGTTTTGAAGACCTGCAACTTCATCTGCAGTGGATGTTGCACAACGCGATTCAGACAGTTTCTTGAGCACTTACATCTGGAATCAATCTATATGAATATCTACGTATATAATACAAATTTTAAACTCACTTAACGTTACACTCGTAGATACCAGTGGGCACTGCTTCGGGCAGTCTTTTATATTGATACCCAACACTGTCTGGTGGGGTGTTGGGATTACCAAATTTGGCTCCCTGAAGAGTAAGTTGCCAACAACTGCATTTCGATTTGTCCTAAAAATGGTTTAATTAAGCTACGTAAAAATAATTTCTGCAACAATTACTTACAAGACAGTCATCTTCGCAATCACAACCAGTTAAAAATTCAGGATCAAGATTCAAGTTAACACCCTCGGTTGGGATACGCTTAGTGGAATAAGTGCATTCGGGAGGCATTGTGTTATCATAGTAGTTAATGCAGGGAATTATCATGTTTTCTGCCCCCTCAGAGAGATCCTTTAAAATGGACTATTCATCAGAAACCCCTTAAATACCTTTCATTCAAATACTTACATGTTTCTGAACGATACTGCTTTCGATTACAAATTCTGCGAGGCAGTGAATGAGAATATCAAAATCAAAATTATCAACATTCAAAACATTTCTTGTTAATCGTAAATATTTATGCAATTCTTCCATATTCCTTATGCGACGTCCGCATGGAGCCCGATACACAATGAATTTTTTCAATTTGGTCTTAAAAATTTGTCGTTCCCAGCCAGAAAGCAAGGGTTTCGCAAGAGGACTGTAACTACTTAAATTATGAGTGATATTAAATAGACATCTTGGACCGCAATCGTGAGGAATAAACGGCCTGGGAGGCATATTTTTCTTTGCTGTGTAGTACACCACCTGATCGAAATAAATATTATTAATATCTTAGCAGGTGTTCTTCCGCAGACGCCAACCTTTCCTTTAGGCTTGTTGTCATCAAGAAATATCGTGGAGTTATTTAAATGCTTTATAGGCATTTGTTGATCAGATTTTGAAGCAGTACTCTTCTTTGCAACGGCACGATTTTGCCTTTCATTGCTCCCATATGACTCGTTTTTAGTAACTTCCTCATCCTCATAGTATCGGACATAGGGTTCACTTCGCTATAAAAACGAATTTCCGGTGAATGATATAGTATAAATCATATAAAGGTAGTCAAAAAATCTGTTAATTTTGAATTACAAGTATAATAAACGATAAACTTACTCTAGGTAATTGCGATATTTGCATAGACCTCTTGGTTTGCTTCTCCCTAAATAATGGGCCCAGCCTAGTGGATCCCCTGTAAATCCATTCAGTACGATTCTGCCCATCAAACAACATTTGAACTAAACTGGCGTCAACGTCTATAGCTTTAGCATATAACCATTTTCCTTTCAAAGGAATTTTATCACTATAGTTTCAATCAAACCAGACGAGCTTTCTTACCATTAGATTCAGTTATCATGCTCTGACCCTTTTTCACTTGAACCATTGGTCGGTTCCTCTGATATTGTGTCAAATAATTATGAATAAACTCCCTCGAAGACGGATGTACGTCATCCCAAACATTTTCTGATACCTGGCATACTACACGCACATCCTTATGACACACATACTGTGCGTATCCATCATCGAAGAATACCAAGTACCTAAAATGTAATTTAACAACTATAACTAAAAGAATTTAAAAAAATTAAAATGATAGTACCTGTATCTGTTGTAAGATTGCAACGGTTCAGCGATAATCCCAGGATAAAAGGCGCTTTTAAAGTTTGGAATTTTTTCTTTATTTCTACTAAGTGTGGATCCATCAAAAAGAGCAATAATTCGGGTGCCTAAAATGAAATAAAAGAATCGCAATTACGAATTTACAATACTAATTTTTTTAATTCATCGTACTTACCAATTTGCAGTCGGACTTTAGGAGGATCTCCATACGCCATATGCTTCGCTGGTACGCATTTCACTGTAGGTATTTTCATCTTATGGAACTTCACCTTGTAGTATTTAACGACTTTGGACATAGCAACTGACGAATCGATGAGCTCAATAGCTTTGCATGGTAGCCAGCTAGCTATGACATTGTTCTTTACAGCAAAATATGAGCCGCTTATTTCAATTGGCGGATAGTTTAGGTCCCCAATTGGTGGGATCTACGGAAAGAATAAATTCGTATAAATTATACAAGAAAAAAATAAGATCTGAATACCGTCATCTCGCTTTCAGTTGAATAGGGCTTCCCTGTATTCAAATCAATCGACTGCAGTTCTCTAATTTTTATTTTAGGACATTGGTACAATGAATTGTGCATATTATCAGCACTTTTTTGTAAAGATTTTAGACTTTCTGTTATAAAATTGGAATCCTCTGGAAATAGACATTCGTTTTTTTTTTAAATAGAAAGCAACACTAATTTGATTATACTTTCAAGCTGTTTCATCTTATTTTCAAGAATATTTTTCGTCCAAGTTACTTGACTTTCGATTTCTACACGTTTCAGAATATTACAAATAGTAGAGTCTAATTCTTTTTGGAGCAATTCAATGGTTTCCCTGTCAAAGTCTCCAGATCCTGAAATTCAATGAATTATTTATTAATGTAGGTTTAGGATCAATTTCCTAAAAACATTAAATTTAAATTTCTTGTCCAGCCCATAAAAGTATCCGAAATTCTAATCGAGGTCCTGACCGGCGATGTTTTTAAATTAATTAGCTACTACAATTTGTAATCATAAAGCAGAACTAACTAATTTCGTTTTCCATCTTACCATCGTCCTTTTCCATTTTCTCTTTGTTGTCTTCCTCATCGCTGCTATCCAAAATTTCGACGAATTCCTGTCTCTTGGAAATATTTTGCAGCAAAAGCGGTTCGTGGTTTATGAGTGCGCCGGTAAGTTCCTAAATTCAAGCGGAACATTCCTTAAAATTCCTAGTTAGATCAAAAACCCACGTACCTCGTATTTATTAACCGAGTTATTGTAGCAATCGTCGCACACAAATTGGACCTGGTTGGTCTTCCTCGAGGTCTTGTAAAAATTCAAAACGAACACCGGTGCTTTATAGAAAAACTTGCTGGTAAGTTTGCACTCATAGTTTACGCATTCTTTCCCGTAAAAGACGTATTCCTCTTCATCCATGGCCTGTCTTATTTTTTCGCTTATAATCTTGCCCATGTCCACTAACTTTTTCTTTTCGTCTTCAGAGGTGTCTAGAGCCTGGTCTTTTTTTGCTAGATTAATTTCTTTAATGGATGTCGCGTCCATGCTTGTCGCTTTGTCCTCAGCGAAGTCTATGTCCATTTTTTCTGTAGGAGATGCTTGACCACTGATTTTGACTTTTTCTGTTTCTATTTCGTCGAAGATTTCCAGTGGAGTTGAAGGATTATCAGGAGACTCATTACCGTCCGCATCGACTTCCTCGTCCTCCTCTCTAACGCCAATCGGTGTTAGCACTGGTTCCTCATCTTCGATCATTTCTGTGGCTCCCGGTGCCTCCTCCGTCTTGTCAGAAGCAGGGTTGTCTTTCGAGCAGCTGGGCTTTGGTTCTTGCCTAATGTCCGAGCCGACTACTTTCTCTGGTTCTCTTATGACTTCTGACGGTCGGACTGTGAGCGTTTCGTCCACTTCCATGTCATCATCACCTGCCCCAGCCGGTGTGCTAGATTGTGGTAGATCTTCAGTCTCCTTTTCACCAAAGCTAACCACTCCGCCTTCCGACTTCTGGACAGCATCCGAATCGGTCGAACTGTTCAGGTCAATGACTTCCTCCGCTTCTTGTTCTTTACCATGTTCATGTTCTCCCGTGGCGGCTTTTACCACTTCAGGCTCTTCCTGATCCCCGCTATCACTTACATCCATTTTCATGTCCATTTTAATGCAGAAATAGCTCCATTCAACCCAAAAACTCCAACAGCATTTTATCAGAGCTTGATCCGTCACAACACCGCCGAGAGGAAATTTCTGCTGCCGCGGGAATTTTTACTAAACATCAAAAAATGCCTACCAACCTTCTACTCCCTTTCCCCCCGCAAAAAACAAATACTCAAATTCCATTCGACAAAATCCCACAAAATAAGAAGAAGCTCGTTTGTAAATTATTTTAAACTCCTTACGACCTGCAAAATTTCAAATTCTACCAGAAAGCTTTCAGAAATTAGTAATATTGTATACTGTTAGGTGCTAAGAATTTATTAATTCTTCTTCTCCTTTGACTAATCATTCACTTAGGTAATAATTATTATCTTGAATAACTCTTCCAAAAACACAGCTGTCAGCTGTCACTTAGGCCTGCTGTGAAGTGTCAGACTGCTGTTATTTTTTGACTCCAGCGATAAACGGACGTAGATTTTGCACAAATGGCAGACGATCTACAGAACTACAAGCTCCAGCTGCAGCAGGTGGAGGCTGCCCTGCTAACCGATCCAGAGAATCCAGAATTGCTGAAACTTAAGAAAGATTTGGAGGAAGTCATCGAACTTACCAGGGACCTGATCAAAACACAGCTCGAGGAGCAGAAGAAGTCCTCTTACATAGAACCAGCGACAGCAACGTCGGTCTACGATGAAATAGAAGCGGCTCTGATAGCCGCCGAAAAGCTGGTCTCGCCCGGACGAGTGTGGAAGATCGGCGACAAATGCCAGGCAAAGTGGACGGAAGACGGCCAGTACTATGACGCCACCATCGAGGGTATCACAGCCGAGGGAGAAGTCAGTGTGATATTCGATGCCTACCAGAATCGGTCTACAACCACCTTAAAGGAGCTGAAGGAGCGGGTAATTCGAAATGAGGTTTTCCCTTCTAACAAGTGAGCTGCTCCTACACACCAGGCCACAAATTAATTCATTCTTGTTTTCAGGCGACACAGACCAAATCAAAAGGAATATTTAAAGAGGAGAAAACAAAAGAAACAGCAGCGTTTCAAAGAGCTGGAGGAGGAACGTGAGCAGGACAAAAACAAATGGCTAAATTTTACGCAAAAGAACGCAAAAAAACCTGGGATGAAGGTGAAAAGTATATTCGCTTCTCCGGAGAACGTAAACGGGCGCGTGGGGATCGGCACTTGCGGCGTGTCCGGGAAGCCCATGACTGAATTTACCCACGGGGAAAAGTATCGTAAAGGTGTATAATCGGATCACCTTCCTTTAGATTTAGTACTTTATTATAATATTTGTGAAATAAATTTAAAACGAAATTTCGCCCTTTCATCCTAGACCTCTAGTCTACACCATCAACGTGCTTTTATCTCCGTGAGGCCAATATTGAGGGAAGCTTAGAAAGTTTGGCACAGAAAATACCGAACTTCTTTAAAGATGAACTCTTATTTGCTGTGTTTCTGTTTAAATCATATTTAAAAGAATCGTGGTGTCAAACGACACGAGCAGCTTCAAATCCGTTTGGCCCACAAATCGCACCATTGACATTGTAAAACTATGGACCACTTATACAAAATACAGCACGGAAACGACGGATATCTTATTTACTTATAAAATGTATTCTACATGCTAAAATACTTACTTCTGAATTTTTGCATTTCCCACGGTATTTATAAGTCTCTAAATTATTTCTTTAATTACAAAAAATGCAGTTTTAATTGAAATTATAAATAAAAGAAAATCGATATAGTTGACCTTCAAGGACGGCAGAGACCAATCGAATACTCCAATCGACTATTTTTATGTCAGTGGTCCGGTCGTCAGATGTGATCGTCTTGCACTTGTGTTCACGTCATGTTAATCTGTTGGACGGTAGGAAGGTAAATTTAGCCCAAATTTCCAAATCCAACCGTTGGTGTTGGTTATTTCTTCTTAAATTTGTCGATTTATTGACATTTTCCCACAAATAAAATTTATGTTCGTTCTCTGTGAGAATTGCATGAGGCGAAAAAATCGATTCGGGTCTGTCACCAGTGTGAGATGATATCACGGAGAATCCGGTGTTGGTGGAGGAGCTAACGCAACAGATCTTGTTTTTAATTCCGTTTAATAGGGATCACTTGACGAAATGGATGAGAATTCGACGGCAAATTATAGGCGAGCGGATGTCGACTGGAATAGGTACACATTACTTGTTTAAACAGAAGTTAGCACTGCCACCTGGAAATTTTCTTGGACACTTATAGGTATGGGCTAGGAAACGATGACGAACCCACCTTACATAGAGCTCGCCAACGAGGACAATCTGGAGGTTTTGTTGATCTGGGCAATGAGTATCAGTACGCAGCTGGGGGACACCAGGCAGCCGGAGCAAATGAAATTTTTGCAGACGAACAGGGCGATAAGCCATGGTAAAGTGTGCACCTTCTGATTGTTGTACTTTTATATGCATTTCCATCACAGGAAGTTTAATTTTCCTTAGACTAAGGATTACACTGCTAGGTTGATTCTTTCTATAGTCATTAAACAGCACAGACCATGCTGCGTAAGATTTGTTGAAATATCGCATATATTTACGTTCCTGTTTTATCTTACAGTTAATGCCTTCTTATCACAATCCCTAAACTGCATTAATGCAATCATTTTCCAAGATCTCTAAGCTGACAGTATATTTAAGTAAGTAATTCACAAGCCACACAATGTATGATCTCTAGATACGTTCAACATTAGGCTTTAATGCCCATGATTTTCCGAATAAATAAAATAATAGAAAACTAATCAGTCCTAATGTAAGACACGGTTAGCTATGCAATAGGAAAACACTGTATAAGGTAGTTCTATCTAATTTTTCATACAGGAGAATTTGCAGATTCAGCATGGCGAATTCTTTTAACGATAAAATATCTGACTGAAAAACTCGTGCACACATAACACAAACTTATTTTAATTCTAGGTGGCGATCGCATTTCTTTATATCACAACCAGTTCTTTTTGGTACGTGGGATGGCGTATTCACATCATGTTTGATCAACGTTTTCGGAGTCATAGTATTTTTGCGTTCCGGATGGATGGTTGCACAAGCCGGCATTATACACAGTGTCCTTATAGTGTTTTGTACAGTATCCATTGCACTCGTCTCAGTACTATCCGCCGTCGGTATCTGTGAAAGGTGTCGCGTTGAAAGTGGCGGTGTATATTTCTTAATTGCTCATACACTGGGGTCACGATTTGGGGGCTCCCTAGGACTTTTGTACTGCTTCGGACAAGCAGTGGGGTGTGCCCTAAACGTTCTCGGCTTTGGAGAGTCAATGGCCGATTTAGTTGGATTACAAAATAATAAATGGGCCATAAGAGGATTTGCAATTGCTGCAGTCCTCCTCTTGGGAATAATAAACGTAGCCGGTGTAAAATGGGTGATAAAATTGCAATTCGCCTTGCTCATTATTCTACTATTATCAGCTCTCGATTTTATGGTAGGCAGCTTCATTGGAGAGGATCCAGGTAGGATTTCATTAAAAATTTCCCTTAAATATATTTTTTAATAAATGTTATATTTAGAAAATGGATTCGATGGCTGGATAAGTGATAATTTTAAGAAAAATCTCTGGCAGGACTACAAAGAAAACTACACGTGGTTTAAAGTGTTCGGAGTATTCTTCCCGACAGTGACTGGAGTGCTATCCGGCATCAACATGAGTGGCGATCTGAGGGCTCCCTCCACGGACATTCCAAACGGAACTCTGGCAGCATTTGGAACATCGTAAGTACTTTGTGATTTTATATATATTAAATATTTACTTTCTCCTCGAATAGAACGTTCTTATATTTGGTTTTCTTACTTTTCCTTGGAGCAACGTGCACGAGAAATAGTCTGTTGAACGATTTCACGATAGCTGTAAAAGTTTCTGCTGTACAATTCCTATTGCTAGCTGGAATATACGTGTCGAGTATGTCGTCGTGTCTAGGAGCTATGTACGGTACGCCGAGAGTTTTGCAGAGCATTGCTAATGAGAGTGTTATTCCTGGTATTGATATACTCGGAAAAGGAGTGAGTTTACTTAAATACTCTTATATATTTTACATTCTTTAATAAAAGGTGTTTACTATAGCGAGGCCCAAATAAAGTGCCTCTGTACGCTATGGCTGTTGTAGCAACCGTTACAACCACTTTCATTATTGTGGGTGATATTAATTTTCTTGCGCCTATCGTAACGATGCCATTTTTAATGACCTACGCTTGCATAGACTATTCGTATTTTGCCTTGGCGCAAACATTTGATATCCAGGAAAGAAGAGAGGAAAGATTCCGTATTCAAGCTCAGAGTCCTTCGTATGAAAGTCGGCGTTATGGGGCTGTGCAAGATGACAATGATCTCGACCAATTGTTCCCTGAAAGAACGAGGCATAAAAATTTACAAGTATTTTAAAGATACGTTTATTGCAACAACACTTATAATTATTATCCTAGAGTCCGTCTAACTCTCAACAAAACTCACCGCAACATGTGCCTTTAACTAATAATCAAAAAGAGACTGATGCACCTAATGCAGACAGTAGCACAAACAATATTGATCGAGTCACCTTTCGAGATGGATCCAACAGTACAAATACCGTTGACAACGGGGTTGTTACTTCCCTTGAGGATGAGCCCATCGCACCAATCAGACATCCAATTCATTCTAAAACAAAGAATTGGTATTCAGGCTTTTGCAACCGCTGGGCATCGCTATTTGGCGTAAGTATTTCTTTTCCTTTTGACTAGTTCTGTTGAATTTAATGCTATAAATTTCTAATTTAGGCCTGCGTAAAAGTATTAATAATGATCTTAGTAAACTGGTATTATGCGTTAGCATGTATGGCAATTGTATTTCTAGTCTGGTTCTATGTTGGCACTGCAAATCCTGCAGTCAAACCAGGTTTAACAGCTGAATTTCGACTGTTTGTGTGGCTCAAGAACGTGATATTTCGGTGTTTTGGGTAAAATTCAAAATTGAGTCTAGTAAATAATTTTAAAACTTTTTAATTATAGAAAACGTGTCACCGATTATGAGCAAATAGTTGTAACACCTTCTTGTCCCGGTGTTGCTGTGACATCAGCACAACTTAATGAAGAAAATGATGATTTCTCTTCGAGACGTCGATACCATCATTCTTCGCTGGTACAAGGACACTACGTGGACGATGTGTGAAAACGTTTCGTTTATAAAAATTACATTGATTCCACAAAATAAATTTTGAGATTTTGCAAGTTATTTATATGATTTTTCTTATGGACTTAAAAGTGAAGACTTGTTGTATTTATATATTGAAGCTACTAATTGTGAATATGTTTTAATAAAAAATCGTTTTACATTTTTAAACTCAAAATCTGAAATGTTAATGCATAAAACAATATTTTCAATATGTGATCCTCATTAGTGTTGATTTACCATTAAAGTTCATATTATTATAATCATCACTAGTCGCTCATTTTCGTTTTATAGAAAGGAGACTAATAAAGGATTTTTTTGTTTGCTCGCAAATAACGGAGCAAGACGATACATACCCTAGTTTACTTTTAAGTCACTAAGTATACAATTAAACCCTTGCTTAACGCAACGTCAGTCAATGTCAGCGGTTATATAAAATGTTAAATACATACTTCCCTCGTAGGATTTAATGAAGTCGAAGATTTTGAAGAATGCTTAGGGATATCATTTCAGAAAGTTATAAAAATATTTTCACAAAGGAGAAAATTCAGTCAATAAAAGAGAATTTCAATATTGGTAAATATAAAATATAAAGGGTAGAATTATATTGCGTTAATTACGGTAATTATTATATTCAATAGTAAGTGGGACAGTGAACTATTTGTCTGCTTCCAAGGATGGTTTGGGGACATTGCAGTTTTTTCTTCTCCTAGTGCTTTTTTATGACTGGTTAAATGTTTTACCGGGCTGCAAAAGGTACTATATGTATCTACATGCATTAGTTTGTAGTCGTTCGACAGAAGAACACAAAGCGCACGTCAATTGTTTCACCATCGTTACCATCGAGAACAGAGCAAACGCATTATTTAAATAATTTCCATAATTTTCGCGAATAGTTTTTAAAAGGCAACTTGGAAAAGACATGGCATTCACAGTGGTAAACTATTTAGTAAAAAGTGCAGCAAATTCTATTTTACGAAATAATCTGTTGCAAAGTATCAGAGCTGTTTCAACAATTGGTCAAACCCGAGGTGTTGCGAAATGGTATCCTGATCCTGAGTTCATTCAGCAATTCAGTGGACCAGTTATGTACCCAGACGAAGAGACTTCCCTGTGGAAGGTGCCCCCTTACAATGGTCAAATCGCTCCGGATGAAAAATCCGTGAAAAATTTAACTTTAAACTTTGGACCACAGCATCCAGCCGCTCACGGTGTATTGCATCTTGTATTAGAACTGGATGGTGAAACTGTTGTACGTGCTGATCCACATATCGGTTTGTTACATCGTGGTACTGAAAAATTAATTGAATATAAAACGTATACCCAAGCCTTGCCGTATTTTGATCGGCTTGATTACGTTTCGATGATGAGCAATGAGCAGTGCTATGCCTTGGCTGTTGAGAAACTCTTTGATATTGAGATACCACTGAGAGCTAAATACATACGAACCTTATTTGCTGAAATTACGAGGATTCTGAATCATATAATGGCAGTGGGTACGCACGCACTGGACATAGGAGCTATGACGCCGTTTTTCTGGCTGTTCGAGGAGCGTGAGAAAATGATGGAGTTCTACGAACGCGTATCCGGTGCTCGAATGCATGCAGCCTATATCCGACCAGGAGGTGTATCTCTTGACATCCCAAATGGGCTCATGGATGATATTTATGCCTTTGCATCAGAGTTCCCAGAACGACTAAACGAAGTTGAAGACCTTTTGACCAGCAATCCCATTTGGATGCAACGGACTGTCGATATTGGTGTTGTTAATGCTGAGGACGCCCTGAACTACAGCTTCAGTGGCGTCATGCTGCGTGCATCGGGTATCAAATGGGACCTGCGAAAGCAGCAGCCTTACGACGCTTACGATCTAGTAGAATTCGAAATACCTATTGGTACAAAGGGCGACTGCTATGATCGCTACCTTTGCCGTGTTGAAGAAATGCGACAGTCATTACGAATAATTGAACAATGTTTGAATCAAATGCCTCCAGGAGAGGTAAAAGTGGACTATGCGAAGATAACACCCCCATCGAGATATGAGATGAAAACATCTATGGAGGCTTTAATACACCACTTCAAGCTATTTTCTCGGGGATATCGGGTTCTACCTGGGACCACATACACTGCAGTTGAGTCGCCGAAAGGAGAATTTGGCGTGTATCTAGTTGCAGATGGTTCAAGTCGACCATACAGGTGCAAAATTAGAGCGCCAGGCTTTGCTCATTTAGCAGCACTTGATAAAATTAGCCATCGGCACATGTTAGCCGATATTGTTGCGATTATTGGTACCTTGGACATTGTCTTCGGAGAAATTGATCGATAAAAAGCTTCACAGGTTCTTCTTAAAGGTATTTAAAACAATTTAAAAAAAGAAAATGAGCAACAAATTCACTATCGATTCCAGGTATAGAAAAGAATGCAATTTTAACAGCATTAATATTCGACAAAAGTAAAAAGGTTATGAAGCAAATTTTTATTTCACAAACTGAAGAGCTTAATGTATTAAGAAAAGCCATAAGTAGTTCAATAGAAACCATTTATGAAAACATCAGTGTTATATAAAGGAAAAGTAAACAATAGTGGACTCTGGAAATTAACTTTAACTGCTGACTGTAAAAAGTTATTGGACAAATAATAACCACTTAATAAAGGAATATTTTTTTTTTGCATGCTTGCCCTTATTCCATAATTTAGTTTCCCATTCAGGTGATAATTGCAATGCAGATTTGACAAAATTTTCTATCTCCAAAGATTTAGATATAACCGGTTAAAAATTCCTGTCTAAATTCTAATTTTACTAACGTACTGTCTTTACTTAAAAACTCGTAAACTGCTTGAACCTACATGTAACGTCTCATTTTAAAAATTAATTTTTCTGGTAATAGACAAAAGCCTGCTTCGACCTTCAATGCTAATAAAATAAAATGAAGTATTCCCCAATTCACGTAGTGACTTTAATAAAACCCAAACCCGATACACAACGAACTGTGTAAAATCAATTATAAAAAAAAATTGGTGTAAAGAGTATAATTTACTTGAATGTAAAATTAATTAGCATTATTTTACACAACAGTTTAAATAATTTTAGAAACTGCTTAAATAAATTGCTTTCAAAAAACAAAACAATGACTTTCGATCAGTGCTAATACACTCGAATATCCGTTCTCCTTTCCAAAATATCTACACTTGTGTCTGGCTTAAAATTAATAACTCCGATTTCTTTAAGTGCCTTCAATTTGTCCTCTATAGGGATGTCGTCCTTAAGGGTTTGGTGAAGTAGGAATGCATTACCTCTGGGGGCTGTTAATAAAATGCACGCATCATGGACCCTAGTGAGTATTATTTGGTAAATTTATTTGTACATAAACTGCTTTTCTTTTTCATACTTTTTGAATAAGAGATCCGGTCTCCTTGCGTACTGTCCAAATAAAGCGAAAAGGTTCCTTGTCATATCATGCTGGAACTGTGCGGCTCCCCCTTGTGAGAATTTCGTGTTCATTACTAAACTATCGATAAAGAAATCATCCAAATGATTCGCTATAATCCGAAGAGTAATGTGAAACAGATTTGCAGATAAATCCTTCTCTAAGTTATGTAAAGTCGTCATCATCACCTAAAATAAAAACAAATATTTTCGTAAAAGAGAAATTTATTTATATAAACAATAATATAAAATAATAACCATATTGTAAATTTACCTGAAACATTTCGCCGGCACTAGCAGAGAGTATAAAAGGTTCTTTTGTATTTTGTTCTGGAAGCGCAATCCAATTATCATGCCGATAGGACATAGATTTTGCTTTTATCTCATCAACAATTTTTGATGCCAGTTCCTTAACCAATTTCCTCTGCCAATGTTCAAGCTCTTCTACTGGTTGATCGAAGACAGAATTTACTTCGATTGCATTCACCCCAACTACTGCCGCATGAAGATGTAAGTAATGCTACATACAAAAAATTATAATTAGACACAGAATATACCAAACACTGCATACCACATTCTCTCCCCATTCGCGCAATACTGAGTTTATGTAATTAATGGCGTTTAAAATCTTTGTACTTTCCACAGCCCCACTACCATGGAGTTGTACAAGTCTTCTTCGGAAATTGTCGATCAGTTCCAATTGCAAATTTAAAAATTGCAATTGATGGCCGGGTTGAGTCAAGGGACTGTATCTATCCTTAATGGCATCTAGTAGACGAATAAATTTGTCCGCGCACCGAGGGATTTTCAATTCTTCCATGTTATCGGGATCAATAAACATCCATGGATCCTCTCCTTGAAGTACAGCATCTATTTTATTCGTGCAAACTATAAATGCGATAATAAGAATATAAATGGAATGTTTTTTAATGAATAACTACATCGCTCTTCTATAGAAATCCATTTGAGTAAATATTGTGGCTGGGTTATCACAGATATAGCGCTAGGAAAACTGTTTGGATATCTGTAAAATATTCTCACAAATAAGAAATATTTTTTTAAGTCATTAAAAATTAGTTTCACACACCCTAAACTTTCTCTGAGTTCAATTTCAAATGCTAGAGTTTCGTCCAAAAGATGAGCGAAAAGATTTTCATCTTTACTGATCTCTTCAATGTCATGGGCAAGTTTTTCAATTGTTAGCTGCACTAGGCCTCTGATGAATTCAAGCTTATTGAGTAATACACAAATTTTATTATATCTTTAATAGAATAACTACTAGACCTACGCGAACGTTAAAATTTTCATGTCCTGCTCTAACTGCTGCTGGTTGAAAATTTTTCCCTACAAACAAATGAAACTCTTTCCCCCAGTTCAGAATTTGTGTAAAATACCACTCAGGCTTATCTAATCGATTTGTTTGCCGTTGCCCAGAAAAATGATACTGGAACCTGAGATTTTTAATTCAATTTCCGATCAATCATGTTTTATAAAGTGGAATAATATGCTTACCTTTGTCTGAATTGTTTTAATAAGAGTTGTGTTGGAATACTTATTGGCGGACATGCTATCGAAGGCGTTATTACAACAAGTGTATCTGTTTCTTCCGTTGGCGGTTTTATCTGAAACATTTGTAGTTATTAGTACAATTTTGTTAATTAACATCATTGTTATAAGAATTACTTACCAGAAACAAGTATTCTGCTAAAGTGCACAGTTTGCTCATATTCTCTTTGGAAGGTGAAAATTGCTCTAACACTTGACCTTGTTGTGCCCATCGGACATTTTTAAGTATCGTTTCAAAGTCACTATAATATAATATTATAAAAAATACAACACTAACTAAAAATAACGACGTACCATGAAAAGCGTTCTTTTATAATTTCGTACCAATAAACGGCTGATCTTGTTGCATAATTCGTCAAATGATGGGCCTCCACGTTTTGTAATCGGCCAATAACACAATTTGGTGAATTCTTCTCTCCGCATAAGGACAAATATAGACCGACTATCTTTCCTTCGTCACGTCCATTTATGCAAGCACTCAGAGCATTGCTATTCGGATTCACGGCTTCTTATACCAATTTTTAATAATACCTCATGAATGATAAACACTTACTTGATTTCCTGAATGTCCTGGACTATTCTCAGATACTCAATAAGGTGTTCTAGTTTTTGAATATTGTCTAGAAGTGGTGAAACATCTTTTAACATCTTATTGCACTCGGCAATTTTTGTTGACAATTTCTTCTCGAATTGATTGACTTTTTCTAATTCAAATGTAATTGTTTTTGTTGCATTTTCCTCCTTTTTAAGTGCATCCTTAATAACCGACGTATAAGTATCATTTTCAGGATTTATCTGCAAGCAAAATTGTATATAGTACACTTTTTAACATTGATGCAAAACTTTACTTTTCCCTCCACATCCTGGAACTGCTGCTTGAAATTTTCTATGAGGTATTTTGACTTGTGCAGATTTTTAACATCTTCACCAATTTCACTATTTATTTTTTCAATTACACGATCATAAACAGTCTGCATTTTAACAATTTTGTTAGATGTCCAATTTGTACACGTCTTTGACAGAACACCGACAGCGAAATGTCAGTTTGAACATCTGTTGACCACTTATCCGAGTACGTTCGGTGAAATTATGATTGTATATTAATGGCTGTCACGACTTCTTGTTTATAAATTTAAGGTGTCAAATTCTTTACAAGCGGCTGCAGTTTATAAAAACTTTCGTTGAGGAAAATGGTTAGAGTTAAAGGTTCGGAGGAACCGGGGATAGCACAATCACGCATAAGAACTATAATGAGAAGTACAGCTGATGCACTAGGCATAACTTCAGATGCACTCTACCTGATGACGAAAGCTGCAGTAAATATATTCAGTGCTAAGACCCTTCAGTATATTTTTAAGTCCCTATTATTACAGGAACAATTTGTCCAATATACGGCAAAGAATGCCTACAAACGTACCGAAGCTGCTAACATGAGTCTGGTCACTTACCAGCATCTCGCAAACTCCGTGCACAACGACGAAAGTCTCGACTTCCTCCACCAAATCATCCCAAAGAAAATTACAGTCAAACAATACAAAGAAATTCTAGCTAAAGCCAAGGAAGAGGGTCATGAATCATCTGAGAGTGAGGAAGATGAGAAGGAAAAAGAGAAGGATGGGCCTGAACAGAAAAAATCGCCGAAGAAATAGTTGTTAAGCTTGTAATTTTCTCAGAAATTGATATTGTTTTATAAATGCATTTGGTTTTATATTTTCCCTTCCTCTTGAAATCAGTATTTTCTAGATAATTGTATTATTATGTTAAGTATAATTCCTTAGAATCCTGTCACATTTCTATTGCTCAAGTTACTACTTCTCTGGTTCTGCCTAGTCACAAGAAAGAAACTAAGTTATAGCAAGGAATGCAATATTCCTTAATATAAGGAAGTTCCTTTACAATATTGGCAAAATTTCCTACTAAAAGGATTATAAAATATTTACTCTATCATAGAAGTTTAATAGAGCTTCATAAATAAAAGCTATAAATAAGATCATATAAACAAACAAACCGTTTGGATTTCCAAGGTCATTACTAATAAATCAGTTAAATGTTGCACGTAGAAAATTATTCCTTGAAAACATTCTTTTCTGCATTTTTCAATTACTCTACAGAATCTTTGAAATTGATAGTTTAAATGGTGCATTTAAGTTAGCTTGTTGCACGCAAACTTTATACTTGTAATAATAGCACCTTGATGAGCTAATGAGACGACATCAAAAATTACAAGAATCACGTTATGTTATGGCACTGAGGACATTTCATAGGCAAGCTCCTACGAGTCGGTTGCTAGTTAAGTTAGTACGTTTTAGTAGTACGAGCGATATCAAGTCGATATTGTGGTCTATAACATGGAATTTACTTTAACAAGTTTTGTAGACTTAGTTTTACTGCATTGGAATCTAGCTTTACGTCTATCAACTATTATTCTTCTGTTTCTAATTCTAATATTATTCTTACAATTGCGTGGAACTTACTGGCGAAGGCACAATGTTAATGGCCCCCGTGCAGGTTTCTTTTTTGGAAATATGTTGGATTTTATCACAACGAAAAAACATTATGGAAAAATTTATGAGGATATTTATAAGTACCTCCTAGAGCATATATTTTTAATTGAATAATATAATTTTATTTTGAACAGACAATATCTTGATGCGGAATATGTTGGATTTTATCATTTTTTAAATGAACCTGCAATTCTAGTGCGAAGTACTGAGGTGATAAAAGAAATTTTAGTGAAGCAATTTCAAAAATTCCACGATAACGGTGTTTGGGTAGATGAAACTGTAGACCGGTTAGCCGTTGCAAATCCATTCATAGCAAGAGGCAGTCGTTGGAAACGAACGAAGAATCAGCTTGCCACCCTATTCACTCCAAACAAAGTATAGGAGTAATTTCAATAATTTGTATTCTTTATATAAATATTTCTCCAGGTTAAATCTGCTCTTCCTTATATAATCCAAGTGTGCAATAAATTAGAAAATTTTATTTTTGAAAAACTAGATGAAGATTTAGAAGCAAAGGAAGTAAGTATACACAAAAAAGGTGAAAATATCGAATTAATTAAAATTATTTTAACTATTCCTTTCAATGCTTTTATTTCACTCAGCTCTGCACGAAGTACACACTAGAAGTTATCGCATCATGTGCTTATGGAATCGAAGGCAAAACATTTGAAAATAAAGATTCAGATTTTTCTCGATTTGTTGAAAAGTTATTTCAACCACGAACTTTTAGTTTACTCGAAACAATAGGTCTTTTATTCCTGCCAACAATAGGAAAATTAATAAAATATCGGTGAGGAGCTTTATTATTTAAAAAATCACTTTATTCAACATAAGTAAATTTTAGATATGTCCCAGAAAACCTAGAAAAATGGCTCACAGCCGTAGTGAGCGAAATTATTGAAAGACGAAGAACTACAAATGAGCTTAGAAGTGATTTCATACAAAGTCTTCTGGATTTAAAAACCAAAAAGGGTGAAGTAATGAGTGAAATGGAAATAATTGGTCACTGTACGACATGCCTCTTAGAAGGTTTCGAAACTTCAAGTACATTGATGGCATTCGCTCTATATGAGGTGTCCCCTCTTCTTTATTTTAAGGACATAAAATTAACAGTCTTTTTTCAAAGCTTTGCAGAAATCCCCACATTCAAAAAATTGTCCAAGACGAAATTGACGATATACTAGAAAGATACAATGGAAAATTAAGTTATGACTCTCTAGCAGAGATGAATTATCTTGAAAATGTGTTATTAGGTGAGGGACTTTAGAATAAGAAGTTCCTTAAATACTAATAATAATTGGCTCTAGAGACACTACGAAAGCATCCAGCTATGTACGCTTTAATGAAATTATGCACCGAGTCCACTCAACTTCCGCCGCAATATAAAAATTCAATGAAAAGAGTAAATATTGAGAAAGGGACATGTTTCATCATCCCTGTCGTGGCAATTCATCAGTAAGAATGTAATTTTAATTTGGTTATACTTTGCGTCATTATTATTTTGAATATTTCAGCGATCCCACGTTTTTTCCTAATCCAGATGATTTCGATCCTGAGAGGTTCTATGAGGAAAATCAAAAGAAACGGAGCAGATATTCATTCTTGGCTTTTGGCGAAGGACCACGAATGTGTCCAGGTAAAAATAATTATACAAATGATGGCTTAAGAGTTCTAAGCCTGAGATATTTAGATATTAAATGCTTAGAGTTCAGATTTGCAATTCAGCAAAGTTATATAATATTTAAAGATACTATTAGAACTGCTTTATGCTGAGAGCTTCTAAGCCACAGTTCATGTCTGAATTTGTCTCAATATTTAATATATTTTAGGCATGCGGTTTGGCCTAGCGCAAAGTAAGGCTGGTCTAGCGACAATTCTTTCAAAGTACACAGTACGTTTGTCAGAAAAGATTAAAATTCCTTTAGAAATAGCGACAACTACTTTTTTATTAAGCACGAAAAAGGGTATTTGGGTGAAATTCTCTCAACGTAAGCAATAGAGAACAGGAACTGGAAAACGAAATTTTAATAAAATTTGTATGTAAATTCCTGATGCAGAAAACTTTAAATGTATTGTAAATAAAATATGGGAAATATAAATTCATTTATTGAAGGCTGTTTGCTAAACAAAACAGAATTTTATTCATTAATAACTTAAAAGAAAAAATCATTTATTTCGAAAGTGTAGAAAATGTTAACCAAATCCCCTCCTCTGAAGATAAATAAGGTGTTTTCTTTGAGAAAGTAAGCACTCCAGTATTTTTGGATGTAAGTACTATTTGATATTTTCGGAGTATCATTGCAATGGCTAATTTCGCAACCATAAAACCGTATTTAAAGCCTACAAAAGACAGACAAAATATATTAAAACACAAATAAAATTTGAAACAGAAGATTATTACCCAAGCAATATTCTGAGTTTTTTCCAAAACAAGGAAATGGACAAAGAACATTGGGCATGTCTAAATATCTGTTTGGCTTAAAGCTGAATGGATCTGGGAAATGTTCCGGGTCTCTAAAGACATATAAATAAGCATTGATTTTACAAAATTATATAACTCGTCTTTTGTGTGTATTGATTTCACTTACAAATGAATAGAGTACGCCGGTATAAGAACCTTACAGCCTTTCTCAATATAAGTATCACCGGAGTCTGTATGTTGTTTTGGTAGTTTGTGGCGCTTAATGCATTTCTTTTTAAGAACAAAAATGTGCGAGTGTAAACGAAGAGTTTCTGAAATGTTACAAAAAGGCACATTTTTATTTGATTACATAAAAATATTGAAAGCAATACCGAAAAGTATATTATCGAGGAAAGGTAAGCCCTTGGTCACGTCTTGTACAGACAGTTCTTTACCAGAAGTTAATTCAATTTCTTTTATATGGCATCGAATCTGTTCCTGCATATCACCATTAAGGGCAAGCTGTAGAGAAACATTTAGTAAATTATAGTTTAGTATACATCATAATTATATACCTCATATAATCCATAAGCAAAAAGAGAATTGCTTGATTCAAATACATCATAAAGAGCAATTAGACATTGTACTAAATTATGTTTATCTATAGTGGAGATTAATTAAATTGATTATTGATCTTGTAATATAAATTGTTTACTGTGTGCGCCAAAAATCGCCGAGAAATTATCTTCTGGTCCATCAGTTAATAAGGTTTTTGATTGTAGTAGCTTTTCAATACGCTTATCCAAGCGAGTAGACCTTTAATAATTTAATGATTAATTATAATATTCTAGATGTATTAAAAGTATTATATTCACAGTAAATTAAAAAGCCCACCAAAAGGTGTTCCTGAAAAGTATTTTTCGTACAGTTCTAGGAAGTCTGAGTTGGTTTGTGTAAAACAATGAGGCTCAATGTTGAGAGAACATGATAAAGATGTTTCAATAAAAAACTTTGAAGAAAGCTGAAATAAATAAATAGAAATAAAATAACATTTTATTATAGAAAAATTCCATTCCAGACTACCTTTTTTGCTTCAAAGCCTTCTTCTGTTTGCCATTCTGGTGATCCTTCAATATATTCAATTAGAATTGTTGAAAGCTGTTTCAATTGATTGAAGTGGTCTTTAAACTGAAAGGTAAGCAAATAAATACATATATTTAAAAAACTACTGCTCAGTTCGATATGGATTATTTTCCAAGAATAAGTAATAAACAAAAGATGATACTACTATGCAGTTTTTAAAAACCAAAAGTTATTTGTTTATAAGAGGTAAGAATTCAACAGGCGAATCTAACCGGTTTCAGTTTTGCTTCTTTTATACGCGCATGTTCGTAAATAGCGACTTAATTTATAATAGCAATCTTTTTTTATTTTTTTTTTTTTG
Organism: Proctacanthus coquilletti; assembly: GCA_001932985.1. Taxonomy (NCBI): domain Eukaryota; kingdom Metazoa; phylum Arthropoda; class Insecta; order Diptera; family Asilidae; genus Proctacanthus; species Proctacanthus coquilletti. Next base: position 131,723 of record MNCL01000089.1, read on the forward strand.
GTAAAAGTTTGTCGCAATTCTGTAACCTTTCATTTATAAAATCGTAGTATATTATGTTTCCATGTTGTTTATTCCGGTTCACAAGTTGCTAAGTATGAGTATGACACGTGCCTAGAATGGAGTGTTTAAAGATTATAATGAGTTTTAAAAAGGTTAAGCTTTATTCGTTTTATTCTTGCAATAAAAAGCATGTAGCATTCGCTGGTCAGCAAAATCATATACTACTTTAGAATATTTCATCAGCATGATTGTTATATTTATATAAATTTTACTTAAAACTTAAAGAATTTCAAACTTTGAACATTCCTTGTATAAAATATTTTAAAGCTTCTATTTGAAAAGAGATACAAAATGCTTCCAAACGTATAAGTTTCGAAAAAAATTAGAAGTTATAATTACAAGCTGTTATGGGTTTAGAAATAAATTCGAAGTACAGATTTTTAAACATTTAACAAAGACTTATGTACTGGAACACATTTGTTTCGTAATCTAAAGGGAAAATAAAATCAAAAGCAAAATAAAAATATATAATAATTGTAGACAGGATAATGATCCAATATGTTGAAAATCTAATGTTAATCACAAGGTACAAAAATCTCACTCTTAACCGGTTCTTTTAAAAAGAACATCCAGTCAAATTCGGTACACATGCCTTTGGAGTAACCGACAAGATTTAACCTACCTTGAGCCTACTTCTGAATCACCGAAACCACGTATGTATGATGTTTTGAATTTTCATTGGATCCACGCTCGCATATCGCGTATGAAAATCGTAATTTTTTTTCAATTATGTAAGTTCTTTTTGTGAATGGAGAACGCGTGTCTTAACTCGCACAGGTTTATTCACCGTTAAATCATAATATTTACGAACGAAAATATTGACCTGAAAAATTTCCTAGAATTACTTAAAAAAACGTAGAAAAACTACATTTGTAACGTCTAGCGTATCGTGTATTATTTAACATTGGTATAAAAAGTTGTTCTTAAAGTCCAAAGGTACCAAAAGAGACCAAAAACTTACCCTATTTAGTTTTTGCAATACACCGACAGTCCAGAATCGTAACGTGTGCTGCACTTAAGTGAAAAGGCTTGGGAACAGGGTTGATGAAACGATTTACATCGAAGAAAGAAGTTAGCCTTTTCGTATTATTTACATTTATGACAAAAAAGACTTTATTATATGAGTAAATATAGTCGAACTTCCTCGCATGCAAAACAAGTTCTTTAGTTAATTGGCTAAATTGTTTCAGATTGTTTGCGAATGTAAAGCGCTAAATATAGACAACCTCCTACATCTACAGGTTATACCAAGGCTGTGAAGCTTATATTAAATATTGCCCCTTCCATTATTTGTTTTGTTTGAAAGTTTTATATAAATCCTTTAATCAAACTCTAAGAATTCGTATTACTGAAGAGAAATTCGAAATGTTACCAAAAATAGTACTTATTTTTGCCTGTTTTTTGTTAGCAGTCGTTCTGACTTCCGTAAGTATTTTGGTGTATTTAATAAATCGTGCAAAATTGAAAATTTAGGAATAGAAGATAATATTTAATATTTTTATTTCACATTGTAGCCTCTGAAATTAAACGATGTGCAGTTGGTGATTTGGATTGCATTGTGGAAAGGTCTAACGAATTTGTAAGGGATTTCAAAAACGGAAACGAGAAACATGGAATACCGAAGTTGGACCCCTATACAATTCGGAACTTTACTTTTAACCAAGGTGGTGGAAGGTCCATCTTACTGACATTTTTCCTGCCGACTGCTAAAGTATTAGTCTTATCAAATACTAAATTCGAAAAAACTGTGTAAGTAGCTTTATTATTATATAAAATTACTTCACACACTCATTTGAAAATAGTGTATACGAAAAGTTTTAGTGCGCATATGTAAGAAGCCAAAACCTATGATATTTTAAAAAAGAAAGAGTACAAAATTTTTAATTTCAATATGATACAAATCAAATATGAAGAATCATTTCAAATTGTAATTTAGAAATATTGACATGTCCTTTAAATTTTCATAGCCACTCTATACAAAGTAACTAATACCGTAACCAACCACACGAAGTTATTGATGCATATACATATAGTGTAATTATAAGTCTACATATAGTGTGTTTTTTAGTAGTTGTGATGTATAACAGGTTTTAGTGGCGTCTATTTTTAAATTATAAAAACTATAGGCGACATTTTTTGCACTAAGTTTCACATTTCTTATCTAGTCATATTTATATCAATGTTATTGCGAAATATATTCATTGTGTTTTGGGGGATGGGAACAGGATTTATCAAAGAGCAAATTTGAACTTTATGGCATCGTACCTCAAATAGAGATTAAAGGTCAATATGCAGCAAATGGAATAGTTATATTCGCTCCCATTCATGGAGCAGGAGATTTTAGTATTATTCTAGACAACGTTAAATTGGGAATTAAATTCTGATCAACCCCAATCGAAAGAGATGGTCATACTTATCTAGCACTAAAGCAAATCAAAAGTCTACTGGAGCCTGCTAAGTAAGAACACAAAAATTCATTCTAAAACTTGACTCATAAAATCAAAATTAAAAATGTTAAATTTTCAGTGGTAAAGGTCACTTAACAGAACTTTTCGGCAATAACAAGGAACTTGGAGATGCCCTGAATAATTTGTTCAATAAAAATTGGAGAGCAGTTTGGGACGAAATAGTGCCTGATATTCTTGCTGTACTTGAAGACATCGTTAAACGCTCTATGCAACCATTTTTGGATAGATACCCATGGGACGAATTTTTCCTACCTGAATAAAAAAGAAAAGCAAATATGTTTTCTTGTTAAGTAATTTAGTAAATAATAAAGTATTTTGTTTTTACAAGTTTTATACGTTCTAATGTGTTAAAGCTTGACTACAATCCACTCCCGAGCACCTTTGTTTTGGTAGCGTCGTAGTAGCACTCAAATTACACAATTCTAAGCAATTTTATTTATTACATTTTAATTAAATTTATTAACCGGATGTCCATTATTTTGAAGACTTTTATCGGATATTTACACTGTGATTTTGTAAAAAAATAGGAAATATAATTGAAATCTTCACTATTTCCTGAATTTTCTATCTAAACCGCTTTAAACTTTACACACGGCAGGCTAAGTTGGAAGATTTTTGTTCCAAGCCTCTTAGAAAACTTTAAACAAATTAATAATACTTAGGTGGAATGTTTAACTAAATAGGAAAAAACATAATCCAGAAGGGACAAGACATTAAGTGACAAATTAACAAGGATTAAGCCTATCAAATGCGAGTTTGTTTGATTTTGGGACCTGATCACAACCGTATCATGTTTACCTAATTCAGCCGAATAAATTCAAGATTTCTGACTTTTTTATGAAGTATTTTATTATGTTCATTTTTTAAGCACCTGATTACCGATTGTGATTACAATTAAGTCGAGATTTAAAGATGTATGCGATCACTTAAATTGAACAAAGTTGTAGTTATTATGAAATAAATAAAATGGCTAATTATAATTTAAAAGAATTGCTCTCTGTTATATTCACAATTGAAATTAAATTTTGTCGAAATTCATAGTGAAAGCATTGAACCAAAGTGCGTAAATTAAATTTCCTGTCTGCCTTTGTGGTGGATGATATTGTTTCTTTTCGAAAACCTGTCTTAATGAAGTCCTCGTTAAACTTGACCTACATCACCCGATCATTTAATTAGTCTTAAGAAAGCGATGTTTTTTTTATTTATACATTTTTAAGATATCCAAAGGCTATTTTATATTTTAAATACAACAAATACATTGTGCATATGGCATTTTAGTTCTATTTTTATATGTTCAAATAGATATTTCGAGACTACAAAGTTGTTTTACTACCCATTTTTTATGATATATGAAAACCATACAGACAAATTTATATGAAATTTTGTAATAAAATATTACTTCATAAAATTAAATTTCCTTTTAATAACCCGAAGCGTTTTAAGACACTAGAAAATATGTTCATCTAGTAAACAAGTAAGCAATGTTTTTATACTTAAAAAAAGTCAAGAAACATGAAATTTTGTTTACATTTTTACAATTGATATGTTATATCTATCAGCGATGATTTCATCTTTTAATGAAGAGGTTGATAGTTTATTCCCCGTAATTTTGAATATATAAATACTTGAGTAGATACTGGATTTTATCGTTGACAGATATAAGTAAAAAAAGTGTATCATTTAAATTTTACGTAACAGTCTCATGAGATGATGTGAACATTTTTTTTATATTAACACAAAAAAATTTGTAGTCTTCCAAATAAAAACAAAATAGTATGATTCAAACCTGAATGGCTTTTTACCCCTTCTATTTTAATAATAGTGTAAAATTGAATGCTGTATAAATTCTTTTACCATTCCAATTTGTACACTACACACCATCCAAAACTAATCGGAAGTCTCTAGGAATGTTTTATAAAATAATCTTTATCACTTTTTGTTTAACCAGTTGTCGTAGTGAAGAATTTCGTAAGTAAATAAGTGGAAGAAATTATTTAATTAGGAGTGAAAATTTTAATAGAGAATTTTGTTTAGCCTCTGAAATCTCAAGATGTGTAATTGGTGATTTGGATTGTCTTATAAAGACTTCGAATGATGTTTTGAAAAAATACAAGGAGGGAAATGAGAAATTCGGAATACCTAAAATAGATCCTTATACAGTTCGAAATTTCACATTTCATCAGGATGCTGGACGACCAATTAGCTTGTCATTCTTCTTGGACACTGCTAAAATAACTGGTTTCTCATCGCTCACTTTTGATAAAGCTGTGTAAGCGGTAGTATTATTTACAATTGAGAAGTGAATTGCGCAATGCAATGAGAGTGTTAAACAACACATATCATAGTTTAATTCAATTATTATGGTTTAAACAAGCAGGTGTAGTAACAATTCAAGGAGTTTATTTTTATTTATTTTTGTATACTACTGTTCAAACTTTTACTTTTTAGTTTTATACATTTTAATTTTACTATTATGTTTATCTTTTCGTAGAGGATGGGAATTGGATATTACAAAAAGTAAATATGAATTTTACGGCACTATTCCTCGGCTAGAACTTAGTGGGAAATACGATGCGAGCGGAAGAATTTTATTTGCTCCTATCCAAGGAAATGGTGATTTTATTATAATTCTCGAAAATAATAAGGCAGGAATTAAATTTAAATCGAGTCTTATCGAAAAAAATGGCAAGCAACATGTTCTTCTTAAGAAAGTCAAGTTTTTATTAGAACCATCCAAGTAAGTACAAATCTACTACTGTCTTCGTAGATTTTGTAACGTGAGCTTTTTAATATATAGAGTAAAAGTAACGCTGACAAACCTTTTTAATAACAACAAAGAACTGGGAGATGCATTGAATGAACTTCTAAATGCTAATTGGCAACAAGCGTGGGATGAAATAGCACCCCATATTTTGGAGACTACTGGTGATGTTATAAAAAGTATTCTTCAACCATTTTTAGACAAATATAGCTGGGAAGATTTTTTCTTGCCGAAATAGAAATATAAATTATATATTTTATTGTATATAAATGTTTAAAATAAGGTACGCTTTCCATTTAAATTTTGAGAATATTTAAAACACCCTTATGCTTTAAATCCTTTTAAAAACCTATACTAAATTACATCAGCGACAGATTTATAAGTAAATTTAAAATTTGAACAAAATAAATGTGATATAAAAAATAGTTTCATATAAAAATAGGTATATAATTAATTTACTAAACTCGTAGAATATTTAAAAGCACAACATACGATGATAACAAAGTCAAATATTCCGTGGGAATAATCATCTGCTAATTTTACGGTCAAACTACTATAAGGTTTTGTAGTTATACAGGAAATTGTGCTTAACTTAATAAACAAAAATAATAATCAGAGTCGTAAACTTACCCGGTTTTCATCAAAATAAGCTTTTATAGAAGTTCGCATCATTTCTGAAATATTAAGCCGCGAGACAAACAGCTTCTCCCTGCACATTAGGTGAATATTTTCGTTGATACATCCATCATCTTGATAGTGCTCACACAAATCCCCAGATAAAACCTCTTTAATAAGCTGAAGGTCTTTAAGAAGTAGGCCGGGCGCGTGGAATTCATAAAATCCCACGTATTTTGCTTTAGGGCAGTAGCTACAAAGTGTAAACCGTTTATCATAGCATTTAAAAATAAACTTTCAAAATTACTTGTAAATTTCATCAAAAATATCTGTAATATGTTTTTGCATGAAGAAACTTTCAAAGAAATTCCCAAAAATTGGTAATGGAGGTAAACCTTCGATTTTTCTCCTACTCCAATAACTATATTGCCATTTAAATATTATACAAATTATGAGAAGCACTATGGCAATGACAGGCATAAGCGAATCCATTCTGTCCAAAATAATTCTCCCCGTATATTATAAAATAAATAAAACATTCGTGGCACAACAACGTTTCGTTTTTAAGAACGCACATTAATTATACTTTTGCTTAACAGCCGGCACTGCGAAGAAATACGAAAGCGATCACAGCAACATCTTGGCGCCTTCTTAATGTTTACTTTACTCTCTCAATTCGGCCGGGCTTTAGTTAGCGCGCTTTCAAGATAATCTAATCACTCTATTCGTTCTCAAAACTGAGCGCAGACTTCTGATAAAATTAAAGGAAAGTCTTCTTCTGAGGTAACTTTCCTTTCGAAGTAATTAGCACTAGTAGTCGTCGATGTTTGCCGAAGAAAAACCAACTCCTCCTAGAAACACTCTCAAAATTATTGCGTGACTATATGCCCGAATGAATCATAGTAGCGCGGCTACTGGAAATAGAACGAAAAATGTCGATAAAACCTGTTGGCCGTGAGTGAAAATCGCGAGAGAAATTTTATCAGAGAAGGCACTCTACAAATTTCGGAAATCTGCTCCAGCGGTTCAAGCACATCTTCCGAATAACAAGAATATCCAATAGAACTGAGTGGATCGTTGGCTGCCTTAAATTGACTGTTTATTGCTTTGATCGTTATTGATTTGTGGCAAACATTTTATGCAAGCAAACACTGCGTTTATAAGCTTCCAATGTAAATGAGAATGCCCCCAATTCTTTCTATAGGGGCCCCATTATTCTGCTTTCAAACAAATTCAACTCCAGTGCCAGTCTCAACGGGAATTGTGAAATTATTTGGCGGGAAATTGTTCTCTGCTGCTGGTTAAGTAATTAATCCATATAATAAAACATGTTGAGTAGTATAAGGCACATACGTAATTTCTATTTAATAAAGTAAAAACTACATATAATTTCCCCCGAATATTTAATTGATAAGAATATCTAATAAACCCAGTGACAATTCCATTTTTGATCAAAGGCTTTGTAGGTCGAAATACGCTTAGTGGACAGATTAAATAAAGTATTTTATTAAAACTGGCCATTTTCGATTAAAGTTAATGAAGATGATGCTTCACAAAAATCACGTGAGTTTATTAGCAGAAATAGAAATATTGAGAGTAAGCAGAATAGTTATCCAAATCAAATGTTTACCAATTTTAATTAATTTCATCATTTCCTGCACTATTTATAACTTTAATTAAAAGAATACAAAAATTCCGAAGAATGCAAATGCCAAGAAAATTTGTTGTTGAATTGAAAAAGTGGATATTTTTACTTCACTGTTTTGATATCTTAGCCTTTTTAAGTGAATGACTTGAACTGGATGTCAAAGTACAGGTATTGTTTTTCAAACAAACTTTGCAAATGTGACTCGTTGCGTGTCTGAAATGATAGTTCGTTATTCGCGCAATTATATCGACAAGTAGTTTTTCTAGCTCCGTACTTTTTTCGGCCGAATGTACTAACTATGTTATATGTTTTATATAATATAAGCACTAATTCACTTTTATAACCTGTAGATATCCGCTTGTAGTAAAAAAATCATCGTGTCAATATATTCCATGTTAATTTCAATTATATTTTTAATAAATTCTTATAATATGACTGCTTAAAAGCGAAAGTTTATGTTCGATATAACATATTTTATTTGTTTCTGTATTTAATAATTCAATATGCAATAGCTGAAGAAGAGCAATTGCAATGTTTCTCATTTCATTGCTTAAAGGTTAAATTTAAAGATATTTGTTTAACATTATTATTTGTCATGATTTTTCGGAAAAATAAAATTGTTGAACGATTATGGTCAATCGATATTTCCTTATTTTCTAAAACACGATTATTTGTAAGAAGGAATAATATTTAAATCGATCTAAAATGTAAGGTTTAAATTATTATATGGAAATCAAAATAACTGAAGAATACGCTTTGATTTTGCTTCAAATAAACTTTATTAATTTTTATTTATTTGCTATCTATATGTGCATGTACAATTCTTCAAACGATGCAGTCTAAGTTAATACAAAATTTGTTTATGCAAAATTTTATACCTCATAGTGTCAGAAATATCAGAACAAATATCTCTATCTAAGGTTATTTCAAAAGAAAATTGAATTTTGATACAGGACCTTTAAATGAAAAGCTAGGCAATACATAATTACTAATTGCTTTAAAAGCGTTCGCCCTTTGTATTTCAAATATCCAGGATGCATTGTTCAGCTCAATAATAAAATCTTACAATAATATTAAATCTATAAAGTCTTTTTGTTCCTTTTATATTGTTCGCAACAACTTGTTAGCTTCCTTTTCTAGATAGTTTGTTTTTACTTCCAATTCCTAAGAATGGAATATATGTATTAAAAACAAATGCATTGTTTATTATTTACAAAACTCACTGCAAGTTGTGATCCATTAGAATTGCATTCACTTTTTCGCTGAACAGTTTTAATAAATTCAATTTGTATTTTCTGCAGTATACGCTCTATAGCATTTATTTTCCTTGCTAAAGTATCTTCATCACTGCTATCGTTCCTTATCTAAAATTTCATATTTCAATTTGAAATACTGAACTTAAGTTGGTTTACTAACATTTTTCAACTCCGACTGTAATCGTTGCCGTTCGGTTTTCAATTTATCAATTGCAGTTTTGAAGCGACGCGTATAAGGTTCACTTGAGCTCATAATAGCTCCCTCAAAATCGTACTTTTGTGCAAGCAACGTCATTTCACGATCTTTAATTTCTTCATCGGCAAACATCATGTCTATTTCATCTCTATCTCTCTGGAAAAAGGACACGTTACATTAACGCTTCATACTTTAAAATAAATACTTACTACTCGCTCAATAGCTCTCATTAAAGTGTCTAATTCATTTTCTTGGGCATTCAAAATTTTCCTTTGCGCACTTTCTCGAATTAATTCTACTACTTTCGCCTTTCGATCCCGAATTTGTTTTTGATACAATATCAGCATTTTTCTTTGGCATGCAATCCGTTCCTCTTCTCGCGACAAAGCTTCTCCATACAACTTTTCGACTTCTGCAAATAAGAGTTCACAACATTTACGAAAGTAACACCTTAATAACTGTCTCTCAACAATTGTTTTCATATAAATTTTGAAAAACGTCTGATCAATAAGTATTAACGTATAACGACTACACTTTTAAAATCACTTCCTTATGATCTCCAAAATTTCTTCAAGTGCTAGTAATGAATTTGTAAAAATTCCCAATGGCAGACACATTAGCATCTAAACTTAATTTTAGACCTAATTTTGCTTAATTTCTATGTAATTATGAATAGACCTGATAATTTTAACAAATTAATTTCACATTAAATATATTTTTATTATCAAACAAAGTCTGACAACCAATTAAAGCTTACCTTTCATTCGTTTTTGATGTTCTTCTTCTTTTAAACCTTCCTCCAACCGTCTAGCAAGCGCAACTTCAGCGCTTTCCAATTCTCTTATCTTTTTATCAAGCAATTCACGTTCCATCCTCAAAGTTTTCATTTCGTTGTCTTTTATCTCAACCCATTTCTGAGGATAATTCTGAAACTTCGGGTAAAAACCCTTGGGCAGTGACATAAGTTTCTTCATGTAACGCTTTGGGTGAATCGCTTGTGGACATGCTTCCATTAATGAAGTTACACGCTTCATAAATTTTCTCATATCAATGATATTTTGCTCGCAAAAGAACTGTTCAATGGTCTCCTGCGTTTCTAAACTCATGATTATATTTTTCTGCGTTATATTATAACCGACAATGCAAAACACAAGGTAATAGGAATGATTCGATAAAATATTATCCCATAATTGATACCATTGGGATTCATCAAGAACTTCCGAAAATGCTGTCGTCATTAAAGACCATGCATATGTCTTGGCTGTTATATGTTTTCTGGTGTAAAAACAATACAGCTGTCCATCAAATTCTTCAAGAAGATTTTCTACCATTCCAAGGTAATTTAAGGGCTCAAGAGGTGTAAATTCAAACCAAAGTTGACAGTAATTCCATATGATTGAAGCCACTAGTTCAAAAGTTAGCATAGGACTGTTCGGGTAAATCTTTAAGAATGGAAAAACAAAACAAGGCAAATAATCACAGTGAGCAAACACTGAGCACCAATGTATTAAAGCCGATACGGTCTTCTTTAAATTGCGGAGCGCAGAAAAATCTTTCAATGGAAACCTTTGGTTATAATCAGCAACAACTGGATGTATTCCTTTCTTTGCTAACTCTCCAAATTGCTCCTTATTGCATGGAAGATCTAAAAGGGAGCTCCAAATCAAGTGGCGATACTTATCTGAATACTCTCCGTATTCTTTTAGAATTGGAATCAGTCGATCTTTTGTTAAAGTTTTTTTAAGCTGTATAAAATAAGAATTAAGAAACAAATAAGACCAAAAATTATTTCAAAGTTTTCAACTATATAATTACCTCTTTATCCAGCACCCCAACCTGTATGCTTTTCACACCCATTGATTCTTTAACACTTTCTATGCCACCTTGTATGGTTTTAAGGGCATTTATAATTACCGCAGTATTATAAACACAAATTTCGCCAGATTTAAGAATTACAAACAGCATATTTCCATTTTTCCCCATTCCTATTCTGTATGACTTTCCATCCTGCACGACTAACTTTATCGTCAACACGGCACAATCAATTAAAATAACATCGGCAGTTGAAGTCAGTGCGAAGAGCATTAAGTCCCCTGTTTGAGTTACAAAAGTTGTATCTAAGCAAGTGATGTTCTTCACTTTTATAACATGGTCAATAGTATAGGAAACCCGATTCATAATAATAATGTAATCATCAATTGTTGTAAGACATATAAATCGACTATCTGGCGAGAATGAGACCGATTTTATCAAACCACGTGTATAATCTTTAACTGAATTCTTAAAAATTAAATCTAAATCAGTTTCTTCTTCAGTTAGTGCAACTTCTTGTACAGTTTTTTGCTTAATCCATCGATCTCGCAATCGAATCGGATGTACTATTCGAACTGTGTTTAAATTAGATCCAGACCATATGTGCACCGAATCGTTTGTAAAACATGAAAATATCTTATCACATTTCGGCATGAACATAACGAATTTCAGTGATATCTTGTTTTCATTAAATTCGAGTTTGTAAGTTGTTTGAAGATTTCCTAAATTGACTAGAAATGCTTCTTGAATCGAATGCAAAACAAATATATTCGGATGATGCTCAGTCCCCGGAAAAGAAATATTTTCAATTCTGTGATGCGAGAAACGTCTAGAATTAAGTACTTCACCGTTCCCTGAAATTTGTAAAAATTAATCTTCCATCCCCTTAAATTCAAAACTTCCCATTATACTTGTGCTAATAATCATAACTGTACCATCTTTAGTACCAATTACGTAATTAAAAGTTGATCCCGGGATATTTAGGATTACATTACTCTTTGGTGCTATTTCCTTGAGTTTCCAAAATTTTTTCGATGATAAGTCGAAAACAAAGACGTTACCCCTAAATTTTGTATTTTATATTATATACAATACGCTTTGCATCGACGGTTAATCATAAACATAAATACCTGTGATCAACAACTACCAGGTGAATATTATTTTCTCCAAAACATGCTGTCACAAAACGTACTCGTAATATTTTTCCTTTATCATCAACCGTATGATGTGCTGTAAGAACCAATCTGTAAAGTTAAACCCAATTAATTTATTATTTTTAATACAAAAATTCGAGCGATATTCGTATTCGAAACATTATTCATTTATCCAGACAAGTTGTAAAACTAGCTTCTTGAGATAAACCATTTCTAACAGTTTAAATTATTACTAATTCCTCTCTCCGCAGTTAAAATTTCGAAGAATCATTTTTATTCCGTTTTAATTCTTTGCTCTTGTTTTAGTAGCTGCACTGTGTCTGTTTCCCTTAAGCAACTTTCAAATCTTTATTTAATTTATTTTGTAATACTTTCACTTCCTTATTCATTTTGATTAAATTTCGTTTTTTTTTTTAAACTAAACTCATATTACTATTTCTTGTTACTTTTTCTCGAATGTTAATTTACATAGCTCTTAGTGAAACTTGTTTTAGTATTTTTAGTATTCGATGCATTCGAAAAAATTTTACTGGGCTCATCCCTGTAAAACTTAGACTTTTGGCTACTTAAGTTTCAACTACAAACAAAGTTTCATCCTCATCTAACGTTTGCTTTCTAGAGAAGGAAACCTGGGAAAATTTGTATACACGTATGTCGATCATTATAGGCAGAAAACCCCTGCGAATTACTGCAGTGTCTAGGATTTTAATATGAACTCCTAGGTTAGGATTTATGATTATGTAAATTACAAATATAACCCACATCTTTATATTACAAATTGCGAGTATCTCAATCGTGTTAATAAAGAAAAATCCTTTCGCAGGAAGAATCATCAGCACTGAAATTGGAAAATTTACCCGTTCTTGGCATTCTTCAAGCGGAAATTCAATTTCTTTATCCTCACGTTTTCGTCGCCTGACGCCCTTCCTTCAGAATCCATTGAAAATCATAACAAATTAGCACATGCTCCAAAAATCCGATAAAAATGCCATAAACAACTGTTCGCTGGCAACGGTGTTTTCAAAACAAATCCGACTTCTGACGTTTGTTTGATCGCTCCCGTCAGAACAACTAGCGCCAATTTTGGAGTTAATTGCTAGCCGAACTAACTAATGGGCCGCTTTTCCAAGAACGGAAATGAGAAAATTTCACCTTCCTTTTTGAATCATAATTAAAATGCTCATAATTCTCTTAGAAGAATTTTAATTCTGAACGGAGTTCCTGGGGATTATGGGAGCCAAAGAAAAATTTGCGATAAAGATAAAAGTTCTGTTTGAAATAATTTACATTAAAAGCGAAAAAATACAAGCTTTTAGACTTAATCCGTTAGTATTTAAATAAAGTCAATTCAATAAAAGATCACGTGTAATATCTTAATAGCAGCACCATCCAGCCCTTTCAGCGTCTCCGTGAGCAATGTGATCAATACTCCAGGATGCCCTTTCAAGCCTGCCCACTCCGTTCACCTTGACGTTGTTCTCATCCACGGGAATCCCAACCTGAACGGGAGGTAAGTGAAAAGAGCTGCCCGTACCTATTGCTTTACTCAAGTATGATGAGATTGAATCATTCGATTCATATTGACGTAGAGTCTGGCATTTGTTCTCGTCAGCCATGCGCGCTATTCCGAGCGCCACTGTGAGGAATACTTGATCAAGACCACGCTCCTGATCGGCCGATGTCTCAAAATAGTGAGCACCGATAGACGATGCATACAGGAATGCCTCGTCTCGCGATACCGCTCGTGATGTCTCTAAATCTAACTTATTGCCTATAAGGGTCAAAATCATTGGATCTTGAACATTTCGGTGGAGTTCTTGGACCCATGCCTTAATATCACTGAACGTTTGATACTGAGATATATCGAACACAAGTAGTGCAGCGTTTGCGTTCCTGTAATACATTGGGGCGACTGCTTTGAACCTTTCCTGGCCAGCCGTGTCCCACACCTAAACAGGAAATCCCTTCAACTACAACTTTAAAAATTTCGACTAAAACTAAAATTTACCTGTAGCTTCACTTTCACATCTTCCAAGGTAATTTTGCAGGTGAAAAACGATGCACCAATCGTTGGCGCTAGGTCTCCGGAAAGCGAACTCTTAACGTACTTCATAACAATGCTTGTTTTGCCAACAGCTGCAAAAAAATGAGTCATTTGTGTATCGGTAAACATTAGATAAAGGCACTATTTTTAATGTGGTCCCAGTTCAACCACGCAGAGGCAGATGTGCAATTACAACAGCCAATTGCAAAACACTCGATTTCACTGAATAACTACGAAAAGGTGAATTCACTTACCTCGTGAACCTAAAACGACCACCTTTGCTTCTATTGCCTTCATACTTAATTTAAATATTAAACCTATAAGCAGACGAGTGCTCGTGCCTTTCTAGATTGCTCATCAGAGAAACAAATTCAGGGAAGTTTTCTTTCCAACAAAGAGTCCCCGATGCGTTAGAAAATCACCACTCGCATCTATTGCTGCTGCTATGAAATCAAAACACTCAAGCATTGAAACTGTGGCACCGATTTTGCCTGATAAATGCAATAAGCTATTGCCACTTTGCCCTCCAATATTTTTATTTATTCTTGATTTTTTTCTACCTCTTCTCCGCAGCTGTAATTTGACATAGATCTTATTTTGAAGTGAAGTCTGCAACGATATCTTATTGCTTATATTTGCATCATGGAACTGCCAGGAATCAAACATTTCCGAAATTTTACGTACTCTAAGTTACCACACTTAATACTTGTATTTTTCGTATAATTTGTAATATTTAGCTTTTTATACCTACCTTTGAATTAAGGGAAGCCTCCAATTTGGGTTGATGCACACCAAATTAAAACAACTGCTTTTGTATGGAGTTGGCTATGAGCTAGCGGCTACTGGCTTGGTATAAACGTTGCTGAAAGTTGTCATTCGTCTTTGGTGTGTTCTGTCAATCCACCGGTTCTGTAAAACTGCAGAGAATTGGAAATATTTCGACGGCAGATACTGCTAATTCAGTCACAACTCAAATTTATTCAAGCCAAAACAAGCTAGCTCAACTAGGTAATAAGCACTTTGCATACGTGCATCCAACTTCTTATAAATATAAAGATGACGTGTCCCTTCAAAGTTTGTTGTCTGTTTAATTTACAAATGCTTCCGCATTAAAATAACAGCCAAATTAAGAAATTCTAATATTAATAATTCCAGAATGATCACTGACGTGCAACTGGCAGTATTCTCAAACGTTTTGGGCGTTTTCCTGTTCCTGCTCGTGGTGGCCTACCATTACATTAACGCAAACATGGGGAGGTAATCTTGGAGACAATTTACTAACTCGCTGTTTGTGGCTAGAACAAGTAGTCTAACATTTTGTTTGCAACTCTTCAACTTTAAAAGTAATGTAGAATATGCTTAGTAATCAGTGCAATTAAATACATATTGAAATCGTGGCTATAATTTTGCTTACACACAGTTATAGCTATTCCTGAGTTTTCCTGTTTTGTGATTCCTTCCCGACATCCTTCCACTCTGACTTCTACTTGCTTTTCCAGCGCTTTTTTCCTCCTTGTTTGCAAACACGAACATTATTAAAAATGGAGTAAACGCAATGTGCTCTGAGGTTTGCATTCGATTACCTGTTTTGGAAAGAAATAATTCATGTAAATTAATGCAATCTGTTTTATTTGTTGTTCAAGCGACTCCTGCCGATAGTTTTTGCTTTGCATCTTATTTTCTCGCAAAGTATTATTTTGTTGGTTTTGTAAATTATAGCACTGGTGGGATATTTCTATCTTAAATTTTGTAAGAAAATTCAACAGATTATACCCAAGGAATTCTAGTAAACTGTGGTAGAGTTTTACTTTTTAGGATTATGCTTTCATAAATAAATATAAAAAACATTGTTTTGAAATTATAGGGAAAATATATTTAGCTTTTTTCCGGTGGTTACAGCAATTTAACCCTTTTTGATCGGTGCAAAGTTGGTGCGCCACTAAGCGGCATTGATCTTTAGTAAATATTTACAACTCCTCTCGATCATAAAATAGCTCATGTATTTAGAGTACTAAGTACCATTTTACGATCGAGAAGTGTTCTAAATATTTATTTGCCAAACCATGTACCGATTGCAAAGGGTTAAAGAAAATCGTTAATTTCGTTTTTAAATGTGTATTGTCCTGAACTAATAATGAAAATCAGGTATAGAATTTATGCTCTCAATGAAGATTGTAATTAAATTACAACAAAGTGGTCAGAAATGTTGAATAGTTTGTAAATATATTAGTTATTGCTGCAGAACACTGTGAAAGTTCTTCTGGACAAAATCGCAATTACCACTTTTTCAAAATATGAGTCCTACAATGTCTGAATCATGAATTAGTAACCAGTTGAATGTTCACATACCATAACAAGTGCAAATAGAATTTTTTAAAAGCAGACAACGGAAATTGTAGTTATATGCATGAAAGTTTTATTTTAAAAATATTATCGTGCCAATTTTATTTGTATTTACTTCTTTTCAGGTCAGTGACATCAACTAAACATAAATGAGCAAGTGGATAAGTATTTCTATATTTTAATTAGGAAAATGTTCATATGTGCTCCTATAAATATAACTAATATTTTGTAAACATTTCACAAATTTTCCCGTTAATTGCAAAAAATAAATTCTTTAAAAAATACTGCGGCCTTTTAGTTAAATTTTTCTTAGAGTCTCGGCATATCCATATCAACTAATTTAAAAAAGTTATATAAATATTTCTAAATTTTATCTTGATCCGAAATAAAATTGACGAAGCTTGAATCTCATAAATTATGCGAATTTAAGTGTCATGGTATAGTAAGAATTGTCTTTCTCAATTACACATTTTCAACATAAAAGTACACATACTCTCTATATTTTTCCTTTTTGCTGTTCAATTCTTATATAGGTGCTAAGTGGTCTAGAATTAATTTGTATCCGTTCAATAAGATGGCCATTTTCATCAATCCATAAAAGTGGGCCTTATTCTCCGAAGATTAATTAACATTTTCGCAAAAAATTGGCTTTTTAAATATGCGAGACTTTGAAGTAAATATAGTAGTAATTTTTCGGAACAGCTGTAGTAGATTTTGTAATCGACCGTTAAATATATTTCGGAACGCCACAAAGCTTACTAAGGCGAAGACTATTATATTCTGAAATACTGCCGGAATGAAAGCTTCCTCCTGAACTTTGATAAAGCGAAATCGTTTCCCTCAAAACCTGTGGATCTGATGGGGTTTGATAACAGCACGACTCCGACGGCATTCAGTATTGATAAAGGCGCCCGGTAAGCCACGCGTTTCCCACGGCAGACTAGTTTTCTTCTTTCCTTTCCGACCTACAGGAGTTCCTTGTAAGACGTGAATGAAGAAATCAAATAAACCGTTTAACGAACTTGATTATGCAGTCACAAGGCGGCGTTCGTCCGCCTTTTCCTCCGGCTGCTTTGGAGGCTTTTGAATAATTCCAAATTGGGGTGACGGCGTTCGAGCTAGGCAATTTTGAAATTGTGAAAATACAAAATATACTTTGAATGCGCAAAATTTGTCGTTCTTGCGTACAGTGAAACAAATATATAAGTGTTTTGAGAATGCTAAAACATCCTTAATTCCACGTACAGCAATCAGTTCCGAAATATGCTGGATACGGTTTCCTTATGTAACACGAAGGAAAGTGGATGCGTGTAGAACTGTCCTCTGGCGGCTATTTTTAAACTGTACTGGACATATACGGGTGAGTAATTAATTACAACGAAATTCGGGATTTAATTTTAATTCGGCTTATTGAAAATTGGATTATAACCCTACACCCAATACGATAACGTATGAGGTCGACATGCCTATCGTTGCCAAATATAGGAAGGGATTAATGCAAACGTGACCAAGAATATTTAGACCTGGCTAAGTGGTGGCCAACGCTTTCGACTTTAAACTGCAAATGTATCGAATATTGTCTAGAGACTTAATAAAGTTTACCATGGTAAACTAACTTCGTCGAAATGAGCTCAACAGATTTTGTGGTAGTACCCCAGACAGTTTGTTTTCATGATCCTTTGAAATTTTAAGCAGTTTAATATTATTATTAATAGCAACATTATATTAGAAAATATTCCCAAACTTTTGTGCGAAGATGCAAAAAGAGTTCTGAATTTGTTTTAAAAAGTATGAAGAAGGACTTTAGACTTGTTGCTCAAAATATATGCACGTATTGGGAGCTTATAAACATTACAAAACCAATTATAAATATTTGTTCAAGTATAACAACAAGTTAAATTGTTTATTAATAAAATTAGTTTGAGCATATGTACATGTATTTTAATACTACCGTCGGAAATAAAGGCGTATTTACTAAAAATGATTTGTCTGCTGTTTACTTTTGGCCGTCTGTTTACCTTTTACCGTATAATTACAAAAGGTTGCCCTTCGAATTAATAATAGGAATGCTGTGCCCAAAGTGTGTTTTCGTTTTGATTGGAAAATCCTCTAAATGACTCCTTAATTTTTAAAGAAGTGGTATACTTTTAAGGAGTAGTTACTACAAATATATTCAAACAATCGTGTTAAAACCTTATTTAGAAATGTGAGGTAGAGAAACAGCTGCGAGTTGGGCACGTTATGCAAGTGTCCTTCGAGTGAATTGTTGACTTTAAGTGTATTTACTAAAGGGCCTGCCTTCTTATTTATGCATATCTTAAGCCCAATTTAAAACAAATGTCGTTACACTATTTATTATAGTTTTCCTAGAGAGTGAATTTGGGTAGCTTATTATACTGGTTGTTAATGAACTTTTTTACCTGTGGAGTAAATTGTTTGCCGATCGTTTTAATTGTAGGGAAGTATTCGATGCTTAGAATTGTTTTAGATAATGAGACTTCAGATGTTTTTTGTCGTAGATCACCATCGATCAATCTACTGTCAGTGAATTCCATGAAGATACAAACGTATTTTTATTTTGTATAAAAAATTGGTTATGGAAACTGTGAAAATTAAAGCAGAGACGATCTTTACAATCGACTCTAGGTTGCAGACATGTACATAGCTTAATTTCGTTTTCTTTGCTTACAATTTGTCTTTGTTTTACTATGGTAGTTAATCTTCGCACACTTTCTTTATATTTTCTTGATTTTAAAAGTAACTGCAACTTTTATGAAATCGATCACTAAATATTGAAATAATTTAAGAAAGTGGAGGATTTTGTACTAAGAATTGAAAATACAGATTTTAATTTAAAACAATATTGCTCTTTCAGATCCGGTAGAAATTTTTTAAAATTAGTTTTAGTCTTTTGAAATAATTTTACCAAAGTTACCTATAATATTAGTTTTTATTAATTCGCATAATATTCATGTTCATTTGGGTATTTAAAATATTATAGATATATTTATCTGTGAATTTTGTCTCGGGATTTTTTTATACTCCCATTAATAAATACTATTACGGGAATGTGAATATGGTGATTTTATAAAAATAAGCTGTTCAAATAAACTCTTCTAGGATCTGCGCAAAACAATTATTTATTTCTCAATAAAATATAACAATACTGAGCATTTCTTTTTTAGTCTTTACATGTCGTTCGAAATATTGGTCGAAAAATAATTTTGTTAATAAAGTATACCACCATTAACATTGTAATCTTGAGCGATTAGGTCTGAATGTAGTGAAGGTTTAATTCCGAATTCAAATCCAACTTAGATTTCAATGTGAATTACGTACTCAATCGAGTGTAGAGTGATAGTGTTTTAATTTATTTACTAGGTATGATACATTTTTAGAGCTTACAGAAGCGAAACGTGATTTCTATTCCATGAAAATACCTACATAATTTCCATTAATAATAGTTATGGTGTATATTAGTTATTCCATTGCGGCTAATGTCATTGTCATAAAATTATCCTCCTGTGCAAAATGAAGTACAAAATTTGCTGAAATATTTTCACCTTGCAAACGACAGTTTCGTTAGTTCCAGTGGTCGACATAGAACTTTCCATAAATAATGCATAAACACAGTTGGAAATGCATCAATTCACTACGTTAATAAAATGACCACGCATGTTTGGAAGTGGAACAATCAGAAAGTGCTATTTTTAGTACTTACATTAGGTTATTATTCCCACATCCACGTAAAACTATCCGGAAAGGCAGCTTAAAAGTCAGTATGAAGGCTACGAAGGCTGTAATAATTGCTTATATTGTTTCATGGGACTTTTATACCTTTTTTCACGTAGGTATGTATATCATTAAGAGGCCACTTGTTAGCACTTATTTATTACAATCGTATATTCAATTAATTTTTCTTATACTCTTTCGATTCAAAATAGTATACTACTTATTAACAATCTTATTGATTTGTGATGTATGGAATTAATTTTTTTTTATCATTTAACTAACTAGTCGGTATTATTTTTATTAAAATCACACACACTGCTAGTGTTATTTTTACACTAAAAACTAATTAAAGCCCATTATTTGTATAGATTATATGGAATTCTAAATGCCAAAGGACAGATAATCTGTTGTAATTTCTAAGAGCCCACTAGAAAGAATGTGCGGGACGAGACTTTCACATTACAAAATAATTAAATTCGACTTGAATAGGAAGAATAATGTTTCCCTTTAGGTACCTTGTTAAAGCCAGCTTCATTCATGAAAATTAATTAGTTTAAATAAAAGAAATATTTTTATTGTCTGTCTAACGATTGAACTGGATAATATTGCATTTTAAGGATATCAGTTTAGTTTTCTTACTAACCCTTTTAAATTATCGTTATTCTAATTTTTTATTAACTGTTATTTAAGTTTATAATGAACCAAATATAGGAATTTTAATAATTGAATTTCAAACACAAAAACTGTGACGACCTTTCAGGGCTCAAATAACAAGGTACCTTAATTTTTATTTGTTCAAAGTAATGAAATAAAATGCGTCCAAATATTTTGTTGTTTTATTTTTATCCGAGAAGGTAAAATAGTAAGTTAAGTATAAATGAGTTTATGTAAAATGTCTACAAAAATTGCACTGTAGTATGAAAATTTTCATAAAAAATTGTGTAGAAAAATTGCAATTTAATCTCCCTATTTCCCTTGCTACTTAATTGTACGTGGTTTATTTCTATTTCGCAGGTATTGCCTTTTTATGTACCCTGAAAAATTTTAAGCCATCTCAGGGTAGGTATTGATGATCCTGGATTGTAAAATATTCGGAATATAGAATAGAATTCATGCTAACATTATTCTACTTCAACTTCTTACGTGTATGGAGTAAAATAGTTTTTAATATTCATCTCAAAATAAAAACATTTTCTCATACTTTCCTTCAAGAAAATTGAAGCCAAATATTAATGGCTTTACTTTATTTATTTTTATTTTTTTATCAGAAGTTGTTAAAGTTTATTGAAACTATATACTTATATAAATGCTTCTTTCTTGAATATAGAATATCTCAAATATGTACGTAGGGTTGCATATTTCGTAGGTATTTTTTTGAAAGCTGTAAAACAAGAAACTTATCTAGTCTGTAGAAGTACTCGTAACATAAGTTGGAAGATACTATAACAAACAATCGGTGCACAGTTAAAGTAAATCTTTAAATTATTTTCCCATTTAAAATTGACTTAAAGGTAAAACAATACAATAGTTCTTCTTTCATCTACCTTTGACGTAAACAATATTGCGGATTACCAGCAATGTGTGAAAATTATTTTAATAGTAATAACCACGAAGAAAAAATGTTTTATATGGAAGTTGTATGGTTTTACCCAGACCATGTTTTCCACTTGAAAATGACATGAACAAGCACGGAATTATAGTCCTCAGGTACTTGAAAAGATACCATCAAGCTTTCGAATAAACAAGATTTTCATGGGTTTCTTGGATTTCCACACATTTCAAAATTAGATCAAGAGGATGAATCTTCTTTATATGTGTTTATAATAGGCGACAAAATGTTTCTCCTTAAAATGCTTTATTTAATCTTTCCATTGTAAGCACCAGAATGTAATCAATATGCTATAATTTATCTGCTGACATTATTTGTACATTTTTTCTTATCGCCCATGTAAGACTACTGTTCTTTATTCAACTTAAACATTTAAGAGCACAATGGCAGTGTGGTGTCTGTTCAAGGATACTCTGGACGTCGGAAATTGTCTCACCAGTTGATTGTTTACCTTTTCTCTTTACTTGAAGGTACTTATAAATAAGTTCTTTTCAAGGTACTATACAATAGTCAATATAGAACTTTAATAAAGGTTTCACTTTTATGAATTCTAATTTGGAAAAAGTTTTTGAATTACGGCAATTCGCTGTTGTTTATTGAAAGGGATGTAGCATTCCATAATTAAAATCTGGTTTTTACTTTACTATTGCATGGGATATTTTGAAGATAATTAAAACAATCAAATTCTGAAAAATTATCGAAGACTAGAGCGATTCAAAACTAAAAGTTTAGTATTAAATATTTGAAATTTAAATCAAATACTTATGCTTAATTACTTAGGCAGAAAAAACGAAATTAGACTTGTGTGTCTACATAAGTGCTCATACACTATGAAACCAATTTAAACAAATAAAGTGCCGATCGATTTGTCTTTATAATGCGTTTGACTGTAATCATTTTTAAAAAATCTAGTGTATTATTAAAAATTTAAAATTAACAAACACAGGTTTGAAATTTTAATTATTCGTAAAATGAATCGTCTTCTTTTGAACACGAACCATTATCGATTATAATCTATTCGTCATTACATCAATTTAATGGAATGTCTGAAAAAATAAAAAATGATATTTTCGAAGGACCGTTTTCTGATCGCTTACTGACCAAAATTTTAATTGAAACGTATGAGAAAATTCACGTGTATGTTTTATACTTATAAAAGGCCATCGGCTTGTTTCTTTTTAAATTAAATGTATTGTGTCGCAGACAGCTCTTTTGAGAAAATTGACAGAAACGCAGTATCATATCTCCGTGGTACGAACAAGGTTGGGAAATATTGAAACTTACTTCCAAAGTGAGTGCTGTGTTGGCGATACAGTGCGAATTTTGAAAACAAAATTCGGTCGTAATAATGCTTGCCTTCCGCGGAGCTCCAATTTGACGCCGTTGGAAAAAAATATTTGTGGGGTACCGTTAAAGATTGATGTTATATCTGAAAATCCAGAAACGATTCAGGCATTTAAAAGCACAACATTGATCGAGCTACTCATGAAATAGGGCCCTAAACCATCGAAAATGTATTGCAAAATTGAATTGATAGGATGGGATTTGAATGAAATTATATTCCATAATTAATCGAAAGGTTAACTATTTTCAATATATCAACAAACTCTGACAAATATTGAACAGTGTTTATTTTATAGCATTTTTAAAAAGAAACCAGCCAATGGCCCACCCTTTATAACCACATTCTTCCACTTTAACTTTCATATAGAAGAAGACTGTGGATTCACCTGTTTGAACAGTGTTTACGCTTTGGTTTAAACAACAAATAAAAGGAAGAATAATAAAAACAAACAAACACTTTAATTGAAATAGATGAGATGCATCAAAGCACAATGCCAAATAAGTCCTGTTAATAATATTTTTTTCTGAACATTCTATTGGTTGTTAAAATGTAAAAAAGGGGCAAAAAACATATTTTTTACGTATACTATTTCAATCTATTAAAAGGGTTAAATACCTGAATATAACATAAGAATATCAAAAAATTTCAGAACACGTGTAAGATTTAGCGCTTCAGTAGTCTGCTCACAGGATTTATGGGAATTTAGAGTACAGTGGATTCATATTTTCTACATTACCTAACATGCTTCCACGCTTTCCAAGGTTACTATTTAATCATACACTACATAAAAAGACGTTTTAAATATTTACCTTGCGAGGACTCAGCTTATGACGTAAACATTTCCGCTTATACTTCGCTAGTTTTCAAAAGAAGGGCGAAGAATCTTGAAGGAGAATTTTGAAATTAAATCTTTAGAAGGTCATTAAGTGCTCGAGAAATATTAGCACGATATAACTAACGTGTTTTCACATTTTACTCCCTAATTTCGTATTAATTAGTTTGATGTGAAACTCATAAAAGAGTCGCTTTGGCACTTAATAAAATGTTCCAGTTAGCGCATTTTTAGATAATGCTTTTATTATTAATATAATTTATCAAGACAGGAAGAATATTTAACAAAATAAAAGAAGTATCAGGAATTGCACCTTTAGACCAATATATAAAATAATTTAGATATAAAATTCTATCTATTCGTCTGTCTGGTTAGTTATTTGTTGATATAAGGAAAATCACGGTAAAACGATGGGATTATTTTTATTCTACACAGCTTAAAGCTCAAAATAAAGTACAAAGCTAATTTTTTAATTTTTATTATCAGATAGTTTAAACGAATTCAAAATATGATTATGAATATGATGCATATGAAATTATACTAAATAGCATATAATATGGTTTTCGAATATAATATCTCTTTAATCATAAACAATACTAACTTTCTCTCGTCTCTAAATAAAACGCAATTATAATCTTTTATTGTTTAATTTTGAAAATGTATTAAATGTTTCGTGCAAAACTTTGTTTAATTTAAGGAATATTAAAATTCTTTCTCCCCTAGTATACTAATCAATACTAAATTCTAAACTAAGCTTTTAAGCCACAAAAATCTTAGAACTTAGATATGCCTCCATTCTCTAAGAATGTTACGAATAGTATTCATAAATTATTAATAACATAACACTTCCTGTTTTCATGTTACAAAAAGCATTTGACGTCGGTCACTTTTAATTAAATATCGAGGAAAATGAACAACTCTGAAAAAAGGAACGTATCCCTTTTTATGCCAATGAAAGAATACATCTTACCAATTCCCTCAGTTGTCAAGCGCGTTTGTGTCTATTGGAGTTTATTTATGAAACACTTTCTTAATTATCCTCTATTTTTATTTAATTTTATTTATTCCTTAAATTTTAGATATAATTATAGAGATAATATTCAGTTAAAAGGACATTTGGTGTCTAAACTGCATAAAATTAATTCCTGAAGAAGGAAATTCAAATAATTACACTACTAAATGAAATACAGATTTAGAAACATATCTTTATATGTTTAACAAGACACCGGATTTTATACGGACACAATCAAAATTTCTAATGAGTCTAAATTAATTGTGTCCATATAAATGAAACAAATTATATATTTCTGATCAATTTTCCCACCAATATTTTATATGTTTAAATTTCAATTTTTGCTTTTATTTAACACTAGATTGCCTAAGATTTTTGTGACAGGATAGACTAAATGATTTTTCACCTCACTTTGTTGCAAGAAATCCATCGGATTTTTCTTATGTATCGTACCAGTTTAATTTAATTAATTGCTTTCCATTCTCGTTGATGGATAAAGTTGGAAAACCACTCGGGATGAACAAACCCCCTAGGTTAATGTCGCCTCCTTGTATAGGTATTAGAACTCTATTGAAATTTTCTTAGATAATGGAGAATTTGTCGTGAATTCTGATGTATACATTTAAATCGATAATTTGAAAATACGTAAATGGGTCAGGCGGTCAGGCAGTCACCAGATCAGTAGACCAGTTGCCAGCATACATGTAACCAGCTGTTCATTGGGCCAGACAGTTATTTACTAGCCGGTCTATCGGTCAGGCGGCCGAGTAGTTATCCGTTTAATTGATCAAGCAGTTAACGAGTTCAGGTGTCCCATTGCTAAGCCAGTCACGCTTTAGATTGTAGACTAATATACGTATCTTTATTCTGTATATATATTTTATGCGAATAAGACGGGATCGAAACTATTCTAGGTATTAATCCAGAGCATTGGCTTTATTTGGCTAAAATTTCATAGCTACAGGCTTTTTTAGTTAAGACGATGTTAAACAATAGACAAACGCACTTTCTCGTTTATGGTATTAGTTACGATTATTTTAAAAGCACAATGTATAAAATAATTTTTTAATTTCTATGAAATGAATATTAAAATAATATTAAAAATTAATGTAATTGATTACTTTCATTTTCGTCTCTTCTTTCGTCTCTTAGGAATGGGAAAGGAGATTGTAATTCTAAATATTTTATTTCCTATTGTCTATTCTATCAACCAATCTTAATTGATTTATAAACCTTCGATGAACCTAAAATGTTATAATCTAAAATATCTTCTTAAGTACTTACATGCTTGCTCCCATGGAATATCATATTTTACGTTAAGCGATCATTTTTCACAGCAGGACTGGCTTTAGATACCCGAAATAAATAAAAAGCATCATCAACTTCAGCATACTTAATAAAATTTCCAAGTTTCAATTGTCCTTTTTCGGAAGAAGTAAGGATAAACTGATACCGAAGCAATTCGTATATTCCCGTCATATAAAATCTTCTTTCTACTTTTTTTTTTTTGAGCTTTCGAAAATATTCAATACGGGTGAATGGGACTTGAGTGAACTTCAATTAGCTTCAAGGCTTTTATTAAAAGAGATTTTGAATACTTTTCTATGATGTCACCCTGAAAGTACGAGGCACGATATAATTGACGCCTTTTCATCTCCTCTTTATTCCTAAAAGCTTAATTAGATATTTTTGAATACCTGAAATTTTCCAAATAACGAGGTATTATTTTAAAATCGAAGTAAATAATTGCTAGGAGAAATCATAACATATGTGGTATCCATTCAGCTATATGTTGGATAAAATCCCGGGAAAAATTGACTATGGAGGGTGGAAGTTGCAAATGTACACATTTCTTTATTAAAGCAGATCTTGTCTATTTAACAAAATTAGATGATTTCTACCAATTGCCTCAAATTGAACGAAGCCCCACAAAAGCGAATATTCGAAGGCTCTAGTTTTCGATGAAGAATAACAGCCTTTAATTCAATCTCTCATTAGCCACGTCGATTAGCATCACATATCAAATCGTATTCACACTTTTTTTATTTTTCCTTTAAAATGGATTGCTGAACGAGTTTTGAGATATTATTTTATATGAGTAGTTGTATGAGCATGGAACAAGTTTAAGTTATTTGTCATTTAAGAACATTTTTCTACAATGTAGCAATTTTGTACAACTCAATAATATTTTTACTTTGCTTTTTTTGGATCGCAAAAATTTTATATTTATAAAAACGATTGTGATTTTGAAAGTGAATGAAAATATCAAACTCCAATTAAAAAGTTAAGTACAACTAAGAAAAAAATATGAAATGCTCGCTTTTAATTTCAAATTACTAATCGAAGTTAAAACATTGTGGAAAATAAATAGAAAGGTAGTGTTGAATGAAAAAAATCATTGAATTTTGATAAGTTAGTATCTGTCAATAATACTCAATATTTATTCGTAAAACAAATGGGTATAAAAACGAATTTGAGTTATCAAATTGTCAAAGTTTGTTTAGGAATTACATAGAAAAAACACTTCTTTTGATTAAAAAAATAAAAATATTTCTCCTTGCTCAAGTTAAAAATAAAATTTAATTTTATATGAAAATTCCTTTTGGGGTAAAAAGTGTTTTCTATATGCGAACTCTAACCAAGCTTATGAATATTTCATATTAAGCACTTCGTCATCCAGAAGAACCCTTTTAAGGACAGTGATCTTTCTCACCACATTTTTTTTGTGATACTGGGGAATACCTACATATAAGAATTTTTTTCAGAAAATGAACGATATGCAACCCAATTTATTTCTAGCAAAATACATATTTGTAAATACCTAATCTAAAAATCGTCAGTATACTTTAAAAACCTGTATATTCACTTTAGTAAATATTCATAAAATCAACCTTGTAATCTGTTTAATAATATTCTATTTTCTTCGAATTCTCGTTTTCTGTGGGTAACACGTAAGTGTTTCTTAAAAAGAAACAATCTTCCAAATTTGTGTAATTCTTAAAAATAAAAAACAGTAAAGGTAGCATTTACCAAATGATTTTACGAATTTAAATATAAAAGTATTATGTGATAGAAGTCTCGTGGTGTATTTATAAAATCACATTGACAACTTTTTGATCTTGAAAATAGTCGCTAATTGGCAATTAAAATTATACCTTCTTCCTCAATTAAGTAGGAAAACGTGATCCTGACTCTAATCCCTGGTAAAAATAAAGCCAATTATCTGAACGTTAAATCCTTGGCGTTTCAAAAAATTCTTATTCTTTCATGGTTTTAATTTCCCCTATATCTCACATAAGACGTACATAAATCTACTATGCAAATTATATAGATTTTTTATTATTCCTAATGGTGATTATATTCCTTGGAATACTAATACGACCTTATTTGAAAATTTTTAGATCATTATACATTTTTAGTAAAGATTTCTGCTTTAAACCGGAGACGAAAAGCCGCCAATTACAATATTTATCGTCACGTTTCTAGGGTGATACTAGGGAGAAGTATTCAATTTTCTTTCTAATAAAAGCCTTCATTCAAGTACTCAGTATAAGATGAAAGCTTCTAGGAATAACATTCTTCTAAGCGGAATGAATATATTGTCTGTGACTTTTTGAATCTTCTACCATTTTGTATTCATCATTTAGAAGAAGCATAAGAAACTGACTTATTTATAAAATAGTTTGGGATATTTTGTTGTTAAGTTTATTTAATAATTGAATATTGTGATTTTCAAACTCCAAATCCTTAGGTAAGTTAATTATTATTAATTAATTAAACACATTTTTAAAATAAAATATTTTGCTTTTTTTCTAATACTATTCGAAAAGTATTCAAAAAGCATAAAGTTTCGGGCTAGCTTGCAATTTTTGGACTATATATTTAAATACTTTGAAAATACTCTTTATGAAAAGACAAATGTAAAATCTAAATAGACAAATTCCTAATTGATTAGGATAATGAATATGAAGAATTTATTTAACTTATTTAGAAAGACATATTTCAAAAATTTCTTTGATGATTTATTTAAATTTGGTTTTTATTTATTCGTAAAACATTCACAGTAAGTAAAATCCTAGAATAATAAAAGCATGAAAATAGTGGGTAGTACATACTTTACCCACAGCTAAAAATAAAATAAAGTTTTCAACGAAAATCAAGTAGGAACACAACCTTCCTTTTTTACGGCTCTAGACCATATTTGTTTGGAAATAGGCTTAAATCTGTAGGCATGGAACATCTCCCATTTATTCCATGCCACGTTAACATCTTGCCGACAAAAGAATTTATTTATTTGATTTTTTTCTCAAAGGCAAAAAATCCAAATGAAAATTTTTATGAAAATAATAAAATCAGTCCGAAATATTAAGCCATTCAACCTTAAGTAATTTAATTTAAGTATAAATACGTACGCATTTCTTATATGAAGATGAAAGAACTTGACTTTACTAAGTCCAGGTAAGTATGTTAAATTGTCTTATGGAAAAAAGAATAATATCCGAACGCCAACCTCAACGCTACGGAAACTTGTTCCAGTAGTATGAAACTTTTCTTTTAGCGTGAGGCTCTTGGGATTTGTCAAAATGTTCTATCATAATCTCATTTCATAAAATGGCTTACGTAAGTTCTGTGATATTGAATTTCGGAATAAAACACTGTAAAATTGCAAAATTGCGGAAAATTGACGTCGAACAGATTTTGTTATAGCAGAAAGGCGACAATGTTAAAATGCTTGTTAAATATTTGTAATGATTTGTGGAATGGACAATAAAACTTGAAGTTATTTGTAAAATGGAAGTTCTGCAAAAAACCTCACACAGAGTTCTATAAAAATACATTCTACATTCAGCTTTTTGTTTATATAATGGCCACAAATTATAAAAAACGGGCTAAAAGTTTCATAACTCTTAACAGAAAAGTTTGATCCATCAGAATGTTTGGTATTGTGGCTATTCTCTCGTCCAGGAATTTTGTTGGTCATGTTAAATTTGTTCAGCGAATGTAAAAGATGTGCTGTTTGTTAATACTAATTTTTGTATACTTTTCCGTTTACAGATAGTGAACTGAATTCCGTTATCAACCCTAAAAATCCAGGGAAACGGAAGCTATGTAAGAAAAATGTAATGATAAACCTTTTGATTACTTCTATTTTAATTTATTTTTCTATTTCTTTCAAAGTCTATTCATGTGAATGTAGTGTGCTTTATAGTGTACAAATAATTTAAAAAAGAAAACGATGCAGGTGATTCTTATAAAATATATGCAAGTATTCTGCTTCGCACTTTTCCTCAGCAATAAAATTAGATGCGATATGATGTCGATTGATGAAGAAGACGAAGATCGGAAATTGTACGAGAAAACAGCGTGTGCCGCCCGTTGTCTAGAAATAAACCGAAATCAGGTAAGTGTAATTAAATTTATATAATATTCCAATTTAATAGAACTGAAAAAAAAATCAATACCAAAATATTTGTGCTTTCAACACTACACTTAAATTTCTATAATTATATTAAACTTTTTTGGAAAGAATTCATAAAATTCAAGTATCCCTAAAGGGGGAGTCTGCAAGGACCACCTACTATTATTTTTTTTTGTTTTTCTGATATAAATAGAAACTCCCCGATTTTTCTGAACTAATATTTCCGTTGTTTTGGGTCAACAAGAATAAATGCGTGAAAAGGATTAATTATGGACGTGTCCAGAAGAAGAATAAATTGCATCGCTGCGTGGCATATTTCCAATGAAATAATCTCGATAATTTATCTGTATAATTATATATTAAGAATTTATTTTTATTTTTTCAAAGAAATACTTTTTCTAATTTGGAAGATTTTTTCCACTTGAAGAATAGAAAAAGTCAATTATCAAGTACGAATTCGGGGAAGTAAAGAATTTCTTTAAAATTTAAAACTAGTGTCACGAAAAGTGGATGAACTTAAATATGAAGCTGTTAACGCATTAACGCAACGTTAAGCATTTGATGTTTTCACGTCCAAGACAAGATATATATTTACATAACTTAATATATATTATAAATATTTCTCATTTAATACTCTATTTCATTTCAAAAGATTGCGGGTCACGCGAAAAATTTCTCCGAATATAAATCCGTAGTACATGAAATCGTTAAAATCCAACAATTTTTCACCGCCATATCAACCAGCATTTAATATCTACTGAAATCCTTATTAGGGTGTTATTGTAAAAATAATCATACCTTTTATAATTTTTTATTTCTAAAAAAAAACATAAAAATGACCTAAAATGCACATTTTTGCGTGGGTTACCAAATTCAAGATTTTCCTCATCCTGAAGTACTTGATGGGATTCCTGTAAAATTCGCAAATTATTAATCTAAGGAAATTCTCCGCTAATATGTTAAAAGTACATTACGCGGAAAATTTATCTAATTTCAAAAAATGTCCCCGAGGTATAAAATTCGCACCGAGTACTTTAAGATATAATCGATATTTGCGAGTAGAATGCCATCTAAATATCTATTTATTTTAAAATTCATTTATTCTGGTACCGGAATAGAAATTTGAAGCAGTTCGTTAATCGCAAGTCGAAACGATATGAACGCTATGCAAGGAATGAAAAAAATGAGAAAATTTCAATCAAATACGCATTACGAAATGAATTATTGATTCGAGCGGATAGGAAAGTAATTCTATTATTTCCATTCTTATATATAAGATAAAATGTACATATAATAAGGCCTCTGCTTGGTTAAATTATCCATCCCTACTTGGAATGCAACTCTGGTGAGACACGCACTTATTGTGGCGATTCTGACTGAATGTCAGAAATTGATATTCAATAAGGAATATTATTGATACACGATATGGAAGCTGTGGAACGTTGGTCGAACGATGGTTTTGGAGGATGCAAGAGGAGGCAACGATTCTGGTTTTGTTCCAAGCTCATCGTGTTGGGTGTCAAACAAAAATTTATTAAAGTGCTGGTCCAAAACTAATTCAACTAGTTTTTGTAGTGTACACTATTTTTAACATGTTTTCCACAAATCTCTTTCGTTCATTCACATATGTTCATCCATCTTGCTAGTTTAATAGTTGTAATATTAGATTTCTTCATTAGAATATAGAGTAGAATATAATTTGCTTTAAACCGGTTTTAGTAAAATAAGTTAGCAAACTTAAGAACTAACCTCCGTATTTCCCAACACCAATTCGCTAAACAGTCCACCTACAAATCACCAAATCACTTCAACAAAGCGTAAAGCCTAAGCCCTGTCCTTTAAGTCCATGTGTGATATCATTGAAATATTTCTACGAATTATGAAATCGAATTCAGGCGTGTTTTGTGGTTGCATTTCACAACATGAGAAATTCTCTGCGTCAACGTTTCAAGAGTTCTACATATTATAAAATTTTTATTATGTTAAACAACTGAACCAAAAGAGTTTATGTGTTGAAAGAGCGGTTTGTATAGCCGCCCATCCTTGCGTTCTATTCATTGTTGTTCCCCATTTAAATTGAAATTCTTGTAATTTCTTAGAAAATCTGCAAAATTCTGTATCCGCGCCAATATAAGAATATTGTTATCAAAAATTAAATAATATTAGCAATGCGGATTGTTTTCTTTTTTGAATGTTTTCAGTATTTTGGCACAAACGTGCAGCTGTTGTAACTTTCAAAATGGCTATCAAATCATTACAGCTCTTTTCTTAGTGATACTTACCATTTAAGAGACATTTCAAGCGTTACCCAAAAGGAGTTCTATTAGGAAAGGCATATAATATTTTTAAGATTAATACGTTTTACATTGGGGTATAATTACCGACATTATAACCACTCTCCACACTCTCCGTGAATTAAAAACCCAAAGCAGATCTGGCTGTCTGAGGTCTTTTATATCGTAAACTGATCCCCCTACTCCGCCCTTTTGTTGTTTTAGGTAGCTACGTCTCCTAATTCTCGCCAGATGCAGATGTTCGCTTTTATTATATGAGTCAGGTCAGGTATACTGAGTCAAGCCAGAGAAATAGTTCAACCATCTAAGGGACTGGTCTGGTGGTGCTCCTGACTGAAATTTATTATCATACGGCATTTCATTACTATGCTAATTTCATGTCAACTTACTAAGAAATGCACCACCTAATCATGAATAATTAAGCTTGTGTTTATTTATATATTAAGACAATTATTGGCAAAAATAATAAGAACAATGCAAATAAAAGTTTGCAACGTTTTAATGCATCACTTTTAAATTGCCATGAAATAAATTCTTCAATATTACTTCTTCTTTAACTAACTCAAAATAAGTGAAGCGTTTCCATGAGTTTATTGGATTCATATAAAAATCAAAGATTACATTTTGATGTACATCCACTTTTTCTTAATTTATATCGAAAAGCGATGAAGTGAGCAAAAGCTAATTTATAATTAGAAAAGTTTAAGAAATTTACCAACTAAAATCTGCGAAAATTGGCTCAGCCTTTAAAATTAGTTGATTTTAACAAATTTGCGGTTCTAATTTCAATGTAATTTGCTTCAGGAGGTAAAATCTTCATATATATTAACATAAACTGAATATATACAGAAGTATTTAATTGTATGTATATACTCGTATATGGAACTAATTTAAAATCATGTTGCTTAGTGAAATGCATAAAAATATTTTTATAAAATCCTTGAAAATTTGTTTGTAAATACTTTTCCTTCTTTCTAATTTAGACTTTGGAAACAAATAATTCAAATAAATTCTTCCTAGAAATAGATCAGCGTTAAACGTGCGGAAGAATCATATGCAAGACTGTGGGATAGTAAAATTAGATCTAGAATAAACTTACTCATCCGCGCTACAAACGAGCTTTCTCTGTCGTAAATCTGTTCGCAATTCATCAAAAAAATCCCGGCACCCTTAGTTCATTAGGTCTGGGTGCCCCATTGGTTTTCCCAGGTTTGTGTTCAACGGACCTTAGATGGGCTTTCAAAGTTCCATTTAAGAAAGCGTTTCGACTCAGTTAATAACCACTCCAGAAAGTCCATTAGCCGGAGTGAATTTATTATTACTTTCCCAAAGGATTTTCTGCTTATTCGGACAAGCGAATTAATTTGCTTTCCTAACCTTTCTGAAAGTAAACAATACAGGTAATTATATTTTCTAAAATTTCCTGAAAATTGCAGGAATTGTAATTTCATTATCACATGATAAAGCAACTTTTGAAGGGGTTAAACTTTCATAAAAAATATTAAGTTCATTGATATGCGAACGAATTTCTCAAGCACATAAAGCACATAATTTTTTCAGGAATTAATTTAGCGAATTAGAACTTTAATTAGTCATACAATTTATGGCTTGCATGTCGTTCGGACTGGTTATCACAAATACCCAATTCTGTTTTTGCACGGTACCTATGATTAACCTATCTTTAACCATCTAGTTCTTCATCTTCCCTTATTTAACTTTTGTTTATTTAACACCAAAGTTATCTAACTAAAATTGGTAATTCTGTCTACAGGTGGTAGATTACATTAAATTTAAAATAATATAAGATTCAATTGCAACCGGAACAAATAAAGTATACACAAAATGTTTCTTAAAGAGAAAACGAAGGAATAAAAATGTTCATATAAAAATATTGGTCATTTAACCGTGGTACTAAATTTTATTTTTAGAAAGAGTTGCAACTTTTTTTTTTATTAAAAGTGTTCACTCACTGGTATCACTGTGTAAAAAGATCTTACAGAGCGTATAAAAAATGTTTTAAATATATTTTATTTTTCATGTCAAATAAATATATCAGTAAAACTTTATTCTTATTTTTAACTTTTTTTATTTACCTTAACATAATTAAATCAAATTTTAAATATCGAAAAATAAAAATAATATTGAATTACTGTTGATGTTTCGAGTAACTATAAATTATAATAAATAAATGAATGAAAAAAAACGATATATCAAAATTCGTAATTTGAGAACTGTGGCTGCCTACTGATTTCTGATAAATTTACAAATTCTGGTTTTCACAGGACACCTGTTAACCCGATTAAGTTTCATACTTTTAGTATTTAATAGAACACTACAGCAGACTCATCATACTTTATCGAATGAAATATGTGGGATTCAGTTACATAAGTATATACATCATTCGCAAAATACACGTGTACATGGAGCTATGGGGTAATTACTTTTAAGTAGTGCTCCGTAATGAAACTTTAGCTTACCTCATTTAAAACTTTTCAGTAAAAGGGAGAACGAAGTTAAAGCACTGGTTAAAGCAGTAGACTATTTGACTATTTTATTAGCAGATACATTGGCTGAAAGTATGGCAATTATTCGTAACTTGACATATTTGAAGCAATAAATTTTACTTGATAATTAATTCTACAATATTGGCTAATAACAGAATTATGAAACTAATAAAACAAACATTGGAAATTATCTAATTCTTCCATTCGAATAATTCTTCCAATGAAAATGTTTTTAATAAATTACCATAATTATTACTGAAGGAATATTTAATACTTTTATAGGAATTTAAAGCAACCAAATATTTCAAATCTTTAAAAAAATTTTGTTTTCATACGATTGTGTAGCTTATTTTTTCAGTACGGACGCAATTTTAATTCTTATCACATCCTTAAAATATTCACCTTCCATTCAGGTGTTGTTAGCTAGTCCGATATCAATCAATTAATTCGTAATTGTCTATAGCTGGGGTTTAAATGGAAAATAACGTCTTTTAACCAAGAAATTGCCGACAGTAACAAAGGTGCTTGATAAGTCTTTAAACGTTTTGTGTAAAATTACTATATAAAATCTCGAACTTTATATTAGTTTTACATATAAGATAAAAACAACAAATTTAATTCTAAATCTCTTTCTTTTAAATTTTTTATATTTATATCGTATAACAAAATGATGTTCTGAAGCTTAAAACATTAAAAGCCGTTCAAAGTGAAATTTCTTGCCGAGGACACATAACGAAGTGAAATTACCTAATTTGATGTACGTATTAGCACAACTTTAGAAAATTTATAAGATTTCTGCATAACCTTCAACTGTTTAATTGAAAAGAAAATGTTGAAATGCTTTTTCGCCGAAATAAAGGAACAACCAACCCCTGGCAAGAGAACTTTATCAATTAAAACGCCATTTATTCTTCAGAACCGAGCTCTTTGTTGCTGATCCGCCATTGTAGCACTTTTCAACTTACCGGCCTCCGGTGAATGTTTGTCGTGCATGCCAAAGAGATTTCAATTATAAATAACTGAGGTGACTCCCGGGCATTTTATCGATATATTTCCATTTTATAAAATTCGAAGACGTGCTTATCGAATCGAGAAGACGACGGGGGTGAAGAAAACAATTGGGATTCAAGCAATCGGATATGCTGGTGTTAAGACCTCGCGAATTATTTAATCAATTTGAAAGTCATGGAAAGATCTCGCAAATGGTCTGTATCTTCCCTTTAAGGAACCGAAGTGCGATTGAAGAAGACAAATTTGTTTCAATAGCGTTTTCGACTTCGTCTTTATAAAAATTCAATCTCATCTACATTGAATTGTTTTCTTTTGGAACTTTCAGACATGCAAATTTTTGGAATATAGTAGAAATTTAGTTGGGATTGAGCAAAAAGCTCACAACAGATGTTACTTGCTTCCTCTAGAATTAGAACATTTTTCAATACATTCCTATAACACATTGGGATGTAGGTATTCAAAAACGTTCTGTAATGGTTTGTTAAAATGCCTTAAAATAGAAATATACTGAGTTATTTCGTAGTTTTTTCAAACGAATTTAGCCATGTGCTTATTATCAAATGCGAGTAATGTTGGCATCTTGAATCTTTCTTTTATAATATAAGAATATCTATAAGACGTTGTTTCCTACTTCCTACTTCAATACTTTGTAGTTCGAAATGATTTTTGATTTTTTTTAAAACAAAATCTTGAACCGATTTCAATTTATTCTCTAAATGATTTTCGACACAATTCTGCACAGTTTACGGCAAAGGGCTAAGGTTAAGGATAACGAACTTCTAGAAGGATTTCGCTGTCATATTCTTAAGTAGTCTTAGGGCTTAACAAATTACACCCAAATTTGTTTATCTTTCCGAGAGTTCATTTAAAACTCTGGCAAGTAATCAATTTAAAATGGCTTTACTATAGACACCTTTTGCAAAATATTTGTATTTTGCTATAAAATTCATTGCACTGTATTAAAGGTATTAAGAAAATTTTAAATGGATGGTTTCCGATAAACAGGCCCGTGGAAATCCGAAAATTTTATTATTGCTTTAGGGGACATTTTAAAATAGGGTTGTAATATTGTAATTCATAAACCTAATTTTATAAAGAGGACAACGATTTCATTTTTTAGTAAACTTTATAAGAAGGACAAGAAATTTTTTCTAAAATTTTCAACACTTTATGAAAAAAAGTAAAATTGTATTACTGAAATTGCATGAATATTTAAATTCTTATGCCATGAACATGAATTATATTAAAACAGAATGACTCTAAATTAACAGGCAAATACAAATAATATTGTGAAATAAAACCCTGCCCAATTTCCGTATTCCATGAATCTTTAAAAGTTTTTGCATACTATGTATGGAATTGTTCATAAAAATCATGTTAAACAATTATCATAAAGTGTGATGTTTTAATTTATCGTCTAGATTTATTTAAGCCACTTTTGTACTGAATTAATAAAGCGAGTGGTTTATTCAACAAGGTAAAAAAGGAACTTTACAAACCTCTGCCTAAAACTGACCCTAGATCAATCACTGTCGAAACTTTGCCGTCTGAGTTATGGAGACGTCTGTTCATATCACATAAATAAATGAATTCAAACACGTAGTGTGTTTCAAAATATAAATTATTTAAAAGCAAAGGTTCACTCACTTTTCTGGTTAATTTTATCAAGCAACATTTCGGTGAATGAAAATCACTACTTTACTACGATATTTTTAGAAGTTTCTAAAATATAACCTAAAGCCGATACTCCAAATTTTTATTAACTAAATAATTTTTCCGTAATATCAAACAAAAGTTGATTTTTCTCTAATAACTTTGTGAATAAAATTTAACAATTAAATGACATAAATGCCAATCAATATATAAAAACAGAATTTTAAACAATGAATAAACTAAGAAATTTTACTATGTACTTAAATTAAGGAGTTTACCTCTTAATATCCTTGTATTGTTATAAACAAATGCGTTGTATCAATGCGTCATATGCGTTTGTGAATATTCACATATGTAAAGCAATAAGTGAACCTAACAAGTAACGAATAAAATTTCATACAATGTGGAAATTTTCAATTAAACCATTTTGTAAACATCACGAGTATTGGCACGTGTATGATCGTATTTATTTATTAGACACGGACTAACACGGTAAGTTCAATTAATTAAAACACCAAGGTAGTTTTTCGTAAATAAAACAATATTTTAATTGTTACTATTGACTGTTGTCTGACTAAGAGATTAGTGAAAATACAACATATTTAATTAATTTACTGAAATGACAATCAAATATTATTTAACATTAATCAACAGGAAATTCAACTTTGGAAAGATTTTTAGCTAGTTACATTTCAAATTAAATTTTAAATACATTTTCAGTATAAATTAACAAATAAAGGATATTGATATTTTCAGACCCTGGAGCATTGTTACAACAAATGTAAAAAAGCTCTACCAATTAACATCGAACCGATGAAACAAGTTTATGAGAATTTAAAAATAAATTTTATATGTCGCGGTGATACAAGCTTCGTTCTCCAAATAACTGAAAGTGAATATGAAAAAAAGAAAATATCTTTTCAATCAGAAAACTATTTACAACGAAGACAGAAATTATACGTTTTCAAAATATCTGAAGCAAATCCCACTACAATTCTAACCACTAGAGAAGTTTACTTGGTGAGTACAATAACAAAGTATAAAAGTAAATTAACATAACGCAAAATATCGATGAAAGTTATATTTTATTCATTATGCTATCATTCGGCTATTTAAAGAGTAGTTCACATTTGTGACTTTGCAGACTGACTCGAGAATTATTGAAATCCACAATCTGACTGCGAATACTTTATATAATATATCTGCGGCTGTGGTGGACGCAAATAATGAATTTAGTGTAATCGCTAAAAAAATTCAGTTCTCTACATTAGAGAAGTACTATAAGCCAGAGAAAATATTTGGCATATCTTTGTCCAAGTACAGTGTTATGGACAACCAGTCGAAACTTCTGAGTGCAATTATCACTTGGAAGCCAGCAAATGGTAAGTTCTCAAATAACTTCTTAAACGAATATTTTAAAGGTTCAAAAAAGCCGACAAATTAATTATTATTATATATATTTCTGCTTATATTTACAGACCTAACTTGTTTCTACGAAATATTATATCTTGCAACTGCTACAAATAGTGCGTTTGGCTTTGAACAAGTAAAAGTGGTGAGTTAATTTAAAATCATCATATGTTAATGTTTAATAAAAATGCAAGCACAATCTTTATTTAAATTGTTTCAAAATCCAATGGAATAGAACTTTCGAAATTTAATATTTTGCAACAAATTGAATAAATAAATATATAAAATTGTAATAGAATTATATCTTTATAGCGGAAATATGTTTTAAAACCGTCTTGATATGGTAAATTTTAGTGTGTAAAGTCAAAATCACTATTTCCAGAATTACTACTGTTTTGTGTATTATCTTACCTCATACACTGAATCATTTTTAAATGTGTTTTCACTATACCAAAATTAGTATGTGAATTATAACGAAAATACTAGATGTGTAGTTTCTTATCTAATTAAAATATATAAATTGTATTTGGTAAAAATACAGATTGTTATGCAACTTTTACTATCGCATAGTCCATGAATCAATCTTAATACCTTAAAAGTAGCAATATAATAATTTTCCTATTGTGGACAAAGTCACGGGCGCTGTCTAGTATTTTAAAAATAGAAATGTCGAAATATAAATATACGGAAAATAGCCAGCAATTCTTTTTAAAGTATTATAAAACTACTTCGTAAATCACTTAGGAACATTGCATTAAAAATTGCCTGTACAGTTTTTTAAGAATACCTACTTTGTGAGGAATTCTTCAGAAGTCCATTTTTGCAGCATGTGTAGTCTGTACTTCACCTCCTTAAAAATTGAATACTATGAACAGGAAACAAAATTAATAGTCACATTTCGCTGTTCAAGGAGAACAACCATTTTTCTCTCTCCCGGGGAGGTACACAAATGCCAATTATGTGGTCAAATCGCAGACAAACTGGGGATTTTTTAAGCTACACAAGGACAGCAGGACAGCTTCCACCAATAATTACTTATTTGCTCGTTAATTTTTAGGTCAAAAAAACAGAATCTTTAGAAATGTGCAAATATTTGTTTGAGCTACACGCGATAAGAGTACAAAAGGAAATCACACAAAACACGCATTGAAATCAATTATTCTATGCTATCATGAAATTATTGATTTCGGTTTAATTTGACTTCGATTATGACTTTAGTCTCATTTTGACCTAGTATATAAAAAATTAAAAACCTTAGCCAAAGTAAGAGGCAGGTATTTATGAAAACTAATTAAATAAATTTCTTTTGTTTTAATTTTAATTTTTTTTTTATTTTAGTTTTTTGACAAAATGGTTTTTGAAAAACTTGGTAAAAAATTTAAAAATTGCTGCTACATTTTCAAAATCTTATTTTTGGCAACTTGAAAATATATTTTTATCATTCACGATCGATAAAATATATGGCAATTAATTCATTTAATTACTTTTCTTTAAACAAGTAAACAGTCGCTGTAATTAACTCAAAATCCGAAATAAAAGAAATAAACAAGTTTGGGAAAGCTGCTAGAGAAAATTTATTGTTTAAGAAATATTTCGAAACATTTGGAAAATAATATTTACGATTTTAAGAATCAGTACAATAAATTCAATAAAAAATGGGAAAATGAAAAAAAATCGACATTAATTTCTAAATACCTACATTACTACATCCCACTTGAAACTACTAGATCTACAAATCTAAGAAAAAGGAATAATCGGTATCTCAAGAATTCTAGAAGCGTTAATTTCTGAATTATTTCTAAATTTGTCATTTAGTCCGTGGTTGGTCGCTACTTTTTGTTTTATTTTAAATAGGAAGGATCCCTAACGCATAAAAATGCATTTAATTTTTTTAATCAAGTGGGGAATTGACAAATTCAATATTATGGAAATACGCCTAAACAGGAAATGGGAATAGTCCCTCTTAATGAGTGAAAACTAAAGCGCGCATTGCCAAATAAATCAAATTTTTGCGTTCGCAAAGTGGAGTGACATCAGCTGGTTCCATGTCCTGTGAATGTGCATTGACTGAAATGTAACACTTGCTTTACTTAGAAGTTTTATGCTGCAAAAAGTTCTTTGAATGTGGTAAAAACTATACTTTGGCCTTTATTAATGGTGCAACATGGATATCCTCATGTAAGGGAACTTGAATGACAAAGAAGTGCAAAAAATGGTATTCAATTACGCCTTTTGGTAAATGATTGTATTATGGTTTACCTTTGTTATCTCGCTCCCTATTCAACAGCTCGCAAGCTAACTTAGTCCTTTGAGGGTGTGGTAATTGGGGGAACTTGAAGCAGGCTTTTCCATGGTTTCTGCAATAAGTAACTCCCACGTAAATTCAGCCATATACCCTGTTGACGAGCCAGAGTAGCACATTTGGCTGCTATCTAGTGCAGGAAAGCCAGAATATGGCTTTGATGAGATTTCCGTTCCTACTTTGAGAATTCATCCCACGAATTCGCAGATGGATTTAAATTTTTTTCA
This sequence comes from Proctacanthus coquilletti, assembly GCA_001932985.1. Taxonomy (NCBI): domain Eukaryota; kingdom Metazoa; phylum Arthropoda; class Insecta; order Diptera; family Asilidae; genus Proctacanthus; species Proctacanthus coquilletti. Next base: position 173,430 of record MNCL01000089.1, read on the forward strand.
AAAAAGGCAACCTTACAAGGTGATAGACACACATTCCTTTTTAACATTCTGACGAGATTTTTTCATCCATCTTCTTGAGAGATCATAACGCCAACACAACGCCGTACTTTTGGGGTTTATGCTACTTCCGTCTTTTCATCTAGAAAATATTTTCGTATTTGTGTGCTTTTATCGTTAAAATCTTAAAATTCTCCTATCGTGAGTGAAGTACACTAGAATACTCGCTTTGATTATATCAAAAAGTTTTCAAAGGAAAATTCTCTGTACAAGGTACATTCAAGAAGTCACCATATATTCCGCGGAGACGCCGTCCCCAACATAAGCTGCAGAAAGCGCGATGCGTATAAATACCATAAATATTTCTTCTTTCTTCAGGTGCCCTAATGCTATCTATTGTCATGGCTTTCAATGATGGAAGATCCAATTAATTTTATAACAACTTACTTATACATCACATTAAAAATGATAGTGATAAAGTTAGTGTTAAACTTCTACGTAGGTACTGATTTCGATAATGATGTCCAATTTCAGATTTTGATATTTTAAAATCGTTGATTTTGAGCAGGATAATAGAATTTGATGTTTGCATATAAAACACTATTAAAATTTAAATTTCCTCTACAATTTTCAAGAAGTACTTACTTTCAAATTTACAAGCAAATCATTATTTTTGGATTAGAAAATGAGAATTCTCAATAATTATTCTAAATTTAAATAATATGCTAAAATTTTCAATATAAAAATACCGAACTTGCAATCATTGAAATATTTTAAAAATTATGTCCATACTTTTATATAGGAATTTAAGGTGTTATTCCTGAATTATCCTTTTTCAAAAGTTTATAGTGCATAGCACATGGTTACGATAAGTACTGGAGTCGATTAATAAAATTTTAACAACGCAAAGTGTGCTTTCTTTATCGAATCGGTTATTTGAAATCACAAAGATACAAAACATTATAAACAAATGCATTTGAAAGCACTATTGAGTCATACATCCTGGGTATGCATGTCCCATTCTAAATCCAACACCAGAATTTCCAGCACGAAATACTACCGTATTTTATATTTTCCTTCGATTGCTTCTTGAAGAGGTAAATTTGTTGCACTTATGCATGAATGCGTTCAATCGCAGATGTGCTGAAGTTCCAGCACCGCTTACGCTCGGTGGATTCTTAAAGGATTTTGCCTTCCCTACTCATCTACTAGAAAAGCTATCTAATTTAAAATTCTTAGATTTACACAAGTGACCTATAAATTATCAGCAATTAGTACCGAAAAGTTTTGGGATTTTTAGGATTTAAACCAAATACGAAACAATGTATGAATCTTATGGTATTGTATTTTACATAATCACAAAATTAGCATCTTTTATGAGTTTTTTTCACAACTAATTTTTGCACATAGGTTGTTAAATATATTCACTATTAGAGCGCATTTTGTGACATAAAAGCATTAAGAAAACAAAGATTACTAAATAAAAATTTATTTCACAGTGTGCAATATAAATAATCAAATCTTCTTCTAATGCCATTCCAAGCCGAAGGAGTTCTCCAAGATACCTTAACAACCTTCAATAGAATTATTTTTTACATTTGATATAGAAGTCTTATTATTTCATAATTCGTATTTTGCTAAATTGCATTATTGCAGTCCAGGATCCACTAAGTTAAAAATGTTGGAACATTCATGGAAAAATGCACCCAATGAAATCACCTAACTTTCTTTATAAAACATTTGCCTGAAGAAAATCTAAAACGCTGTAATACCACATTTATTTTGTCTTTCGTGTTTGGATGGTATGACTAAAAATAAGTAAAATATTCAAATAAAATGCGACACGAAACTCCATTTTTTTTTCCTTTCCCTTATAACAATTGAAATATAATGCGTCTTTGAAAGCAAGCTAATTAAATTACTTTGCAGGAATTTATTTGATTTAACGGAGGTTTTATTTTTGTATGGATATTTTTCCAAGTAATTAATTTTTTCATTTCTTAGAAAAGTTTAAAATATCTAAATTATAATCGTCATACAGTCATGTATTCATTTATTTAAAAATACGAACTTTTTATTAATTGTCCAATAATTTGAACAAGTTGAAAGAATTTTGTTAAATATAAAAACATATTGAAATTTCTTCAAGTTTCTGATTAAGAATACAAGAGAAAGTTAAAAAAACAAATTGCTAAATAAAAAATTATTTGTGTTATTTACTTTAATAGTCGAAAACGCTCTACAGTTATAAATTAGAAAATTTAACCTTTGGGACGGAATATCAAGTTGGAATCCGTGGTAAAAATCCAAAAGAGACATCAAAAGAAAGCGACATGTTTTGGTATAATTTGTCGACGCCCACGTGTCTGGAGTGGTACCAGAATGATTTAAGCATTTGTCGTAAGTAATAATTTTAATTACAAGTCCCTTTGATGTCGGATCCAAGCATTTTAATTACAGCCCCACCTGTACCTGAAGAGGTTAACGTGACGGAATACTACATTGACGTGAATAAGTTTTCAATAAACGTAACATGGAAGAAACCAACTTTAGATCCTGATTTTTATATTATAAAAATACTAGACTTAAGTAAAATACTTGTAGATGACTTGAAGGCGATGACAGTTAATATATCGAAGGTATTTTAACTAATACAGAATTGTTATTTAAATGTTTACATATCTAGATTAAATAGTCCAACTAAAAATTTAAATAAAATATGGAGACCAAAATGTTCATAAATATAATATAAAAAACAGACACACTTGAAATTATATTCTTCATATCAATTAACACATTTGCGCACAGAGCTTTCAATAAAAGAGTACTCCTTCATATTTTAAAGAGTTAAAATAAAAAGCTAAAAAGTAAATGCTTTCAAAAAGCTAAAAATAAGAATTTGTATCTGCAGGATCTAAACTCTGTGCTAATTCCGACAGTGGTCTTGTACGGGGCTCAGTACGAGGTACAGCTAATAGCTTTCTCAGCAGGTGGTAATTCATCGGCAGTAGTAACGAGCACTTTGATGCGACACGTGGAAATAGCAGGTAATTAAATCGTGATTCCCTTTCTTTCATTAGCCGTTTACGCTTTAGCTGGTAATTTTTCCAGAATATCGTCATTTGAGACTCATAATCGCAATCGTCGCAACGATATCATCGGTTGCATTCATGTCTGTAGTCACGATGGTCATTTGCCAGAAACGGGCTAAAAACAAACGCTACCAGGAACGCTGTCGGTATTTCGAGGTAAGACCCACTTAAGCACTTACGAGAATGAAAAATAACGTTGCTAAGCGACAACATATTTTTTGTCCTGTTAAGGATCTGGATAAAAAGGCGCCGACTGATTCAAACTCGAAATTCAATTTCACTACTAAAACGTTTAACATGCTACCGTCGATAGAACAATTAAATCAACTGCAGCAGGAACTGGGCGAGAAGCTCTTTATAAACGATGAACTTGAAATTGATAAAGACGATGTGAAAATTTTTGAAGTCCTAGGGGAAGGTGCGTTCGGACTAGTGAAAAGAGGTATCCTGAAAGTCGATAAAACTACTAAGATGGAAGTGGCTGTAAAAATGCTAAAGGGTATTGTTCTCTGATAAAATCTGGTCATTGATTACTGTAAGAACATCAATTTCCCTAGACCATCCGACTTCAGACGATATTAAAGCATTCCGTCGAGAAATCGAAGTAATGAAGGCTGTGGGGAAGCATCCGAATATAGTGAGCATCATGGGTCATTGTACGAAAAATGTTAAGGAAATGCTTCTTTTAACTGAGTTCTGTGCTCTGGGTAATTTGTTAAACTTCCTAAGGTAACGTAATAGGTACCTTTATATAACTACAATAATTTTCAGACAAATTCATAGAAACATAAATTTTCTTGATAAGAATTTTCAATCAAGAATCTTCCTCAAGTCTAAGAAATAGCCTTAACAGAACGACTGAAATCGCTTATTAAATTTAGTTGAGAATCACAAAAAAAACCCATTCTTTGGTTTTGACAAACAACAGACAAAGAGATATAAAATTAGGTCTACATGTTAAGTTCCTCTTTAATTTACTTAATAGAAACACGATCAGTCTAAAACACAAAGTACACAATTTTCTTCAAATTTTATCAAAAATTGAGTTTACATTTTAATTTATGTATTTAAAATAATACTCTGTAGGCAATTTTATAAATTTAGATTAAAGCTGTACTATTTTTGCTGCTTTATTTTGTACATATCGCATATTAATCCTTAAAAGGTATCATAGGTGAAAAATCACCCCATGCAAATTGTTCCTCTGATATTATTAGAAAATCGAATCTCTGACAGAGCTGATTTTCTCAGTAAATGGCGTCAACAATTCGCCACACATTTAGTTCGTGTAATACATTTAATTTCACTTATATGTCTTCATTGAATTAATAAAATAAAATTGAATTACTGGGATGAAATTGCACCCATGATACCATTAAAGTGATTTTTTTAGGTGATACCTTTTTAGGGTTATATAAAATCACACATTTCGCCAGCTTTAAGGTAGAAAAATACCACTTTTCCCACAAAGTTCGTGCCCATATAGCGCTATAACTCTAGAACTTTTTTTCTACTACATTAAAATTGATTTAAATTTAATTTATATTTAAGAAACATTTTTGATACTATCTTCTATATATTTATTTTATTTTTTATATTAATTTATTTATTTATTTATTTATTGTAGAAATTTCTTAAAGTTTATTAAATTTTCATCTTCTTCAACTGCTATTTTAAAATAACTTTAATTCATCCAAATTATAATATTTTTGAAAATCTATTTAATTCCAGAGCTGAGTGGAAGTATTTAAATAAAATTATTCACCGAAAGCATTTTACTTCCATGTCTGCGCACGCAGTAAGTATTAAAAAATAATCATGTTGTAATTATAACCAAAATTATCTTTTGCAGTATTCTAGCAATGAGAATGACAATAAAAACGAAAAAGTGACGGAAAAAGATTTTGAAACAAAATCAGCATCAAATTTAGTGATAAATAGATGGTACGACTCTAGTGCACCCTGTACGAGTGCCTGTAAATGCCATGTGGATATAATTTCCAAAAAGTGCCTTAAAAAAGACGATGGAAGATTCGACACGGAATATCGGCACTCATGCCACGTTAAAATACAAAATTGTGACTGTAATTCTACGTCAGCTCGTAAAGCCTTAGAAGAATCCTTGCTAATTGAAAACAAAGGATACTACAAACTCCTGACGACTGAGGACGACGCTTTAATTTCTGAAAGACAGCCACTTAGCAGCATGGATTTGCTCCACATTGCTAAGCAAATCGCTATGGGAATGGTAAGTCGAAATGTTGCCCTTGTAGCAAAATTTATCATAAAACGGCATAATTGGTTATCCTTTTAATTTAAAGTATTATTAATTTAATTTGGCACAAAACAAATTGCATAATTTACTACTTATTCTAACATTCTTTCCCAAACAAATAAGATTAAGTATTTTATGTATTTGTTGTGCACTTAATTTAAATCCTTTTAATTTTAATAGAACACTATTAATTGCAATTCCTCTTTCAATTTTAAATGCTTTGTTTTAAACAAACAAGAATTTCCATTTCCAATTTCTTTACCAGCCTTTGTAACTTCATCAATTCTGATGGTTTTATTGTAACTAATATTAGAAATTAAATGAAAGGTTAACATTTAAATATATATTAGATGCAAAAAATTTTTGAAAATTTTCCGCAGACTCAGAACGAGCTACAAATTATTTTAATTATTAATAGTCATATAATACAAGGTGTCTAGTAACAGCACGTGATACTGGGGGATAGTATTTAAAAATATTCGGAAAAAACTCAAAATGTAAGGTTCTATATTGACAGATTTTCTCTTAATAATTTTATAATTAGCATTCGGATTATTTTAATGTTTTATTACCTTTGATTTACTAGTACAACTTATGAATTCTATTAATGTTCTTCCATTAATCAAATAATTTATTAATGAAAATTCACCATTACGTTTATGTGCATATTATGCAGAACTAAACTTATTCTATGAAAGTAAACCGTGGATTTTGTTTTATGGTATATTAGGGTAATTAACATTTTGTGCATTTTTTAATTTTGAAAAATTAACTTTCCAGGAATTCCTTGCGAAGAACAAAGTTGTTCATAGAGATTTAGCTGCAAGGAATATATTAGTTTGTAAAGACAGAACTGTTAAAATAGCTGACTTTGGGTAACTTTATCTCATATAACATTACAATGATATTAATTTTCATAAATTTACTTTAAGGCTTAGCCGAGATGTATATCAGGAAAACATGTACAAAAAGACAGGGAATGGGAAATTGCCAATTAAATGGCTGGCTTTAGAATCAATGACCCACCAAGTGTACACCACTCAAAGTGATGTGTAAGTATTTAAAAGAATGTCATTATAAAAGTATTGTCCCAATTGTTACAGAGTTCCCTTTTTCACGATTTTATAAAGTATAAGTAAACACTCTTTAAACCACCACTTTCTTTTCAAATAGGTGGTCTTACGGGGTCCTCCTATTCGAAATCGTTACTTTAGGAGGAATACCTTACCCATTAATACCTACAAATAAGCTTCTTAATCTACTAAAAACGGGATACAGAATGGAAAGGCCCAGAAACTGTGGACAAGAGATGTAGGGAGATGAAATAAAGTAAAAACGTATTCATTAAAATAATTATATTCAAAATCCTTTTTAGGTACAACTTAATGCTATCATGCTGGCACGTAGTTCCCAATGAACGTCCAAATTTCACAATCATATGTAAAATCATAGACGATCTCTTGACGGGCTCACTACGCGAGCCTGTCATCAATCTTAACTTTGAAGAACATAATGAGAGGTATAATTTTTTAATTCAAGACATACTCAAATTCAATTCGACTTAGAATTAGATTTTTCCTTTGCATGTTTTACACATATTAAGAAAGTAGGCCCTGAAAATCTTAATTCAACAAATCAATAAATGAATGAATAAATAATTAAAATACTATGAATTATTTAAAAAATTAAAATTTAGATCAACTTTACACACCTCCGTTTAATGTCTTTTAGAGACGAATCTACAAACATATTTATTTATTTGTAAATATAACGCAGCATATGTATAAAAGTATGATTTATTTAATCATAAAAATTATATTTCCAGTAGATCGGGACCATTGTCGGACGAATCATATTTAAAACCCCTTTGACACGGATCTGCATACTACTCAAAACTTCAAGAATGAAAGATTTCAAGGACTGACCAATTTTAGCCATTAATTTAATATACTTTTTTGAATCACTAAAATAATTTTAGGAAAATGTTTAATTGAGTGTGTCGTATTAAATACTACAAGAATGTATGAAAGTGTTTCTATATCTCTCCGCTTTCATTTAAAAACTATTATTTCTAATTTTAATATTATTCTTTGTAGCTTTTCAATAATACCTACATCGTTTCAAATAGGTAAGTATTTTGTATTTCAATATATCTCAGCTAGTTTTTATTTCGAGAATATTGTCACATTTAAAAAAAAAGGAATTAATCATTAACATATTTAAATTTTAATGTATGGTGTTTTCAGAATTTATCATATGGTTGGAATGGTTAAACTTATTCGATGAAGATATTGTAAAACTAAGACACATAATAGTACTATAATAATACCATATGTCACAGTAAAACAACACTTTAGCAATTTCCTATCCAATTAAAAACTTGTACAATCTAGACCAGAGAAGACAACAAAATTTCTTTTACTTTTATTGGTCTGAATTTAGAAACATCGTGTTACCATTTATTTTCCATTGAATATCTTGTCAACAGTTGTTTTGACCTTTTTTCAGGTTTTAACTCAAGGCTGCTGATACATTTCGAGTAGTGGGTAACAAAACAAACGGCACTAAATGCACTCCGCTTACTTAAACTGCGGTGAGTGACGATTATTTTCATATTTGGCAAGTACTCCTTTTACAAGCTGTCATAAAATTATTTAGTAGCTATAATATGCTGTCTAGATATAAACGCATTTTATCCCCTGCCGTTCGCGTACCATACAATTTTTATAGATTTGGCCATACTGATTGGGAGTTCCCAAATTTTGATGATTGTCGTAAAGAAGGGGGGAGAAATGCAAACCATTGTCGAGAAGAAAAAGAAAGTGATTACTGTAGAACAAAATTGTTCACTTACGGACTTTTCGGGAGTAAAATGACAAAAGTGCATAAATTTCTCAAATTTTATAAATTTTCTTTAGGTATGTACTTAGGTGGATTGTATGGAACAAAGTCGCATGGACATCATTTCGTGAAGTCTATGGGGCCAACAGCTGATGTACTGGCTTTGGCGAATATTATGATTAATTTAGATGATATTCCTGAAGGACTTAATGCGACACTTAAGTGGCGCGGGAAGCCCCTAATGATTCTTCACCGAACTCGTGACCAAATCGAACAGGAAAGGAAGGTTCCTCTTAATACTCTGAGAGATCCAGCTCGTGATGAGGATAGATGTCAACGTCCAGAGTGGCTGATAGTTGTGGGAGTATGTACACATCTCGGATGTATTCCAATCCCTAATTCTGGAGATTATAATGGTTTCTTTTGTCCTTGTCATGGATCTCAGTTCGACGCAGCTGGTAGAACTAGAAAAGGACCAGCTCCAAATAATCTGGAAGTTCCTCCGTATAAATTTATAGATGATAATAAAATTCTCGTTGGATAATTCAATAATTTAAATGAAAATAAATTTTTTTGTTGTCTTATATGGTGTTATAAATAAAAAATATATTTTGGATTAATATAAATTATTTAACTACATCTTGGAATAAACGCAAGAAATCCAAAACAAATAGGTCTAAATAATATCAGGGCAAGTAAAACCAAAAGTTTATGACATTAGATCAATTACTTCCTCTTGTCCAGAGAAACTGTCTGAAAAGAGGTGTGTAAGAGATTTGGGTCTAGTCTAGAATTAAGCATTAAAAAAATCAAACGTTTTATAAACGTAAATTAATTAAATGTTAAAAAATAGTGCTAAACAAAAATTTAACGCAAAATATGTAACAATTTTGATTTATATTTTCACTTTTTCAAATATTTTTAACAAGTATGCTTTTTTTAAGTCGTCATAAAATTGTCTAATAAACATAATATGCTGTCCAGATTTAGACGTATTTTCTCTCCAACCGTACGGTTCTCATACATTTTTGGTAGATTTCAACATAGTGATATAAAACCTCCAAATTTTGATGAATATCGCAGAGATTGGGGAAAAGATCCTGTGCAGGATCGAACCGAAAGAGATGTTGGCTATATGAAAGGAAAATTATTCACTTATGGAGTTTTCGCCGGTAAAACAATCTAAAATTTTTCAAATTTCTCCGACTACATAGACTTTGTCAAGGTTTGTACCTTGGTGGATTGTATGCAGGAAAAGCGCATGGACTTCATTACATAAAGTTCATGGCACCAGCAGCAGATGTATTGGCCTTGCTAAAAATAGAGGTTGATATAGGTAATATTCCAAAAGGTGTTAACACGACGCTTAAATGGCGCGGAAAGCCTGTCTTCATTCTTCACCGAACTCCTGATCAAATCGAGCGCGAAAGAAAGGTTCCTCTTGATACTCTGAGAGACCCAGCTCGTGATGAAGATAGATGCCCAAATCCAGACTGGCTAATAGTTCTAGGCATATGCACTCATCTTGGATGTATCCCAATATATGGGTTAGGGGACTTTGGAGGATTCTTATGTCCATGTCATGGCGCACAATTTGACGCATCTGGTAGAACAAGAAGAGGACCAGCTCCAATAAACTTAGAAATCCCTCCATATACATTTGTATCGGATACTAAAGTACACATTGGATAAATCAGTATTGTTTAATGGTTTAGTTGTATGGCATTAAAAATCCTAAAATAAATTTTAATGAAAACGATGGAGAATTGTGTATTTAAACCAAATTTGGTTCGGAATACGATGAAGCCAGAAACAAGAGTTACCCTTTTAACTCTATATATTGTATAAAAAGATTTCTCCAATGTAATTTCTATAGTACACAAGGGATTCCGACAAATGAGCTTTTAATAGATTTGTCTAGGCATCTCCAAAGGGGTGGCTTAAAAGAATGGTTTATCATATTGAAACGAAGCTGATTAATTAAAAGTCCTCAAAAAGGATACATAAAATAATCTTAATAGAAACAAATTTTATCTATGTATTTTAAGTTTTATTTGCATTTTTCTTAGACCTATGTACTTTCTAATTGGTTATATACAATGATTTGAACTTCGATTAAACTTATTTGCCAAGAAGATTGTTTTAAAAATTATGATAATATAAATCCCTTTCTTTATCATTGTTTAGGTTTATACACTAACATGGCACTTGTTCAAATTTCTCCAATATTAGTTAATTTCCAATCAATTTCGTATTTATAATTTTGTCTAAACAATTTCAGTTCAACTTTGAATCAAATGCTTTTTGATAAGATATGAAACATATCAGCGAAATATTTTTAACGTAAATAGACCTACTAGACTTAGTACCTTTACGTATTTTCTTCAGAATACTCGTGATTTAAGTCGATCTAAATTTTTCCAAATTCATTTAATTTTATCGATTAGTAAGTTGTGATATAAAATTAGCTTTTAATTTCTGTTTCTGGTTTTTTACATCAAAGCACTCTATAATGAAAATACGTCAAAATATCTTCATCTTTTAAACAAACTTCCCGCTTACAATTATACACAGTGAAACATTTTTATCTTTATAATTATTAATTTAAATCTTTGAAACTTGGACTTTGAGGCATCAAAAAGTATAAACAATGAGCAACTTGGAGTCTAATAGTCGAATAAGGCATAGGCATAAAGGAAACATGCCGAGTGATTTTGCTTCCGATAAAGTGGAAGTGACGCTGCCTTCAAAAAGTGATACGGATAAAAAAACTGTAAGTTATGTTATTTTTAAATAGGCTTGTTTGCTGTTACTAAAAACTAAAAGTAATTTGAATCTGAAAGTATATTTTAAAATGTATTACTTTTGTATTTGAAGTTAACAATATGTTGAACTTATGAAAGCCAGAAGAATATGAAATATAAACCTTCGTTGGACATACCCAACTCCTATAAGATTGATAGCTGATATGTACATACGTACATATGTCACTTATTGTTCCTTTTGCACAGAATTTAGTAACCAATACCAGAATTTAAAAAGTATTTTTTATATACTAAAATCGTTTATGTTCTACAAATACGAAATAGATTTGATAAATTTAACGTCACTTAAAATACGCTTAAAATTTTGTGAATATATCGAAAAAGTTTTGATTTTTTTGTTCTTTTACGCATAAAACAAAAATTTTCACTCTAATAGCGGCTATTTTTACAAATTGTTATAAAAATTTGAAAATTATAATTTCTCCGAAAAGTTTACACTCTACTCACTTTTGAAAAAGCCAGAAAAATATGGCTTTAAAATATAGACCATTAAAATAGGCCCGTGAAAATGTTAAATATCTTTGATCGTAAAAAAGTATGTTTACAGATATAAAGAATCAAAGTTAAGAAATGTTGTTGCTATGAAACTCTGCAAAAGTAAAGTCCATACCAACGCTTTTCAACAAATGTTTTATTATGCAGAAAATTAAGTTATCAAATATTTTGATTTCGCAGAACGCTTGCTTTTCGAGTCACTCTGAATGATATTACAAATTCATGTGCTATACTATTTTTAACAACTGCAAGAACTTTTAAATTTAATTGCAATTTCTGATGAATTCGAATATTTTCCTAGAACGCAAATGTTTTAATATTTAAATTATTATTTATTTATTCAGCGAATCACTTATAGTGTGTGCGAAAAAAGCATGCTCAAGTTGTTATTAACCCGGGTCAAATATCTGCACCTGTTGCGACTACTTATCTAAAGCGCCTGATAACACGTGATAGTGCAAAAAATACTTGAAATTATTATCTAAATTTCCTAATCGTCATCGTCATGCATAAGCGGCCTTATTTTATTGGAGCGTGAGAGACGTTAAGCTATTTACAGCGAGATCAAATGCCAGCAGAATGCAGTTTAACAACGTGCTGAACTAACGATAGACCAGTGGACTAACTAAGTGCCGATTCTCGAATCGAAGGCGTACTTGTTGTCTTATGCTGTTGCCAGAACAGTTCTAAAAGGAATTATATGTATGAAGAACGCGGGGCAGAAGAAAATGCTGAAGACAAGGAAAACCGTCTTGGCGATCGTCTTTTAGTGCTAATGTTGCCCTTTGGCAGTGTGGGATAGAAGTGGGATACTATGGCGGTAGTGCTGGTGATGATCATCACCACGATGATGCTCCGCACCGGAATCACGTTTGACTCAGAGACCCAACAAGATGATCCCCAGCGATCGCGACGGGTTCACGAGTAGTTCACTTGCGGCTTTCGTCCGCGATCGTAATCGAACGAGCGTATCAAATGGATTAAGTTATTACAATTGTATAATATAATTGTTATTATTACAACAGCAATCGACGCGTGTTCCACTTTATAAAAGGCCTAGAATTAATGGAGGCGACTTAAATTATGCTAATAGCAGCACCCAGGCCAAACGATCCCGATTTGTAATCAGTGATCAGTCGCTCAAATTTCTTCGATTCTTGAACGTCGCGTACGCGGCGCGAATTTATTTTTCTTTTCTCTCGTGTGGATCGTTGTTTTTTTCTTCAATGATCGCTTAATACATTAAGGTGAAAGCCCGTAATCCAGTGCAGTGGCCGGGATAAAAGCAGGAATTGTATTTTATTTGTTTTTCATTTTCTCAAATAATTACAAATCAGTTTAGTGTTGTTGTGTTCGATTTCTTGTAGTGTGGTGCAGAAAGTTAGCAACAGAAGGGAAAATCTTACACAGCTTAAGAACTTTCACAATATACATCTCACCCGAGGAGTATTGGCGACAACGTTGATGTTATTTTTGTAACAAAACGTAAATATTTTATGTAATATTTATGCCCCGATAGAGAACATTATGTCGTTAAGTTTCATGCATCGCTGGGCCGGTGATGTCGTAGTTGTGAAGACTACCTGGACGTCTGCCGGCCCACATTCTTTAATATCTTTGACGAAGATAATGATGCGTCAGCCACAGCGGACTCTTCCTGTTTTTATTTATGCATTTCCACTTTTTCTGCTTTTTTTTTTATATCAAAGCACTGTCTTCCTGATGCGGCCTTTCTTTTACGGCTCTTATATCCGCTGATGTCAACCCATTGTCTGAATCTAAATTCCATAGTTTTTCTGGGTTTTCCTCACCAATGTGTGGTGGCCAGTCTATGAAATTTCAAAAGATGACTCTAATTATCGTTAACCGATTTCTACTGTAACGTTCGTATCAATTTAATTGCTTATTATTATCCCTGCACAAAAATTCTGTCGTCGTCTGTAGGCTCTTTTCTGTGCTGGATCTTTAGTGTTGTCTCGTCAACTCCCAGTTGGTGAACATATTGCACATACTTGGCGAAACGCCCTAAATTGCTGACGAGCGCTTTAAAATTATCTATGACGAAGTGAAGGGATTAATATTTTGTACAAACTAAAGAGAGTCCAAAGTGATTAAAAGTAGATTGTTATCTATAACATCAATATTTACTGGTAGATAACCTACACCATTTTTATTTTTTGAAAATGGGAACTTTATAATTTAACTCTAATTAGAGAAGTTAATTTTTCATTTTAGTAAATTAAATAAATCTATGAAAATTAATTTCAATTTGGTTACTAAATTTGCAGTATTTCAATTATTTTGTTCACACAATAGAATAATTATTGATTATAAGATATACAAAATTTAGCTATCGATTATATAAAATTTTTATTTAAAAAATAGGCTTGCAATAATTTCCATAATAATATTTAATATATCTTACTTTTTATCGTGTATGTAACTTTCCGAAAACGACAATTACAAAACAAAAACAATTATAATATTCATATATATTCATATCTCTTCACAGATACCCAGATAAAAGAAATCGGTTTATAAATATTTGCCATCTTTATCATAGTTTAAAATTAACAAAAAGTTAAAGTATATAAAGTATAAAAAATGCAAGACAAAACAAAATATTTAAATATTTAGCACGTAAGAAAGATGTGAAAGATGAGGTTTTTCTCTTATGGAATGAAATTATCTTGTTTTACTGGTAAATTATTATCATTATGTATATGAATATATATCATCAGAAATTACTTGTATATATTTCGAATAAAAGTCTTACTTATCTCAAGAGGGCTAGAATTCATTTTTTTATTTCATTAGCACAGGTGTATTAGAACGACATTGTATTATACAGGTGTACATATAACTTTGATGGAATGCACGAAGATATACAACTTAAAAAATTTATAAATATTGTTAAGTGACTAGAAATTTCTATGAAGATGCGTATGCAATTTATTTCAAATATTTATTAAATTGAATAGCAAAATATGAACAAGTAAGTAAAACTAATTTTTTATGCCTTTCTATATTTAGGAAAATGTTTGAACATCTAATAAAATTAATGTGAAAAATAAATATATTTTATTCAAAATACTATTTATTGCTTATATAAATATGGAGTATTTAGTATACTAATGGTGATAATACATTTAATTGAGTTTAGCCTATTTTTGGTAAAAATTAATTAAATTAAAACTTCTCATAATAGAAGTATCGATATTTATGTTGAGATTTTTTCGTTGAACACTGTAAAATTAATATTTTTACAAACAACGTGTTGTAGTCTATTTATTTATTTATTTGTTTATTTATTTATTTATTAAACGCTAATCGGCTTTTTACAATATCGTACTTAATTCTCAGTATATGTAGCAAATGTTGCAAACAGAAATAGATTAATTTGAGTATATAAAGAAAAATTTTTAAGAAAATAAAAAATTACAAAGGAAAAAAGAGGAATTTTCGCCTTTGCGAAAAAGTCCAATTTATCACTGTGTTGGTTCGCAATACTAAATATTCCATATCTAGGGGAGTGCATCATTTAATTGCTATCAGTCTTCGGAATATATATTACCCTAGGTTTTCTAAGATTTACTTTAGGCATTAACTACTGCACCAACTTGAATATCTCAGGTGATAGAATAAACACTAGAGTTATATTGACCTCCATATTAACCATGGACCTCTTTTTGTACTCCAAGAAGCGTAAAAATTTTCTTTGAACACTGTCAATTCTAGAAATTTACTGTTTGATGTAAGAAGCCCAGATTATGCTACCATACTCCAAAATTGTCCTGACTAAAATACTGTAAAACTTAACTAAGGTATTAATAATCTTAAACTCCATCCCCATTCTACAGATGCATCCTAGAGTTCTATGGGCTTTCACTAGCATTCTGTCAAGGTTTTCATCAAAGTTAATCTTTCTGGCGCAAATTTTTCGAAATTTAGATACAATCTATTATAAACAAATCAATGGTGCAGTGTATTTAAGCCTTCTTATAGTATATCACTGTCGATATGATCCTCAATCACTCTGTAGATCTTCAAATTATCATCAAATATCACGTGCTCAGATTCAAAATTTTCGCCAATGTTGTTCACAAAAATAGTGAATAACACAGGGCCCAGACGAGAAAATTTTAGCAATTGCCGACTGTATGCAAACAAGCTTATAGTTTCTGATCTCAGATCTTCTTCCATACTCATAAAAGGGTGAGATAAACGACTTCTTCCCTTTTTTTAGAGATGAGTCAAAAATGAAACGCACATTTTTTTAGAAATGTATTAGGGATTGTACCAGGACCAGGTCCTTTACTCGGATTTAGAGACATAAACACGTAAGCAGTCGGTCATATATTATTTCAATTTAGTAAAGGTCAGCATTCCATTCAAGATCTTCCACCTCCAGCTTTCCCAGCTCATCAGCGTTTAGTGGAGGACTATTTTTGTATATACTCTGGAAGAAGAATGAGAAAAGTTTGGATACTTCACTACCCCCTGCCACTTTCTTCCTATTCCAAGTATGCTTGAGTCATACCCTCTCCTATCGTTAATTTATCTCCAGAAACTATTCGGATCCTCATTTATTCCATCCTTAACCCTTTTAATATATAGTTAGCATAGCATTGATGGCTTAATTTGATGTATTCTTTTCTCAATCGGCAGAAGAGGTTGCAGTACGTCACACTATTTGTTCTCTTATATTGAATGAGCAAGTTTTTTTTATAGTAATCTTTATTAGTTCGGCACTAAACCCCTCCGGAAAAGAAGACCTTCTTCTCGTGAGCTTAGGTACATACAGATCCACGCATTGACTCAGCACAGCGTAGAGATACTCCAACATCTTGTAAATGTACAGTCATAGACACCAACCCAGCTAGTACGAAGTAGGCAATTATTAATTGTCTCGTAATTGGCTTTTTGAAATTCAAATACTCGAAGTCATTTGTTTTCAATTCATTGTAGTATCGTATAGCCACCAAGATTGACCGGTGATACTTGTCTTCGTTTACCAGCACTGATGCTCGCTCCGTCATTACCCCGTTGACACCCGTAAAGCAGAGATCTAAACAATTTCCGTAAATAACATGAATTCTTCAAGAATATATCCATGTATTCCAGAAGTTATATCTGCAACGCCAATACCATGCCCATTAACTCCCTTCACATCCGGGATCTTGTAATCACGATACAAAACTATCTCACAGCCCCGGTTCATCTTCTTAATATTCTGGATGGTTGTAACATGTCCTTCATAAATATCAACCGATGATAAGGAGGGGAATTTTTATCTTGATAAACACTTGTTCTATAGCTTTGTGAATAATTGTAATGAGACCAACTGATAAGGATCGCCTGGCCCCGATAAACACTCCGCCACTTCTTGTCTTATCACTCGTCCTTTCATCCCTGTCCTAACCGATAACCGCGATTCACTAAAACGGATAGGCTTTGTGACGCTGCGTCCTTAAAACGCTTAAGCTTAGTTCTCAGTAGTTTTGATAGCTGATCAATAAGATTTGCTTTAAATTTGATTGTTAATCCATCTACTGGTTTATAAATTTAGATCTTCGCTGCTTTATCGGTCGATACTAGACCAATCTTCAACGCCCTAACTTTCCCTAGAATCTTTTTGCCAATTCTAGAGACTTTTATATTGCCTAATTCATCGGTATTACTGCAACGAGGCCATTACAAATGCCATATCATTTCGCGCTCCTTCCTGATCTGTTTTTTTTTTACCTGATTCAGGGACATTAAATGCAATTACTTATTTTCCTCTATCTTATCTATCCCTGATCCCACCAACGAAATCATCAGCGTTACAATTCACATTTTCACATTTCCACAAGAAGCCCTTTTTAAGAATTGCGTTTGGTACTTTTAAATAATCATCATTTTTTATGTATTTATTTATTTATTTTATGATCTATAATATTTTGAAAATTATTATCTAATTGATCTGGATATAGTCGTTATAGCTTCTGTAAAATTATGAAAGCAAGGAATGTATTTGTCATCTTAACATCTACTATTTGTAATAAGTTGAAGCAAAATTTATTTACTCATACTAAAACCAGATTTAACTGCAATAAAAATGCAACTTTTAAGTATGCAATAATAGTGCATTAAATTTTCTACAATGCTGTAATTACACTTGTCCGTCCATAAGTCAATCAACGTGATGCCTTTGCTCACAGTTAGTAATTAGTGATCTTTGCATGCTAAAATTAACTAATGCAGAATTAACTAATTAAATTCCCCTCATTTTTGTGGGCTCTAAATACCACTAATTGGGTTATATTTAGTTATTTGATAGTAATTATTCACTTTGACATGGGATCCTTTTCGGCTTTTATTTTCATTTCAACATAATTCCCTTCGGACTAATAAAACTATAAATGCTTAGCTTAATTATATATTATATGTGTACACAATTAGTCAGCCGATTGAAAACAGGAATTTAAAAAAAGGCGTCAGTGTTCCTAATTAATAACATATGTGAAATATAATCAATGTTATCGAAATTAAATATTTCTAAATACCAGAACATTTTCATCTCCATGCGCCCGTATAGCAGACCTTTCACGGGGGTTTGTCATAAAGCGCTCGGAAGGGTCGCATCAGTTATTTATCAACAGTTGGAAGGTAAATTCGCTTCTGTTTTCTAGGCGCATGTAAAGTCTATAGTTAATGTTTGTTATTTGGTGGATTTCTCAACATTGGTTTCCTGTAAGCTGACCAAGAAAAGTATTCGTTTTTAAATATTTTTTCTAATCGATTTTATTACTTATATAAAAGAAACCTGCAATTTTACATATGAAAGTGTAAACAAAAGTTTTTTGGAGTTGAAGCTGTTTTTCCTTATTAAGTATGGTGTTAAGTTCGAATCCTAAAATTTCGAAGCTAAAACTATGACCACGATTCTCGCTGTTGAGGTTAATTAAAACAAAAAATTCAAACGTCATTTTAAACTATAGATATTTAACTAAGACCTGGACAACGATGAGCTCGTAAAATTAAAAAATTAAAAAAATTGTGGAACTTTTTAAAAAAAGAACAAGAAGCGGCTCATTTTTTTTATCTTCAAATGCCTATAGAACAACGAAAAATTCATTTTGCGGTTTCATCATGGTCCAGATCATAAAAGACTCTTTTACAAATAAAATGAAGCAAATTTGAGCGTAATCAAACTGAAGGAACACACGCAAGAGTGGTCACAGTTTTAAAAAATGTCGCTTCGAAAAAAAACGACTGTAGAGTCTTTTGTAATTATTTTTATGATATGCTGAGTCATTTCTGGTCGACCGGGTATTCATTTACAATAAAAGCTATAACCTTTTTTTATAACGAATTTTCGCTTGAATTTTGGGACAATGTTAAGGAATAAAAATATGTACAAAAAAATCGATTTCTTGACAAATTTTTACAGGAAAGCACTCTTAAATTATAACGAGACTAAAAACATTTACGAAATTTTCTCCCATCGTCCATAAGGCATAATTTATAATTTGTCTTAAATAATTTCAAACGATTTCAATAGAAATAACTTAACGAGGTCGTTAAATTGAATACTAAGGACAACATTGATTGCTGATCATATATATAAAATATTTATGTAGACAATAATTATTCGCTTTTAAACTTTCTCGCTATAAAATTAAGTAAAAAGAACCCTTTCTATGAGTTCAGATGTAAATAATTTATATAGCATAAAAATATAGTAAAATTCTCTTAACTTACAGTCATATGTCATACTTTCATTGTGCATTTAATATAAATTTATTTTTATTTTTTTTATTTTACTTTTGTGTTAAAATTATTTAATTATAAGGAATATTTGAAATTTTGAAAGTGGAAACCGAACAAATCATAAAACTTATTTTACAAAATAATAAAGCTATGTCGTTTTATACATCAGTGAAGAAACTTTCTTAAAATAAATTAATTCGTCATACCACTCTGTTGCAATAAGCATAAAATTAAATCTAACCAGTTTATTTTCTGCAAGAAGCGGTGTACATATTTCATTTAATAATAAATTAATAAGCAAATACTAAGAAAGGCGTAAAAGTGCTAATTATTATGGCAAGAAGTGAAAACGAGTTAACGTAGGCAGAAAAGTTATTGCCTTATAGTCAGTAAATAATAACATGCTTTCTAAACCCACAGTAGGTTATTTTTATTCTCATATCGTGGAAAACATTTGCTGTGCTATAATTCAATTATAAATTTGTAGTACAATGTTATGAATTAAAAATGAATGGTTAATCAGCTGGATAAGATATCATCATCTGGTAAATTATTTTAATTTCTTTATTCGAAGTTTCGACAATAGCAAAACTAAATTTATTCATCATCATTTTTTTCAAGGAAATACAATTAATTTTTATTAAAAGTCCATGAGAAGGAAATTACAAAAAAAATTAATTCATTAAATAAATTTCTTAATTCCGTAATTTACAGAAGTCGAACAAGTAAACAAAAAATTTTTTTCCGTGTTCTAAAGCATAGAATTTATTTTATAAATATGTTATCAAAGAGACTTTCCAAAAAAAGACGATAAAATAAATTATCTCACTCCTACAGCATAAACTAAAAGAAAATAAAGCCTGGGAAACATCAATGATATCTACAGCAAAGTCTAAATTCAAAACTCATAAATATGAGAGAATTATCAAGAATGTGTCTTGATATATTTTTCATCAGATAAGTATAGAACTATGGAAATATAAATAAAATTTCAGAGATTTAAATCACGTTACGGAATATTAATCATACGCTTAGCCACTTTTATGTCACATTTTTTATTACAAACAAAGCTTATCAATATTGACTATCTATAATGTAGAGTGGGTAATCAAAATCATTCATTCTTCACTTTAGTTACCGAATGATGATTCATTAAATTTAAATTACCTCATTAATGCAAACAATATACTTGGCTCGGTTCCAAAGCGTGAAATTACAAATGTTTGCCCTAATTTATTGAAGAATATCTCACGAAATCTCGAAGAAAATAACAACTTCCGTCCAACCCCACTAAAACTACGAAAGACGATCTTTTCAAAACAGGTATCAAAATTTGAATTCTATGTGTTTGCCGCAAAATTATAGAGCACAGTATTGAATTTATTGGATGATGTGCGCCGCTAGTGCTTTTAATGAAATTTATGATAAATATAAAAATAAATCAAAATAATACTAAATTGTAATAATAAAGAAATATAAAGTATCATAGAATAAACCTCTTCCGAATAGAAATACAAACAGAAGTTTATCTGCATCTGCAATTTTGTAGTATATGTTATACTAAAAACCACGTTGTTATATTTCATTAAAAAAATATATTTATATATTTTTCGAGTTGAGCGTGTAATGCAGATCTGTTTGTTTGTGATATTTCTTAAAACTATGCAATCGGAACATACATTATTTTTATATTTATTTAAAATGTTTTCCATTACAGATGGGTTCCAGATATCAGGGATTGAAAATAACCTCGGGCAGAAGTAAGCTACATTATGCTTGGGCCCCCTTATTTATCGGTGTGTGGCTCCTTTTGTATTTCTTAATGACTTTGGCTTACCATAGTCTGCCACATGCCATCAAAGTAAATGAAGTTATAGATGGTGATAAATTCATAGCTGAGAGGGCCCTAAAAGATCTTCGAGATCTAACAAAAATTGGGCCCAGAGTCGTAGGAAGTCCAGCCAATGAACAAGTCGCCATTAAATATTTAATTGAAAGAGTGGAAGCAATTAGACAGCTAATGAACAATGATCTGTATCAAATGGATACTGATGTCCAAATTGCTTCTGGTGCATATGTAATTTCTAAGATGGTAAATAATTATCAAGCTATTCAGAACTATGTTGTGAAACTAACTTGCAAGCAATCAAACAGCACTACATCTCTGCTAATTAATAGTCATTTTGATACTGTTCCAGGTAGTCCAGGTATTTCAAAAAATTATTTTATTTTACCTAATTATATTAATAAAGATTCTAATTAAAAAAATTATTTAGGGGGTGGAGATGATGGAACAATGGTTGTTGTAATGCTTGAAGTATTAAGAGTACTGTCCCAATCTACAGAACCTCTGCAACACTCCATAGTATTTCTGTTCAATGGAGCAGAGGAAAATCCCCTACAAGGCTCTCATGCTTTTATCACTCAGCATAAGTGGGCCTTCAATGTAAAGTATGTCGCCTTTTAAACTTAAAACATATGTAGAAATTTTGGTTTACTGTGTTTTAGGGCATTCATAAATTTAGACTCAGCCGGTAATGGGGGTAGAGAAGTGCTATTTCAGACAGGACCAAATCATCCATGGCTTATGCAGGTAAATTAGAAATAATTTTGAGAATCTTTCATCATTTTCATTAGCAAAAATGCATATAAAACATATTAAAAAATATAATTAACTGATTATTCAATAAAATATTTTTTGTCGTTTTAGTATTATAAGGATAATGCTGTACATCCCTTTGCTAACACTATAGCTGAGGAACTTTTCCAAAACAATTTTATACCTTCTGATACAGATTTTCGCATTTTCCGCGATTTTGGACGTATCCCAGGTACATAAATAATACTATTTTGATTCCATTGTATTTCAAAAAATTATTTTCTTTAGGTTTGGATTTTGCTCACTCCTACAACGACTACGTTTATCACACCAAGTACGACAGATTTGAAATTATACCTCCTGGCACAATTCAAAATACAGGGGATAATATTCTAGCAATGGCAAGGGCTCTAGCCAATGCTCCAGAACTCTCAAATCCAATAGTACGCAAAATACTCTTTTAGAAATAATTAATAGATTTATAATTGTGACGTATTTACTGAATAGAATAACAATACATATATATACTCAATAATTATGTATGCAAACATGAATTACAAATATAACATATTTTGTGTTTTTAGGATCAAGATCAGGGTCAGACAGTTTTCTTCGATTTCTTCAACATCTTTCTCATCTTCTATTCGGATCACGTGGCCTTGATTATTAATATTTCTGTGTCAGTGATAGCACTGGTGCTTATTTCTATTTCGCTCTGGTGGATGAGTGACAACTCAGGAGTGACCTTATCAGGCGTACTATGTCGTTTCGCTATCACTTTCCTCCTTCAAGTCCTCGCAATAGTCTTAGCGACCTGCCTTGCAATTGCACTTGCATTTATTTTCGACGTTAGCAATTTAACTTTGTCATGGTTCTCCCAACCTTGGCTAATATTTGGGCTCTATTTTTGTCCATTTTACTTCGTCCTTAGTATTATACCAGCTGTGTATCTCCATGTTACTAGAGAGGTATGTTGTCTTAAATTTAACTTATAACTTAAATTCAGACCTTGGTCCATCTTATTTACAGAACGCGCTTTTGTTGAATCATAGGGTGCAGCTATTTCTTCATTCACAAAGCTTATTTTTAATCGTAATCTTACTGGTACTCACTTTCCTGAACATAAGATCAGCTTATGTTTTTATGATAGCTGTTTTCTTCTATGATATCTCACTGTCTATAAATTTGGTAACAACAATGCACAATAAACGTAAGCCTTTTGTTACCAATAATTTTATCCCACTTAATTTAAATATTACGCTTTATTTTCAGAACTGTTGTGGATTGTTCCACACTTAGTAAGTCAGATATTACCTGTGGTATTCTTCGCTTATGTGTCGTATACGTTCTTCATTAGTCTTATTCCAATGCAAGGACGTGCTGGCCCTGACAAAAATCCCGAAATTCTTATTTGTGCTGCCTCAACACTTTTCGCTTTATTGATGGGCGGATTTTTGGTAGTGTAAATGTTTTCAAGAATGTAGAAATGAAGTATAATTTCTTTTAATAGATTCCAATTTTGAGTATTTTCCGAAAATCAGCATTAATTGCATGTAGTTTCCTAGTAGTTGCATTTATCTTTATCGTTGTCATAGTTACACCAATTGGATTCCCTTATACCGCAGAAACTGCACCGCAAAGGATACAAGTCTATGTAAGTATTACTTCGTTCTTTTTTTTCAATCGTATCAAGTAATTTACTTGTTCTTCACTAGCATACGAAACGAATATTCCATGATGTTGACCAATCTGTAAAATCGTCAGACACTGGATTCTTTATCCTGCCCTTCGACAGAAATGCTTGGACGATACCAGGTAATAGCATAAATGTACTATTTCTAACAATTTACTTACATCTATTTCCGATTGACAGAGTATATCGCTAAAGCTTCTCGAATAAGGAACAAAGATGATTTATGCCAAGAATCAATTTGGTGTGGTTTACCCGTTGGTAATTTTCGAAAGTCGGAACTCTCGTAATATATTTCATTTATCAACAATATATAATAGAAATTATACAAAACTATTTTATTTTCAGGAATAGTATAGTGTGGATGCCAGCAGGAGAACCAAATCTTGTAAAAATGCCAAAGCTCGATTTGTTATCAAAGGAACCGAAAAAGGATAACATAATTCGGTTTACGTTTAGTCTAAGTGGTCCTGATCATATGGCCATTTTAATTTCACCCATGTCTGACATAAAATTAGTAAACTGGTCATTTCCAGAAATTCCATTCCAATCTTGGGGGCCACCATATTTCGTTTTATTCTCATACGCTATAGACCCCAGACCTCTAAAATTTTCACTTGATTTTCAGGTACATTTCTTTATTTATTCTTATTTTTCACATAGAAGGATAATAAGTAAATTTACAAAATTTTAATCCAACAGACACCACCACATTGGAATAAGTCAGTGCTCAATATTGCCTTAATAAGCCACTTGATGCATCACAAGATTCATCATACAACCGATTTTAAAGATTTCCTAAAAAGTTTTCCAGCTTGGACTTATGCTTCTGCATGGATGAGTTCATTCGAGCATTGGATTATGTAAAGTGTTTTTGTATTCGATTATGACTATTAAAAAGTTTTACAAAGTAAAAAGTATTTCTGGGACAAATTCCTTCTATAAATAAAGAGGGTTTAGTATTAAAAGAAATTCGGTTCAAAAAGGTTCAATTTAACAAAAAGATCATTTTCATAAAGATTAGGACAAAATAGGTTTGCACTGAATTTAGCATTGGATCACTGAACTCTGGTTAAAGATTAAAAAACTTAATTTTTTAGAACTCTAAATTAAACTTCTGGTCTATATGTAAAAACGCTTGAATCATACTAGGAACTGATAGAAGTTAATAAAATAAATAAGTGTAGTATAACTTTTTAATTCTCTACATACTTACAAATTACTTTTTTCCCTCCTCTTTCCAGTTTTAAATATTATAAGCTCTTTTTTTAAACCAAAATTTAAATGATCCTCTGAAGTATTGATGTTAACATAAATAAAGCAAATAAGTTTAAGCAATATCAAAACAAAATCACTTATAACACTAGTTAAATATATTGGTTGTTGCGTTTTAACAGACCGAAATAAAACTATGACCACAGCGAAATTATTTACATTCGTACAACCAGTGTCGTTGAATTTTATCTTAAGATAAATTGCCTTTCCTTAGTTGTTTTACGTACCTGAAAGTTAGTTTACTTCTTACATATTCCGGTTACCGTGTCGAAATGAGACAACATCCAACTGACCAATGGCCGCGTGAAAGATAGTGTAATGTATCTGATTCTAACGCTATGCTTCAATGAACCCCAGATGCTTCCGGAAAAAATCAATTTGCAATAGTGCTTTTTACCCACTTCGGGCAAAACACTTTCCATTTCTACAAGCACTGAACCACAAATCCATGGGGAGTTATAAAAGCAGCTCCCGGAAAGTAACTTCGAGTGTGTCTCCTCGGAAAAGATGAACTTCCTGGCAGGTGTAAGAGATTTCTCTTCTATATAATCCACTTCATAAAGTTTAATTAATTTTAATTATCTAGATTATTTTCTTTGTGATTACAACGTTCGCTATAACAAGTGCAGAAAATGAACAAGAGTCTCTTGCGAAGGCCTTCGAACCTGCAGCCAATGAAGGTAAGTTTTTATTTCTCAATTATCATAATTAACATATCTGAAAATTTTAAAAGGACGTAGAGTACAAATTCGAGTGTTCAGAGGACCGGACAATCATGAGAAATTCGTTCATTGGGGCTACTTTGTAAAACAACCAGCTGAATTTTAACGAGAAGATGTATTTAATAACATATCAACAAGTTTAAGAGTTACCACACATAATTGCTCTTACATTTTTATCGAATTTACTGTAAAAAGAAATATATACAATTTTTAACTTCTTCGAAATTGTCGAACGTTATTAATTTATTCATAAAACTTACGCAGACATGAGTTGCTCGCCGGGAATGTAAAACGGGTTGCAAACTGCATCGGTGTAGAGGATATGAAGATTGCGAAACATGGATCGTACTTCATTTTCCCTCAACGCTATGTTGCTTGAATCAACCACAATTATGAACTTAATTTTCGTATTTGTTACATAGCCGTATCTAGAATTAAATAGGAGGCAAATTGTAATGGGGTCTTTCAAAAGCAGGGTATTTTCTTTCTATACATTTTGTGAGTTTCCGTTGCGTAAAGTAAACCCAGGTAGAGGTCTCTTGATTCAGGTGTGGCTTTTGTTGACGGTAGACATTTCTCTTCAACAACATCGAGCGCTGCATGGACTCTGTATTGCAATTCTAGCTCTCTGTCCAAGTCCGAAGTGGCAATGTAGAGCGGCGAGTTCTAATTAGAAGTAACAATATTGTAATTTGATCAGCAAATGAATGATACTTTTTTGGGCAATAATTTGCATGGGAAAGTGAAATGTGCTAATTCAGTAAATAGTTAGAGCTGCACTAATTTAGAATTAACAACTCGATTATCGATTTTATTCAGTAGTAAGTCGACGTGGGGATCTCGCATTAATTTATTTTAATTTCAGCGTGAAAGATCTGTTTCAGGAATCATAACAGTACAATTTAGTAAGAATTTTAAATCACCAGAAATAAGGAATTTTAAGTAATTCTCGAATGTAAAGAAATAAATGTATTTTAATTCCTTATTTATTCATATCCTCTATGCCTTAAACCCACCTACACCAAAAAATACCAAGCGGATTCTCTTGTTATCCCGAATTTTTTCAAAAATTTTAACTATAGGAAATTTACATTTGCCTAAATATACAACTTTAAAATAATATTTGAAGCATTTTAAAATGGAACACAATCAATTCTTAATACGTTTAGTAGTAGCAAGTTTGCATGGTGTCACACAGAAAAAATAAAATGAACTCCAATCTTAGCCTTTGATTAGATGCATGTAAATTTACAAATAATAGATATCTACTGCCTTAACCAAAAATGTTGAGAGTTCAAGTTTAGTAGTATACGTAAATTCGGTTGATGGACTTAAGTTGAATTACTCTTTCAGCTAAGATTGTTTTGTACTTTGTTTAAACCAATGGAGTAAAAAAATATTACAAAGTGATAATGAAAGAGAACACGGGATTAATTAATATGTGATAATCGCACAATTTTAAAAGTGATGAAAATATATGTAAAATAAGACATAATTGCCGCAACGCTGCATTATTAAACATGCGTAAGAAATGTACATTTTGTGTTCTGGGTATAACATTTTTACTTCTTATTATAAACATTATTTACTCTTCCTTAAAATTTAATATAGTCACTTCGATTTGTTGCGTTTATTGAAATGTTACGCAAAAGTATAAAGGTTGAATTATACTTTAGAAGTACAAGTAAGTTTTTAAAACTTGACATCGTAAATCAGAAGTAAAAATAACAAGTATAGACTTAAAATTTATTAATTACGAAAATCTGCATGTTTCAAAATTAATATTTTGCTGAAAATTTTACCCGAAAATTTCCTATATTAAATATACGAATGTTTGGTTATAGTACTTTTTCCATGTACATCATTATTTCCAGTACATCGTTCAAAGGTTAAAAATTACACTGATTAAAGGAAGAAATAGAAACCGAATTCTTTACAGCATGAAGTCTCGCAAGTAGAACTTATCTGTGCGGAACTTCTTCTGCCCTTGTTCTATTTAAGGCAACATACATCTTTAAATTGCAGCAATGATAGATGATTATCATCTCTCGTAGAAGTATTAAAGTGATTGTTACTCAATTTCATTATAAATTACTTTAAGGATTTTGTGTAATGCTGAGAAAGAAAACCTACATAACATAAGAAGAAAAGAAGAAGAAGAAAATATAACATAACATAAGAGAATATGACTTCGGTGAATTTATTTTCTGGTCATATTTAGTTGCTTAGTACTTTTGTCAATAAAATTCTTATTTTAAACGTTTATTTGGCGTTATTGGCAGTAGCGATCTATTGTAAACAGGACAGTTTTCCGAAAAACAGAAGTAACTCTACTCTCATAATTCATCCAGATTTTAAAGCTACATCTTCGGGAGAATCACCGGCCAGGCAAAATCATACTTTTTATTAATTTTTCCTTGTCTGAAAATTCTCTCGCGGCAACTTCCTCTAACCTTATTTTGATTGTGCTCTTTTTCCCCATGGGCAATTTTGAGGATATTTTCTATTGACATTCATCCGCTGCGAAGCTAGCAATAATTGACATGTTAAGCAACTGCGGAACGCGAAACCAACACAGGTAAACAAAGTTTGAATGCCAAGAACAAGTGACAGCACCGTACGTCAAGCTATGGTTGAAAATAATTTATTCTGGATATGTTTCGCACCGGGACCGCACTGATAATTCTGCTAGATCTCCGCGAAAAACAACACTAGAGTAAGTTGACCCCAATAAAGTGAATTCTGTGGGCTTTGGTAAGCCCATCTAAGCCGACTTACATCTTTTCCTATTATCGAAACACAGACAGCCATTTCGGATCGAAGCAGACGTATGGATGTAGTGGTGTAATCAAACTTGTTGATACCACTTTGCTTCTTCAGCGCTAACTCGCGGCCAGAATCTGGAATCATTTCAAAAGAGCATAATTCTGGCAAATAGTCTTTAAGGCAAGTTGAAAGACCAGAATTCGTGGAGGCATATCCCAAGTTCCTGATTCTGTTGCTTTCCCTCCCCTTCCAGTTTTCCAAATTATCGCTAATTTTATCATGCCAGGGAATTTCCATCAAGAACTCAGTTTTTACGCCAATGAACGCGGCGAACTTCGTGCATGTGTGCGTGTGTTTTATGAACACGCAACCCCGGCGAAGAGTAGCCAATTTGTGCGTGCGGTGCGAGAAAGACCCGCCTAAGAGACGAAAGGCGAGATTTAAAACTTTAAACCATCTTTTCATTGTTCAGTTAAGGAGGAATTTATACTCTAATTTTGCGATTAAAGTACTTCTATTTGCATACTAAGAATTCTTTTTAAATTCCAGTAAAAGGAGCTCAAATAGACTTATTAACATTGTTTAAATTGGTTTAAATTTGAATAGATCGCTGCGATTAAATCCGGATTAAAGAATTTAGAACTTTAATAGTTATGTACATTAAATGTCGTGGATTTTTAAAAGAATTTTGGAATTATAGACGATGGCACTCAGTAAGGTATATAAACACAGCCTCAACTTCTCGAAACAATTGCTTTTAAAAAATGTGTCCCCAAATTGCCAACAAAGTAACAAGGGAAAAGTCCGGTCAAATTCTAGCCAATGCTATAATATAGCTTAAGAAGAAAGTAGAAATTTATCTTTTTTATAGATTCCTTTTAAAATAATAGAACTTTATTCGATTCAATCAAGTGTTCTAAATAATATCTCACAAATCAGAGTAGTTATGAAGGATCTTCACTTTACTCAGATTATTGTTCATTCTGTTTTTTATGTAACAAATAAAGCAAAACCGAAATAATTTTTATTATATAATTTCAGAATCTGGAATGGAGGAAGGTGATCCGAATCTCCGTTCACGCGAATCCATTCAGAACGCCTTTGTCCTCTTCATGAACAAAACGCAGAGGGTTGTCGATGTCTACTGGGTGGACTATGAGGGAAAGTTTGTGCCGTACATGACACTGGATCCAGGGGGACGGACGATTATTAACACGTTTTCAACGCACCCGTGGGTTTTTAAGGATTCGTATACCGGCGAACGAATGCATGTCGAGAACAGTGATGTGTTCTGGCCTAAACCTTTCTTCGTGGTCAACCTGCAACCCAACAATGAGCCCACAATTCGACGGAAGCAGATTGACATCCACTTCCCTATGCGCAAACTTCAGCAAAACGCCATGTGGGCTATAGTACGGCAGTTACAACAGACGGAGGACATCGACGCCCTCGAAATACCTGGCATACTCAAGGCGGAGCTGAAAACTATCTTTAAGGAATACGACAAGCACAGACAGAGGTACATTAACAGATAAACGCTTTCCGTGCAAGCAAATTTTATCTCATTTTAAATAAAACACGCTAAAGTGTTATTTTATTGTAAATTTTACTGAATACATTTATTTACAAACCGCATTAATTGATCAATTTCTCTCCAAATTGTTTGCCTCAACACTGCAAGTTTTTAATATTTATGCAGTTCCTCTAGATCTTCTCGTTATATAAGCTTCCACGAATCACTAATTTGAGTATTTTTATTCCTAAATTCGCCTTTTTTTATATAAACAATTTCCTCAATTCTAGTTCTTCGATTTCGGGTGCAAAGCCCGTAATATGACCTTATTAACAAAATTGATCAGGAAATCGAATTTCTCTCGCAGAAAACCGGATCTATAACTTCTGATTAAAAATGTTCACTATGAAAAAAAATCCACAAACATCGAAGGTAATTCTTTGAGACAGTCCTAAGGCTTATCTTCCAAAACGATAAACAACAGGAAGAATTTCCCTAAGTCGTCGTTTACATCGACTTCAAGTTCGTAATGCTATAGACGAGAAATAATAAGTACTTAGCTAAATAGTTTTTTTTCTCATTGAGGCTGAATAAAAAATGAAATAAGTGGATCCAAATAGGCCTTGCCATGAAATAAGACAAAAGTGCTCTGTAGTTTTGCACTTATATTGTATATGTGAAGTTACATCAGATGTCAAACAACTTTGTTTTGATACAAAAGCAATACAAAATGTGAGAAAATAAAAACATTCAAAATTCAATCAATATTGCCGCGTACTGGAGATAGATTTTATTTGGCGTTGTTATGTACAAATTCACTTTGATTCCTACATGTCTAAGTATTAAGATCATTCTGATAACTTTGCTCAGTAGTTAATAATTTACTTTTATCACAATAACACAACTATTTTATGTATGTACTTGTTGGCGAGAACCGCCTCAGACAGATTCCCGATTTTAATATAAAAATTATGATACATAAGATAATGAATGTTCTGGAAGATGCTGCGATGTCGCTTTTTAATTGTCGATTGAGTTTTATATTTCTCTGTTGGGAGTGCTGAGTCTCTGTTGCTAACAGCAATGCCAATTCCATTTGGAACTATTCTGGCGTCTATGTGTAACCTGTTGATTCCTTCAATTCTTTGAATCATAGCTGAAATTTGGCTTAGTTTTGTAGTGAAAAGTCAGATCGGCCGATTGTTTCCATATAAAATGACGGACAGTCCGAAGATCCATGTTAGGATCAACAACCTATCAAATCAAGACATGATTTTATCTAAACATTCGAAAATAATGTATTCAAAACTTACGACGTCGTTGCACAACAGCTCTATTCTGTCTTCTGGTGGGATTTGAGAGCCTTCAGAATTAGCATCACTTTGACTGTTCTGAGATGAATTGGAAGCATTTCCACCACTTGGTGTTGTCTCCTGCCCTAATACTTTTTCTAAGACGTGTTCACAAACTTTTCTGCATTGAATAAATTCATTTGCTACAAGACGATCCTGAAGGATATCTGTTATAATAAATTCATTAAAGACTAATACTGAAATTTCGAACCTTTTTCATTCTATCAGGCTTGACCATTTGCGGATGAGGTTGAAGGTAAAAAGGTATCTTTATAAATTTAGGAATAGCGCGCTCAATGACTACATCGGCCACCCATTGCGGCACCGTTTCGTGTAGAAGTGTGCTTTCACTTTCACCTGAAGCGTCTCGAACTAAAAGTCTACAAAGTGTTCGACCGCCTACCTCACTGTTCAATATTTTTGTTATTTTGCTTGTAAAATTCTTAATACAATTTTAAATAATAACAACTACCTAAATATAACAGGCGTATGTTTTGGAACTTTGAAATGACCGTTGCCCTTTATGTCAGGTTCTAAATCATTTGATGGCAGACTATGTGGTGGGGTCCAGTACTCCAGCAGAGCTTGCAGAAGCAAGCTGCCATAATTGATCTGATAAGACGGTAAAATAAAATGAATTGATTTATAAGTGTTTGTTATAGAAACTTACTTTTAGATCTGTTCCGGGTTCAGCTAATTCAGGCAAACCTGCTTCAATGGACACCCAAGCAGTAAAGCAGTCTACTTCATCTTGACCTAATACTATAGTTGGCATCTAAAAATAAACATGATTATTTAAAACAAAAACATAATTTAAAATAAAAAACGTCAAGTGCTACCCCTGTTTTCAAATCGACTGTAAACCAATTTGGAATGAATACTCGTTGGTTTCGCTTATTAACTTCTTCGTCGAAATCGACTTTCCCTAAATCTTCTTTCTTGACTACTAAAAGAACATCGTATATTGCCACGTTATCCTCCGTATCCTTTGTGACTATGTGTCGCTTATCATTTAATACTACGCATTTTTTAATTGCTGCACCACCTATAACGTACATCTAAATTATATATGCCTCTCCCCAGCAATGACTTACCCTTTATGCATTCTAATTCAACACCCTTATTACTTATGAGGTTACATCCTTCGGCTGTATTCAGAGTGCTCTTGTCATAATTCGGAAGTTTCCAACATCTTATATCCGAATTCCATGTGGTTGCCTATATGATTCAAGAATAGAATATACGTGCAATTAAAACAAAAAGCGCATGCCATACCCAAACGCCTTCTTTATTTATATCAAAGCAGAGACTAAGCACTGGCGCTTTTTCTTCGCATACTTGAATGCTATTGCTTTGAGATCTGAGTTCGGTGATTATGATTTTTTTATCTCTGCTCCCAGAGATAACGTATTGGAAATTATCAGTCATAAGCAGGGTCCACACACCTTCTGTATGAACCCGTATTGTTTCGATACACTGCTGCTGGCCTAAGCTCCATAATTTTATTGTTCCGTCTGAACTGCCCGAAACAACTTGAGTACCATCGGGGGACACGACTAAAGCTCTTACGTTCTCTGAATGGCCCCGTAATTTCATTAACCTAGTACATGTCCTCGGATCCCATATTCGTAAGATATTTTCTGTTGATCCACTAACAATTACCGTCCCAGAAGGATTCATAGCCAAGCTATATATTGAATCCTTCGAACCGGCAAGATTAGATGCTATGAATGTATAAATAAGTAACTTTAAAGTGTTTTAAAATAAATATAAGATAATAACATACTTGTAACAGTGTTGTTACTGGCAGTCAGAGCTGTTAGTGTATTGACATCCCAAAGAAAGATTGCCTTATCAAGGCCAGCACTAGCAACCTGTAAAGTAAAAAGTTT
The DNA here is from genome assembly GCA_001932985.1 of Proctacanthus coquilletti. Classification (NCBI taxonomy): domain Eukaryota; kingdom Metazoa; phylum Arthropoda; class Insecta; order Diptera; family Asilidae; genus Proctacanthus; species Proctacanthus coquilletti. The sequence continues at coordinate 206,519 of MNCL01000089.1, forward strand.
AAACTTTGCCCGGGTTCCCTTCGCCTATAACGTTATACCTGTTCCCGATCTTTCGCGTAAGCAAGCGCCTGCACGTAATCTTTGTGAGTCCTAAGTGTGGACATACAAAATCCCTTCTGAGCATTCCATACTTTTACGGTAGTATCACAGCTGGCACTTATAACTACGGTAAAGAAAAAATATTTAAAGAGATTTTTTAAGAGATATGCTATAGGTCCAACATACGGTTTCTTCCTCCACAGCACAGGACAATGTCATTCACCCAGTCATTGTGGTGCTCCATACTCTGAATATACCGGTCTTGTGAATCCGCCTTTTTGGTATCCCATACTCTAATGATTGCGTCCCTCCCTGCGGTTTTAGATTTCATTTTACCCTTTCCCTGATTCAAATCAATCGATGGTGTGTAAGTTACCTGCTGAGTATAATTTTCCTGTATTCGGATCTAATTGCAATGCGTTGACGCCATTCCTATGCTGTTTCTCCTCTGCATCACGAATTACAAATGATACCTGCCAATTGGACATTAATTTCGATTTAAATGTAAACTTTCGCTTTATCCATTAAATAGGACTTTTATATTCATAACACTTAGTAATAAACCAAACATTTTTTCTCTTTAATTTTTTCAAAAGGTATCCTATATATTTCGTATGTGACAGATTTTGATCTTAAAATCGTACTTTTGATGGACCTTCGTTTTCTTTCCTTTAGAGAACACAATGGAAAGTGGAAAGGTAATTTTTATGATGATACTCGTCCGTCCATTCGTTACAATTATTTTCTCAATTTATGTGTCCGAATGTATCATATTAATTTGTGCAATAGGAATTTTCTGATTTCAAAATTAAATATTAACATTTAATATTACAATATAATGTAATAAAATTTGAGGGCTTCTCACCGCGTTGCCGGCGTATTTTAGGGTATACTGCTAATTTTATCTAACCTAGAGCTTCGGATTCTTATTTCTTATAACTTAAATGGATACCTTAATAAAATATTGTTCGTTTCTTCATTTAATTATGTAATATTTAATGAAAGTATGGAAAATCGTTTGTAGTCGTCTATAAAAAAAGTTATGTCAAATTATGCTGTAAAATCAGTTCCATTTCTATACTTAATGTTATACATAAATAAAGAATTAGGCAGGGATATAACAAAGTTTTCAAAAATTTCTCTCTGCATGGATCTATCTAGGTACTCAGCTTTAGCATTCAAAATTATACTTCTCCCTTTTCTTATCTATCCATTAAATATCTTAAAAGCTAAGCTTTATTTCTATATTGCTAAATAATATTGCCTTAATATTGTCATACCAGCAGACAAGGTAACAATTTAAGTATACGTATAATTTGATATAATTTCTCTTCGAAATTTCAGAGTTACTGTTTTTGGAAGTAGAATGGGGAAGGTTTCCATTTTCTGAGGTAGGGAATTTTAAAAATGTATGACCTTCAGGTTTTAGTGTAACAGAGGTGTTTGGGGAAAAGAAGAGAACAATTGTAAAATTCTTCACTACATCACTACGTCTCCAAAGTTACAAAGTGCTTGAGTAAAGAAATATAGAACTATATACAAAACCCCTGGGGCAATCACGCCCAAAATGGCTGGGAGAAATTTGTATGAAACTTCTATGCCTTTTTCCCATAATGTTTTTCAAATTTAAACTCCTAAGCAAAACACGTAGAACGAAGCTAAATAAAAACCGAATGCGTTGGAAGTTTTCTTGTGTTTAAAATTACGTTCATGAGGAATGTAACCAAGCCGGCGTCTTTTGCATCTTGCAGCGCCAGCATTATTTGCATCAAAGGCGAGCATAAATCGGAGGAAGTTGGTGTAAAAAAGAAGTGGCGATGACAAACTCTGGGAATTTCAATTCATCACGTCAGTCACGTAGTGTCCTTTAGTGGTGGGTTCAATGTCCTACGGTGCCTTTCCCCCATCGCAACATGACCTCCTGACGCGTTACGGATCCATAAATGCTGGCACTCTTTTTATAGACGACCGTTTTTATCAAAAACGCCTGAATAATTCACACTCGAATCAATATCCCATCTCCTCACGACCGTGCCATCGTGCCGAGGGCGAAATTGGACACCACCCCTGTTTCCAACCAACCCAAATATCAGGCCGTGAATCATTGGAAGCCACATTTAAATCGCCGGATCACCTTATGATGAAACCAATAACACGAAGGGCTAGCCATAGCAAAAGATATTTTCCTCAACAAAAAGCAACTTTAATAATTTACATTTGTTTGACACTTTGAGGTTATATAAAAAAAAATCAGGGGAAATACTTTTGTACTCACCTGCATTTTCTTCCGCGACCCTTGACTACTTTTGTGCGTCAACATATTAAATCTAAATAACTTTTTTTATTAATAAAACTAAAAAAATCAAAAACGGAGGGGTTTTTTCATTTATTACAAATTTTAATTAAAATAACCATCTGTCAACATAAACAAGGACAACAGTTGTGAAGTTTGTCCGACTTATGAGTGACAGCGTTCGGAAACAACTTATAACATTGCTGAATATACTATTACCATTCGAAAAATGCAATTCTCATATCGACCAAGTTCGAAAAATCGTGTAGTTTTATCAATAATCAATTCGATCAATTAAAGAATATAATTTTAAAAATTAAACAGCTTAGCTTTAATGTTTTTCGAGTGACATAATTGTATACACAGTTTGTGATTTAATACGTGCATGTAACGAATTCTTTCCACAAATTATTTATTAATCGATGAGAACCAAAAACAAAATTATTTAATCATAGTAGTGAAATTTCGCTTCTTTAGAACTCTGTTAAAAGACGAAATTGAGTATACAATGCCTTGTAAGAAACTACTTATGTATAGCATTTCTTAGGTATAAAATTTATAATATTTTACAAAAGTCAGAGTACACATTTATTACACTGCAAAAGCAAGCGATTAACAATTATATAAATTTAATTTATGATATGCACTAAATTTAACTTTTCTATGCCGTGGGAAAGTGAAACATCCCGAACATCACTAAAGAGTAATGTAGTATTTTATTGTTGAATAAATTATTTCTTAATCAACGTCAATTTCAGATCCTTACATTTTATGTTTCCTCTTCTGCTGCAGATATTTTTTTGGAATAATTTTATTTTCCATCGAGTATTCCCATACTCCTCTGGTAATGAATTTCTTCCTCCACTACAACACATTTCGAAATTTTAAAAACCTCCAACGTTTTCTATCGAGCCTCTTAAAATATTAACACCCTTTCATATTTCCACAAAACGTCCGTGTATCTGCCTTCTTTTAATGTGTTCCTTTGCAAAAGAGATAACTATATATTACAATCACATATCAGCTATTATTTCATAAAATAATAAGCTATTATGTTTAATCTCCCGTGTTGTCTAAATTGCACAACAATTAAAGTCAATTCCAATTGAAACGCCTTCATAAAGAAACATCTTATGTCTTTATGTTTCCCTTGAATAATGAAAACACAGCACACTATTTTCTACAAAATATATTTTCAGAATAAATTGGCAACTAAATGTAGAATAATTTAATAAGATAAAAATTACCAAACAATTTTAGGCTGCTGACCACAGCAGGAGTTAGAGATTTTCAAAATGTGGTTAGAGAGGCACAACTTGTTAGGCGTGAGTTTTCTATCTTGAAGTGAAAACTTATACAGAAAAAGAACAGTCTAATTAAATAAGTAATATAACAAAATATATAAACGCTTTGAACAATGTAAAAAATGCTTCACCTAGAAATAAATACGATCTTATTTATAATAGAAGCTATATTAAACACTTCGTTGCTATTTTAAAGCTTGATTCAAAGCCACATGTAAATTTGGGATCATTAGTTATTTTAAAAGTATTTATGTTAAGCTGGCTAATGTATAAAATAAAATAGACGAAACTGTAAATGAAAATAACTTATGTAACTGCAAAATATCAAGAACTGAGGAAAATGGAAACGAATTAACGACAGCCCTGGTATATCGCGGTTACTGTTTCCATGCCTTATTGCAACTACCTAGCGTTTTATGTTTATGATTAGAATACTTGTCGCAATTAGAACTTTTTCCCCGTTTGCGGGAAGCATTAAACATATCTGGTAAAAAATATTAATTATCCTCTTCATCTTCAGCAATTATTGAGTTCTTTATAGCGGTCTCACGCTTGATAAGCAGTTGATTATATTGCTAAAATTGAAATAAATTTAATAACTATTTTTCACTTTTAAAAACTTCTACGTACTTCTTCATTTTTAATTTCAATAATTCGATGCTGTGTCTTGGGCGCCAGCTGACAACTTACTTGTTCCAAATCGTCTAACGACGCTCTTCTTAGCATCTAAAGAAATCCAAAAAATTATGTGTTTTATTTAAATACACATAGAGTTTATCTATTACAAAAACAAAATTATAAGCCACATACCTTCGCACTGCTCGTTGACATATCAATTGATTTACTATTGGGAGACGAAGATAGTTTCCGAATAGGTGATGGACCGTCTAAATCTAAATTATCCAACATTTGTACCATACTATGCCTTCTTGACAACGTAACTAGAGATTGTCGATGCTTCGAATGTCTGCCACCTTTTCCCATACGCATATCTATTGCTTTAAAATGATTCTGTATAGCTAGACCCAATTCTGGACAGGAATCGTCATCCATCTAGAAAAGCAAAATATATTCCTCGTTTTTATGTAATCCAAAAAAACTTACAATAACTTTTGATTCTTTAAACATTGAATATCCATCGCATCCTCCATACATGTAACTCTTAATACATAATTTATACATTTGATCTAAATTTAAAAACTCGTCTGCGACCTGAATGAGTTGAGGATCAATCCTCTGCCCAGGGGGTTTGGTTGGATCAAAAGCGAATGATATTCCTGAAACCTTTTGGAAGTACACATCAGAAACTCCATATAACGTAAAAGATTAAATGAACATTTACCTGAGGAAATCGACCCTCTAACTTAGGGTAAGCGGAAACAGCATTTTCCAAAGCTTCATGCAAAATTTTCCCACTAACCTCAAGGACGATTAAAGGATCTCTCATAGGGATTATATTCACTAAATCTTTCATAGTAAATGGCCCAGGCGGATGGACTTGATCTGACCGGAACGTCCCTGAATTAATTATCACAACATCTGCTCCAGTAGCAGCCAACACAACGTCACACACCCAATCACCCAAGTTTGTCTCTTTCGTTCTTATCATGAAAAATCTTCCGTCCAATTCGACTGAAAAGTTACCCAGCACTTCCGTCATTTTGGATTCAATCATTTCTGTAAAGTAGAATTTTATAAAAGCATATTTTTAATATTAATATCACATTTTAGAAATTGCTTAATTACTTCAAATTGAACAACTGACCTGAGTATTTCGACAATTCTGATTTAAGTGCTTCATCTTCCTGGTAAGATGAAGTTACATCTACTGCTTCAATATCTACCTTAATTTTACCATCATCGTTACGTGTTTTATCAAGAGTTATCTTTGAAAATTGTCGGAAGTCTGTACCAGATTTTACGATATTTATACCGTTCACCTATTCAAATAAATCAAACAATGCTCGAAAACTAATTTAAAATAAAAGAAAGTACCTCTTTAATCTCATATACATGATCATGTCCTCCAAGGATAAGATCAATATTTGAGCAATACTGCGCTAAATTAATATCATTTGGAGTCCTCATGTGCGTTAAAGCTATGACAATTTCACAGCCCTCGTTTCGTAATTCGGCCGCTAGTTTATTACCTGCCTCTACATAATCAATGTATGTCACTTCTTTAGGATCAATCGTTGGCAAAGTCTCCAGCCATTCCTTTTCTACCAGTCCAATTAATCCTATCGTCGTTTGATTATGATACAAAAAGTGTGTGATTTTTCCACCACCCAAAGGACGGCCTGTTTCATTGTCCACCACATTGGACATTAGCCAAGGAAAATTTGTTTTCTTTATAAGATCAGTTAAGACGTCCAATCCATGGTCTAACAAAAAAAAAAAAAAAATTCAATGAAAAGACAACATTTAGAAAGAAATCATTACCAAAATCATGGTTTCCAAATACTGAACAGTGTGTCCCAACCGCATTTAGAACAGGTACCATTTGCTCCCCATTTGTGTACGTACTAACTGAAATTTAAATAAGAAATGTAGAAAAACTTAATAACGTAGAGTATTATTTGAATATTGTACTTACGCATACTGGGCGAGAAGGCGTCTCCACTAAATAACACGAGCGGTTCTAGGTGTTGGAAGGATTTCATGGCGGTACAAAACCTTGCCGCACCTCCAATTGGTTCGACGGCCGAATTTGCATCGATATTGTAGACATCGTTGAAATGAAGAATCGTGATGGGTTTTGTTTCGGTCATGTTTGCAAGGGTTTTCCTCTTCCCGAGTTGACTTATGGGGGAAATGTTTGAATGTGAACTGGTTTTACTCAAGCCAAGAGAGCTGAGATCTCCGTCATCTGAGTCTAGATCTAGAGATTTTAGAAAATTTGGATTTGTGATCTGTAGTTGTGTCACTGCTCGTTTTCCAGCTTCTCTTACTTCAATAGAAGCCTGTAAAAATTTTCATTTTCAAATCTTTAGTATGGTATGTCATTAATAAAAAAATCGAGAGCAACTGAGAAAATTTTCAGTTATTAAAGTAATTTTTTAAAGCCGAATTATATACCCTGTTCGTATTATTGGTGTTTTATTCAGTTATTTTAAATATTGATAGCCCTTATTTTAAGTATTGATAGCCTAATGTCCGAAAATTTAATTTCAGCATGTTGCGAGTTTTATTTTATGTATATGCCTTGACTTGTACTTACTGTTAAAGTCACAATTAATGTTAAAAATAAAAATTCAAATTCAGAATAATAACTGAAAGGTTTAGATAAAATTTTAAAAGTATGGATTTTCAGTATCTGATTTAGAATAAAAAGAAGTATAGGAGTGCCTAAATCTCATTTTTCTTTTAATATTAACTTCTTACTGGACAAAAATCGTATTTTTTTATATGTTCATTAAGGTAGTATTTACAAGTCGCTAGTAGCATTTAGAAATTACTACTTTATTTAAAGGTACTTAATTTCAAATTCAGTATTATATAAATCAATATTATATTTTTTAGAATCCAAATTCGTCTTATATATAACTTGATCTTTAAAAATAATATTGTTTTTAAAATTTTTGAATATGAACATGAAAATGTTTTTAAGGATCAATACAAGAATTTCCTAAAGTTCTCTTTTCTGCATTCTACGAATTTTCAACCATACGATTTTCTGAAGAAGACATACTCATTTTTTAGTTATAGCTTTAGTTTAGCTTTCCTAATTTAGTTGAACCAGCCTGTAACGATCATATATAAGAATGAAACAAAAAGGTAAATAAATTCTTAAATCTTTATTAATATTGTGAAAAATTTTTCTTTCGACAAGTACTAGTAAATCACTAGAAAAGAAACCCTTTGACACCTACCCGTTAAAGTTTTCCCATATTAAAACAAAACCTATGTTAGTACTACACGGTCGTATAAATTTCTTAATCAAATTTTAGATGTAAAAATAACAAGGAAAAACACAATAATTATCATACAAATACACGATTCTGCGCATACTAATTTTAAATTAGTTTCCGTTAGATATTGCTAGAATTGATATTGGAGATTACCTGTTACAGATAAACGAGAAATGTTGGCTAATATGTCGAAATAGTTACATTTTTCTTAAAGGGGCTCCCATTATGATGAGTCAAAAAGAAATTATATTTAATTACAACCCAGTCTGTAACAAGATTATCTTTCATCATCGGTGAGTTCAATATCTCTGACATGGTCCATCAGCAGAAATAAAAAAAAATCAAATAATTCCTTAATCTATAAATACAGTTTTCGTCGTTTTTTGATATTAATTATTCACAAAATGGCAGGGAATTTAAGAAAACATTTTTACGATCGGACTATTATTGTTCAAGTTATTGATAACAGCAAGCAGTTTGGAAAAAGTTGTCTGGAGGAAAAAGCGATTAACATTTTAACCGCACATTTTGCATGTGTAAACTTATTCCTTTTTGTAAAACTATAACTCTGTCGTTTCTGCGAATATAGAACTAAAAATGTGTACAAATTTTCTTGAAACTGTTTTCCTGTTCTCCTCCCCCCCCTTTAGGAAAACTACTTTACTGACTGAGAATCGATTTTGGACACGTTACTTCCAAAGTAGTAATGGAGTCTCTTGTAAGTTATTCTGTTCTTTTAAATATAGGTCTTGTATATTTAAATAGAGCGCTACATGACAAAATTCTCCTGTATCGCATAAAATAACAAAATATCTTGAAGTAAACTCAATAAATTTACGAATTTTCTCTTACTTTTTAATCTGAACCTCGTACAGAATTTATATTTACAGTGTTTCATTTCATTTTCGAAGTTGTAATCCCTTTGCCCTTTATTTTAGAAATATATGCTTGAATTTTTATCTGTTAAATAATACCGGAAATATTTTCCGTAGCAGGAATTTGAATATGTTAACTTCTTAAATTATATATCGTTTAATAACTAAGTCTAGAGTGAAACCGAATCATTACCATATAAAAATAATAATAAAAAAAAATTTGTGATACATATTTTGCTACAGAATTATAACGAAGCAAAGTTAGTTTATTGCCAACTTAGATTACTTTATAAATAAATATGCAAACTTTTTATAAAGGTAAAAAATAGACAATAGCACAAATCAAGTTTGGTTACATTACATCACATACATACTACCACAATTCAATGTTAATTGAATGTTATAAATGGTTTGTGTGCTTTAAAACTTACCAGAATACAAACATTTATATAAAATAATCGACAATCTTTCACAAAATTTTTAAATTATCTTTAAATTATATTATAAACAAATAAACCTTTTTTGATAAGTTCCCGCCCAAAGTTAAAGAACACTCCATTATTTGAAGCTACTTTTAAAATATGAAATTTCCACTAATTTTAAAACAGCTATTAATTGACCCCATAGTATTAATTGCCCACATCTGATAGAGGATTTTATTAGTTTTTTTATTATACTATCACAAATCCGAAACGCGAACCGGAAAATTAATGGGAAAATTTCATAGTAATCAGTTCATGAAACAGCACCCGGCTGATAAAAGTGACCAAAACAAGCCCGGCACTTGATCGCGATTTGTTCATTAACACAATTCGTTCCGAAGAGCTTATAAATCAACTATGAGCTGTTACGGAGCGTGTCAACAATTTTATATGCAGATAAAAATTCGGGCTAAAAAACTCGTTTGAAACACGTTTTCGGGATTGTAGGCGATAATTTAAATTGACGCTGGTTAAACTATATCAAAATTCGATACACGAGTATTAACGAGACATGCTAGCTGACCCTTTAATCTCGAATTGTGAGCTAATCTAATAAAAGAGTGAAACTGGGCAGAAAATGCGGAGGGGTATTCTGGCCGTATTAATAAGTTAGAATTACAGATTTACAAGAGGCGTAGAGGAGTAGTGTGAGCCGCAGAATTATGCGGCCGAACGTTACAAGTATTTCGCACTTAAATAGCTGTAGAGCCAAAATCGATTTAATGCATCAGTATTTATGCACAGTGCGTACAGCTTCGGGCGACATATTGAGGCTTCGAATTATAATGGATGTAAAAGCTATTAGCTATTTGTCGTTAGTTAAGTGATCACAAATAAAAGGTTCAAACTTTGTAGTTCAGTGACCACAATTAGAAGGTTGTCGATTTGCATCAAATTAGTTGTGATTCATTGTGCTATTATTCGGTTACTACTAAGATTTAAGTAGATACACATTATTATTACACCAGATTATCAATTCCGGTAAACTGCTGACCTTGTCAATAAAATAATTCTCCCGAGGGTATCCCCCTTTTATTTTTTATTTCAAGAGAAGAATGTGTGGTCTCTCGGGGAACGTGTATAAACAAAAAATGGCAGTACTCAACCAAAAGTTGCCCATAATATCACATTGGAATCGTGTATGCGCACTGGCTCATAAAAACCAATTATTTAGTAAACTATCATATATATTTATTATCATGTTCCAAGAATGGTTTGTTCGATGTGTAACATAAACAGTGGAAAACACTGTAACTTATTCCCCTTTCTAACGAATATTTTTATGCTAAACTCTTAAGATAACCATTAATAACATTATAGAACATTGGTTCTATCATCAGAAACAGAATATCTTTAATAAAATAAATAAGAATAAATAGTAAGTAAAATGAATTCTAAAACTTTTTTTTTTTGTGAGAAAAAATAAACTACAACTCATTTCGAATTTGCATTATACTTCATTACTCTGTTTTTGGATAAGTTACACTAGGTGTTTATATATTTTGTTCTATTAACTCTAAATGTTTAATATCACGCCGTATTGCAAGCAAAATTCTTCATACACTAATATAAATGATATTTATTTTCCAGGTAATGAAAAACAGAAAAATGAATCGATATTTCTCTCTGCACATATGTAGCTTCAATGAAATGAACGAGTATAAAAAGCAAATAACAGAGCGATTTTGGTGTCGTGCAAGTAATATACAATTCAATAGGATTTTTTGCGTAAATGAAAACCTTGCCAGAATAATCGAAAATGTACTTAATTTTGTAGTTTAACGAAATAATCTCAACGAAAGCCATAGCGTAAAAGTACAATTATTATATTTAAAGGGATTCTCCACCTTTCGAAACATTAATCCCCAACATATGGGCTTGTAAGTAAGATAAAATACTTTTTAATATATTAATAAATTCATAAGCTTTTCTACTGCCTACAGTACATAATCTATGTTTCGCATCTTTTGAACATACTTTTATTTTTCTATATATTTTGTAAAGTAGCAAAAAAGCAATGCTTTTGATTTTTTAAATATATTTTTTCTCTCCCTATCAAAAATGAGATAAAGCCTTTTTTTCAATAACATACAATTCACAATGTTTAGTAGTTATTTAAGTAGTAATATTGTGCTACCTTTAGCCTTTTGATAAATCGTACTAAATTTTCAAATTTTCGGAAAGTTTGAATTGTTTATTCTAAATGATATCACAAGCATTCAACACGCTGGGGTCTAAACATGAATACAAATGAATTAAATTAATAAAATGAGTTATTTTATTGCAAAACCAAAACTGTTTCGTCATGTATTATTTATTTATATTCATCGAAGACCGATAAAGTGTTTATTTTAATTGTAATTGAATAACTAATAATAATAATGCACTTTATAACAATTATAACTCTATCTTTGTAAAATAACAAAAATCAAAATTTGCAAATACTTTTAAAAGTTTAAAGTTCTTGCAATAGAACAAATTACACAATTTTCATTAAGTAATCATATTTTTAAAAAAATCAAATGTAGTAAAAGACAATCTCTTTTTGAATATAAATCCTACCTTTTTTGATGGAAGGTAGTGGTTACGTTTCTACAAAATATAAATTTGGTTTCAAGAAGCAGGTGAATGCTTTTTCATAGGTCGTAAAAAAATGCAATCATCTCAAAATCTTTTAATAATATATGATGCATTTGTTTTCATTTCTTCCTTGATATCCGTAAATAAGTACAGGAGTTATTCTTAAGGAAAGGACGCAAAAGTTACGTGACAGAAAATTGCTCTTATTGCACGGTTTGACGGGAAAAGGGAACGTACAAAGATACGCAATATAATTTGGCCATGAAAAGGATAATCCCAGAATGTATCCCTTCGTGAAATGTAGCCAGGAAAAATAATAAGGATCTTATCATAGCTTGTACTAAGGCCATTAATCAAAAAAAACATACTCAAAGACAGGAACAGGTGCGATGAAAAATGAAAAAGGCACAATGAGTTTATGTACTGAGACGGCTCATTTTGCTTAAAAAGACATACTCCAAGTAATATTTACTACGTCGGAAACAATTAGGAGAGCCTTTTGTTATCATTTTAACTTATCTATTTACAATACCCTTTATGTTTACTCAATTTTTTTTATTCTCTAAATAGTAGTGTCACATTTTTATATTGTCAATTATAAAGAAAGAAATGATTATGAGATATTTTGGAAATTCCAGGAGGGTATTCCTAAAGCATTTCTTAAGGCTTTCGAGAAGATGAAAGCGTTTCGCAAAAATTTCGGCCAACAATGATGATGATTCACTATTGAAGTTGTTCATAAGGGAATTAGGAGGCCTTTTACCGCAAATTCCTCTTTATCTGAACAATAGAAGGAGGTAAAAGGTAAAAGAGTTCTTCCCATATTCCATGAACAGATAAATCGATATTCAGAACCGAATGTAATTATCGATAAGTGTGCATATTACATCGAATAAAATTAACTTAAGTGAGGAGCGTATCTTGAGGTGCTGAAATTCGTATTTTTACGTTTTCGTTTCCGAAAATCAATAAGCTTTTAACTTTTGGAAAACCGATAACGATAAATAAAATTTGTTGGGATCTATGAGATGAAACCTGATATTCAAAGGATTTATAGTTAATTGTTTTTAAAGAATAGAAAATTCCTATTTTGCAATATTTTTGCTACTTTGTCAGAAATTTCTATTTCAAAAATTTTAACCCGAAGATTGTTTAACTGAAAAGCCTTTAAAAACAATTCTAGATTTTAATTTATTTTGATTCAATCATATCAATGCATGTAATATATACAATTTTATTTACATTTGATTTTATTTTGTATCTACTATAAATTTTAAACAAGGTTTTTTTCTCAATGATTTTTTCAAAACTCTACACCTAAAAAATTCCAAGGCAAATACTTTTTAGAATAAACAATGAACTCATGGTTTGCATATATCAATTCTGGACTACAAACTGTATGTAATAGTCTAAAAATAATTGACATAACTAAAAATTATTTTCATACACTGCCAATGCAAAATAATAAATACAGTTTATAACCAACAAAAATTCCAAAATCAAACTTGTTTTCAGAACAAAAACTTTCATTTTCATGTATCATGAATTGAAAAATCTTTTTCTAGCATTCGGTCAGCTAGCCACACTTGTTGCTTCAACTAAAGCTTTTTATGCACAACCACCTGTCTCAAAACTCAGGTAGTGGTAATGTTTCCGAAGCATCTACGCGGCGTCCTTCATCTATTTATTTTGAGAAAAAGCTTTGGCATGACATGCGAACAATGTGTGAGTTATTGTACAATCAAAAGGTGTTTACTTTAACTTCGGCGTTAAATTGGGAGATAAGAATATCTCTCCATTTATATTGCTAAGCATTTTTATTTGAGATTATGGTTTACCCTATTACTACTAAAATGAGTTACGCTGTGCTTATAGTGACCATTGGTTTTTCGCAAAAGTCCAAATAAAATGAATATTATCTTTTGTTCAAATTATACAAAAATGTTATGAGGACTGCTTAAAAAATTCAAATTCATTAAGAAGTACGTCAAAAAAGGAATTTTATTTATTCCGATTTTTATCGTACAAATTCTTACTTATCGTCACAATATTTTCAAAAATACCTATACGGATTTATAAAATAATAAAATTTCATATTTTTTTATTACGCTAGAAATATATTAGGTGCTTAAGATCCACAAAATCAGAACACTGCAATCTTTGAACTTATTCAAAAAGATCTAAATTAGTTCAAATTTTCGCATAAATTGCATTTTTAAATTAGTAAACTAAACAAGAATAGTGTTTATAGTTGGATCGAATATTAAACATTTACACATTAACATTTACTCAAACAAATTTATTCGCGTTAATCGACGTTAACCGTCTTCCAAAACATTTCACTGCATAACTATTTTAAATAAAAAAGTTGAACTGGTATACTCTAAAGATTAAATACATTTTAAATTGTAATTAAAAACGTGTGTGATATCTAAAGAAATATGTAATATGACATTATTTTGCAATCATCATACCACTATATAATTTAACGAAAGTCCCTATTAGGATTATTACGTATGAACTAATCTCTATTTAGAAAATTATTTCAAACGTAGTTTATATTTTTTTATATTTGCCAACCTAAAACAAGTTTGAAAAAAATAGAATTCCTTTAAAAATAATAAGGTATTTGTTAACCTCTAATTAAAAAAATATAGTTCTTTTCGTTTTTGTTTGAATGGTCAATTTATAATAAAATTTAAAATATGTCGGCATTTTTTAAATGTAAAATCTACCACTATGGTCATGTTTTAAAAGCAATCTAAGATGTATGTAAGCATATTACAAAATAAAATAATATAAAATATTATTCTTTCAATAGGAAATATTATTTTAATTATTATTTTAATATTTTCTCACCTCGTTGTTGGCTTTTACTGCCGATTAATTCATACCAATTAGATAATTCTAATGCTTGTATTTCTATGTGAGATGTACAAACAGAAAGCCAAAAAAAATGTTAACTTATATAAAACATATTTTCTTAGTCGGTTTGAAGATTAATTATATAACAAAAATGACACCATACCTTGCCCGTCTTCAAATTGTAATTCGAAAGGTAACAAATAAAAACCCTTTATTATTAACCTGCATTACTTCTAAGATCATAAAACTTCAAGAAAGAAAATTAAAAATTATTATTATTGCGATTTTTTTAAAAATTACATACATTTTGGACAACAAATTTTCTATTAGTAAAATTAGTAAAATGTGAACATTAATTCCACTGGGTGACTGATTTTATTTAACTGACAAATTTCTTTGTAACCGGCAATTTAATTAAGGTATTTTGAATACGCTATATGTAACATAAATAATAACATCTTTAAGAAAGGCATTTACCTTTTCTGGGGGATATTTATCAAATCTCAAAACTGCATGGATCGATCTTTTAGAGCTTAAATCTTTGTCTCTACAGCTCCGCGGAATTCGGACATTTATGGTACCCGCATTTTAAATAAAATGATCACAATTTCGATATAAAACAACGAAATTTACTATAACACAAAAAAAAAGAATTGTGTTATATGAGTTTGATTACCAAATTGGCCAAAATATATATTTCCCAGGTTTACCTGTTTTAGTAAACACAATTGTATACATGTAGTAAAAATCAACAACAAAAGCAGTTTCCCCTATTTTATTGAGTTTAAAGTTCTCAGACGTATTTTTCGCCGGAAGGAAAATACGAAATTTTAAATAAAAGCGCTCACAATGATTTATGTTTTTATGAAAGCGAACTTAGAAAAATTTAGAATAATCGAGACAAGACTAAAATACACAAAAACAAGAATGTACACATGGACGACACATTCATAACACTCAGATATTTTGAAAATGACCTGCTTTAGCCATCCGACAACACTCTTAATTCCCTGGGTCACTTCCGAACTGTCGTGTAGAGCCGAGGAGCCGTTCTCAACCAGATCACCCCATTTGGAGCGCAATGCAGCTTGAGAGGCGAATCCTGCCATAATTTTGCTTGAATGGAAAAAAATAGAAATTTTGCTAGCATATAACCAAAATTTTGCGCTATTTAATTTTACCATAACGAACAACATTGAAAAATCAAAAGCAAGGCCAATTAACATTGAAAACGAACAAATATGTGTCTCGCAAGCCAATCAAAAAATCAAAAAAATAGAAACATATGGGGAGGAGGTTTGGACGAAATTAAAATTTATTACTTCATAATTTTGAGCCTGACGGTGAAATGCATCATGACAGTGTTTCACGGTACGATTGCTCTTCACGTTACTCGTTTTGAAATCAAGTTCAAGTACACTCGAGCCGAACAGCACCGTGCACAATGCGAACTGTGCTCACGGTCATACTCAGTTTAGCCCCAGTGGTCGACACTGTGCACTATTCGGTCAAACTACTTTTGCTCGAGACACTACAAAGCATCATTCGTAAAAGTGTGCTATGGTTCACTCCTTGGTCTATCTCCCGAGCTCTCTGAGTCCGCGCGCTAATCAGCTTCTATCATACTTCAAATTTGAATAGTTCCTTTAGTTTATTTTTGTTTCAGCACTTAATTCATTTCAATGTGGTTGCACCGTCCCCTGTTATGTGTCTAGACGTGATTTCGACGCGGCAATCCGATGTTGTCATACAAAGCTAAAAACAAATGCTCGGTACATTCGCTGATTTCGAGTAAAGCTTTCGATAGACGCAATGTCTAGCTTCATTCATCAACTTCTGTTATCAATAATTGGAATGCAAGAAAATCGCTTGAAATTATTTGAAAATATTTTCATTTAGCGATAACAATTGACGAACTACTCAAATGTGCTGAACCTTCAAAATTCAATCTTGGATATCAAGACATCCTTGCTGCACTTCTGAATGATAAAATTGTATAAATAACAAACTTCAATATAATTTAATTTGGCCCAATGGTTTCTTTGTTATAGCATTTAATTATTTGTTTATATTATACACATGTGATCTTTGTGAAAAAAAGGAATAAATATGCAAACCGATAAATTTTGGACTTAGTATGTTCTTCACTTCCAAAGAAATAAACGTCGCCATGAACAAAGAGCCAAATTTCTTTCGCTGATACATTCGCATCTACTAATAATTTTTTAAATAGTCAACGTAAATATTTATAAATACTGTTTAAAAAAATTGATTAAACGAAACTCAATTCTTCTAAAAAGGAAAGAACAGGAATTTAAGCCAAAGCCAATTTTTTTTACCAAAATACAAATATTCAATAAACACTTAATAACTTGAAGATAAACACATAAAATTATGCCCGCTATAATACACATATTCTATACTCAGAATACATCAAGTAAATAAAAGTGATTTCTATAAAAAGAGAATTATGGAACCTCCACAGCAATACCCAAATTTGACCTCAAAAGCTTTCAAAATTTGCTTTAAATTCTAAAACTGTGAGATTACAGCCAAAATACATACATTTAGTCTTACTTTAAAAAAGTCTATAATGAAATTTTCGAAAAAGTACAATTTTCTTGTAATTAAACGCACTAGAGACGTCAAATAAGTGAAAATGTATGATTGTTTCGAGTTGTGTATATGAAATATATTAACATAAATACGTGTAAGCGCAATAAATAATGATTGAACCAGCATCCAAGAACCAACTGGAAAATGGAAGATAATAAAAACTATTCATTTTAGAAGTGACCTAATACTTATTCGTTTTTTATCCATTTCGCCACTATACAGTATTATGTATTGAATCCATTATGTAGCTTCTCTGTCCAATCGTGATGAAATTACAGAAAAAGAAAAGCAATAAAATAAAAAGAACGAATTTTGGAATAGAACATTTTTTTATTAAATCGCTTCCAAAAGTTAATATATCTGAGACATTTCTAGTTTTTCTACATTTCTCTACCATAATTTCTTTTAGAAAATGATTTCAAATCTCATTAGATTTTCTTTTGTTGTTCTTCAGCTTCCTTTAATTTTGCACAGTTTTATGATTAAATAATTTTTCCCCGAGGGAATTTTATTATTATTTTGCAAATTAGACTACTTCTACAACTGGTCTAGAAGAAATACAAAGATAAGGCAAGATGAATTATTTCTTGTTAGTTTAAAGAAAGGTAGGCGTCGAATAATATTGTAGCTCCGCGAAGAAGCACATACGAACATTTACACCGGTGTTTCAGAACTAATTCTATGACTCTAGAAATGTAAAAACCTAGAGATTGAGAAGGAATTGCAAGACAGTCGACAATAGATATTTCGTTTTTAAGTAGTTTTTCTAGTGCCACCGTACTACTTATGTAACGATAACTTCAATCTACAAAAGCCTGAAAGTAATGTGTTCATTTCATAAAAAGGGATGTGTTTTAAAACCAGCGCTCTTTCCTTAGGAAGTAGTAATGCAATAATTTTCAAAACTACTTAACTTATTAATTACTTAAACAATGACTGCTCATGTATTTATATATTAAAACTTTATTTTCTTTATACATAACAACAAAATTTGTTTAATAAATTATATGCAATACGTACAAATGATCAAAATAAATATATCTTCTTCTCTATAAATTAGGATATTAGAGATATACAATAATACCCAACTTTTAAATTAAATTTTTTATTACGTAATTGTGAAACAAAATTAAAATAGAAGTATTAAATATAATCTAAGTTTGTATAGAATTTTAAAAAAATCAAACATTTCCAGATTTAAGGTCAGGATTGGGAATTCTTACTTTCAAAACTCATTTTATATTCTTCTGTTCTTCAAATTAATTCTGAAAAAAAGTTTTTAGACAAGTAATAAAATGATACAGGGTAACGTAAACTATTTTATTTTATTTAGTATCATAATTAATCGAAGCCTAATATGACTAAAATTCTTAATAAGTGTAAATTACAAGTTAATAAAAAAACTCTAGCGAATAAAGGCACCCTTAGAAATTCTTTTAAAATTTGTCAAAAAATAAAAACTATAGCAAATTTGAAAACAATTCAAATAAAATATAAAATAAAAAGCAATGTCGTCTTCCGCCAATTTACGTTTATTCTTCAGTTTTTCATGCCCTGCATGAGGCCTATGATCTCTAAAATCAATGTAAAGTAAAATTTTTTCTCTGTTTCTTATTTTATTTGGAAAGAAATATTTACCGATTTTTATGTCTTACTTATATATTTACGACATCACCCAATAATTTCAGGTATTCAGCAGCTAATGGATCATTTTCAAATAGAAGGCTATAACTTGTTGTATCTTTGCATGTCTATTGCTTTATAACATACCAAAACTAATCAACGAATTTGTATAGACTTTTGATTACTAAATAGCTCATAGAACAACTTAGAATATAAGCTCAGCCGAGATGGAAGTAATTAGGCCACTATCATACGAAGAAATAATCATACCTAATCAGGTCTTAGAGTTGGCATACTTTCTTATATTCCAAAATCTAGAAAACGTGACCCAATATCGTATATTTATGTTCATTTTAAATCTAATCATATTTCGAAACAGACGCCTGAAATCTCATCGTTCTCTCAGGTGATTTTTCCTCTATATATAAATTTTTCTAGTCTCGCAGGAAATCAATCAGACATTTTTCAACATCAAAAAGGAAACGCTACGTACATTTTATGATGTTCATACCAACTTACTGACGTCGCTTAAATTAATTAAGGCATAAAATACTGCTGATAGCGACAATGCCTACTCCCTTTTACAAAGTCTATATAGTCAACCGACCTTACTGCACATATAATGAAATTAAATGACCTAACCGTTTCAAAATAGTGCTCCTATCATGTACATTATTCTTTCGAGATGTTCCACTGTTAAAATTAGATACTGTGCATTGAATTGGAGAATAACGAGATTAAAGCGTGAATGCATTCATTAGATGGTATGGGCGGTCCACCGGTCGGCCTTGTAAGACAGACCACCAATCTTTGGGTTTTCCGAGCACAATTCCTGACCATGGTAGTTTTCCCAGATGGAAAACTACGACGTGCGTTGCATTTATTCAACCGCCGTACCGAAAGTGGAAAATAGTTCCCAATGCCAATTCGGAAGTTGATTAATGTGAAATATAAATAAGCAAGTTGTAACGCAACGCAGTTACCCAGGTATGGAAAATTGTGCGCAACTACTACGCTCCTCTGCGAAGGCCCGAATAGACGGGCGGGATATATTGTGTTTCTCTCGTAATAATCCTTTACAGGTAGAAGTAGGCAACCGTCTAGGAATTTTAATTATTAAATTGCAAAATAGCAAACGTAAAGGTAGCAAAATGTTTCGTTGCTCTAGGTACACACAGGTGCGAGTAAAGAGCAAGAGGATGTAGCACCATCGCAAAAGTTAATATTCGGTTGAGTTTTATTAACTTTTGGTGTCCGAGGTAAGGTAAGGGTTGCACGCCCCTCCACAAACTGCCACCCATCTTTTATTTTTTGGAGAAGATTGTGCGACGAAAACCCTCAGAACAGAAACAGAATGAAATAAAAAAAGAACGCAAACTACGATTCCATCTGAAACGGCTCAATAAATTTAATCGCACTTCGCTGAAGTGAAGAAGAAATTGCAAGGCGATAGAATAAGTAGATGTAAGCCAGGGGGAAGGGAAAGAGAGCAGCCAAGACATTGTGGGTACGCAGGCAGTGGGTAGAAGCGGCAAGATCAAGTGCTTAAGAAGTCGGTGAGGAGTTAACTAAAGGCGGCAAAGTGAAATTATCAAATTATCTAAATTACGCCAATAGACACTGAATTTGCTCGAATGATAGTTGCACAAAATACACGACAGACAGACAACATCGAATCCAAAGTGCGGATACAAAGCGGGCTAATTCATGCGAGGCGGTTGTCGCCGGTGCAGGTACATTGAACAAGACTCCGCTAGTATGATTAACTTTTAACAATTGGATTTTCTTTTGCTTACCTTTCCCGAAAGTTACTTTCTTTGCCGTGACAAAATTCCTGGTGGCTATCGATTGAATTAATTATTACTGGCGCACGTGTAGTAACTGCGGGCCTACTTCAGCTCTTGCACTCCACTAAGCACTCGGATTCACAAAAACTACTTCTGACTGCGGTCAGTGGACATTATTCAATGCACCGGAATTCTGCCGGTTTACTTCTTTATATAAGATTTAAAAAACTTATTGGAAACTGGGAACTCGAGAGATCTATCAGCGAAAAGAAACACCCACACCGAACAACTAAGTCGAACTGACAAAAATCAAAACAGCCGGACGAACTTTTCCAATTTTCTCTATGCGAAGTGTTAACAGAACTTACGCCGAGGAGAGGAAAAGGCACGAATAAGTGAGAGAAGCGCACTGCAAGTATGAATTGCACACGAAAGAGGATTTAGCAATGTGCAAAAAAGGATTTAGTAATGTGCGTGTGTGAAAATTTCGTCTCGGGAGATTTTCTTCGGCTCTCTTCTTAGGAGCTTTTGAACACAGGCAGTGGGTGGAAGTCAAATTTTTCTAAAAGATTCCATGCTGTCATGGCAACAATAGGAATTTAGAACGGTTGCATCAAAATGGCAAAAAACTAAAATAGGGACATTTGGATGTGAAACGGGGAACCAGTTAGAGAAGAAGTGGACTCATAATTCGAGTTAAATTGGTTTTTAAGTTTATAAAGTTATTTCAGAAATGGGTAGATCTATTTTGGCATATTCTATTGACTTTAAAGAAAGAGAGCTTTATGAAATTAATGTACTATATTTGAATTGACAGTTTTGATTTTGTTTTATTAAAGGCAATGAGTAGAAATTTTTATAAGTACTTTTCTGTAGGTCAAGGAGTTTTACTATTTTCCTTTCAAACTTCCAAATAAGGTAGAATAGTACATTCACATAAAACACATGGAAAGTTTAGTAAATATCTTATTGTATTTGTATTATTATGTTCATTATAAAATTATAAACAATAATGAATGAAGTTTTATTTCTGGAAAAAATCGCGCTTCTTTTGTGATTTTTAAAAGTCCCGCCTATTATTGCTGTCAATTAACGACATCCAGAGAATTTGAGGTTGTGTACTTCCTGTTATAGTTCCCGCTGACATTTCGTGTTTACAAATTCTCAACTTTGTTATGATTTAAAAAATGTCAGATGCCTGGGATGAAATTCAAGCGATCAAAAGCAAACGAATTAGCCTACGAGAAAAGCTTGAAAAGCGGAAGAAAGAAAGGCAGGACATTCTTTGCTCAACAACACTCCTTGCACCTAAAAGTGGTACCAATTTAAAACTCGATTGCATCGAGGAGCATTCATCTTCCCTCAAAATCGATCTTGGTGAGTTCCCCGTTCACCTGCATTAAAATTAATTTGATCTTTTGAATTTGGTAAATTCACAATTAGATTCCGACACCGATGTGGACAAGACGCTTTTCCAGATACTTTCAAATGCACTTCTACAACTTCCAGTGAACACGGTCCAGCTTGGCGAAAAACTAGAAAAAGCCTTAGAACGACCAGTGCAGAGGGAGTCAGTGATATACACAATTAAGAAACTGGCTGCTCAAGGAGTCCTTAGGTAATTGGCAAATATCCCTGGAGGCAACAAAAGTGTTAATAAATCCTTCCCTTGCAGCATAAAAAATGTAACAATTGGTAAGGAAACCGGCTTTGAAGTCATATTCGTAGACCACAATATTATTCTGAAAATGTATAAAGAATTCGTTTTGGAGAACAGTGGTCCTAAACTGGAGGAAGATTTTAAACGAAAATGTAAGTTATCTTTAAAAGGGCTATTTGATTAAATAGAATAGAAAGTGGCAAGGACCCTCCTGATATAATTACTTAGGTCTTGATATGGGAATCTATCTAACATTTCACTGCTTATTTTCTGTCGTGCTCAGATTTAATTAACATCATTCCGAACTGCTTATGAAATCTCTTGAGTATGTCGAATTTCACGCAGAATGTATGTAATTAAAAACATTCAATTGAATTTTAAAAATTACCCAATGATTCGATCGGTGTCAGTCCTTACCAAAAACAAAAAAAGAGCGGAAGTCTCTCGGAAATATAATTAGAAAATTCAATCCCAAGATTTTGTAGTATAAGGCTAAAATCATTTAGATGTTTTTGTTCTTCTGTTATCGATGTTAAGATTTAAAAAAAGTCTGGTTACATCTTATTTAAGTTTTGATTTATTTGCAAAAATGTTAGAAATTCTAATAATTAGGTATTTCATTTGTTACTTCTGTCATAGAACATATAATAGTTTTACGACTCTCTTAGATGAAAGTGAGGAAGATGATGATGAGAATTCCAGGAAGTCGTTTAAAAATAAAGAAAATGAAAGAAAAATTGCTCCAAAAGAGACCTCAAATGATGCTTCAGATATAATGGTAAATGCTCTTTTTATCAACTAACTTGTATACAATACTTAAGTTCTTTATAGTCCTTATTATCAATGCCTTCAACACGTGAAAAACAGAGTAAACAAGTCGGTGAAGAGATTTTGGAGTTGCTAACAAAACCCACTGCCAAAGAACGATCACTTGCTGAAAAGTTCAAATCGCATGGGGGCTCCCAAGTTATGGAGTTTTGTCCCCATGGTACCAAAGTTGAGTGCTTGCGTGCTCAGCAGGCAACTGCTGAAATGTCCACGAAAAAGAATCGAACCGAGGAGGATACTGCTGAGTCACCGGGAGAAAAGCAAAATAATCCTGAAGAGGCTTCTAAAGAACGGGAAACAACAGAGGAGGAAGCTGATAAATGTACAAAGTTGCATTTTAAAAAAATCATACAATCGCACACAGACGAGTCGTTGGGAGATTGCAGTTTTTTAAATACATGCTTCCACATGGCGACATGCAAGTAAGATGAGTCGCAATTTTATCGCAATAAATATGTTTGGTATTGCTTAATCTAGATATGTTCATTACGAAGTCGATGCTCATACTAATAGCGGTAATAGCAGTCGACATGAAAACTTAAAGAATTGTCAGGTGGTAAAGAGGACAATAGATCCTAGTGCGACACTTTATCCACCTCAGTGGATTCAATGCGATTTGAGGTTGGCACAGGCGGAGTTGTTAGATTGAATAATTCATTTCTGTTTCAATAGATACTTAGATATGACAGTATTAGGAAAATTCGCGGTTGTGATGGCTGATCCTCCATGGGATATTCACATGGAACTGCCTTATGGTACCATGTCTGATGATGAAATGAGACAACTTGGGGTTCCAGCTCTGCAGGATGATGGCTTAATATTCCTGTGGGTAACAGGAAGAGCTATGGAGTTGGGAAGAGAATGCCTTAAATTATGGGGGTATGTAACATATTCGTTTTCAAACTGAATTTACAAATTGTTTCCTGGTAACAATTCCACCAAGGTATGAGCGAGTAGATGAACTTATTTGGGTCAAAACAAACCAACTTCAAAGGATCATTCGCACAGGAAGAACTGGTCATTGGCTTAATCACGGTAAAGAACACTGCCTAGTGGGAATGAAGGGCAATCCGAAGAACCTAAATCGAGGTCTAGACTGTGATGTGATTGTGGCCGAAGTGAGAGCAACTAGCCACAAACCGGATGAGATATATGGAATTATTGAGCGACTGAGTCCTGGGACTAGAAAAATTGAACTATTTGGAAGACCTCACAATGTTCAACCGAATTGGTAAGAAACAAAGTAATAATAAATTTTAAGTTAGCTTTTTTATCTCCAGGATAACTCTCGGAAATCAATTGGATGGTATTCGCTTAGTTGACCCTGAACTCATTTCACAATTTCAGAAACGATATCCTGACGGAAATTGTATGGCACCAACTCAAACTCCTAAAAAGTAAAAGTTGTATGTTAAGAAGATTACAAATGTAGAACAAAGTAGAATTGTTTATTTCATATAAAAGAATTTTATTATTAAAGTGCTTAACCAAAACAAGTTGGTGTTAAGTAATTTTCTGTAACGTAGAATTATCTAAAATTAGCTGGCTCTGGAGGGATTATTCCAAAAAACCTTTTTATTTATTTGATTTTTACACGTTACAACCGCTAAGCAGTAATAAAAAATTCCAAAATTGAATCGTTGCCCAGAACAAAAATTCTTGATACAATTGATTTTACATTCTATAAAAGAACCCATATATATAATATTTCTGCAGCAATAGTTTGTTTTGTAGTTTTTCACAAAATCATGGTACCTTAAAATATTGAAATTTATTATAATCAATATTTGTATCTGCTGCACCGTGAAATAATTTGAAAATCATTTTTATCGCTCTTCTCAAATTTAATGCACTTATTAGAAGTTTTATTAATAATTGTTGGCGATATTGTCTACTTGTAGAATAAAATAACTCTATGTTTCTCGTTTGAAATTCCCTGTATGCTATGATAGATACTCATTGCACTTTTCGATCTTAGTATACAAATTGTCAGTGAAGACGTGTTTAGTTCTTTAAAAATCAAGTAACCTACACTTTTGGAATTATTTTTCCAGATTTTAATTTCTTTGTCATGTTTACATTCAGGAAATGGTTTTAACAAAAACTCCGCGTTGGGACCGAGATTTACAGGAGATAGTGCAAGATCGCCTTTATTTCCTATCTGTAGAGCACCTCGTTCCACACAAAGCGAATAATGCACTTTACATAACTGCTGATGGCTCTGATTATCCATATATTCGATCATATTTTGGACCGCCTTGTATATCTGATATATACAAATATTGCACAGCCATGAGGCATCTTCTAGTAACGAACAAGAAAAAAATCGTTTATTGGAGCTCTTATTTAGATTTGGAGAAGTATACTAACGCACTGTTTTTGGTTGGAACATTTATACTTCTAATTTACAATAAGGAGCCAAATTATGTTGCTTCATTTATTGAAATGATTGGAGGAGCTCGCATTGTGTAGGTTAAACAATTTATTCACATACATGTTAATCAAAAGAATTTATTGTAGTCCATTTCGTGACACTGTAAACGAAATAGGCGTGCCTTCTACTTTGGATATGAAATATTATTTTGCCGCTTTAGATAAAGCTTCAAAATTGAACTGGTTTAGTTTGGAAACTTTTAATGTATTTGCGTACGATAGTTTGTCAAAATTTGAATCTGGGGATATGAACTGGATAATACCTGGTAACTTTTATAAGTAGTGGACAAATTTAATTTACACTATATTTTGTCTAATAGGAAAACTTCTTGCGCTTTCAAGTCCTTTTATGTTTGTAAAAAATGAAAGTGTGTATATGCGGTTCTTCATCAATAACAATATTGTTGCTATTGTTCAACTAAATGAAACAGACTATAATAAAGAAAGGTAAGTAAAGTTTAATAACATCGAATTCAAATTCGAAGTTATCATTAAAGTTGAAATATACATTTTTACATTATTAGAGAGAACGGAAGAACTACGAAACTCGTTATGTATATAAACTTCTTTAGACTATTGAAAATTTACTGCAAAATTTTAAAGGCATAAAAAATTCATAATACTCAAAATTTGGCGATCATTACAGGTCAATAAGACTAGGTTTAGAACATATCAATCGCCAAATGCATGAAGCTATAATCTATACTTCTACTTCTGTAAACTTTCATCGCGAATTTTGTTAATGTTAAGAAGTAATATATCCCATCAAATTCTAAACGAAGTATTCGGGACCATGTAATGGAATAGTTGCCGAGAGAGAGCAGGTAGTTATGCACTTTACACTAAGAATATAAATATAGTGAATTTCACTAGAAAGATTATTGTAATTGTTGATAAGGAAACAACAAACATATGAAAGTACGATAGTTCCACCCTAAATACATTACAGATTGGTTGCTGTTTGAATATTATTTGTTCTTAAAAAAGAGAAAAAAAACTTTAAGGGAAAATTTTTGGTGTAATTATATTTAAGTTTGAATTAGAAATTAATTCTAAATACCTACCTTTCAGATTCCAAAAAAACGGTATCCGCCACCACAACTTATTTTTCCCTGATGGAACCGTACCGAATAAAGCGATTATTAGAAGATTTATCTCGATAGTAGAATGTACATCAGGTGCTATTGCTGTTCATTGTAGAGTAAGATATTTCTATTAACAGTAATAGTGTTCTCATTGATACTTCATTTCATAAGGCAGGCTTAGGAAGAACTGGAACACTTATTGCTTCCTACATGATACAGAACTACCAAAATTTCCATATGTCAGCTAATGAGTCAATTGCCTGGGTAAGATTGTGTAGGCCAGGATCTATAATCGGCGTTCAACAAAATTATTTAGTTGAAAACGAGTCATGGCTGAAGGAAATCAAAGTTCATTGTGATACTGAATCAGATTTGTGATATGACAAGTTAAATTTGATGTTAAATTAAGGTAAATTATCTTTGCAAACATGCCCATTATATATTGAGAAATTAAACATGAATTTGTATCTCCGTTAAATGGATGGATGGAAAAAGTTTGAATCGATGTAGAATTTTAATTATAAAAGCTGATATTTGTTTTTATTGCGGAAAATTTCTTATTATGCCTTTAGATCTTTATGGATATTACTGATATTTTTGGTTTGAGTAGAAACACATCATGCAGATGCAAAGAAATTTAATGCTGAATTTTTACATCGTAAAGTGGTTCCTAGTCTTATGCAGAAAATGGAATGTATTTTAAAGTAAAAAAGCAGCTAAATATTTTAATAATGAGACGTAATGTTAGCTATTTGTTCGTTGGCTTTTTTGCTTGCACTGTTGGTGATAGCACATGATTTGCTACCCACCTTAGTCATGCTATTGTGTTTAAATACCTTAACATTGAATTTGTACATCTTTCCAATATCTTAAGATTTTTGAAAAATCTACAAGATAATCTTTGAGATTTTCCATATAAGGTGATTTTAAAATTGTGGATTTAATTGTAAATTGTGAAAAAATTGTACTTAAAATCTTATAAATTTATGTGGCGCGCACAAAGTGACAAATTTTTAAACACATAAAATAATGGATAGTGTCTCCGAAAAACCATAAAAAGTTGCGTTTACAAACTCTGAAACCTTTTTTTCATAATCATAAGTTTTAAAATAAAGAGGAACATATTCTTACTTGCCTATCGTTCAGTACTAAGGAAAATCTTAGATTTGTAACTTCTGGCTTGAATTTCATTCGATGTACCAGTATTTTTTCAATAAATAAAGGGGTAAAGTTTTCATCAACTGGAATTTTTACACAATTTTTACGTCGTGTGTAAATACTTAAGAAAATTAACTTTCTCTATTATTTATTTTGTAAAATTGGTTGTCAATTATTATTAAATATAAATAAATTATTTATTAGACGAAATTTTCATTTCATTGCATATTCTTAATTTTATTAAGTTTAATGTTTGGTATGCAATATGACTTATTTTTTATGACTAATGTTACAGTAAATGAAAGCAATGCGAACATTTTGTCACCAAGGTGTGTGTACTTACGGCACAGGGCGATTACTTAACAAACTTAAAAGAAAGTAAAGATGGTTTTTAAGAAAGCAGAAATATATTAAGCCGACAGTGATAAACAGAAACTTTTGTTACGATAAAACCTATATTCATATTTAAATAGGATGTAACAGTAATTGCAAAGTGATCACTATGTACAAAATAATTAGTCAAAATTACTTTATTTTAAAAAATAAGAAATCACAAACGAATTTGGAATACTCATACTGATTGGATTGGCTTATATTATCCAAGGCGCTTACTGTATGGAATCATTCGTTATGCTAAAATCGACAATACATGTAAAAATAAATATTTAGCGTAGTAAAACCTATTATATTAAATACATTCCTCGAATATACATGATTTCATCCTAAAAGTACTGACAAACTCATGCTGGATCGTTGAAAGCTTTAAGCTTAAATATCGACAACTGGTCCTCCTACAATTGCATCTCCCCGAATACTGTCAACACTGGAGCGGGTATCAGATCCGTATCCCGAAAAACCGCCATTATCCGAGACTATGGATTTCGTGCGAAGAACATCCGCTACGTAGGACGGGGCTGGTGCAGCAATATCAGTGATGCTCGGCCTTTTTGTGGTGCATCGTTTTATTGGTGACATAAAGGTAAACAGCGTTAAGGTAAGACATAATGATATGATTAAAACAATTGCTCTAGCGTCCAGACCCTGGCCTCGAACTGCAGCAAAGGCGGCCATTATCGTCAGTAAAAGTACCACAGAGAACTTTGTCATTGTCACTGCTGTTGAATGGATTTTACCACCACTCTGGCTGATCATATTACTGGGCCCATATGCGAAGTACAAATTATGTCGATCAACGAAATGCTTGAAGCAAATATAGACCATCGCAAAGGGCATAATCAGCGGGCAAGCTACGCTATATACAATGCTTATTGTGAATACTAGTAGGGTCCACGCGTAATGGACGCCAAAGGGAAACTCTATTAGAATTGACTTTCGTATATATTGCGTTTCAGCTTTCGACTTCGCCGTCAGTATACTCCAAACATACACAATCAGCTCGGGGAATCGAATAAGTTCGAGTGCTGTACCAATAAAAGCAGCAGTTATGACGTAGTTAACGAAGAACGCACCTTTATCTGGAAGGAAAATACATTCCCATTTGTACTGATTCTTTCCACTAAGGGTCCATTCTAGTAATGCTTGCGCACTAGTTAAGCCAAGCGATGGAAGAATAATGATCATAAAAAGTAAATATCCAAAAGTTTTTGTCATGATTGAATAATTCTGCAACGACCGTGTCCAGTGTGACAACCACTTGTCTGAGAAGGTAACTATCACAGGCATAAGTGCTGATAATGTCCATAGCATTAACGTCGGGAGAAATTCCGAGATTAAAGGGCTAATTTTTGAGAGTGATTCGTGTCCCTTTGATAAGGCAAATGTGTCAAGAAGATTCACTATAATTGCTGGAGTTGTGAGGAAAAATAGAACAAGAAATAGACATATATTTACAGCTGCCCACTTGATATACCATTTGCTAGTACTGACTCCTAAGTTCTCCCAGTAGATATCAAGTGGCGATGGTGCAAATGTTAAATTCCATTCCCGATAGGTGCCTGGACGAAAGTGCATAATAATATTTTGAGCCTCTAATACCGTTGATACTGTGATGAAAGCAATTCCAAGGGGCTCATTCAGCGCAGATGCCCGCAGCCTAGCAACTTCTCCTGCTAATTTTGTTTCTTCCTGGACATAGTAGTTATAGGCATCGACTGTTTTACAACTGCACAAATTCAGCTTCACTCGCAGAGCACTTCGATTCTTATAGTGTTCACAGTATACTCTCGCTTCGACAATTTTCTCATATTCAGCATTTTTGGAAAACAACTTGGATATATTGTAGGCAAGTTGAACGTCCTCAATTGTTACATCCGGAAAAAGTTCTTGCATATAGTTCCTAATTATTGTTTTGTTACGATCGCTTGGCGATATATTAGTAGCCATTATCGTCCGTGTCGGAGCCTTCTTAAAAGCATTTCTACCCGAAGATAATCTCATTATTAAAACAACCAAAGGGACATAAGCTATTGCAACAAAAACATGAATCCACAACAGAGCTGAATTCGGTTCCAAGTTTGATAAAGTTGTATGACCGAAAGAGTTAACGTCTCCATTTAAAGTCCCTTGGAAATTAATTGGCAGAATAACAACTAATGAAACCACTGTTACTACTGCCATCACTGTCATAACGTGCTGTTGAAATGAAAGGTAGTGTACAGCATCCGGACCGCTATGCATTAATATTTGATCCTTTTTAAGTTTCAATGTAACTAGTATCCAAGAAAAGACACCGCGATCAGTTTGTGTATTTGCTGGATTATTTCCAGGCTCTAGAGGAACGTCTTCACTTCCTTGTGCATAGAAAACCTGTGTCCACCGCTTCTTCCGTCCATTTGTATTTACTAACGCTAAACGGCCATAGTCCCATGCCTGGTGTCTTAGCACTGTGAATAGCAATAATAAGAGAAGCCAAGCGATTACGTTGAGAATTAATGTTTCTGGAATTCCTTCATATAAATTAAGAATAATTGTTGTTTTATTATTGCCTCTTATCATGCAATTCTCAGCACTAGGAGTATATGAAATGTTCCAGAGCACATCCATGTTTACGCCTAAAATATAAAATTAAAAGTACTTTGTACATAATGTAAATTGCAGTTTTCTCTTTATATAGTCATATGGCTCGCAGATGGGTTATTTATTTAATATTGTATCACGATAAAAAGAAGATATTTTCAATTATAAAATCTTACAGATGTATAGCTGTAAACCTTGACTAAACTGAAATCAGGACAATACTGAAGACGGAATTGCGAGGATATAGAAACATTCTTAGAAAAGGTCATAAGAGACTATCAAAATCTCGTACATCAGAAAGAAAGATTTATTACAAGGGATACCGTAGGAACCGATCAGAAGACGCTATTGTTTCTTATATGTATTAAAACTGAGCTCCGAATCTCCGCCATCAGTCGATTATTTGGTACTTGGGATACATTGTTGAGAAGAGGTGACGATGGTGAATTGAAATCTGTTATAACTGACAAACATAAAATTTTAGTAACATTCGCAATATGTTCGGGGCTTATATAAGAGAAATAAGGAATTTCATTTATATCAATTTAGTAGTTACCGAGAAATTTGTGAAAGTTGATAAGTAAATAAAAAACGATATAACCGACTTTCCATATATTTTTAAATTCTCAATGCAATGAACACTCATCCAAATTGCCCACACCTTACAAAATTCTGCACTAAACAAAATACGAATATATTGACTACCTACTCGTTTTCTTCAGTTTAGTTTCTAAGCA
The DNA here is from genome assembly GCA_001932985.1 of Proctacanthus coquilletti. Classification (NCBI taxonomy): domain Eukaryota; kingdom Metazoa; phylum Arthropoda; class Insecta; order Diptera; family Asilidae; genus Proctacanthus; species Proctacanthus coquilletti. The sequence goes on from MNCL01000089.1 coordinate 237,771, forward strand.
AGGCAGCAACTTGTAAATCTTGAGAACCTAGGAACAGTTTTTTTCTAAATATCAATACCTCTCAAAAAGACATCTAATTACATTACATAAATAGAACTAAACAAAATGACTGGACTACAAAAATATGGCTTAATGCGATTAGGGTCCAACAGTTTTAACAAAAGCGGAATAAAAATAGCCGATTGTTTAATTTATGAACTTGTTTTATGAGCTCGTTTGATACTTGATTAAGAACGTCTAATATGCAGTATCTGAGGAGTCAGACAAAGTGTTATCTGCACATGATTCAAACCAATCACAAACTGATTCAGATAATGAAATTGTCATTAATAGGTTATTTGGAAAACTGAAATTGTAATCATTCTGCAGGCCTGAAATTGTATTTTTCGTTTCGACTCCTATTATGACTCATTATTTTAAAATAAAACTTGTAGCATTTATCACTAGGAATGAAACTGGTAGTTTGACTGACTGCACGTGCTGTAAACAAAAACAAATAAAAATGCGTTGAATTTTTGGCAGTATACTGTCCGCTGATCTGAAACACACTAGTTCAAGAGAAAATTAATTCCATGGAAAATTTGCTGCAGATAAGAGTGCTATCACTGATCTAATTCCAAGTAATTCAAGGCAAATACAAATCTGCATTAGAACTTTCTAGGAGGCATTTCCTTAAACTAGTTACTTTAATTAACTACCGCCAACATGGTTTTCCGCAAAACGACTAGCTGCACTCTACAAGTCTTTCTTTCTTATTGATCCCTGAACATTGCATAATAAATTCCGTCTTCGTTTTCCTCACTTTCTGGTCTAATGCCTTGATAGCTTTTATTTGCCAACATTCTACCGATGGTCTTCTTTCTTGCAATTACCGAATCAAGTCCGCAAGACACAACAGTCGTTCCGCCTCTCAAGGCCCCACTAGGTCTGACTGCGGATGACTCAACCAAAGATTGCTACGTTTTTACAACATAGTCCTCGTCATTACTGTGCAAATATTTAACTGATAACATGCCACCTTACGTAGAGAAAGTTTCTCCTTTTCAGAAGCTCGGATAAGAAATGAGAAAGTTCGGTCGAGCGTTGCAAAAATAGAGTTCGCAAGTGGTTACAAAATTGCCAACAGACAGCAGCATTTTGTGACGTTCCTGACGTCGACACATCAAATAAACAGCTTGCACACGACCTGGACAACTTACCTTTCTTACGAGCAGATAATCCTTGATTATTGCGATTTAATCACACTTTTCGGTAGAAAATGCACATGACGTATGTTTTGACATCTTCCTTGCTGTAAGGAAAGAGACGTACTAACGCACTTACCTTAATTGGACTAGAATTTATGTTGAAATGTACCATCAAGCTATGAGTGCACAAAAGTGCTGCCAGATTGTTATATAATTTATTTGTGTAAGAGGTCTGTTTTAGAATGTTTTTCCTAAACGAATTTGTAAAACATTTATAAATAAGACATTCTGTCTGTCTTAAAATAATATGGACGAAATGTTTTATAAAGTGATGTCAGAATATTTTAATTAATTCAATTAATTATTAGTTAGTTTGAGAAAAGACGAGTTTTGCTATCGCTATACTGGAGTATGTTTTTACTTATTCTTTTGAGTAGAAGGGTAAACAATTTAAATGATTATTAAATATAGTTTGATGTTGTTCCCAGCACAAGAATCTGAGAATAAAAATATATTTATTTACAAGTAGAATAATTTTAATATTGTGTGTGTTGACAAAGATCTGTAGAAGAGTACCCACTGTATCCTTCGATAGCTCAGTTGGTAGAGCGGTGGACTGTAGGGTGATAAGAATTAATCGTAGCCATCCATAGGTCGCTGGTTCAAATCCGGCTCGAAGGAAGTGATATTTTTCCTTTTCCACTGGACATCAAGCTCGTACTTCTTTTTAAGAATGTGTAGCCTGAATTTATTTTTATAAACAATTGTGTTTAGATATTTTCATAAACAGAGAACAGAGAAATTATGAAGCTCTGAGAGCCATCGTCTCATCATCAGAGAAAGGAGCGAGGGATGGCTATATCTGTCCAATTTTTGGCGATATGTAGGCAAATGACGGCGGTAGCCATCCTGCATGCTTTCTTTAATAAAAAAAGAAGCATTATTAGTACGGAGTGTACTTATGCATTTATTTGTTAATTCTTCAGTAATACAGCGAACACAAAATTATGTAACATTCTAGATAACAAGTAAATGGATTAATGATTTTGTGTGCGATTTTTGGAAAAATGTGATAATTTTCACTTTCCAACATAACTGGCGCTTAATTTTCTATGGCTGTAACAAACGATTAAAAAAGTAGCGTTTCTGGGCATGTTTTTAAAACTAAGTGTGTACGGCAACGTTTTAATTCAGTCACTATATAATAAAGGGTTAATTATTTTAGCCGGAGTCATAATAAACGAATACCACTATATCGTACTGTAACCGCACATCTGGAAAATATAACCCATCAAAACGCACTAACACGCAACCATGCCTCTGGCAAACTGATCCACGTCTCAAGAATTTGCTCCACTTTATACCAAGCGCTCACAACATTCATGCAAACCACGCTCAACCATTCATAAACACATTAATCCCTAATTATTGTCGGCAATAAATCTATCCGCGGCCTGCAGGCACACACCCTTTGGAAATTCCTTTTAATTTTTATATCCTTTGAGGCTCCATACGGTTACGCATGGTTGCGAGAAGGCCCTTTTGTCGGGCCCCTTACTACTTCTGGATAATGGTTACAATATAGTGTAATTTATAACGCTTAAAAAATACCAAATCGGGATTTTTTGGAAACTATAACGAATTTTAAAATCAATATCAATCTGAAGTTTTTTCAATTATGGTAGTTGTTGTAAAAACCTTTTTTTAAAAGCGTAAGCTTTCCTTAAGAGACTCATATCTTCAAATTTTCTTTATTTCAAATGCAAGAGGTATTTTGAGAAAATAAAAATAAAAACAAATTAAATTCGCAATATTTCTTGGACATAATTTTTTCTTGTACAGTATTTAATCAGCACAATTATACAACACATTACATTAAAATTTAAGTTTTTAAACAATTTGACAATAAAAAAATTTGTCTTCTTATTTTAGACCTTACATTTGCTAAGAGCACTCCATGCTTCTTGTGACGTTGGATGTAAGTGAATAGCACGCAATGCTAGCTTATGTTGTTTTTTTCTGTCCACATGTCTCATTGCTTTACTGGCTAATACCAAGCATTTGGAAGCTTCCAATGATGTTTTTCTAAAAACAAGAATGTAACTAAAACACTCTTTCATCTAATAGCACTTTAGAAAACAAACCGTTTGTTCTCCCTTAAGCCCAAAATCATAGTACTTTGGGCAATTTGACACGATGCAACTAAATGTCGTTTCGATTTGCGATAATTTTGAAGTACATAATTTGCTAAAATTCCCCGTAGTAACGAATTGTCCGGAAAGGTATGGACACGCGAGAGAAGGTGTATAAGTCCTGTCCTTACTTGATTCTAAGGAAATAAACATAAAGAAAACATCATAGGAAATATTTCTATGCAAAATACTAACATTTGCTAAATAAAACTGTGAAGTCAAAAAGGCAATATTATGACAGTGCTCCGGGTCATTTTCATATTTCCTCAGCTCCTCCAGGACAGTTTCTGACAATTGAAAATCTTTATGAAGGATTCCCAAAGCGCAAGCAGCATAAAACGCTTGTAATGGAGCATTAGATAAAACAATGCTAGATTGATAAAGAATTAGGTACGACTAATGTGAAATATGTAAAAGTACTACCATTGATATAACAGAGTTTTAGTCTCATTTTCTCCGTTAGCCATATAAAGCATAGGACACATTGCTGCAAGTATCACTGCCTTTTCTTCTTCACTGGAAGCTAGCCACTCTAGAGCAGAATTATATACTTCGTAAGATTCTGGATAGCGTTTATCATTGAAGTAGGCAAGAGCCAAGCCGGTTGTCGATTTTACTGATGCCTCAGAAACTGAATTGAATGCTTCGATAGCTTCTTGGTTTTGTCCAGTTTTTAAATATGTAAAGCCAAGATTGCAAAGTAGTTTATCTTTTTCTGCAGTATTCTCACAGAGTTTAACAGCCATTTTATATGCTTTAATAGCTGTGTTCCACAATCGGGTCTTCACATTTAAGAATCCAAAGTAGGAGAGGGATTCGACAGAAGATTTAATATCTTCAGCACTTACGTACCTAAATTATAAACGATGAACATTTTTCAAACAAACAAATAGAAAATAATATAATTTACCAATTAATTGAATCCAATGCTACAGAAATAGCATTCATTTTCTCAATAGCATACTTATAGTTTGGATCCTTTAAATTTTCTGGATTAGATAAGACAGAACACACCCAATGGGCATATCCTAAAGCCGATTCGACATGGAATTCTAATTGAGTACAGTGGCGAAACAGATCCATTGCTTCGTGATTGTATGCAAGGTTTTCTGCTATAATGGCTTGCCCTATCCAACCATTAACGAATGACGGATTTGACTGTTGTGCCTTTTGCAACGCTTGATTAGCAAGTTTAATAGCGTTCTGTTTTAGATAGAGTATGCCTAGATTTGCCCATGTAACTGCAGACTTCCTATCTAATTGAAGGGCTTTGATGAAGCAATGTTGTGCAATAGCAGGATTATTGATTTCTAGAAAATAAATGAATGTATTGCATTACAATTTAAAACTAATTAAAAATAAATTAGAGTATTCCAGAATTTTCAAGAAAGATAATAGAGAACAAGATAAAAACATTAGTTTTCTTTTTTATCGAAGTACCAGCAGTTATAAATTCACCTTTTGTTGCATAAATAACTCCAAGCAAATTCCAATTTTGCCATCTAGCTGGTTCCACTTTTATTGATTGTTTACATGCATCCAGCGCCAATTTCAAGTATTGTTCAGCCGAACGATCTCCTTCGTATACTGTACCAAATTTATGATAACACATTGCAAGCTCGTGCCACAAAAGTGAATTTTCCGTTTGTAATTTTACAGCGCACGTATAAAATCTTAAAGATATATAAGTAAAAATTTGCAAGTTTTATTCATGAAGTACCTTGCGGCAAATTCAAATAACTCCTTTCTATCTAAAACAACAGTATCTTCCTCCCGTCCAGCTAGTTTTCCTGAAACATTTAAATACGCTTTAGATGCTGGTAAACAAGCAATCATTACAAAAACATTTGCTATCGTTCTCCATAGCCACACCATATTTCTTTTCCCAACTAGGAAAGCTCTATAAAAATATTTATTTAATGTATTTTTTTGTAATGTTGTCTATGTTTACTTTTGTAGATGATTTGCAGCTTCCTTAAGGTGATCCTTGCATCGTCCTAACAGTCTTTGTGTCAGCAAACTGTTTGCTAAACCATAGTGGGCCTCCGCTGCTCCCTTTAATGCCGGTAAGTAGTCAGGTTTAACATTCAATAGATTGTCGAAATTCTTTATAGCATCAATATACATCCCAAGAGTCTAAAACGTTCATATGACATCTAGTAAATTGCCTTTTAATGCAGTTTAAATATTTACCGATTCTATAACTGCAATTTGAAGTTTAGCATAACAATTACTTCCATCTATTTCAAGGATTTTCTGGAAAACCTTCATAGCAGAGTTAAATGATCCTCTTTGATGATATGCATCTGCTAGCCCTTCCCAACATCGTATATTTTGTAAATCATATCGCAGTGCCATGCGGAAATAATAAATTGCCTATAAACAGTTTCTTTGTAAAATTCATTAACAGGAATAAGAGTAACTTACTTCATCAAAGTTATTTATATCAATATAATGCAATCCTAATCGAAATAAAGCCCATTTTCCTTCAGCGCCGTCTAAATATTGTAAAGCATTTTTCAGTATCACTTCGTTGAGATCCTATAATTTGAAATTTAAGTAAAAAATCTGTATTTGATTAATTAAATTAAATTAATTATAATTAAAACAATCAACCGATTTTATTTCTATAATAAAACAAACGTAGGATATATTACGTTATAATTCTGATGAACTAAATATTTAACCAATAATTTTAACCTTCCTTAAAGAGAATATTTAATTATTAAGAAAAATTTTAATAGAACAAATTAAATTAAAGCTTATATTGAATTTGCTTGGTACCAAAAATTAGCATATTGTGAATTCATGATCCAAATCTTCTAGCAATAGACTAAAGTATGGCCTATAGTTTATATATTCTGCTATCATGGCAAACTTACCCATTCCTCCTTATTTTTGTAAAGGGTGCTGAGTTGAACAACAGCAAATTCATTTTGTGGATTCAAACTAACGCATTTCTCCAAACATTTCCTAGACCTTACAGTATCGTTTAGAGCAGCATATACTTGCGCCAAATACAAAAAGCATTCAGAGTAGTACGGCCTGAGTTTGGTTGCTTTCAGTAACCAATCGAGCGCATTTTTGTAGTTCCCCATAAGCAAATAAGTTTTCCCTTTTAAAAAGTTAGCCTCAAAGTTATTTTCGTCTACTGCTTCTAGAATTTCAATTGTTTCATCAGGGGAGCTGAAATTGAGAAAAGAAATTCTACTTTAAGCTTTAAGTGTGGTTAGAACAGCAACAAAACCTTGCGAATTCAGCTTCTATCGTTTTAACCTTTTGATCGCCAAAATTTCTTATCTGTTCTAATAGTTCAGCAGCACTTTCTTTACGTTCCAAGACAAGAAGTGATCTATACGTAAACAAGATAGATATAAAACCATATTTACACATTCTTAGATCATTTACCTGGCAAGACAAGTAAGGGCTTGTTCATTTTGGTCTTTGAGTAAATGTGATAATTTTCCCGTGAGAATATCAACAGCTTGGGCAACGTTATTGCTTTCTTTTGACTGAGACAAGCACAACGCCATTTCTAAGGAGTTAGGATCAACTTGCTTTAGTATATTTGCAGCTATCTCGAAAGCGCCGAGTTTCATGTAACAAATTGCGAGGAATTCTAGGGCAATGGGTAGTTTTGGTTGTATATCCTTTAATTTACGTAAGATATCCCTTGCTTGAACGTACTGTTCAGTTTCAACTAGTTTTATGCCCTTAATTAACAGACCTAAGTTCGAATTCGGGTTAATTTTCAGTAGGCTTTCAAAGTAATCTTCAATCGGTTTTTGCAAGCGTTTTTCAATGAAGCTGAGGTCTTTTTTATAATTCTCGCTATAAACCTTACAAATCCACTCCAAAGGATACGAGCAGTCAGGATATTCATCTGACATGACACAAGCCTCCTCAATTAGGGCCTCCAAGTCTTGTAGCTTATAAAGGTGCTTTAGGTACCGTTTAAAGTATTCTATTCGATTGTCGAGTTGTTTATCTTCCAAGGCTGCTTTAAGAGCCGGTCTTAACTAAAAGTAATATTAGGAATGAAATTTATCTCAATTATTGCACACTTACGAGATTTTCGAAATCTCCAGTAATAGCATTTTGTTTTATTAAAATTCTCGCTAGATTTCTTCCAGCAGATTTCTTTCGTTTTTCGGTGTCCTGTTTTTCATATTCAGTCTTCAAGATTTCCAAGCAATCGTTAACATTTTTACTGTAATTTGCAGCCGACACAATTTTAGTATGATAATCCTCGAATTTATCACTAAAACCGAAACTTAAATTGTGTGAATTGCACAAGTAGTCCCTGCTTACGGAACTAGTTTCAACAGCTTCCTAAAAACATCAGGGAGTTCCTCTGGTTCGGCACAATTGGCTAAGCCTTGCAAGGCGAGTGTGTTGTCATTGGAACACGTTGCAGCCTCCCGTAGGTATTTTGCGGCCTTTAAAAGATATGTTATAATGGCTATGTAATTAATACGATTTTACCTCCTTTTTATCCTTCTCTTGGTACGTTGCTCCGAGTAGAACTAGAGCTAAGTAATTTTTGGGATCATCGCTCAATACCTCCTGGAAAATCCCTTAACATTAACTCGGACTAAGTCGGAATGTCGGTTTACCTTGCATTTTTCTCTAGCAACTTTATATTCTTTGCTTTTAATAGCCTCCCGTGCTTCTTTTAACACAACTTTAATTTCTTTTTGTTGCATTTTACGTGAAATCCGCAAACTATGTCCAGCAACAGCGAAACTGAACTGTGAATAACTTTCCGGTGTTCCCTATGTCAGCTGTGCAAAATGTCAAAATAAATATCAGTGATAGCAACTCTGTTGGTTTTTACTTTTGCCTCCTAAAAATATACAAGGCTACATCTTCCCATTATTTGAGAAAAGCAACATAACAAAAATTGTTAATAATTTTTATATCCTAGTGAAACTCACAGAAAAATATGATTTTCGAGGAAATAGTTTTTATTAAACATTAATTGAATTGAAGAAATTGTTTTCTGCCAAAAAAAATTTAAACAGGCTTCTGCGTTGAAATTCAAAAATAAAATTACAAAATTTTAAGAAAATGCTCTGTAATACAAATAAAATTTTAAAATTTTATAGTACGTTTTTATTTTACTATTCTAAAACAGATTTAGAAAAAAGAGACGTTGAAAGTAATAGTGTTTGCATAAATTTCGTTTTATTTAATAAAAAATCGTTATATTTTTTTTAATTTTATTCAATTGATCTTTAGAATTGTTAATTTGCACATTTTGAAGATAAATTTATAGAAACTGTTCGATTGGCTTATTCTAAAGTACCTTTGTTAGTGTCACAAAAATATTTTGAAGGAAAAAGGGTAAAAATTGCATCAACAATTATTTTGTAACTTGCCGTAGAAAACGCGGCGCTAAGACTAAATTAGAGAGTCTTAGTCATATAATGCACTGTTAAGCCTACAATTTCTTTCCTACATCTTTATTTTCTAAAAATGTACCTACTTAAAATTTAAAATTACTCAAATTAAGATCAGATTTTGTAAACTTCATAAGTTTAATTGTATATATTTGATAGTATTAGCTAGATTTTATGACGAATTATAATTATAGAAAGGAAAGGACATTCATTTCTCAGTAGTCTATTTTATGCGTCAATATACAACATTAAGATGTAAAATCCTTCAAAAATTCCTAGTCTTCATGACATTGCTACTCCAAAATTACGAATAAATAAAATAGTTCCAAATAAACCATTGCTAAAAATTCAAATAACATTTTCCCATTATGAGGTAAGTTATTATTTCCTGTAGGGCGAGGATTACATTTGAAAATATTTTTTAAAGTTAATAAATACATAAAATGCAGACAATGGATCAAAACAGTGTATTATGGTAACAGCAAGTAATTGCAATAGTTGAACATTGGATACAATTCTTCAGATTTCCCACAAATAATTTATAAATATATTTTATTTACTTATTTATTTTTAGACTCGGTCCCTATCCAATTAAAGTGAAATGTCCTGAATGTGAAGAAGACGTTGTAACTAAACTTGAATATAGTAATTCAACGACTACGCACATGATAGCGTTTCTTTTTTGCATATTTTGGTAACTAAAGTATATTAATCTTCATAAAACAAATTTATAGTTTTTTTTTTTTTAATTTCAGTTGCTTAGGTTTCATACCATACGTGACCAAATATTTTCGAAATATTGAACATTTCTGTCCAAAATGTAACGCGTATCTTGGATCATACGCAAGGCAGATATAAAATATTTTTACTGTATAAATATATTATTAAATATTAGATTCTAAGCTTTAAATGTAAGTAATAATGATTTAGGCTCTTGTGCATGGAATGAAATCGATAAGCTTTGAAACTGTGTTAAGCTGGTATAAATTATATATTACATTAGATTATTGAAATGTATTTTTTAAAAGCATATTATATTTGTACTTAATAAATACATAAAAAGGAAGTTAATATTATGATGAAAACTGTGTAGAAAAAAATCTGTAAATATAAATAAAATGTATTAATAAAGTCATGTAAGTGAATTTTATTGATTAAAAAGCACTGTCGGAGAAGATTTATTTTAACATAATATAAATATTAACAAAAGTATTTCTTTGCTCACCGCCCCTGTGAAATAAAACCGGTTCTAATTTATAAAAAATTCTTATACACTCCAAGGTTTAAAAGCGAGAAAAAATAGCAGTATTAATAGAAATAAGAGCCAATAGATCACAATTTGTAATAAGAGTTTTACTGAAGGAATCTAAAGGATAAGGCGTGTAACCATGGTTTTGATACTGGAAATAAGACTATTTCCTTAATCTACGTGTAGGAATGTAAGAATATAATTTCAAAAAAAGTGAAATTTTAATCGACTGACGAAAAAAGTTCCTTTTTTTGGTATAAATCTAATTTTTATATTATTTTATATTACAAACTTTAGTGTCCGATAAAAGTAAATCATATCTTGTTTGTTTGTCCGTTTATTATTTGTTAATTTTCCAAAGTTCTAAAGCAGACAGACAAATTTTCATTAAAAAAAAACTGGAATACAGGATCTAACTTTTTAATTTTCAGCCCGCTTTTATCCACTTGTCTGTTTGTTATAACATGGCGATTGGACAAATTTCTAAACAAACTTTGTTCTTGAGAAGCATGCAAATCAATTTGAAAACTGAATTAAATAATTTGTTTGTATATCGCGAAATCTTTTCAGATATTGTTTTACAACCGGAAATATTTATGTTTGTTCGTTCTTCAAGTTCTAATGTAAAAAATAAACAAAAGAAATAAATTTAATTTCATTCTCGGAATGAATCGGCGCTCAACCTGAAGTTCTAAACTTTTCAAAGTTCTAATGTATTTTTTGTGTTTCTAATTAGTGAAATTTGCAATTTTCGCTTAACACAAATTCTCGCAACAGAACTCAAAAGAAAAGGTGTTCCACGAAACGTTTCTCTGGCACCCAACCTTTTTCTATGAATGCAAAACTAGGTCACTAATTTCACCCGCGGTGCTTTATCATTGCAAGGAGCCCGGCATGGGATAGAGTTGTGTACTAATAGCCTTTCTGGATTGTTTTGCATTTCTGTAATTGCTTATAATCAATTTTAGTGTCTCCTTGTACGGGAACACTTTCCCTATGTGCGTATCTAGCGAAGTATATTTGTTATGAAAATATACTTAGCGACTTAGCCTGGTCTAGATAAATTTAACGACATCCATGAGACGTTCGTTTCTGTCTTTGATTAATTCCCATTCCCCACTGTGAACCGCATTTCCTTTATAGCCGGACAATGAAAATTTCATTTTTGAAAACCGTGCTGATGAAACGATCTGTTTTATTACAACAAAGATTCGTTTTTTTTTCATTGGAGGGAGTTGCAGTTTTCCTAGACACCCTCCTGCAATGGAGCAATCAAGAGCTTTATTTAATTAAAAAACATTTAGGACAGCGTTATGAAATTATTGAAATTTTGAATTAGTTTAACACTTAGACATTTCCAGGAAAGTGAAATATATGTTTGGAATAAATCTACCTGTTATAGAAGATTATATGATTTATTTATCATTTATATAAATCGTTTGTTCAAAACTTATAGGGGTGCAGTCTATCGACTCCAGCTGGAAGAAGTGTTATAAAATTAGTATGTGTAATCTTCCTGCGTTGGGAATAGAAGGCGAACTGAAATTTTGTTTGTTGACTGTTCCGAGGATTTGCTGAATGAAGTTTAGATTTTGCGCGTTAGAAATGTAGAGATGAGAGATGCAGAGCTTTTATATAATTATTGATGTTTTCTCTTTATGAGGACTCAAATCTTGAAGAGATCAACTGAAAGGGTATGATTTTCAAAAACCATATTTATTAAGAAAATAAACAATACAAAATCTAGTTCATTGTTGAAGAAAGGATTTAAAAAAATATCTATTAGGATATATGAATGAAATTCCAATCTTTAGATAATTGAAAAAATAAAAGAAATTAATCACTCTATAGTAAAAATTGTATGCGTTATATATTAAAATTATTTTTGAACATTTTCATTTGAAATTTGCATAATAATTCGTATTTTAACTTTAAGTATAAACCGCGTAATCCGGAATATTCTTACCCCCTATCGTATTTGAACGCACTTCATAAAAATGTCTTAATCTAGTAAATATAACTCAAATTAGCTTCATTAAACGATGGTTAAATAACCCCGAGTAAACATATTTAAGTTTGTCACCTTGCAGGATATTTGGGCCTTAGAAGATTTCGCCACGTGCTAAGCACGTACAAGAGTGGTACAGCAACCACAAGCGTACAGGAGTCGTACATTTTATATAAAATAAATAAATCAATAAAACCTACTATAGGGTAAATAATAACGAATTGTTTATTATTATTTTTTATCCATTTGTCTTGTAAAAAGCTTAAAATGCAAATTATAATACATACATATATATGATAGTTATACTGACTATATATTTCGATACAACTTAAATTACACGATAGTTTGTTTTAGGACCAACTTTTCACTTATAAATCTAGATATACTGTACATAATATTTTTTTAAAAATTCCGTTCAGGCCTCGTAAGCTGTAGGGCCGTTTTCATTTTTACTTGGATTTAGCTCCCCCACGCTTGAGTGTATAGCCTGTGAGATTTGCCGGACCATGTACAGCCCTTTTACGCCCTTAGAAAAGTCAAGCGGCCCTTTACTCGTGTCGTTAGCAACTGCTTTTATTAAATTAATATGCGAAATACGTGAATTCTTTTCTTTATTCACCTAACCAAAGAAATAATTTTCTTCGTACGGAAACATTTTCTATTAAACCTCAATTGTGTAGTTGGTTAATTATATTATTACTGGTTTACTAGGACTATAAAAATATAACAAATTTTAACAATTTATAAAAAAAAATAAATACGTAATTTGTACTTTTTGTTTAATTTAAAAACTTTAAAGTTTTATTATGATCTACTAAAAGTATTTTTAAAAGTAATTAATATTTCGTTTTTTCTACTCTGGATTTAATTAAAGTTCAAACTTAAAAATTATCACTTAATAATTCGTATTTAATTCTCAATTAAAAACAAAACACCAATAATTCTAAAGATATTTTATTTTTAAAGTCCCTACTGTTTTTATAACTACTCGGAATATTTCTTGCCAAGTTGGTAAGCTAGAAGGCGTTTGCTTATGTTAATTTTAAAGCTACAGGTTATTGGTTTTTGTTACTTCAAATTTTTATTATTATCAAAACATTTTCAAAGAACTCTCACAAAATTGATTTTATTAATTAACGGAGAAGTAATACAACAAAATTATTACTATTTTTAGAATATTTGCCCTTTCATAAAAATAGAAAGGGAGACTTTTGTAATTTCATCCATATTATCTTCAAAATTTGGTGGATAATTTAAGAATTTTAATATTTCGATAAGGCCTGTGAGAAATATTGAAATTGTTAAATTATAAGATTTCCTTTCCTTTTACGTATCATGTAAAAGATATTCATAATTAATAATTATTTCTTTAATATTTAACGAATAGGTCTGCATTCTATATGAAGAATTATTTATTATTATTTATGAGAGTCAGTGAAATCATTAAAAAGTACATATCTCTTTCTTGCTAACATATCTAAAGTGATATGGTATTGTATACCTACTAACAAAGGAGCAAGATTCCCATTTTTCCAGTGGTTTAATAGTTCATTGCTATCATGACAAAGAATAAAAAGTTCCTGCTACAAAGACATGGTGCTTTTGAAAAATTCCTTCTATTGCTTGCCATTTTTTATTGATATTGATTAATTTTGATTATCCGCGTTCATGTGCCAGCCGGACAAGCGAATTATTTTGCTTGTTCAAGCAAAATATGTTGCCTAAAAAGTCCTGAAACGCAATTTACTAAACTATGCTTAATCATTCATTTTGGATCTTGAATCTTGTGTAGACCTTCTGGGCGGTCACATAATATCACAGCCCAGTTGGTTTTAGTAATAATTTTACATTTATCCTAGGACGGATGAGCTTCATTTGTGATAAAAAGGGCGAATTAAAAGGTCTTGTACCTTTAAAGGCTTAGCACATTGGTTTGCCCTCTTTATTGCCAAGCTCGGTAAAAGGGTTTGGTCTAAGTTCGACCACAATTACATAAATTAACCTTTTAAAGTAGAATATAGAATGGAAGATACTCGCAATAGAAGGATTAGCCGCATGGAATGTCTGTTTCCCATTCATGGAGTTAAAATCTTGTATGCCTTTAAAAGTTAAATAGTAAAGTTATATAACTTTTTCTAAAGAAGTAAGATTATGATGGACATTTCTAAATATATATGTTCGAATAAAAAATGATCCAAATTAAAAATATTAAAGGAATAAAAGATTTACACACAGTTTTGAAATAGGGCCAGTGAAAATACGGTCTAAAGATGAATTTATTAACACCCTGAGTATAAAAAGCCTTATAGCATAAAATTGAATACAAATTTTAAGGTCAAATTCATTCTTTTATCAGGAAATTGGCATTAAATTGCACTTGAACATTCAGTGAAACACGAGAGCTAATCTAAAGACTTCAACACATAATAGGATCCTATTGTAACCTTTTGTTCGTAAAGAGTGCTATTGAGTTTATACTTTTGATAAGCGTAATAGTCATATTAGGTCACGTGATTTGAAATATTTTGTTAATTAATTAATCACAAGAAGTACAACTATTTTATTGAGTGATTAAACATGTTATAACACGTGAGCTCTTACTTTTAAAATTTATTAGTCTATTTCGTGCATGTGAGTAAAGTGAGAATTTGCAAAGTCATTTAAAAGAGAAATAATTAAAATGTTTAAAACTCTTTTCGTATATTTCAAACCAAAATCCATAATTTTGAATTCCTCATCGCAAAGTACTAGGTATACAAAATATAAATATCTACAAAATAACTGAAATTTTAACAAAATTTTTCAAATATTTTGTTTGTATTAGAAAGATAAATACAAATCTTTAATATGAAACTTCAAATATAGAAGAAGTACTATTTCGATAAATTTAAGTCTAATTATTTTTCCTTAATTGAATGAAAAAGTTCTACTGAAAAGATCTTTATAATTTTAAGAAAACGGTTTTTGAATAATGCAGGATTCTATCCCCTGTATGGTTATTGATTCGCTAGATAATTATACAGGCGAAGAATTCTAATACATATTTATAATTAGAAATTAATGCACAGGGCAGGTATTTTTCCTTCTTCTTTAAAACACTTTCAAAAATTAAACGATGTACATAAGTTAGTCATCAAATTATATCGTTATTATAAAGTTGAATGACTTTTGAATTGTAAATTGGAAAAAATTGGACAGCTTAGGACATGTTAAGACTTTATCTAGTATTATAAAAAAAATTTCTATTAAATTAAAATAGTCAACACAAATTTTTAGTTTTTTTATATATGTTTTCTTAATGGAAGTGCAAGAGCAAGAAAAACCATAGGAAAAATGAACAATTTTATTGAACTTTTAAAGACTTAAAATTCTTATGTAAATTTGATAGTATGTTTTATTCTGTAGGGATTTTTATTAAAATACTTTTTCGTAGAAACAGGGGGGAGAGCTTAAACCTGGTTAGTACATAAGTTTTGTTTGGAAGTATGTTCAAAAAACTGAAAGATGTTCGTAGGTTCGTAGCAATTTCTTTCTGACTGAGTTATATATAGAATCGATTAGTACAGGTACTACAGTGTGGAGAAATGCATTTGTTAGAACGTTCAAAGAGTACCATTACTTTCCCAGTCAAAGGTAAAGATCCCTCTTCAGAGTGTCCTCTCTGAAGTGATTTTAGTTTGATGGCTTCTTGAAAAACTAAAGTAAATATTTTTTAAACAGGAATCTTAAAGGAATGCTTTCAGATCTTACTCTAAAGCGGATTATCTTGAAAACTGAAAAGTTGGGTTTTCTATATTTCATAAAACACTCAAAATATGTAGGAAATATCAAATTTATTTAATATTTCATAACACGCGTTACAAGCGCTTCGAGTGGAACTTCTGGAAGATATTTGAATAGGTCAGATACTTTACAGCAGTATGTAAATCCTTTCTTGAAGTTGTTGAATCCTTTATTAGGCCAATTATAGTCCTGACAGATGTCCGGGCAAATGTACAACTTCTGATTAATAAAAGGGTGGTTCATCGAAAGAAATGCGATTCCTTCATCCTTATACTTAAGAATTTTCCAGTACCAAAGTGGAACTGGGATGAAGTTGCCTGTTAGCCCGTATTTAAGATAAAGCATAACTTTTTTCCCCAAACTGTTTCGAAGAGTCATTACACCTGATACTCCGGTATAAATCTCTAAATCATCATTTATTCTTTCAGCTTTTTTGCGAGCTAGCATTTCCACCACCTGCCAGTTCCCCGCGTTGATGGTCTTTAGAGAAAAAAGAAAAATTAATTTCATCATGTAACATAAAAGTTAAAGGATAGAATTTTTGATACGAACTCGCCACTGTGGAGCAACATTTATGTAAAAATAGGTTGCCAACTGCCAGCTTTTGAATACCCCGTCAGCATCAGGAGACAGATGACCGCGAGTCAAAAATGATGACTCGTTAAAATATTTTTTATATACTTCATCTCCCAACAATTTTGTGAAAGTTTTTGTCTGTGTCTTACGAAGGTATGATTTGGTTACTTGAGCACTTCTGGTTGTTCCAACTCCGTTGAATAAAGGTCTCTCTCTCTTTTGAACTCTGTCTACGACAAAATATTATTGGAAAAATATAACAAAATCAATTGAACAGCTATGAAACTTACAACTAATTGATTTCCCTGGAATAAAATGATGGGAGTAGATAACAGCACCTTTATTCATATTGTAGCAGATTTCAATATATTTAGTGAATTTGGCGCTGTTCACTCTGAATCCGATGTGTTTCAAAATTCCTCCCTTGGCACAGGCCAGATTTGTTTCCAAAATATCTCCAACGATGGGTTTAGCACACGACAGAGAAATATTTTTTCCATTACTCTGCAATCCATTACTACGACATTCAAAGATTGCTGTTCTTTCATTAGCTGAAATAATACTTGGAAATAAACAACGTATTCCTATTTTTAACTATTGTAATTTTACTTGAATTTAGGCTGTTATAATTGCCACTACAAATGGCCGTGAACTTGTCTCCTATATTCCATTCAATTGATTTCCCTATCGGTTTTACAAGAGTATGGTTTTTATCCACAAAAACTGGATCATTGTCTGGCAAATCTTTTACAATGTCCAAGGAGCATTCTATAAAAACAAAGTAGAAACATTTTTGGTAAAGTGTAGTAACCTGGATCAACAGCTCTCAAGTAAAGCAAACTTACGTGTACTTTTAATTATTTATTGTTAATCTACCTTCTGAAATAACATCATAACATCAAAGACTTCATACAAAAATTTCGAAAAAAAAGTGTAAAAGCTTTCCAAAAACAAAGAGTGCATTACAGTAATAGTTACACTTTAAGGCTCATAACGTAGTCCAACAATGATATTGTTATATATAATTTGGATATTGTGAAAATGCCGCAATATTTTTTATTTTGGAATATTGAACCTCAATAAAATATCGTAAAAGTGAGATATGTTGTCTGAATAAAACTTTACGTAAACCTCCAAATGTAAAGCAAAATATAAAAAAGCCCCTAGTATTTTAAAGATTTTTAGATTTATTTGTATTTCAATGTCAGTTTGCAGATAGTCATCAAGAATACCGATTCTAAAACTTTTAAAATAATTGATAAATTATTTTATAATTCCGGTAATATTTTCCTGTTTGATGTGTTATTGTTTTTAATGTGTCTAAAAACGTATTTATCTCGAAAGCATTAGCTGATTGAGAATCTTTGTTTTCAAATCTTTAATTTATGAAAAAAATGTCATAATAATAATAATATGTTAATTTTTGAACAAGGAAATGTTTTTTTTTTAAACAAAAACTTAATCTTTGTAAATAAGATAATTTGTACTTGAGATTGCCAGCAATACGAGTAATAGCGACATAGACACTTTATTTGTTATCCGAAAGATTTACATGTTGAACTACAAAAGAATATCAAAATTACACAAATGTATTTAATTACAATAAAGCTAAATTTATTGGACACAAAACTGAACATCAAAATTAAAGCCACAAAGTCACTTACTTGCACTCGAATATTCAAAGAACAGCCCTAGAAGGACGAAAACAATTAAACAACACAATCTAAACATTTTGGCAAATAAAAGGGCTCTTTCGCGCACCTTTGTTTATATAGAGTATGCTTGCATTTTTTGGATTCGATTAGCGTAAGAACCATATTTGCACAACTGGTAGACTCATCTGAGCACTTCTTTAATTAAATAAATACCCATAGGACGATTACTTCGCACTCATTACAGTAAGTGTCTAGTTATCTACTTGTTCGGTACTACTGAAGATAGTGAAATTCTGCAATTTCGGCATGAGTAGAATCTTTGTTCTATAAGTGGTTAACGACAATTATCAAGAGGTGTTGGACAGATAATGAAAACTAAATAGAATTAATGATTTATTATTGTTAAGTTTTAAAATAAATTTATATTTGTAAAACATAGGATTGTTTATTTTTAACATTATCTTTAAATAAGTTTTTGAATTTAAATTAAATTATTCAAATGTGTGTGATTATAATAAAACAAACGAGTGTTATTTAATGCAAATAAATGTTTAAAACCTCACACCAACGATTTTTTTTTATATTACATTTTCGTATTTATCCAACGATAAAAAAATCTTTAATTTTGAGAATTAATTTTGGTTTGAAATAAAAACGAATCCAATCAAGTGTCAGTTTAAGTCGCGCGCCATTCCTCAGTGTGCGATCATATCCCTATTTATATTACAAAAGGATTCCTTTTCAAGGTACCTATAGGATCTTACAATTTAACAAAAATAGGTTTCAGTTTAATTAAATAATAAATTTTTTTTTCTTTTAATTCTTAAAAATACATTAAGGAAATTTTTTTAGAAGTTTGTATTTTTATTTGCAAGTATGGTAAAAAAGATAAACGAATAAAAGTACAGAGCCGATACTTTGTTAATTTAAAGAAGTGAGGACTTCATAGAAGTATTTTATCAGATTTGAATAATAAAGTAAGAAGCAAACAAAGAGATATGTAGATGTATAAGCGGAAAAAATTCATAACCTGTGTTTTGGATTAAGACTTACTTTGCTGTAAGACCCGTTTTTAGTTCAATATGAATAAAGGTAATGGAATGAAAGTAAATTTCAGCCACGCGACAGGACACAAGATGCAAAAAAATCATTAATTGCTACTACTCCTTTTTACAAAGTTTCACATTTTTTAGATATATTTTGTAGGACAAAAATTAGTTATATGATTTTTCTAATTTCTCAAAAACTTGATCGATAATTAGCTTGTAAATATAAAATTGTCAGATTTTTACTAATGTTTAGTAAGTTTCTTTTTAGGGAGAAGAATAAGAAAGGTTTCAGAAAAACGTATTTTCACTCTAGTATGTTAAAATTTTTAAATTTTTTAATTTAATATCATTGGCTGCTGTAAAAATTTACATAAAACAAACATCCAGTATTTTGATTGGCGTTGAATGTAGCTATGATCATTAATTGTGTTAGCTTCGTATCTTTTAAAACATTTACATATGTCGTAATATTCAAACACAAATAAAACATTAATTAGATTATATTAATTTTCTTGATAGAGTTAAAACTTTTACTCGCAGTTATGTTATATTTATTAAATCAATCATGATATGTTTATTTCATTTTATCTGTTGTTAAATGACTTGATTTGTCTAATTTAAATCTAAACCGGCAGAATCAATAAACGTGAAATGAAGATATAATATTAGAAATTGAAAATTTGTATAACCCTTATAAAAAAGACTAATAGTTAATTTGGACAGCTGTGAGAGCACACCTTCTATCTTTTTCGTTAGTAACTCCGATTCTCTACAGATCACCTGCGTTCAGGTTTTTGAATACCTTGTAATCAATATTCTCCTCTGCAAATAGTATAGAATATATTCCATATTCCATATTCCGATATTCGTCAAGATCGCCTCTAACTTTGGACACAGTGGCTTGAAAAGCGGAGGTTCCATAAATAATTCATCCACTGGAAAATCTGAGCAATCTGCATCCGATGCCTCATCAGATATTCTCCGTTCGATCGCCACTCCTTCTATAGTATTGTTGCCATCCCTGTAAATAGTACAACTTTCTGCCCAACAACTTCTTCTGATTCATTTGATTTTTCAACGGTTGTCGTGATAATATTACGTATTCTTTGCGAGGAAGGTTTATTGATGTCCTCTGAAGGTGAGGTGGAAGGGTCCGATGGCATTGCTTTGCTGGAGCCTAGAACACCAGGAGTCCAGAATAAATTCCGAATTGATTAATTGAACGAATAAAAATGACCTTGACAGCTGTAATGGCCCTAAAATGTGCAATACAATATTACATCACATCAAATAAAATAGAATATATTGAATGAAACAATATGATAAACGATAACCATTTCTATGAATAGGTAGGAATGTGCTAGCGGCGATAAAGATAAAAGTAACACCGTAATTTACCAATTAAAAACAAATACATCTTGTATTTACTCCAGCTGAGGTGTTATTGTATCTAACATATTTATAAAATTATATACTCATATTTTCTTGAAAATATTGCAACAATATCAGTTTTTTTGTTTATTATTATTATTATTTTTTGTACTTCAAATACAAATCATGAATTTACATTTACTAATTTCAAAAAATTAATTTATTGGTTTATATACACTTAATACTTATAACCATATAACTATACCTGTGAAAATTATTTTCTTTTAAAGATTTACAAGTTTAAATTTAAAGAAGAAATTGTTATTACGATTTAATTTTCCTTCATAGCCGTACTCGTTTTGAATTAAATGATTATTGCAATAAATGAATATTTAAAAATATATCACAGTACAACCGCAAATAATCTCACTGTAGTATTACGTGGTGATAAGCATACATAAAATTTCTTTTATTTTTAAGGAACAAGACGCCAGTAAACTCTTTTGTAAAATTAATCCATGCTCGCGATTTTACTAGCAAAAATGTATCTTAATCAAACAGTTGCGCTTTTTGATGTACTGTTCAACTTTTATCCCCTAGACCGTGTGTCTCATATGCTTTCTGCATCATTAGGTCGTGTGTTCTGTCTCATTTGCCACGTACAACTATCCTATATGTAGGACACAGGCTGCATCTGTTCGAAATTCCTGTCAATCATTTTAAGATGTTCTTAAATAATAAACCAATACATTTTTATGTTCATAACATTAGTTGGAATATATAATTATATAATATTTGGTATATATGCATATTGCATTACACAACGTCTCACCGTTTTGAGATAATGACCATTTTTAATTATTTTAATATTGGAATTATGATTGGACTTTTGATACTTTTAATATAAAAGCTACATTCCAAATTCGTCTTGTTCAAAATTGGCAAAGAATTGCTTTGCATTTTTAAGTATTACTAATAAAAAATGGAACTATATGCAAGATTTAGGAAAAAAAAGTTTAAAATATGGAAATTGTTGTACATATGAGATTAATCAATTTGCAAAAGTAGCTTGTCGGTTTCAATTTTCGTAAGTATGTATATAAATTAAGGTTTATGTAGAATGGAATCATTTTTATAAAAAAATATATTATTTGACAAGGTATCAGTTTCAGTCATGATTACGAAGTAAGGACTGACTGGACACAGAAAGTGGGAGTATTCCTTAAGTAATAAAAACTTTATGAAGCAAAACGAAGAATTACACTGGAGATAAGTAGAACTTAGTGGGGGCAATAAAGTGAACCTATTGCTTAAAGTAGTTCTCATAAAAGTTCTACACCATTCGGTTCATAAGGAAATTTGCATAGCAGTTTTTCGCCTGTAGTCTCTTTCTTTATTCAACCTGTTCCCTGGTAGCTCTCTTACAATTAAATCCTAATCTTCTGAGAGGTGATTTACACCTTCAAGTCTAATTTCGAAATTTTCATCCTTAAACACACCGACTGAAAGTAAAAAGTAATTTACTGCTGAGTGAAATGGCTTTCTTTCCAGATTTTTTATTGGGTTAATAAAAATGTGCAGAGATTTTTTTTTCATCGTCAGCAGCAATCCATTTTTATTTTCATCCAGTTCGATAATAATCGTCTTCGCCAAGTAGTTAAATGGAGAAGAATGCTTGCTCCTAGAGAGAATTCGTTATGGAGTACTATAACGATCCTACTGAAAGTATTCTCAGCAAGTAAAATTCAATCGTGAAGTTTCCAAAAGCTCGGTGTAAATAAAATTGATACCCGTAGTCTACTTACCTCCAATATTATGAAGTTTTCTAGGTAACAACTTAATGAACACTCTAAATCGGTCTGTTAGACCTCTGAAGAAGTTTCATCTCGAAATGTGGTGCAATAATAATTTTATTGGTCTGTAAAGAAAGTAATAAATACTATTCAGTATAAATTTCAAGGATAAGAGAAATTCTTAACAACTAATTTAAAACTAATTTTATAAATTCCAATACCCAACTTACCATTCAATTTATGGTAGTTATTGAGATCATTTATTTATGTCTGTATTAATCACCTTGAATGTAACTGATAAACTGCACGAAATTATAGTAAGTTCCTTTTGAATGATAGTTTTACATAAAGCTGTTTTAATGTTTGCAAAAAATTGATTAATAATCTAAAATTTTCGAAGGCGTATGAGTTTTTAATTAATAAATATGTGATTAAGATACAATACACTTTTTTTAAAGCCAATATGACTTTTTAAAAAAGAAGAATAATTTAGTATACTCCATATTTAATAGCAGTGAAGAGCGCTATTATAATAAATAAATATAATTACATTAATTAATTAATTAATATCATGATAATGAACGCCAGCATCAGCCTACTGATTTTGCTTTTATGATCTTTAACTTTGGGATTTGGAAACACTATACCACTTAAAAGTATCATAAAAGGGTTCATTGTGTTTTTAAAATACTTTAAAATTAAATTAACAAAATGGGTTAGATCAGAAATTATTTGAATATTATATTCAGGATAAAATCGGATCATTTATATCAATTTACCGTCGACGGAATAAATTGAACTTGGGGATTCAAATAAGAAATCTTCAAATCTTATTTTGCAACAACCATATCGATGTGGAACGGAGGACTGATCTCAATGGCCCGAAAATATTTATATCCCCTCCATTCGAGTGGTGTAAGGTTCAAGACCTTGTGATAAATTATTCGAACAATTTGGTATTTGCGGGAAAAAAGTGATTTGAAAAAGTTGAGAAATCATCAACAAAGGATGACGTTTATGATAGATGACGTGGTTTTAAGGAAGACCTAAACCTCCTCTGCGAAGTGGCTCGCGCTGCTCGTTTGTTTCGATTGTACTGCCTACCTCGAGATTGGGGCGTAACTGGAGTGATTTATGGACAAATTGGTTCGCTTGAATGGAGCAACTTTTTTATTTTTATTTATTTATTACTTTCTAAAACTTTTTTGCGAAACGCTTGCTTGACAACCAAAGACTCTTTCCTGTTTTGAGGTTGCGAAATTTTTATTTAATGATAAAGACAATATGAATGAAAGAGAATCATATTGCAAAAAAAGGCGAATTGCTTCTTTAAATTCAAGATGAAACACCTTTAAAAGAAAAGTTAGTAAATCCTACTTAACACAATTAACTTTATTCACCCTTAAGAACTCTGTGAAGGTATCCGCAACGTCTTTTTATAACGTTTATATAACTTTTTCACTTACCATGATTCGTTTAAATATTAATGAAACCTCTCATGTATATAAATTCCACGGCAGTGGAAGTGGCTACAACTTGGGATGCTATCACCACTTTTTTCGCTTTGAATAATCAACTGACCCTGAAAAGTTTCATTCAAGATTATTCGGATCTCTAACAAGACCGTGTGAAGGATTTGTGGTTCCAGGAATTCGAGCGAATGCCCTTCTTTAATTTATGTAAAATGATGTGATCGACGGGATTTGAAAGTAATTCATTTATACTAAATTCGGGGGAATGAATTGGGACAGCAGCAAAAGTCTGATCCCTTAGATTTGTACAGATATTGATGGCTGTATTTAAAAATTTAATTTCAACATAATACCTACGCTAATTTATGAGATTGCCGTTCATTAGAGCAATACGTCGTATTGGAAGTTTCAAATATTTAGATTTATTTTTTTTTTTACTTTTTTTATAGGTATTAACACATAACAAAAGGAAATTTGTATACTGTACTTGATATTTGATTTCAAGAAAAATATAAAAACCTTAAAAACAATTTGAATTAAAATTGAAAATAAAATTACAACATTAAGACAATATATATGATGAGATACTCGCAATTATCGGACGCCAATACTCTATATAATTATGATATACATACATTTGTTAAATGATTTCAAAAATTTTTGTTTTGTCTAAAAGTTTGTCTAACAAGGAAAGCATCATCCCATCCAATGTAATTTATTTACAATCCAATTGAAGTTAACTTCAGAGAAATTTTATCAAAATTGATACGGTGTGTGTTTTACCTGTGCATTGTATCTACAAAAAAAAAATATTAATCTCAGTATATCAGCAAACGCGTGGGTATCCTTCTTTGAAAGCGTTATAAAAATAGACTGCTTAACCAACTTTACCTTCATCTTACATTAATCTCATAACTTGTCCATTGTATGATATTTTAAAATGAAATTCAGCCAAAAAGCTGATCGAATAAATGATAAAGCTTAATATCTGAAGCCCTGTTCACATTAGCTCATACAAAGAGCGGAACTCATTTAAAAGATAAAGTTAAGCAAAACGTGGGACTGACACTATCAAGTCGAAGAAGAAACTTGAAGGTTCCATTAAAATGGATTACTTTTAAAAATTTCGTCAACATTGGCTTAAAGAAGCTTTCGTTTTCCACCAGGGTTAGGTGACGATGTCCTCGAGCTATCCATCCCTAGTCCACGTAGTGATAAAATTTACAAGGCGTCACATCGTGCACTTTTATGGGTCCGATAAAACCCTCCTGATCCATGGATCCATGGATGTCATGCACACTTGTATTAATTAATGGTTTTATCTGATGGTACCACTCGAAAGGAGCGCTTCCTTTTTGCCAGTGACGTCTCTATAGACAGTCAAGGACACCTTTAAAGTCGGTGTGGATGAGGGTCAGCTAGCACTCTAGAAAGCTTTTGTTTTAAAAGATGATTGTGCGGGCTCAGAAATCAATGCTATCGACATATGCAACATGTAACGAATGTTGACGACTTCAAAAAAGGATATGTAAAACCAGATGAAGAGTTAAATTAAATCGTTTTATACAACCACATCGTAAAAGACGATAAGTTTTAGGGTTTCTTTTAGGGAAGTCTGCCTGGAATATCTCCGAAATATGAATACGTACATTTAGTTGTATCAGACGAGTCAGATCGTGGACTAATAAAATAGCTTTCCTAGGAAACTACCTTAGAGGACTGTGTGAAATGCTATAATATAGTAATATAAAATCCATTAAAGTAATATCGTATGTGAAGAATCAAAAGTTCTACTAAAATAAAACCCTGTTACAGCTTTCAATAAAATCATACCCTTTAAATAATAAAAATCACTATAAATGCGCAAAGAAGAGGAATGCGAAACAACATTGAAAAACTAGGCGGAGTACCACTTTAAAAAATATTAGGATTTTAACTGCAAACCTTTAGAAAAAAAAAACTTCAATATAATACAGAGAAGAAGATATGGGAATAAAAATTAATTAAAAACTAAATAAAGTAGTGCAAGTTGGAATACAATTCTGCAGCAACACATGACATATATAAAGTTATTAAAATTTATTTATTATTTTAACTTTCTACAATACATAGGAATTATACATATGGTATTGATTTATATAGCATATATGTAATATCTTTAAAATTGTCCACTTAATTAGAGTAAATGTTACCTCATCTCTCACTATCAGTAAAAAAGTTTCTACAGCGTGAAAGTGATAAAACCTTTTTTATGTTAAGCACGTTATAGGCTAAATAGAACGTGAGAAAAACAACATATGACGAGGGTTAAAAGGGTTGTCTCCAATTTTAGGAACTATACACATTTATTTTATTTTTCTGATGATTTATTATGTAGGAAGATTTTGTCTCAAGAATATTTGTAAAATGCTAAAACGAAAATTCGGGGATTTTTTTAACTATATTTTAATTTTTATATGTCTTACTTCGTCTTAGGAATTATGAAATTTGTTTATTACACTTTTCAAAGATCGAAGAATTTATGTTGGGAGTTTTTTGGCCAAAAATATGAGGATATAACGATTTTTGATGACCGACTTTATTTTGTCTTTTGAAAGTTTATAACAATAAAAGCCTTTAACTACAAAATAAAATATTCTTCAAAACTTAAAGTTCTAAAAAGTATATATTCTTTTTAAATTATTAAAAAAAACAATATTTTAAAATATGTCTGTGGAAACACCTGTTCTATACTATTTAACGCAAAATGAATCATCAGAATTGGCGAGTTTAGTAAAGAATAATGTTTGAACAAACATAAACAATTACACAGAATTAATAATCTTCTTTTTTAAAGAAGTTAGTTAAAAATTTTAGTTTTTGCAGTATGCGATTAAATCAGATAGAATATTCGATATATATGTATATATAGACTGCATTATTTATGGTCAATAATTTCATAACATCATCAATCCAAATCATCAATAAATAAATGAGATTTTAAATTCTATGAATGAATTCATAGCTTTAATAAGTAGATCAGTCTATAATTTCGAAGACAAATGTAAAATGTAGTTAAATTTAATATGTTTGTTATTTAAAATAAAAATAATAATCGTTCTGCTTTGCTTTAATCAATTGATATTTCGTTAAATTGCTTTAATTAGCAGTTCTTAAATGTTTATAGAAACCACCAATCAATGTCCCTTTTTATGAAAAATGTTCAGATTTTCGCATTTTCTTTCCGAGAGTCAATTAAAAGTTAGAGATTGAATTCTTTTCGGTCGATTGCCCTTACGTAGTAAATGACTTCAATTAATAATCGACGACTGAGAAGAATTAAAATTCGGTGCGCCAAGACTTTTACACAAACCGCACTGTTCACTTTTTTAAATAATTTTTCATAACAAGTTGTGAATGGCAAAAGTTGGATCTTGAGAGACCAAGTTAAAATTTCCCTCGAGTGGACATAAATTAAAGTGTAAAATCCATTATTTTTTTTCCAGAAACTGTCAACGCCGTGCCAAGAATAAAGGGCTTGAATAACACCGTAGAATTGTGATAGGGTTCAAGTGCCTTTTGGTTTTTCACAGAATTTTGAAGGCGCAATGTCCTCTCGCCATGGGTAGGTTACAATAATTGAATTCACACGTGACACTATAGCCCATGGTTCGTTGAACGCCCTTAAATACCATCAAATCCAAGAAGCTTTACGGCGTCTGTACCCAGAATGGGAGTGGAAGGTTCTAGGACCCACGTTGGTTATTTGTCTTGCCATTGCAGGCTTATTGCGAGTCTGCCAATAATGAGCTCCAAAGCGTTTAAATCATCCTGTTGGGTCACTGTAAATGTTTATTACTGCTACTGAAAGACCTGAGACATGTAGGCAATGTAGTTCTTCGAACCGAGTGATAGCAACAGCAATAGCATTTCTCGTGCACTGCTATTGTATTAAAACTACATGCTAATAGTTCTGAATATTTTTCAAGAACTATTAACTTTCATTTGCTATTTAATAAAAGAGTGAACAATTTAAAGAGATTTTCATGACAAGGTCATGTCGTCTTTTCATTGCATTCTAATATTTCTTTAGTTTACCGAATTTTTACTTTAAATAGTATTTATTGTTTTGAATGAATGAAATGTGTATTTATTGCATACATTGCACTAAATATAAATTAAATACCATTTAAAGTCTACAGATTTTAGTTACGCCAAGTGCTTGTGTGTAGCATCTATTAAAGACGGATATTTTATAGTATTTTAGTAGTCAATGTAGCGAATGGTTATTTGTTAAATTTTTATATTTAAATAAATTAATATAATTAATTAATAAATTATATTAAAATTAATAATATTTTAATTATTGATTCTTTTCATTTTAATTGCAATTGTTCCCCTTTCAACTTAAATTTAACGTTTTTCAACTTAAATCTGAACCAATTAAAGCAAATTCAAGAGCCCCTCTAAAAATGGAATCGATTGCATTATAAAATATCGATCCTTCTAAAAACTAAACTTTTAAAAACGTACCAAATTAGTACGGAATTAATCCAAGGACGACCATTTAACTACGTTTTGGTTTCATCAACAGTTTTCTTTACCGACCAGTTGGGATTCTAAATGTTAGAAGGAAGCAATTGAAATGCATTTAATATAAGCGAATTATTTTACACTATTCTGACAAATCTTGTCTGCTGAAAGTATCTATTTTATGTTTATGACTATATGACGATAATATACCTGCTTCGAAATTGCTGTGATTTCCATTTCAGTTCCACTTTTATTTGAACGTACAAGAATAATCTTGGCACAATGAAGTTGCACAGAAAAGTCTCAAATTTCTACTTCATACACCTCTCCGAATCTCGCTTATTGAGAGTCTGAGAAGAATTCGTTGGCAGCTTAAAGTCGTCGCACGTCTGTAACCATTAAAACGCCTTAACATCCTTCGGATTCCTCTGAGAGTTTAGCACCTGTATCTTGGATATGTTACCGCAATTTCTCACCCATGTTTTTCGTGACAGAAATCTTTTGATTTCTCTTTTTCTACCTGACATAATAAATCACTCGAAAGGTCCAGTAGTTACTGACATCTCCCAGTCACATGCTTACATATGTGTAGTTTTATGTCCCAGACGTGATTTTCATACGTACTGTTGAGGAGGAAAATCTCTTATTTAACTCAATGATAGACAGTTTCATATGAAAAATTATGTTTTGATTCTTTGTGTGTGTTCTTACATTAATCAGAAGTTATTTGTTATGAAATTTTAACATTAAAGTTCTTAATACCATTACTTTCCTTTAAACCGGTTTTTAAGTTGTATGATATGGCTACTGCTTTAAATTTCATTTTAATTTCGTCACAAATTTTTAATACACCAAATTTTTAAAACTATTACTAATTTTCTGCCATCTTCGGAAAGTAGAAACTTTCCTGTATAAATGAAATTATGTTTATGATATTCTGAAATGATACTATTTTATACTGCAAAATGGCAAATGAGTTTATTTTATTATAATTTGAAGTCATGTCTACAACTTCTTTATTTCGAATATGTTAATAATGTTACGTAGAATATAAGTAAACCGCTTTATATAGGCTTTATAGTCACAACCGAAGCCACAAAACCTCAAGAAGTCATAATCGCATCTTGTTATATAATTTTAATATTCTCTTCTTAATTTTTCGAAAACAAATATATTTTCTTCAAAAGCGATATCTATACAGACAGACTGATTTGCGGTTCATAAACAAAAGCAACTAAAAATTTTTAAGAAGCTTGTACGTATTTTTCTCTCTTTAATTCTTACATCAAATTTTTAAAACATTTCATAAAATTCCTGGTTTAAAGCACTAAAACAGAAAATAGTAAAATTAAACGCGATAAAATTGGTGCCGAAGATGTCCGAAAAATATTTCTTACTATTTCTGTAGACAGGATAACAGGGGCATATAACACATATTCTTCTTAATACAAAACAGCAACTTTATTATATTTATGCTGCAATAGTCAGTACTGACAATCATTATTGATAATATATCAATGTGAGGGGTAACAAAGATATAAAAATAGAACTTAGTCAATGTGTCTAATTAACGTAGTAGATATCTGCATCAGGATAAAGATAATCATGATCACACTTGTTCCGGTTTCGTGTCTTAAAAAAATAATAAAAAATCATTCGTATTGAGACAAGAGTTAATCTAATGATAGTGCAGATTACTACAGACACATTAATTTTTTAATATTTCTTCAATATTTTTTAATTGATTGCAAACAAATAAAGTAGTAAAATTCACAGACACTTATCAGTGTATAAATTTTTCAAATTTCATAAATTTCTTGATAAATTTATTTATTAATTTCATTAATTATTGTATTTACTTGCAGCATTAGAAAGTTACATACATTTAATAACCACCAGTAATACAAATCTATGTATTGATCTATTTTTTAATGTTATGTGAATTAGAACATTTAGAATTGTTACTTATTATACATATAACTAATCAAATTTACAAACTTGTGTATTTATAGTATAAAAAATTATATCTATAGAATTTATCGTTTTCACACCATTCAAAAAAACACATTCCAATGCTCGAAGAGAAATTTAATTTCTTAAAAACTCTTATCTTTCTTCAGTGATGTGGTCAAATTTTATCCATGAATTTTCAATTCACTTTTCAAATTTAAAATGCGTGATTGAAATACATTTTTAGATTTGCGGAAAGCGCAAAACTATTTAGTATAGATTTTTTTTACTTTTTTAAATAAAATGATTATTCTTTTATTAAAAGCTTTATTGAAAGATACAAACTGTCTTACTAAAAAGGAAAAGGTATCATTTATAAGACAAAACCAATTATAACAATGTTATTATTCAAAAACCAGGTAAATAGATGGCCTTGGAAGCTTGGTTTCAATTAGATTTGAAATTATCTTTATATTCTAATATTGTAATATTTTGTTTGTTATTTTTCCAATTTTCAGATCTGATTGATCAGTATTATGCAGATAATGTTGTTTAACATTAAAAGTACTGTATAAACAAAATGACGATATTTCAATTGATAACACAGGTAGTTTTAACGGATAAGATCTATAAATCATATACGATATAATAAGATAACAATTCTTTAAATTCCGCTACAAGAAGAACATGGTGGGATCATAATTGGGATCATTTTAAGAATGTCCGAAAGCCCGAAGAATTTCATTTCTATCACTTTCATTTTCAATTCCAAATTGGCACAGGTCATGCTCGTCTAACTTTCTAAATACGCTGAAATTAACTCCTCACATTACAAAAAGATAGTAGTAGTTTTATAAACCGATCGCAACCAAAATTTGCTATACTATAGTCCAATCCATCCTCCCTAATGTTCCGATCACAGAAAGACTGAAGGGATAAGGATGACGAAAGATGAAAGCTGTAAATAAATAAACATTTTCTGTGAAAACGTATTTGAAAATGTATTTTATCTATTGTATTTATTCATACTTAATACTCACCAGTAAAGTAAATCTGCACACGGATCTACTCTTTGAAGATGTATAAATTTCATTTACCTCTAACTATTTCAAATAATAAAGAAGGATTATCTAATTGCGATTTACGATTTTCTCTTCCCAGCGTACTTGTTCTAAGCGAAGTGATAAAGTGGCATAGGTTGATAAGCGTTTAATTAACAATAAAAATTTAGTTTCTTTTCTTTCAGGAGAATCAAATCATTCAAAATTTGTATTGCCATTAATCTCTTCTGTTAAATTCATCTTATATACTACTAAAAATTTTAAAATTTTTTCATTAAGTGATTTATTTTTGATATATATCTGAAATAAAATTTATGAGAAGTACGAGCATACCCTTTTTGTTTTGTTATTATTTTTTTTAATATGTTCTGTTTTTTATTTAATATAAAATACAAACTACATATGCTCTTTAATTTGTGCCTAAAGAATGGGATTTCTATAGTTAGATCAAGTATTATAGCTGCTATTAAATATTGCATACAGATAAAAAGAATCTAGTGAGCTATTTTTATAGCCCCGAAAATATTCAAAACAAAGGGTTAATCGGCTCGGGGGTGATTGGTGAGGATTATTTGAAGTTAGGAGTCGAGATTTATTTTGCATTGTGGACAATATACAAATGACAAGTAATATGTAAAAATATTCTTATTCTTTAATACTAACATATCAAATTAAGATTATCATATAATATAAGAGTCGTTCGCATTTTCTTGCCTAAAAAACAAATATAAACATGGATTAAACTTAGTTGAATAGTCTAGTAAATGTGATAGACATCTATACTTGGTCTGTTATTGAAGACGGTCGAGATCACTACATTAATTTAGCTTTGTATGTGAAAAAATAATGAATATTTTGTACCGAAGTATTTTTGGAGATTACAATGCGTAGATGATAGTAGAACATACATAGATAGCAAATTGTACAGAAGTATTAATTAGTTCGATAAAGTTTCTTGAATACACTGAACAAAATTGCATTAATTATTGTTCTACAATAAAATTACAAGTAATAAAACATATTACGTTTTGTAGGCGAATTAAAATTTCTGTATCGTTCTAAGCCAAGACGAGTCAAGATTCCAGCTACTCGAACCTGTCCATTGCACTGATGTGACCAAAGAGGTAATACGCATATTTATATTAAAAATAATTAAATATCACTCGACATCATATGAACAAATTTTAAGTTGGAAAAAATACTTGAATCTTGGACATACCTCATTTACTAATTTTATAAAACTCATTACTTTATTTATGGAAGTTATTTTACAGCGAGTCATTGCTTTGAATTTTCAGTATATGCGAATCTGTGTAGGAATGTACCTTTTAGAGGTGTGTAAATTTATTCAAAATTGTTTTTAATACCTAAGGAGAATTCTTGTATTTCAATTTTAATGTTTCGGCTGATCCCTTTGGGGAGATGACATTCACCTTTAAGGAATCCAAAGTGTAGTTTTATTTTAGTTTTCTTCATCAATAACTCCGTTTCGTTATCTTGACTGGATTTTTTTTCTTTTTGCTTTCATTGTTGATGTTAATTGATCTGCTAGACCTTTTCTATTTCACAAGAAACGGAAAATCTAACATCAGTGTTACAATTAAATTGATCTGGCCATTAGAACTTAGGCTTTATGAGAATTTTCTCCTGTCATATACTCGAAGTAAAATTATTTTGTTTTATAACTATAAATACGCAACACTAAAAATGAGGTCCAATGTTAAATATTGTTAAATTTCCAAAAGCACGAATTGAATAGATTTGAGGTAAGCTTTATGCAATCACACTAGTCAATATTGAATACATAATGAAATCACAGTTTTGTAGTCAGTTAATATGATCTAGATGTACATTTGTTTTAAAACAAATAGCGAATTTTGTATTTCAGTTAATTCTGAAAAAAATATTTGACTTCCTGTGACAAGAAATTTCTAACAGAATAATTAACTAATATTTTCAAAGGATCTTTCTTTTAATTACAAATTCGGAAACAGGAATCTTTGTTCGCATGTTATTTTTGTATAAGACAACCTCAAAAAGCTCAAAACAAATTTATAGATAAGCCGAAAACTAATTGGAAAATCGAACGTGATAAAATATTTCCAATGTATCAAACACGGTTTTTAGTTGATTTTTTTTTTTTTTTGTACAAAAGGCAGGCTTAGGCATATCACGTTCTTTATTTTCCAAATTGTTTTAATCATTGGACTCATTAAATACCATTCTAGTTAAATAAGGATAACACTGCACTCAGATTAAAAATAATCTTAAATGGCTCATCTTTCTGCAGTATTTCGACCGCAAGTAGATTGTTGGGTAAAATACAATTTAAATTTAGTAAATGAAATAATTTTTTTTCACGTACCTATTTTTATGAAATCGTGATAACTATCTCGTAATTTATAATTTCTTACGCATTTTATTTTTTTAATGAAACTTAGTTATACTTACAGATTATTTCATTGTTAATAAAGTCATTTGATAAATCCGTTCATTTGCTGGATAATTTATTTGCATGAAATGTATTCAAGATTTTTCAATAAGGAAGCAAATTGTAGTGCGACATTTTTATATGAAATAAAATTGCTTTGTAGCTAACTATGGGATTTGTATGTTTCTTCGGCCTCCTTACGAAAATAAATAAAATTGTTTTCGAATTTACCATACATTCTTAGAAAATAGGGTTAAATATTCTAATTGTAAATTAACTTACGTTTTAATCCATAACATTCAAGCTTTGCTTTTAATCGATCCAGTATTTTACAGTTTGTTCCTGTTCTGGCCGGGTTATAAATTCCATTCCAAATTTATTAAAAAATATTGAAAACCTTTCACTGAGTGGTTGTCGCTATCCTGTTTTCTTAAATAAATTGTTTTATTTCAATTTTCTTTAAATTAAAATTTATTACGAATGATAATTCAGCTAATAATTAGGTAACTGAAATATTTCTTCGATTTATAAATGTCCACTACTTCCATTTTATCAATCCCATATAATTTCCGAGCACAGCAAGGTGTGGATCAATCTATCGAATACGTCATTCGAAAAGGAATGGCAACATCTTCGATTGATGATATTTATTTTTTTAAGAATTTCGGGTGACGAAAATGTCCACTTGTACGCCCAAGGGACGCAAATGTTCGCATACGTTCCCCTCTAGGTAAACAATTTATCGAACTATCGAATGAAAATTCCACGAATCGGTAATCCGTCTTCTTGATGGATAGCCACGTTCTGCCGGAATCTTATAAGAAATCTTAAGACCGTCGGCCTGCTCGGTGGTATCCTGATTCTGGTGCAGAAAATGCCGACGATGGGCCGTGTGTTGGTGTATGTGACCACCTTGAGCCATATTAGACCTTTTCAATCAATTTCGTGTCAACAAAGCTCAATTGCTGCGAATCGATATGAATATTTGCATGTGAAATGATGTGTGCTGAGACCAGCTTGGCGGCGGCGGCGTCTTTGTGGGGCCCAACCACGGGCGATAGGTCAATGTTCCGTCTGGCGGTTATCACGGCCAAAAAGGGACAAAACAGGGAATCACCTCTAAATCACGAACCGCTTACGGCCCTTTTGTTTTTATTGAGCAGGAGTACTCCTCGAGCTGGTCAATAAAGACTTTAAGGCAAGTAAGCACCGAATACTGAGGCCAATTCAGTCTGGTTTGTCCAATGGAGATCCTGAGATCCGATTGATTTCGATTATTGGGAGAGCTTAACCTGCAGGAGTCCATTTGGTCAAATGGATATTACAAACGGTGCTTCAGGGCATGAGAATTTAATTAATGCAATCAACTCAATTATACTGAGATTTCTACGATATATACATTTTTCGATGCAACTAATTAATTGATGTCGTCAATGTCTCCAGCTTAAATAAAAAATAGGGGAAGACTTCAGCACTTTAAATAATTCCTTTGAAATTCCACTTAGACAAAGAGACAAAGGGGAATGGAATGAGGATGACTTCTTTAATAAGATGCGATGTGTTGTGCCATAGACTCCAGGGAATCAATAGAATCTATCCAGAAATTTGTTCTCAATTATAGAGAAATGAAATAGTTAAAAAAAAGCGGATAAGAATTACTAAAGTCCGCCTCTTTCAGAAGTAAGCTCGCCAATTAAACGAAAAAGTGAAGATAAGTTAACAAAATGATTCACAATGAATACGCAAAAGGTAGAACGTAGAAGTATATCCAAAGATTACTAAACATGTCTTTAAAGTATTAAAAAACGAAATAACTACTTTGAAGTTATTAAAAAGATTAGCAAATTATAAAATAATTTACAATGAACGTTTTCCCTACACTGGTTTATTTTTTTCCCCTAATTGTTTTAGTGAATTTATTATTCAAAGTTTATTAGGTAATAATAAAACATAGATATAGTGTTAAATATATATAAATAAATTAAGCGACTATAAAATTAAATTTTTTGAATATAATCTTCGTGTTCTCGGATACAAAAAAATCGTTTTAAAGGGTTCATTATTATTTCTTGTAAAAATAAAATTTGTAAGGGCGAAAACCTTATGATAGGGTCACGGACAAAAAGTCGAATATATAATTTAATAACACAATAGCAAGAAGGTGTAAATACATAAGACTGTTTTTAGAAGGTTTTTTGTGAAACTTTAGAAAAATTGAATTAAATTTTGCGGCAAGGTGGTAATAAACGACTTCGAGGCCATATCCATTCGATTCGTTATTGAGATGATAAAAATTTTTTTTTTTTTTGCTACAAAATTTTTCTAAAAACTTGATAAAAAAGTGAACAAATTTTATTATGCCTATATAGAGGCGACGGCGTATGATAGGTGCTCAAAAAGCTTCATTTAATATTGGAAATCGATAATCTTTAATTCATGTGTATTTCTCAAAGAAATCACTGAACACAAGGTGAGTGTGGGAAAATTTGAATTATAGAAAATTTCATGTTATTGAAATAAAAGAGCTGGAAATGTGAAGAAAATTGCGTGGGTAAAAACAAATTTCGTTTGGAATAATTAACAGAATTGTATTAATATAATTTCTTTTATAATTAATCACTAAATAAACTTCTTTCATTTTTATTTCTACCACTCCCTAGGCAATCTCTAAAGGCACTTTTCTGAAAGTACTGCTTTTGAATATGGTGTCCATTATATTTTATACAAATGCACAATTTTAAGCACTATGTGTAGTTTCAGAAATTAAAGAATTCTTTTATTAGTTAGAATGTTGTGCCATGGATGAGATCTGAAGGTCGCATAACTATTTTATTATTTATGGAAGGATGAACTTTATGATTGCTTATGAATGGTGCTAGAAATCATCTAGTATACTAGAACTTTTATAAAATATTTGACTGGGAAAATCGTTCTTTAAAAAATTCTGTTTTGTGTACTTTTAGGTGAGAACAATTTATTTTTGTCAAGTTTGGTGAATGTAAAAATTGCAAAAAATGTAAAAAGCTTTAAAACAAATACAAAAATATTAGTTTGAATTTTAAATTCAACATTTCTTTTAGAGATTAGAGTTGTTACTACTGAAAAAACGTGTCCTATTAATATTACGAAATGAGTATATCATGGGATGTTGTCTTTCTTCTTTCGAGATAAGGGTAGGAAGTACGGTAGCAAAAATTTTCCCCCATGCCGTGGCATTGTGAAAAATCCAGAATAATTTGCATTCTGTATGCTTAATAAATTGCTTAACGCAAATGCATCTAATCCTTGAACATAGTGAAATATTACACATAAAATAATGGACATGCACATTCTCCTAAGTATTTCTGTATTCAAAAGGGTTTAGATATCTACTATACAATAATACGTGAAGTGTTTAAAAAATTGCGGTTTCACCTGTAATGAGTAGGGTTGGTTGCATGTTAAGGTGAACACTTGTGACCATCCTTCGTGAATAATTCGCCCTGGTATTTACCAAAAAATTTGTCAGCCACAAGAAAGGTACACAAATTTGTAGAACAAATGGGGGAGGAAAAACTCGTCAAAATCCCTAAATTTATCGACCTAAATTAACAACATGTTGACACAAATTAATTTAATACCTGCGAATTTAGGAGATTTATGCTCGTGAGTTTGGAGAGTAAAAAAAACGGGGATGAAAGAACAGACCACTTTCAGTATTTTCTTCATCCGTGTCGATGCAGGATGTTTACTGGAGTGTTATGAATTTCCTGACTTGCATCTTTCGGTTTGCTCATGAAAATTAAAATTATGCGAATGTCGCCCCAGAAAGCGACACGTTCAAGTTAATAATTTATGACAGGATAAAATTACAAACGGAGCTTTGGGAGATGCACCATGAAACACGCTCTATGTTTTCGCAAATAAATTGCGAAATACAAAGCCCAGTCCTGATAAATGTTTATCGATCATTGCAGTTGCCTCGCCGTCTGTGAGCCTTTATCGAGGAAAAGTATCAAAGACTGCTGCCGTTCAGTTTTTTATAAATGTCCATCACTTTGTTGTGACGGCACACCCTGTAACTGATCTCTCCTGTCATATTTTCACCTAATGAATTCCATTCAGTCTTAGAAGCTAAAAAATTGTCATACCTCCCGCCACGTCTTGTTTCGTGTCACAGTTCACAGTGTTCGGCATTGGACCAATGACTCCTTTTCTGGCTCTTAATTTATGTCGAAAAATGAGACTGATATCAGCAAGAAATTTCACTCGTTGTTCGAGCCTATTTAAATTTAAAAGTATGAAAATACTAATTAAAAAATTGTCTGGTCGTAAACAATTTCATTATAAAATAGGTACATTTTTCTGCAATCCATTTTATAAATAAACTATGCTTTTTCAAAAATAGTGATGTTTATTTGATTAGGTTGGACATTTAAAAATATGAAGATGCTCGTTAGTTGTTGGTGCTTTTGGTTGGTATCCCAAATGTTGCAGATTCCACGCCTATGATCCCAATTTTCTGTTGTAACAATGAGGTGTTCGCTGAATGGGTTCTTATTTTCTTTTTTTCTAAATACATTTTTGAGATTTCAGATTCTTAAAATATCTTCAAAGTTCGAATTTGCCTGAGATAAAATTCGATTTGTACTTTGACCTTGTATGCAAGATAGTACTTAAAAAATAATAATAATGCTATATATTCCAGCTTGTAGAAAATCATCGTAATTCAACAAGTGGCAAATTATGTTCTGACGTTATTGCCAAATTATGGATCTCTGCCCTCAGTAGAAGGATGTGGAAACCTTTAAA
This sequence comes from Proctacanthus coquilletti, assembly GCA_001932985.1. Taxonomy (NCBI): domain Eukaryota; kingdom Metazoa; phylum Arthropoda; class Insecta; order Diptera; family Asilidae; genus Proctacanthus; species Proctacanthus coquilletti. The sequence continues at coordinate 276,253 of MNCL01000089.1, forward strand.
ACGGCTCTAAGTACGATATTGTGGTTGAAATCGACGGGCCTAACCCGTGTGAATTCTCCATGCCCGCAAGCTAGTGACATGTTGTGTGAAACCAACCCCCGATTAAAGGACTACTATTACAAGCTCAACTTGCCACTGGAATTTCAAGGGTTTATTGTGCTATTTGAAAATGTTTTGTTACTTGGGGACGTTTCTATGCGAATGAAAGGTTAAGAACCTCCATATAGCTCTATTTTGTTCCTTAGTGTTTCTTAGAACAGAATTTGTGAACTTTTGGGAAAAATAAGTCATGAGAAATACTTTCTTAGAAAAAAAAAGTTCGAAATTTAAACGTAAATATTTTTATTGGTAATACTTTACCTTAATGCGCTTTGAACCATTAAGAAATATGTTTCTGTAATTAATAGACTCATTTATTCGATATATATTAAAGTAGTAAGTGAGTAAAATGATTTAGTTATGTTAAAAAAAACTGAGTTAATAATTAGACTTTTTGGTAGAAACCCAAATCGGCACAAATCACCAAATTGCTAAACATATTTCCTACGTGTACTATTTCCTTAAAGTAGATACTTTTACAAATATGTCTATAAATTCTAATTGAAAAAAAATAATATAAAAAGGGAAGAAAAATATTTTTCGAACTTGATAGTCAAGTGATCGTAAACCACAAATAATGATAAATACAAACGATCACCTTCATCATTATTTTTTTGTATACTAGTAAAACCTCGATATAATTCAAAGTTTTAACCTATTTCGTTCCATCACAGGTCAAAAACAAAAAGATTTTTAGGTTTTCTCCTTCATAACTTGTAATGCATGTTGTTAAAGTTTAGAAATGAATTCCAGAAATCACAAATTAAATACGTCTTCAAACAGATAATTAGATTTAATATAAAATCTTGAGCACTTTCAAAATATTAACATTCGTCAAAATTTTATATGACTAGGAAAAAGTTTTAATTATGTTAATTCCCAATAGATAAAGGACTACACTGTATAAAGTTTAAGACCTTATTATTTTAGAAACGCTGAAATTTTAATGGTACGAGCTATAATACCTTTCTCATTACGGACAGTTTTGGGTATGCGGATGAAATTATCTTTTATTGATTTTTTCATTTTTTATTAAAATTTTCTCACAAGGGCCTAGATAAAGGTAGTTCATTTTATTTTATTTTGAACTGTCCTTTTTTAGACTTTGGGAACATAATACGTCAGCGATGGACGTTGTTCCAAAGCAGCTAGCCGGTTGTTATCTCAACACATTCAGAAACTTTTTATTTCGATAAAGCCGGAGCAGAGAACTCCTGTAAAATCGGCGAAGTTTACTAGTCTCTTAAAGCTCTACATAAAAAAAAACTTTTCACACTGAAAACCTACCCTTCTTGGCGGTGAGAAATTTTCCTGTCGTAGAACTCCTTCGTTCCAAGTGTCCTTCAAAGCGGCAGAAGTTTCCTGGGCTAGAATAAGGGACAAGCGCCTTTCAGATTAGTGGTCCATTTTCATCCTTAGCAGCTCAGTTTTTTTAAACCGTACGTAAGCGTCGTCGCTAGCAAAATATGTGTTATCTTTACGAGATGAGAAATGATGTCACTTCGTTGCTTTTATGACCAAAGGCAAAAGGAATTTATGGGCATTTATACTAAAATGATGGAAATAACCTAAGGTTGTTGCTTCGTTGCCCGAAATAATGGACAGTGTCCTGTCTGCAAATTTATCGAATAATTTCTCGAGTGCTGAATAAAATGCTTTTATTAGCGCGGCTGGGATTTCCAAGGGATTTTTATACTGTATGCTTGTCGAAACGAATAAGAAGCCGCGGGTTATGTTAAAAAATTTATAACACGATTAATCAATAGTGCAACTGGTGTAATCGAAAGGCTTTAAGGCATTTAAGACGAAGGGCAAAGAATAACAAATACTTGGAGAAAAGCCACAAAATGCGAGCAATGTTTAAAAGACCAGGTTTCCTGATATGCACCAGAACTTTTCTAAATTTATTAAGGGTTTATATCCTACCAAACTTAAATACAACTTAAGTATTGAAATAAATTCAAATATTGTTTTGTCTTTGATCCCTTCTCAAGATATTAGCGCTATACTATCATACCTTTAATCAAATTTTGATAAAATCACATCCGTAAAGCATCTATCATTCATTTTCATTGTCGGAGTTAAATTTTGATTTAGATTAAAAATATGATATTTCTAATTATCGTACTTTTGTAAGTAAAAGCGTAATTTCCACATCTTCCAGCCCATATACAGAAGGAGTTAATTCTTTCTGCGAGAAGAGGAGATGCCCACGTGTGTAGTAATGATACAAAGTTCGGATTTCATATCTGAATGGGCATCGAAACAGCAGTCATCTGTTAATTTCATTATTTCCTTATATAAGCTTCTGATTCAGACGACTAATTTCCTATATTCATCTTCGCACGTGTGGAATAACGATCGTGAGCAACTTGTGCTTATGCTTTTATTTTTCTTAAGTAAATGCGTAAGGGCTGAAAATTACCTCATATTACAAAAGATACAAGATACAACGTAACAAGAATTTCTTAAGCTAGAATTAACCTTTTGTTTTGCATTTTTTTCTAAAATTATTTTAATTGACTAATTAATAAATTTTTTAAAAATATTCATTAAATTCAATTCAATAAATCTTAAGATATTGCCCTAAATTTGAAATTCAATAAGAATAATAAGATAGAAATATAAAATTAAAGACAATTCCGAACATATTTTGTAATCAAATGAAAAATCAAAAGAATTCTATTTTAATCATATCAGAACCAATTTCAATACAAATTTATTTTGGTCAAAAATTATTACAAATTTAACTTTAACCAATTTTTAACCAAACCCAACCAATTTAACTTTAACCAATTTTCCAAAATATTTAAAAAGAATGTACATAAAATGAAATAACAAAAAAAGATTTTTTGTTAAAGTCGAGCTTGTCGAAAAATTTAAGGTATTTAAATCCTTTTCCACTTACCTTGAAAATGCTTATCTTAACTTACACGAATTAAATACAGCATCGTTCAAAAGAATTATCTTACCTTTATCAAAAGCATATACAGACGAGGAAATCCTATAGTTAGCCTTCACTGCTTGTATATAATACATTTTTTTCTTTTTTCCGTTTTTGTTTACAAACGGGCGGAGATATTACGTTATATGCATAAATCATATGTAACAGAATCTAACTATGGTTTTATAAATTTTTCGCAAAAGTGGGATTTTGAAAAACGAAATATGCGTAACAGAAAAATGCAATGTATAGATTACTTAAAGGTTTTCTTTCTTCTAAGAGATAAAAATAAAGTGTGCGCTTTTAATGCTTGAATTTCATTTGTTCCCGTCTTAAGCTGTTATGGTTAAAGTAGACGTTAAGGAAACCGAATCTAATAATAATAATGATCTAAGCTTGTAGTCGTTTTTCGTACGACAAAAGATTCAAAGGTTATTAAAAGAAAATTTAAGTCAAAAGTTTACGGCAAGTGGTTGTCAGTTGTACATCCTTGGATTTTTTATTACGCCCCTGCGATAAGTCACACATCGCCGAGCACATCGCCTATCGAAAATCCAGTGTCATGACGTTAAATCCAATGGTCTCATCTAATGTTCAGTTCCCTGGCCGTATTTGTTACAGGAGCTATTTGCGAGGAGGCCGCCATATAAAGCGATATCGATAAAAGTACATAAGATTTACAAAGAGGACACAAAGCGACAGATGTTCAGTCGGCACAAAGAAAATTCATTACTTTGTTATCTATAGGGAACTTCCAAACTCCGGCTGATAAAATTACAAGAGATCTCAAGATGGGACCTTGAGTTCTTCATAAAATTAGGAATTTTTGCGCAATATGAACTTTTAAGCTTCCATAAGAGCTTTAAGAAATATGCTGGATACGTGATATGCGGTTTAATAAAGTTTCAAGAATAATTTAATGAAATTCATATTCTCAAAAATCTCTACGGTTCAAGGTAAGAAACAATTTTGATTTTTTTACATAAGAACCAGAAGCGTTTTGTAATATGTTTTTTTTATTTTTTGGAGTCTCCATATCGTTGTAAATAATTTTTTTGATTTACCAAGGGGATTAGAGTATTTTACTTGAAATCCCCCCACAATTCTGACAGAAAAATTCATTTCAGTACAAAAGGAAACACTTCTCAAATAAATTACTGCAGGGATATTTAATGGCTGACTTTTTCCATGCAAGAGCATGAATTAAAGGTTAAACCTCCTGAAGTGACTTTAACATTTCCAAAGGAAGTCGAGAATTATATGAGGATGTCCTCGGGCTAAAACGCGCATTTCACGGCAAGTCTAAACGGCCTCATGGGAACGATTGCCGAAGAAGTTATTAAAAGTATAAGCATGCGGTAGAGTTTTATGATCCTCTCTTTCCTAAAAGGAATCTTTTTAATTCTTAATGTAAGCATTTACGAGTCAAATTCCTCCCGTAGTTCTTCTTGGCTTTGTTTAACATTCAGCCTTTTCTAATGTTTAGTAAATATTGGATAAGGAATTTCTAGAAAAATTAACCTTGCGGGTGTAAGTCTTAGTCGATTTAAGAAGGTTGCATTTTTGTCGCAAAAGTGAGTCGAAAATTTGAACCATAATCCGTTTTTAAAATTTAATATTTTTGGAAAATTATAGATCTTTTTAAAAGAATTTGACAAAGGTAAGACTCAATTGGAGCTTAGAAATGCTGTGTGGGAATAATAGCCAATAATGGGTTTTATTAATTTGGCTGTTTAAAAGCATGGGAGCCTTTCGGGGATGAAGAATTATTTCTAAAAATTTTAAAGGTAATAATCAATAACCATTTTGGTATAGCTAGATTTAACGCACGATAGTTTTTCCTCTTCAAAGAATTGACATCCAATTATATCTCTTACACTTTTTAAAATCATGCAAATAAATTCAGAAAAATAAAATATTTGTGTAAACTATGTTTACTATCTTCTTTATTTTCGAAATGATAGTATAAATTGTCTAATATATATTATGCATATAATTCTACTAGATATAGTAGAAATTTTTTTATTCTCTGCGTTGTAAGCACCAATACTACCAATTCCAACAATTTTAGGAATATTCACTTAAAATAGCGCATAATAAATTTTGTGAAGTAATAACTTGCTTACTAGGGCATGTTGAATGTGCAAACCATGGCAGTCGTAAAATGTTATGGCCTCTCACATCTTTTCTCTCCTGCGTACCTACATTTAGGTCTTTTCAGAAGTAATAGAGAACTAAACGATTTTGTTATATTTTAAGTGTTATATCCGTACATTATTTCAAGTAGTTATATTGGTCTTCTTAAAAGGTCCATTTACCAGCATAAATTCGAAAAATATGGAAATAGCGCCTATCGAAGAGGGTGGCCCACTCTAAGTCGATAAAGAGTCCATTTGCAATGTTCAAAGAGAACTAATAATGCCTGTGAAATGCTAAAATTTCCGTTTCTTTATAATAAAATGTCATTGCTTTTTTATGGATCATCAGAGAAAGTTCCGTCGACATGACTAGAATTTTTCTGATGTCGCCGATGTCGTCGATGTCGCCTTCGTTGTCTGCCCGCAGAACAGAACCGCGTACTTCCGTTCGAAGAGAACGTACAGGAATACAACATTATGTACATATATCCAATCTAGGGTCTTTTCATCGGTTGCTATTGATTTACACTTCACCTCGACGGGTCCCACAAGATTAAGGTTGCAAAACTCCTTTCCTCACAAGGACCAAGAAGTATACTGAAGCCTCCGAAAAGAAAGGGCAGCCACTCCAGGAGCTCGTACCCAAAATCTAAAACCCATGAAGATGAAGACCCTCAGCCTCCAAAAACCTTTCGACTGAGCCAAATAATACTACTGTGAAACCCGCATGCAAACTTGAAGTGATTTCGTGGGTGCGATTAGGTTTATGCTGTGACACAACTTGTAAAGCGAAGCTAATCCGAAAGGACAAGGGATGCTTTCTTTAAAAGTTAATCGAGTTTTAGGGGAGCACGCTAATATGTCGAACTAGTAGGCTCTCCGCATGAGGAGGATCTCGTCTCGTCTCAAAGTCTTTAAGAAGACGAGAAGAGGGCGACGATGACAATGATGATGCGGGTCTTCCAAAATCATGTCGTATTGAAAACTCAAGTGTTGTCTGTCTGCGTATGCAAAGGACGCCCGAGGCTTATTTACTCCACGTATTTTTATCGTTTTATTTTTCGAATTTAAATAGGGCTCGATTCAATACGTGCTGCTTTCTCTTGGGAACACCACCGAAATATTCGGCGACTAGAGGTGAGAAAGAAAGTCCTAGGTAAAAGGATGCTGTGATGTTTATCATTCCTTGGAAAGGGATTAACAGACGTTTTTTTTCATATTGGTTTAAGGAAATTTTTCACGTACGTGCATATGTGTATTTTGGGCTATACTCGAGCTGGCGTATTTGCGGAGCGATTTGCAATTTTCCACATCAAAGCGTATTCATACCAGAAGCGCTTTAAGCCGTCAAGTCGTGTGTTTTCATTTTAAACATGTGAAGAGGAGAAATTTAGGGAAAAATCACCACCTTGTCTTCGGAAATTCGGGAGACATTGGTGAGCTAGGATAGCCCCAAGCGCATACGGGATTTATTTATTGGTTTCAGTCCTACAGCGCGATATACGATGAAAAAAAACGTTAACTGAAATTGAGACATTTCACTGGAAATAATGTCGTTCGTTATAGGAATGGCATATACCTTGTGATATTTAAAAAAAAAATCGATTTCAAATTTATTGAATACCTTAATAGGGAATTCCACTTTCTTGATTTCTCAATTGTGATAGCTTATCAAATTGTACGGAGGGGAAGTTGTTTTACTCAAATGAAGATTGGAAATGAATGTCCGTTCTATTGACATTGTTCAGTAAATCAATAGACCTTCTTTGCAGAAATTAAAATCATATCCACATCATTGTCTATAAAGTACTATAATGTTACAAATTGGCATGCTCCAATTAATAGAGTATTTTCTTTAGAAATACGATTAAGTGAGAAAGTTTGTGACAACAGATAAAACACTCAATTCCAGGAAGTTCCGTGGTATGAAGATTGGCTAAATTCTCTGTCAAATGTTACAGAAATATTCTTCTGTTTCTGCGGCCAGACTAGTCATGAAAGGATCCATTGTTGGATTGTAACAACTTTAGATCAGGTGGAAAACAAATCCCATAAGATGACACCACTTGAGTAGGAAATGGGCAGCTGCAGAAGACTTCTACAGAAGAGAAACTAAAGTAGTCATCAATTGCAGCTGATGTTAAGCTCTTATTGGGTTAGAAATAGGACACCTCATTTCGTTAAAAGGATTGATTTGAAAGCTTGAGCAAATTTCGTATTTATTGCCACTATTAAGGGATGTGATATTGAAAGGAGGTCAATCGATTGATTGCACTTATAGATTTGTTAATGTATTGTTTTTCACTAACATTGAGAAGTATTAATAATCTTTTACTTTAATGGAGAATTGCTTTAAAAAATATTAGAAAAAGAAGAATTAAAAACATTTTTAATATACATTTTGTTGAATCTTGTTGATCCAATGAAAAAATATTTTATCTGTTTACCTAGACCTTATTGGATAAATTTCAAAAAAGGGATTTCAACGATCATCTACAAATTAAAATTGGTAATAACTTGAAAATGCAAGATTTTGAATATTGATTTATTTATCATTATATTGTGAACTTATATGTAATATATCACCAAAATGTTGACATGTCTGTTGTAAAACTCGACTAGAATACCCTTTATAAATTTAATTTTTGTGTTATTGAAAAGATCCTAAAAAATCCGATGGAATACTTTATTTATCGCAATCCAAGTTTTCGCTCCTCTAAATATTGACAAGGATGTACATGAATAACTTCGATGGAATTTCCGGCATGTCATAATTGTAACTCTATGAAGACGAATCAAAATATAATTAACTATTGATTTATAGTTTTTAAGCCCAATCTTATTATCCGTACAAGCTAGACTTCAAAATACTCGTAAATGTCAAGCTAAAGTCTTATCAGGGTACCTATACTTAAACTTCCGCGTATTTATCGCTCCGTCTTGGAAATAGCTACTAAACAAATAAAGCAAATAAAAAAGGGTAAAACAACTGAGAGACAACTTAATCCTTTTGTTGGCATCCCCCTTCAAAAGAAGCATGTTTTTGTAAAATACAAAATCTGGTAAATCCTTGTTGCAGATAGGAAGCTTTACTAGCAATTTGTTAGGAGTGCATGCCTGGATCTATGATTTATTATGTATCGGAGTTAATAATTAACAATGCATCAGATTCAGAATCTGGGATAAGGCCATGAACGATGAGCACGTTACGAGTTACGTGGCCGAATTTATCCAAATAAGTTTATTGTGGAACATCAATAAAACATAAAGCAATTAATTTGCTGAATCCTCTCATGCAGTTCGGATATTTGGCAGAATGGATTTATGGAAGTTCCAAGTTCCTATGCACAACAAAATCATTCAGAATCCGATGTGGGGGAAGTGAGAACGATATAAATTCGCGTGGCCCAATAATATTTATGTATTGATTGATTCAGCTTTCTTTTAATAACTAATTTTTTCAAAGGATTTCTCCACACATTTTTTTTTAGCTAATAATAAGAAATATTTTTCAGAAAAACAACAAGATGTCTTTTTCTTTTCTTTTATTCGATTCTTCAAAAAATACGACACTTGTATCTTGCATGCAAAATTGAATGGTATTAGCTAATACAATACCATCCAAAGGGAGATTGGCATGAAAAAGGATTTTCAGCTTAAAATTACTAAGCGCGCGGTGTTCGTCAAAATTTCGCGAACTCAATTATCCTGGAATAACAAGTCACTTAAGCTGAAACCGAAAATGGTTCTCAGTTTCCCCAGCATCCGCAACCCCCGCCCACAAAGGCTCCAGACCCTCAGGATATCTTACTTGATAATAAGATTCCTTTAAACATTCCCGCAAGTACTTGGGCCGCGAAGGATGTCCGACCTTCCATGTTTAATAAGAAAATTTTCGGGGAATGTCATTAGGTAACTTTTTCTCTCTCGCGCAAAAACTTTTTGATTCCTCAACGAAATTTTGTGAATTTTATTATTATATTTCGGGAACATAAAATTCCAGCGTGAGGGCTTAGTGACCTCAATGAAATTATTACAGCCGCCATGGCTGTGGCAATCAGACAAAACAATTTTATTGAACTCCACCTGTTGGGTATTGATGATTGCTCGCAATAAAATTTATTGTCCGTTTCAAAGGAGATATTGATTGGGCCCGGAAGAACGAATCGGATGAAGAGATGATATTCCCCGGGACAAAAGCGAATATTGCTTACTTTTTGCTATGCGACTCAAATTGTTAGAACACTTTTAACTTTCCCATGTCCAACTCAATTTTCGAAGCCTGTCAGGAACGGAAATCATCTCGGAAGGTAGCAGGAGTCCAAGCACTTTTATGGCATTCACTTTGCTTGCCAGAAAGAGAATATCATAACTTGGAGGCAGAAAACATCGATGACTTATAAACGTTGCAACCATTTGCCTGCCGGGAAATTCTTAAAGGGAATTTTTGATTCGGTTGGCGTCAGACTCCGCAAATCGTAAGTGAACGTTTTCTTGAATTTAGAGAAAGTAGTTTAGAATTTGTTTTCATTAATTAAAATACTGCCCACTTATATTCTTTTACTTCTTTTCTTTTGTTATTATTGAGTAATATTGTTAAATTAAACGGGATATTCAATAGATTCAAGAAAATGACTTTATAAGTTTGTGTTATAAAGTAATCTGAATGATTTCGTCATAAATTATTAATTATAGATTGTCTTTGTTTTTGTCAAATGAAATCTTTAAGGGCTTTAATTTATCTGTATAAGAAAGCCCAAGAAATCGATTTCTTCACTTATATTTTGTAAAAAATTATACTATTGAAAATATTTGCTTGAATTTTCAAAATGAATTTTTGAATTAACATAATCAGAACGTTCTCCTTTATGTACTTTTTTGGCATCATACTTTTTAATAAAAATACAAGAATTTTCTGAGTAATTGTAACCAATCTGGTTTATATTCGATACACTCGTCTCCATTTTTTAAACCAGAATAATAGAAAAATATTCGCATTCTTTTTACATAGCCATTGTCGATATAGAAGCATACTCATTTTCCCATAACAAATTTGAATGAATGAAATAAGTCAAATTGGATGGATTATTTCTAATATTGTTTGAGACACTAGATAAAACTACTTCACTAAATATTTTTGTTCGATTGTATGTAGTTTTATACGGTTTTCAAATTATCTAGTGCTGGGGATGATTTCTTGAATGGTTATTTTGTTTCGGAATTCACATGTTCGATATAAGAAAAATCCGATTGGCTTTCTGTTCAAACATTTAACTGCAAATTAGCAAATTAAGTTGATGGTATCTGCATGGAGGGTATGCCAATTGTCCTAATCAGCCGAATTAATTGCCGGATGAAGTTCCCTAAAAGCTGGACAACATAAAAGGGAAATTAACTCATTATTTAAGGGGGCAACCTAAATCAGTACAATTATTTTAATTGTCTGCTTCTCTAATCATTTTCTAATCTTTTGGAAATCAGGGAGGCCGATAAGATATTTTTACTTAATTCGCTTGATTGATCGTGTAATTAACTGCTTACATCAACCTTTCAAATTTTCAAATGAAATCATCTAATTCTTATAAAATCATATTATATGAATTATTAATCCTCTTATTTATTATTACGCCAAGGATTCAGAATGGCTTCATGCCTACATTAAGGAAACTACACAACGAAACACCATAAATGAGGACTTATTTGAAACGTTAGAGCACGGAAAAAAATTTAAAAATTTATTTTTAAATTCTGATTCGCAAGCCAAGGTAGTACAAATTCAAAATTGTCGCAGAAGTCCGGAGTCAGCAGAGGTGTGAACATTTCTTCTATGGCCCATTTACATTGCAACAGATACTCTTAAAATTCCCGGAACATAAGATGAAAGAAATCTCTGAAGTTACATCGAACATTGCAGAGATTCAAAAGAGATTCTCTGAATATTTGTGACTCTGTTCATTTATGTATAAACTAATATTTTTGGTACCTTTCCTTAAAGTCCATTAAAAGCATTCGACCTGTTTTCCGTCGTTTATTTCAATGTAGATATCCTTTCACGCCATATAAAGCAATTCTTAATAAATTCATTATCGTTGCAAAATGCGAAGGATTCGTACGGGTCCACTAGTATTACATAATTATTCAAAATAACGAAAACTAAAACATTACTTTTTATCCCTTTATAACTTTTAAACGAGTAATTCTTATAAATCCAAGATTTTGGGCGTAATATATTTATTAAGTTATTAAATTGTAGGCTTTTCGTAGGTTAGCAGTAAATTTGGAAAATAAAATAAAAGTAAAACCAAAGTAGAGTTATAAAAACTTCACTAAGATAAACACTCCACCAAAAAAGGAATACAATTTATTTACTTTTTTCTTCTGTAACAAGTTCGTTACTTTGTGCTTCACTTAATTCTTGTTGACCTCAAATATTTTTCTTCAATGTAGTTTAAGTTTTTCTTATTTAAGCAAACCTTGCGTCTTTCATTCGCAGCATTTTCCTTGCCATTTATGTTCTTTCTAAAGGAAATTTTTCCATTTAGGAATATCCTTAAGATTGTGGGTTCGTTTTGTTTACCTCGTTGTCTTGTACGCCCTATCTCCTTTTGCTCTTGTGGAGGCACTCGTTGGCATCGTTTCTAGCACTCAGCTAGAAGAAAATAATTTGTTCTCAATGCTTACGAAACTTGACTCACTTCCGAACTTTACTACAACTTGCCCTTTGAGAAAAATTGCTTATTTCTAGAGAAGGTAAGATGGTAACCCCCTTTGCTAAAAGGGGTGAGGGATGGTGGGACAGAAATAAATAACATATGTCTCGTTTAAAATATATAAATTACTTAATTTATTGAATGAATTTGCTCCATTAATTGAAAATCTTAAAACATAAAAACGTTACCCTAAAAATATCTCTATCAATTTATTCGTTCGAGGCACATTTTTTTGTTAATGTTATGTTACCGGTCACCCGCTAGTCGGATGGTTCATTTGTTGCAATTCCCTTACCTTACCGTGCTTACTCATAGGTAGTAAAAAGTTGACACTGCCGCTTAAAGGACTTCAATTTCAAGGAAATGTTCAGCACCTAGCTAACGTTAACAAGGAAATCAACTATGTTACCTAGTGAAGGTCTTTGTGGTAGAGGAAATCTTACGCTACGTTAGAGGAAGTAGGAAATCTTTTGATATAAGTTTAACTCTGAAGGACACCGCATCGTTCATAAGGTGTTCTGCTTCTTCGAGATTCCTGGCTGGCTCGGCGAAAGGAGTCGCGAACGCCGTCTTTTCGGCTGCAGCGAGTACAGCCTCCCGCTCCGAAGCTGCTGCAGAGGAAACTTGTCCTCTGTTGGCGTTGTCATCGCCGCACTGACGGAAAAACTTCTTATAGAATCTTTTCCATATTCTCGGCCGCCAAGATTATAAAAAAATGGAGTGTACTTACTTTAATTCGAGTTTCGCTATCCTCTGTTTCAGCTTGGCCTGGCTAGCCGAGTACTCTGCCAAAAGTCTGGCCAGACGCATGTTAAGATTTTCAACGGCGCCTTCTAATTTCTCCACTCCGCTCTCAAGGCTGTCTTGAACTCGTTGCGAATCTATAGACAAGAAAGAAACATTACTAAGACTATGCAGCAAAATATAGAACGTTTTTATTATATAAATAAAAAACTAAACAAAAGAGGACACTCTGTAACCAAAAATAATATTTAAAAATATTTGTAGGTATTTTGAGCGTACTTGGAAAAAATAGATTTATTAAGCGCTTTTTTTCTTAATTACCAGGTTTAGTATTTCTCATATACAAAAATGAGGGAATAATACCCTAATTTTTAATCTATTTTGAGGCCAACTTCAATACTTAAAGGTTAATTATACTTGCAGAACTTAATTTCCATTTCATAAACCTTTACCTCAAATAATTCAAGACCTTTTTACACTTTTGTATAGAAAGTGAGTCCCTTTTTATTTAATCTTAATAATAAAGTAAAACGAAACAGGCTCAGGTGGGCTTATATTTAGCGGGTCTCATTATGGAGAAATGACGTGTAATTGGAAAGGGAAACACTATTTAAAAATATTTAGGGTAAATTATAAGACATGTCTGAAGGAATAAATCCGAAAATGTTTTTGCACGTTTATGTATTTTAAGAAACTTTCCGGTAAATGCCTTTTTAAATATATTTTTAAGACTTATATTGCTGTTGTCTTTAATTCATTAGAATATAAATGACCAACCTCGAATTTGTTGAGATACTTTTAATTTTTAAATTGTATTTGGGCTCACTTAGTGCCTTTTAATACCTAACATTTAAATTTCTTTAAATTGCGGTTGGCTTGAAATTGCCGGATCATTGAAATTAGCAAGACCCTTTTATAATGACGGAAAGTAATCTTACTTGCAAACACTTCTTCGTCCAGTAATCCGTCCTTGCGCAATAATTGACATCCGCGCTCCGTCAGTGTGGCCCTGGCCTCGGGGTAGTCCGCCAGTGTCTCCCATAGATCCCGCTTAGCTAGACAGAACAAATCGGAGTAGCCCAGGGAACGGACGTTGGCTGTCCGCCGGTTGCCCGTTCGGTTCCCGGCGATTTCCAGGACGGACACTTCGCCGAACACGGAGCCAGCGCCGAGGGTGGCCAGGACCGTGACCCCGTCGTCGGCGACGACCGAAAGCCGGCCTCTCTTGACGATGTACATTTCCTTGCCGACGTCCCCCTTGCGACATATATAGTCGCCCGGGCTGAAGACCTGTAGCTTGAGCTTGAGGACGAGCGCCTCCAGGAGTCCCGGCTCACAGTCCTGGAAGATCCGGACCTGCTTGAGCGTATCCATATGCACCCGAATCGCGATCTCGGCCTTCAACTTGTCAGGAAGGGCTGCGAGCACCCGCTCCTCGTCAAGCGCCCCACTTTGAGACCACGTGTACGCAAACCATCGAATCACACGCGCTTCCAGCTCGTTGCCAACCTTCCGGAATGCCATGTACTGTTTGACGCCGTCCATCCGGTTTTGGAACTCCACCCGTGCCACGTTCATGTTCGAAATCATCGAGCCGATGTTCCCTGCAAACCGTACAAGAATCAGCCATCAGAAATCATGATTGATGATGATGAGCACCAGTGGCAATTCCACAGAAATAGACGAATTATTGGACTCAAAACATGCTTCCAGTGCTCAGGATTTAATAGAAGCCAATAAAATCCTCAATGTGTATATTCGCATTATACTTTCACGGAATCATGTTTCTAAATTGGAAACTTTTTTGGGAAATTAAGGCAGTCAATTTGTAATGCGAAACAGCCTCAAACATTTTAGAATTGTTGTCCGTCTAAAGCAGCATACAAATTTCTTGCAGAAAATTCACTGAAGCAATTGTTTTCTTTTTTTGTCAGGTAGTCTGTTTAAAGATGAGCTGCAACATGAGTCGCATTTTATTTTCTGCCTATCAATTCGTTTGTTCTACACGTTAAAATGGTCATCTACCTAAATTATAGGCTAAAAATATTTTAATACTTTAAGTCAATGGAATCAAATCTAAGTATTTTTAAGAACTACTTCGTTAACTGTAAAAATTGTAACCGGTCTTGGAAAATAATTAAAAAACCTCAAAAATTAGTAGTCATTAAATTTTAATGAAGTTCTAGAAAAAACAAATGAAATTTGACAAAATGAGATCTCAAGAAAAGTTTTAACAGTCAAGGTTCGTGCGAAATGATCGTCAGGCGAGTCCACGATTTTTATTTCATATTACTAGAAGTTGCTTCAATGGAATGTATAGCATATAATTTCAATAAAACTTTATTAAAGCTTAAAAATAGACATTTTTAAAATTTGTTTTGTTCTTTCTCCTTCCTGAGAAATTATTGCACTTTTAATTTCCGAGTTTATTACGACTCGCAATATTTTTTAGAGCTATATATTGTTTTTAATTTTAATTTAATTAGAGTCATTAATTGATACCTTTGGTTTCATTACTTAATAAATTAAATATAATTCAGGGAAGGTTCATGACCATTGTTTAATAACTAATAAGAAATTCTACTTTGGTATATATGACAAAACAAGCTCTAAAAGAACTTAGTCATAGTAAACTCGAGCGGCCTGCTGAACTAGGTAGGTTTAGTTATAAATATTTTTGTAAATTATATTATACTATATTTTCAAAGCAATTAATTTTAAATTCAATAAAATTCATATACATTCAGCCTATAACAAAGTGTAGAGAAAAATTTACAAATGCACGTACGAATAAAGGAAAATATGGGTAGTTATAATTATTACTACATTAGTAAAATTAATGTGAGATTGCGTATTTTAAATTCATATAGTTAATAATACGTACTTCAAGAAATATTCGAAATTCATTGTTTGAGTTTAGTAATTTATCCATTATCCAACAATCAATAGATACGTGTAATATTTTAAAAATATTCGTAAATAAGTTAATATTCCGTTTTCAAAATATTATTTTTAAAGACAAAAGAAGAGCAAAATTATGTTTGGTGTAAAATATTTAAAATACTCAGGGTTGTGAATCATTCAAATGAAATAATAAATAAATAAATAAACAAATAAAAACAGTTGATGCTTTTGCGCTGAAGGAAGACAATGTCTCAATTCAATTCAATTAAATATAATTGAGAAATGCATACTAAATTATATGATAATTAGTTATTTCATTATTGAGATAAAACTACATATTTCACTGAAAATTGAAGTATGTGCTTTTGTCTTCTTAATTAGATTTATGCAGACTTGATTTTATTTATTCAATTGCCCGTTCTAGCATGGGCTACGTCACTACTTACCTACAATGGTAGCGAAGATGAGTACCCCTGCGAGAAAGTCGGCGACCACAAATAGGTACTCGGCATCATTCTCAGGGGTCGGGGTTTCACCGATAGTGGTCAAGGTCAAGGTTGACCAGTAGAAGCTGTAGATGTACTGGCGTGAGAGAGTGGAGTTACGTGGACCACGCAGGTTATACACCCAGTTATCGGTGCCAAAACCCAGTGCATAGCTGATAGCGAAGTACATGCACGCGTTCCAGTGGATTAGCACCAGGATGGCTAGGACCACTTTACAGATGCGAAATGCGTTCGGGTAACCGGTAGCCGTCTCGGTCCGATCGAACCACTCCCACATTCTTGGAAGACGAAGAAGACGATTTAGGCGCACTATGACTGGACAGGGAACCGTCGCATTGCATGCGCTCGGTGGCCACCAGATGTACGCCAGATCCGTTGGGAACATCGACAAAATGTCCAGGCTCCAGCCTTTCGTCGAGAAGTAGTGCCGCCGGAGCTTGTATGCGTCACGGACCAAAAGTCCTTGATCGAGATATCCTAGTTGAAGGAAAAAGGGAAACATTCAGAACAGATGCCAATTTTAAAATTACGATTTAGAAAATTGGATTTCTCAAAAGTAAGCAGAGTGCTTGAGCTCTGTTGCCTTTATTTTATATAGGGGTTTTTGCAAAGGTTATAGTTGTTATAAAATATTCGTAAGTCCTCGGTACCACATGCTGCACATAAACACTTGCATCGCTGGGCGATAATTCATTTGAACATATGGCTGTTCAATATAATCAAAATTTACTACAAATTTCGACTGTGCAATATTTTCAATCTATTCAATTTAAAATATTAGATTTTCTAGCTTTTTTAACTTAAAATAGCAAACACGTGGCCTTTATCCATGTTATAATATACATTCTTACTGTAATGGTTTGTTATCCTTACAAAAAACAATTATTTCTACTTGCTGTTTTCTAATATTTTTTATAAATATCATTTTAAAAATGAATCATTGTGATGGACTAAAAATCTCTAATGAAGAATCTGGAAGTTAAAAATTTCCATATATTTCTTTTAGTGCGACAACGGAAGATGTAAAATTTTTATCTTTTCATACATTTCAAAGGAAGTAGAGAATCATTTTCTTGGAACCATAAACTTTTGTCCTAGATGTATCCTAACAAGACAACGCCTGGCAACACACTTACTTACATTATGATTTACTTTAATTCATTCTCATAAAAGTTTCCTGTTCTTCGCCAGAGAAATGAGAAACGTGTTGTTATAAAATATAAAAACGGCGTAACTTCTATGAGCATACCTTAAAAGGTTAATGGAGTGAATAAGTGCATTTAAAAAAAAATTGAAGATTTTCTTCGTTCGAGCTCATTAGTAGGTCTGCTACAAATAAGCTGGCTTGTTTTATATCTAATGTAAAAAACGTATGTTCTAAGATTTTTTTGAAATGAGGAACACATTTTCAACTTAGTTGATATTCCTCAGATTTTATATAGAAAATACAGCGAACGAAACTGAGTTTTGCTAATTGAATATGATAACAGACATGCTTTTAGGAAAACCATAACCTTATCAAAAATATCTTTAAACTATAAACTTGTTTGATCTCTTTGTCTTTATGATGTGGGATTAAAATCAATCTTATCTTTTTGTTAAAAGAAAACCAAAATTTGTCACTATTGTAATAATGCTACTTTAACTAGTTCATCAGTTCAAATGGCAACAGGAGCACTGAGTGAAGAACAATAGCGCCAGGATTAGGATAGTAACAGAATCCAAAGAGAAGAAGACGTCTCTACATTCTTAATACCCAAAGGACCCAGGAAGGTTCAGAGATGACACATTGTTAACCGCATCTTAAAGCATTTCCAACGGATTGAAAGAAGAAGTATGGACTCCTTCTTGAGAGTGAAAATTATGCAAAGGAACGGTACTCACGTGCCTTTTTGGGGTTTTCTTTAGCATAAATCGATGACGATCCTCCTCCTTAGGGGGGCGGAAACCGAAGGCGGCTGGAACCCTTTGTTTTATTTATTTGGATCTAACAAAGCTAACTTAGACGGCCTTCGTAACTATGCTGAAAAGAATTATTCCATTCTCGAAGTTGTAAATGGTGTAGACACATAGGGCCTAACAATTTCATCCTGTACGAGGGAAGAATAGTAGCCAACCATTAATCCTTGGAGTTGACAGGAACAGAAATGTGATTAGGCAAGTTGGCCAGGTGGTGAACAAAATTCAACCCTTCAGAGCAATTAGTTGTGATATCAATTTGAATTTCATATAAGCTGTGCAATTTACTCGTCTGTAATATTATACGCCTTAAACACGCTTAAACTCGTAGACTTAAGGTCTCTATGAGTTCCAAGCGAGGATAAATTTTATTATTCAGTTTTTACAGACAAGTTAAAGTAGAAAGGCGATATAATGAAGTTTCTTGCTTTCATGTAACTTTTCAAGGCCTTAAAAGTCTATTTCTTGATAAAAACACGAGCAATTTATTTGTTTCTTAGGGTGAGGTAAAAATCTAGACATTTATTTTAAAGCTCTGAGGAACTACACAAAAAATATGTGAAAAAGTATGTAAGAAATTAAATAAATGTTTTTTTTAATTAAGGTTTCAGCGTGCTTTGATCCCTTTGAATTGTTGAAAATGATATTTTCACTTTTATAAGAAAAGAATTGTTATGAATTGTTAAATTGTCATAAAAAAAGTTCGATCTGAAAATACTGCTAAACATCAGGTTCTAGTTTTTAATAAATTATTAATATTATTATATATTATTGTCAAACTAAAAATTTTCCTTGGAATCATAGGGAGAGGTGTGGACTAAACTGATTTTAGAATTTGTTAATTGTTTTTTTCTATCTTTAGTATCATTCTTCAGTTATTAATTAAAATTTCGATAATCATTTTAAATGTAATGTTTTACATATAACAAGTTAGTTAAAATCGAACACTTTATTTCTTGAACGAGTCAAATAGCAATTCATATTACTTACAAAAAAAATCACTTGATCAAAATTTAAGGTATTAATTTGTTCAAGTAGCAAACAAAACTAAAGTAAAATTTAAAATCATCGATTTAAATTTTTAGATTTTTCATAGGATTTTAAGATCTTTTCAGAATACTCATTATTTTTCCTATTAAAAACAAGATTTGTTTAATATTTTCTAAAGTTTTACGTTATATCTTTAAAAGAAAATTTATCCGTACTTTATAGAATTCTTCTTGGTAGATATGCACAAAACTGGTAAATATGTAATAAATTTTTCAATCAATTATTATTCAATTCATTTTAATAACTTAATAAAAATTTAATTAAGGCCGTTCCCTAAATATGATTTTTTATAGACTTCATAAAAGCATTACAGAAAAGGTGTCCTTGTGTTTAATTTGCTGATATATCCATTTCAATATAAATGCAGTGTCAGGTCCTGGAATTTCAGAATGTTTTCTTCTGGCCATTTTCATTTTGACGTAAAATCTATTTCTTTCATGGCCATTTAATCTGTCAATTTTTTCTACGGTCATTTAACTGATGTTATGACACTTGTAAAAAGTGTCAACCTTTATAAATCATTATACGATCTATAGGGACTTTATTAATTTACTCAAGTCAATTAGAAGTTTATGGATAAAAGATTTTTACTCCTTTAATACCAGAGTTCTGAATTTAATATATGAAATTGATTTCCAACAATTTGTAGAATCATACTCTATATTTCGACTAATAAAAAAATCTAGTCGTGAATAATTTAACTTTAATTAATGGTATAATTTCTACCGTACAACGATAGGTGATAAAAGTCAAGGAATATCTAAATATTTATATAATAGGAAAAGAATTCGGATAGTAATCAAGGGTCAACATTCAAAAATTCAGTCCTGTCTAAAATTTTCCTTCGTAGTAATTTCGGAAAACGTGAAATAGTCAACAAATTCTTCACCTAGGACTTGGCATAACTTCGTAACATAAATTTTCATCTTGTTATTACGCTCGAAAACTGCTGAAGCTTTCAGTTGTAATAAAGTCTTTAAGGAAATATGTAAGTTAGTAGTTCAACAGGTGCTATTTTTCCCGCCGACGAGATTTTGGATTATCTTCAAATGCAAGTCTTTTCGTATTTCACTTTCCATTCCTAAAACCAAAGTTTAGACAGGTATACCAAATAGTTTTGGTAAATTTTCTTCCATACAAAATAATATCAAAATCTTTATGTAGAATTCCCAGTACTTTTAAAATTCTAAAGCTTTTTATCCCGCACTGAAATCTTAATATTCCAAAGGCAACGTCAATACGGGCAACAAAATAAAAGCCAAGAACCGTTTTCTCCATGTTAGTTTACAGAGATTAACAAGTTTTCCTAAGGAGTTCTGTATTTAAGATCTATTTATCTCAGGATAACATCCGAATACCCGTCATCCACGTAGGATGAGCGGATTCTAATTACATTTAGAATTACAAACGACTAAGTTTGATGGCCCAAGAGTGGGAATATAATTCTGAGCAGATGAAAGACAAAAACTTACCTTCATGCATATGTACTAGAGTATCAACTAGATAGATAAAATCACATAAATAGTCGAGAAACCACCAGAGAGGCGTTGCCTTACGGTTAATCTCCCAAAAAACGGCTCTGCCGACCACGAAGATTACATTGTAAAGCACTGCTAAGGATACTACGGCCAGCCACTGAAATGGAATAATTAGATTTATTCATTATTAACGGCCTAATCAGAAGGCGAACCAATAACATCTAGCTGGAGGTGTTTATACCCACCCTGTAGTGAGATGGCAAGGACGGATCGACTGAGAGCCTATCACAAAGTCGGTTGCCTGACGTCTCCTGAGATGATGATACATCACTCGACAGCCTACCATCTGTTGAATTGGAAAACTTGTCCAAGAACCAGTCAGGTGGCTTGGCCCTACCTCGTTTAGTTATCCTATGTCGAAGAGCGTTGAGGGTTCGACGCAAGGCGGACGCCTTCGTCCTCTTCGGCTGCTCCTGAAATTAAAATTGAAAACAGTATTCGTAAGACGAACTGGGAATTTTTAATTAGCTTCTTAGTTATGCTATTGCTAACCAGTTTTTCATAATTCGAGTCCAGGGTTCCGATTGATACTTTGCGCATAAGGTTAATTGAAACTAACAAAATACATTTAAATATTTTATGCTTGTTTATTTCGATACTCTTAAGTTCTTGTATTTGAGCATTAAATAGAAAGAAGAGATTACCTATTGACTTGACTTACGATTGAGTTACTGTAAAGCAGAAATATACTGATGTTTATGAGGTTCCATTTGATTGTTACAAGCAAGCCCAAATTACTTAAAAAAATATAGACTACATTTATTTATGCCTTATTTGCAAGCAATTATCTATTGTAGCACTCCCTTATTTTGGTAGTAAAACCCTGAGTAATGGGAAAGCGGAGACATTAAACAAATAAGATATTAAAAATAAGACGTCCTTAATAGAAAAACTGACAAATGTAAAGTACTTTTTAAATATTCGGTTGGAATTTTGGTTTTACAATAATTGCTAGACCTTGATTTTTATTTAAAATGCGTCATATTTTTGCGTTTCTCATCATTTTCAATTTGAAAATAGCCAAGATCTTAATGTAATTCTGTTTAGATGTTAAAAAAGTCATTTGTATTTTTCAAGATGTTTGAATTTAAGCACCATGAAAATCCATCCACGTAATTGTTTCATTCGCAATGTACTCTGTACGAATCTTGAAAGTTGGATGTATATTCAGAGTCCCAAATAAGTGCTTAAACACTCATGATTGAAAATTATGCTTCTTAGAAAGTTTTAAGAAGGCTCTTAAGATTTAACAAAGATATTAGAATGCCATGATTTAGCAAAACCCTAGTGAAATATTCTAGAAGATAATTTTCCTTAGTTCTCGTTGAACATTGTATGCAAGTAAAAATAAGGACATTTTAATGAATGGTAGTAATGTTTATTAGATTTATTATTTGGGATCATTCTCTGTTTATTCAAAACAATGGTAAAAAGCGGGTATAGTTCATTATTGTTTTTTTACTCTCCCCCCATTAGATTTTCTGTTTATATATGCGCAATAATAAATCCGATTGTAGGGATTTCGTTTTGGTATATTTCGAGAATAACATTTATCCGGCAGATTCCTTTTAATGCGCCAATATCCAATGGTATTTCGCTTTATAATTATAATCGGTTTAATTTGCAATGTAAACAAGTATTTTACATTTTTCAGGGACGAATTTTAATAAAAGGACTAGGATCAATAACAACAAAAGTACCCCCGGGGAAGGTGGAAATTGAAGTACATTAAAAATACCTTCTCTGAAAATTCAGGATACCCGTTTTAATATTATAAAACATTTATAGTATTCTCCTCGCCTTTCTTATGCTCAAACTAGGTCATAACAACTACGAAAAACCGATGCATCAAACAAAATACGAGCATCTCATGTAGAAAAATATAATATATAATATTTTGCTCTTTCTATATTAATAATAAAAATAATACTTGGTGCCGAATCGAGGGTTAGCACGAAAAAGCGATATGTGTTTCGTATAGGGTAATGAACGCGTTATGTAAATGGACTAAAACGAATTTATGTAATACACGATGAAGTTAAGATGAGAAGATGTCGTCAATAGCTTTTGAAATTGCTCCATGTGTACCGACATTTTCCTTTGATACAAGTGATGAACTGAGATATCAATACCTACTTTGATGGTATTGGCTTATTTTTAATTATGTGTAAGTAGCTATTACCAATTTGGTGCCTCCCATTTAGGCCAAATACCATTCCGACCGATATTCACCAGGAACCACCCTCTGTGTAAGTAATTAAGAAATCAATAGCTCCAAATACTCTTTTTGCTAGCAATTAGATTTTCGAAAGAATTACATGGAGCCCTGTTTGTCGAGACTTTACGAGTTCCTTGAAGTAACTTCGCAGCATTACGAAACTAAATTCTCATTACTTGAGTTAGTGCTTCAATTGATTAGCCGGTCTAATGGGTGCGTAATTGAAGGCCTTCAATTGTCTGTCGAACGCCTGCTGATGAACTCCCGTCTTCTGCTGCTGACGCACAAGATTCGCTGATTGACACGACACGGCTCTGTGATTGACACAGGGGAGAATGGTACAAAAACAGGCGGTTAACTATCAAGACGAAATCCCTTAGAAGGCTCCGGGAATAAACTTAATGTGAATTCAGTGATTCACGACTGGCTTATTAAATGAAACTGCTTTATGACTTATCTTGTCTACAAGACGACGTTGAACAAATGTCCTGTGATTAAGTTCTTCTTGATGGTGTCTTTTTACTTTTCTAAAGTGCTTTAGAAAATGGTCGACAATTAGTGTATTAACAAAGTGAAATAAATCAATTAAATCGCAAGTAGGATGCTCGTAAACCCCCCTCACATAAATAATTGCAATTTGTGCACTATGCACACTATTGCTTCCAATTCGTGACTGAAATAAAACACGTTCAATTCACTTCTATATTTTTATATTAGATTCGCCAATTCCTTTGATATTTGTTTATCTTTTGTTGTAAAGTACTTCAAAGATTATTGTACATATGTTCTTTGGAAATAAATTCAACAGTTTAAATGTTATAATTAGAAAAAAATCCTCTCCTCTCACGGCTGTTGAACGGATCCGCATTTTTAGTTCATTTTTCTTATAAACTATTCACTTTTTCTAAACAGCTTTTTCTCCAGAAGCTTATGCTGTGACAACGATACCAAAATAAAATTTTTTGAGAAAAGCAAAGAAATTACGTTCTAAAAAATGCAAAATAATTTTAATATCATTTAATAACTTGGCTTGAAGAGGAGTGTGTTCTATAACTACACATTTTTAAAATTTATATGTTTTTAAAATAGAGTGAACTCTTTTTTTGGAGAGTAGTTTGTTTTTATATTTTGCATCTTTCTCCTTCGAATTTAAAAAATTATAATTGATTCATCTTTTTTTTTAAGCGACTTCTTGTTTTTCATGTTCGAACTTGGATTTAAAAGAATACCTTACTTAAAATTGAATCATTCTTT
Source organism: Proctacanthus coquilletti (assembly GCA_001932985.1). Lineage (NCBI taxonomy): Eukaryota > Metazoa > Arthropoda > Insecta > Diptera > Asilidae > Proctacanthus > Proctacanthus coquilletti. The sequence goes on from MNCL01000089.1 coordinate 300,317, forward strand.
AAAAAGCATCTGCCGAGAAAGTGGTTTTATTACGACATCTAGAAAAATTCAGAAAATCGAGCTAAGGTCAAATTTTAATTTTAAATTTTTGAATGCTTCTCTTAAGAAAAGGACATAAAAAAGCTGTATTTATCCCTTGAGTTGAATACTCATAAAAGTGAATAGTACTTAAAGCTAAGGTCTATTAAAAGCAAGTTTATATTGAGCCCAACAGATAGAATAGATTTACCGGGTCATTAGCAACCGTTGAGATGTCTATACGATGCACCATTATTTTCCATAAGAGCTAAGTCTGCGCGGAAGTGCTGTTTTCAATGTCACCTTCCTGTTCTTTTCGTCCTGAGGAACAGTCTCGTCAGAAACTGGGGTGCAGCCAACTTGAAACGGGAACTATACCCTTAACTGAAGAGGAACCTTTGCTCTGGCCACTGCTGGTTATAATGTCTAATGGATTGTCCAGACCTCAGCTGTAATTTGCAGCATTTTCCATTTCCTATAAAACCAATGCACTACCTTCACAACCTGTTTGCCAGCACTGCTAATCAACAAAGAACCTTGAGTGGTACCGATTCAACCGATTCAACCGATTCAACCGATTCAACCGATTCAACCGATTCAACCGATTCAACCGGTTCAATCGATTCAACCAATTCAACCGATTGAATCGATTCAACGGATTCAACGGATTCAACCGATTCGACCGAACACGGGCAAATTAACACAGACCACACATACGTAGTTTCAATGGCAGAGAGGCGCGTGCCTTAGCTGCTCTTTGCATTTGTGGTGTTAGCTTTTTTCGCCTAATTATTGCTTTCATAGCCTTTGAGAGTGATCTTTACAGGACTAAAAAAATATGTGGAATTCGTTTTAAATAAATTACTTCAGATGAATTTTTGCATGCAAATGAAAACATAAAAAATACCTCTGTTGAGTAACACTGAAATAAAATATTTCGGTTTTACTATCAACACGGTTGTTATAAGTTAATAGCTTACATTTTATTTGCGTAATAAATAGTTAGCTTCTATATTGTCGTATGTATGCTTTTATTACAAATTTTAATTGTAAAATTAAGCTCTTTAACAGCTCTACCATTTCAGTTTAATGCATAACTATTTTATAAACCCGATTTCGATAACAGGAAAATTTGAATTTCTCCATGACATCTATCTCTTCAATAAAATGAACTTTTATATATCGAATTTTTAGTAATAACAAATAATTTTTATCTGAAATATAAAACTCTTTATAACTAGTGTTATAAAGAGTTTTACTGTATTTTAGAATGGAAATAGTTAATTATTTCAAATTTGCTTTTTTTAAAAATGTAAAGAAACTAATTCTTTCCTGTTTGTGGAAGTTTCGAATATTTACCAGATATTTTAGGAGTTAAACACATGAAAAATCGAACTAAATGATTTAACAAAAATTTCAAAACTTTTCTTTACTTTGTTGAACTCAAAACGAAGATAATTTGTAACTTCACTTGTTATCAAATTACATGGAAGTAATAGGAATGAGCTGGTTTACTTTAATTGTTATATGTTTTTTCATTGAATTCTTAAGTATTTAATTGGATATTATTTCTTAAAATCAATAAAAATAAATAGGATCTATTTAAACTATCCGTTATTTTTCTTGATAAAAAACCTTGTGGATTTCGGCTTGCTTTTTTTACTTTCAAATCGGGTTGTCTGCTCAAACGTGTTCTTTTTGAAAACATTCCCACATTTTTTCACATTCTCTAGCAGGGAAGTGTCTATCATAATTTTTGGAGTTTCATCAGAGAGCCATGGTCGCCGCCTAGGTATTTAATTCACCAGCCACGAGTTGCATTCGTCCAGCGAACAATGCCAACTCACGCGGGCGTTTAACCTCACGTAGATGGCACGTTTCAGGTGCAAGGTGGACGCGAAACATTCGCCTAATTGATCACTTTTAATTTAATGATGTGTTGTTTCACGTCCCGCACTCTCCGGCGCGGTCAGCGTTTTAATAAAGTAAAGGTCACGATAACGCGTGTCATTGTGCATGCTGAATAAACTTGCCCGCGATCTGATACGGCGGCCGGGGCCACACTTGGTCATCGGTAGGACACTTACGCGCGCTAATTTCTTCATTGACATAATTAAAAACTTCAATGAAGGCGTGACGTAAGGGTGACGATTGTGTAATTGATATTTCTAAGAAAGTGTTTCTTTTCTTTTGCGATTCAGTTCGAGCATGCACGCTTAAGGGTGGTATCGACACGCGATGGTTATTCACCGACTAGGTCAGATACGATAAGGGCTACCATCTTTTTGTGTTTTAGGAAATTTCAGGAAATCGATTCTACTTCTTTTTCTATATTTCATATTCTTATAAATGAAGTCTAAAACTTCGTCTAAATATTTCAATATTCAATAATTCTTCTCAATAATCTTTCTATCACTTTATCTGTTATCGTAATCCTAATAAACTTAACTATTTTTAGTAAGAATGTCAAAAAATTGGGGCAATAATTTGCATTAACTCGAGTAGAGCTAAGACAAGCTAGACTGAGTAAAACCAATTTATGCTGAAAAGTGAAATGATGTTCAATTAATCTCAGTCTAATAACTTTGATGCAATTTATGATGAACACTATGGAATTTGATCGAACGATTTTTCTACTCGGTTTTATTAAAATATTTACATAAGTAAGTTTAAACCAATAAAAACGCCATTTCGGTGTTGCAATAATCACGGCTAGATTACAAATTTTACACTAAATTTATCGCATTTAATATATTTTAATAATACTAAAGAGAATTTAAGAAGAAATAAACAAATAAACAAAACTTAATCATTTATCATTTCAGACTAAATTTGAAACATTTTGTTGTATTTAAATTACTGCAATAATAATAAAAATTCCTCTACACACACTAATTTTAATATTTTCGTTTGCTGTATAATCATAATTTGTTAATATTAATATTATTAATATTATTATTGAATGCAATTTAAATTCATCTCTTGGGTATGAAAGCAACTTCAAGAAATGTCCAAGAAATTCATATACCAAAATTTCCGTAAATTGAGAAAGCTTTTTCTAAAATCCACAAATTAAAATTAAGCACACATGTCTTTTTTCTAATTTTCAATAAAAGCTACCGAACGTTTTTCGAAATAGTCAATTAAATGTAATTTTTGAAATAATTATCACAGACGAAGTCGCACAATTACTAAAAAAATAATCTTGTAAGAACAATTCGATTTGCGCAAAACGAGAGACTTTGCACTCGGACAATATCCTAATAACTGGAGAAAAACGTCGAAATTAGAAGTATCAATCGAAAACACCTGAGTCAGTCGAATTTCTACAGACTGAGCAAAAGATATCGGATGTAGGCCCAATCCCAACCCAGGTAACCGATACACGCCACAATGTAGCAGCAATTGTGTTCAATATTCAATATTTGTCGCGACAAACGCACCAAAGGCAACAGGTATGGCAACGTGCCACATAAACGTCTTCGTCGTCTTCATTGAAAACAAATTAATGTTGCAATAAATAATCGCTAATTGCGAGCAATAAACCCTTCTTAGTCAAGAAGTCGAGACCAGGTGCTTGCTCGGTGGAGTCCGCACCTGAGTGTGGGTATTGTTTGCGCTTTCAAGGTGGATTAGGATTAAGGTAAGAAGTTTTCGGGGCCAGGGCACATCAAGATATCGTCCTTGCGGTATGTTTAATTTAGCAAGCACGTCTCCTCACCGTCTTCGAGTCCTGAAGCGTTCTCGGGATGATTGCTTCGCAATACGGCAAATTAATTGACTGTAATTGATCCGATTCCTGTCTTTGGAGGTGTGTCTTTGTGTGCAACCATCAAACACTTGCAACAATACGCGTCCGGTGTAAAGCGATGCAAAATTCGACGTTCAACCAGGAAAGGTTTTAAATTCTATCGCTGGCAGCAGACTGATATTGAAGGGTATTTCGCAACCTCTTTCGGTATGCAAACGGGTGTGGCTTTGTACTTGTTTAATTACTTAGGTTCAGAAACCGGCTGTTTTCTATTGCCGGAATAAAGAAAGGAATTCCAAAAGGAATAACGATGCCATTAATGAAATCAAATTGATCACTTTCAGTTTCTAGTTGATGCTTCCAATTTGCCTTTAAAGCTTCAATTTGCTTCCGACTAAATTTTTCAGTTCTATTTGAAAAACTGCTGTTTCCTTTATTAGTCTATTTCAAAGCGTACACCTTTCATCAATGGCCAGAAAAATAAAAGGTTATTCCAAACAAAAAACAAAAACAAGTTAAATTGACAAGTGAAATGAGTTGGACTGTCATGAGAAATGTTCCATATCATAATATCATTTGTGAATTCATTCTTTTCGTTAATATAAACAAAAGTGAAAATCTTTAAAAAGCTTTTATTTGATACCCAACACGATAACTTTAAAATAAAAAAAAACAATTGCTGTTTCCTTATCCGCGTCCTCGAAAATCTATTGGGATTTTCAAAACCAATTTACAAAATGTAAACGAAATTTATTTGTTCCACAACGTCTTATTTTAAACGAATTTCATATTATGGGATTGCTACAAAACCAATTACTTACGAGATCAAAAACCCTGAAATGCGAACGCAGTGTAATATCAACATATTTGTGTGAGCACAAAATATACTTTATATAAAATAAATGCTTTTACCTGGAGCAACATTTCTTCTAACAAATCGTTACAAATTCTTTTAGTTTCAATAGAAAATCCAGGTAATTCGCTATGGTAGCAGACATTAATAGCGCTTCAGTTCTATAGATGTTTCTGTTGTGCCATAAAGCCGAATTAATTCGGCTTAAATACTGTTGCTCTTTGTACTCGTACTGGACATTAATCTCCCTCGTCCGAGACTTTGTGCTTGATATATTTCGATGGAAAACTTTAATTTCTGCTTACATTAATTAAAATTGAAAAGCCTCTGAAGTGGGAACTTGGGAAAAAGATACCTGAAACGGAGGCAATTACTTTTCTCTGTAAGCCTCCGGTTTGCCAAGATTGAAACTTTAAGGAAAGTTTACAGAGGTAAAGCGTTAAAAGCCATAGTACTCGTTCTGAAGGATTGCTCGGAACCAGCCTTATGAAAGTTTAGATTTCCGACTGGCTATAGGGAAGAGTGCAAATTTGGTTTCGAAAAGGTGAACCGGTGTGCAAACTTTCCTGACCACGTGGACAAAACTCGAACGGCTGGTGAATTTAACTTTTAGCACAAGCTCCGGATTTCGGTAATACAATTAGAAACCTGAAGGAATCTACCCGTGGCCATTGAATCTATCCTGGGCAACTGATGGGCAACTGGGAATTCTGTAATTCTGAACATGAACTTTCGAAATCGACTGTTGGCGGTGTTAAAGTTGTTAGGAGTTCACATCTTGCATTAATTTGTTTTAGAAGTGTTTTTAGCGATAAATGGGCAAAATGTTTGTTTTAATGCAAATCATGACCAACGTGGAGATGGAATCATAAAATCTAATTTTCCTGGTGGAATAAAATTGTTGAGCACGAGATAATGGTCGAAAACTTTTTTTATTAAATAATTTATTTATCAATTTATAATGCCGAAATTATTAGGTCATAAACAATAGAGGCTTTTTGGTTTTATAATTAAGTGCAAATATACTGAAAGAAGAATTTTACAAAATTTATTATAACATTTTCCTGAATATATCTTGAAAAAAATTTCTTTTAAAAATTACATTGTAGTCTTTCTTGAATTATGCTCAAAGTAATTCAATGGGCTTTCTCAAGAAGTAAAATGATTTAGAATATTAAACAAAAGTGAAGCAATCTGAGGAGACCTGAATGAATTTTTCAGAATTAAAAATGATTTTCCTCAAAGTTTACTAGAAGAAAACTTTCCTATATTCATTCACATTAACATTTTTCTCCCAGTTAAAGAAGTTTTAAGAAATAAATAAATATTTTAATTCCGAGTCGTTTTATGGCATTGTTGTACATAACATTTTTAATTTAACTTTTTATTATCTCATCACTGACTAATAAAAATATAACCGATTAAACGATCGCAAAGACTCAGAAGCCATTTCACGAAAGTGTCATTTGCTGTGCCAAATTTCTCCGTGCCAATGATTTTTTTAAATTTTGTATGTAATTGAAAAATAAAGTACTTTGCAATAATTATAATGAAATTAAGACATAACAACCCCAAAAATCTTATTCAAACCATTTTTATTTATTTAATTATTAATCCTTAAGATGTATACAATTTTATACAAAAAAGCCAAATGTGTTCTTCAAAGTTCCTGTTCAATATTAGTGTAAAGTAGTGTTTTGAAAATCGATTAAATTGTCTACCTAAAACTACATTTCGTATTAGTTACACAATAGATTTAAAAAGGGACAACGTTTTGTTTGATAAAAAACTAAAATAATTCTTTTATTTCATAAAAAAGCCCTTTACTTTCCAATTTCTTAGAAATATCTTCTTAGTATAAATTTTACAGATTAACGATAACCTGAATTAATGCTAAAAGGATTTATGATCTTCTTTCAACCTTAAATTAGGAAAGTCAAAAGTCAGCCGAAATACTTCTCTTAGTTTACATTCGGAAAATATTGATTTTACCTTCATTCTGACTAAAAGAGTTTGCCTATTCTAATTTTATATAAGATTTTAGGAGCAAAGTCTGCACTTGAATTTTCCATTTGATAAATCAAGATTCTAATTCAAAGAAGGTTCCGCTTAAGTAACTGATTAGATCCCGGAAATTATTTCTAAATTATTTCCTCTACTGTGCTTCTGGATCCTTGAAAATGAATACCTATAACCTATGCCCCTGAACATGTAAGATTTTTCCAGTTAAATAACTTAAGAGGTTTCCGCCATGCCGATAGAAGAGCAATAAAAAAAGAACGCCTCCTTGAAAAACGCATTAGAGATTTTATTAGTTGTTTTGACTACGGGTAAATCATTCAGGCGGGCGAAATTATGGCATTTCTGTAATATCGTGATACCGCTCAGTCTTAACCAAGGTGTATCTTATTCAAAATATTTACACAAGTTAATTAAACAAATATTGAACGCAGAATCTTCTTGATATGAAGCAGTGCCGAGCAAATATGATGAACTAGCCGGTTCTTAATGCATGTAAACGTATCATGGCACAGTTCTAGGCAAACAAAAGAGCTCATTTCGTTTTTGGTGATTGCTCTGAGTGCCCCATGGCTTAGCATCGTAACAAATATTTGCAGGAGTTGATTAATATTCGGCCCAGCCGCGGAAATTCCGCTCATGTGTGAAATGATGCAGACGTGTTCGGCCGATTTCATTTAATGGTCGTTGGTGTCAATCAATCGCCTTAATAAAGCCATTCGAAATCGATTGTGCACTTACGCGACCGCATAATGATTTTATATATGTTTCGTTCAATAATTAAAAGAGGAGTGCCTGTGGTGGCACAGCAGTGTTCCCTTCGTTTCGGGTGAATCCCCGCATTGTAGTTTATTATGCATCTGGCGGAATGTATGGAAACTACAGCCTGTTTATAGGGTTATCAGAGGGTAAGATTAATTGTTTCAGATGAAGGTTGCTTTTCATTGTCTCTACCATCTGCCCCCGCAATACCCGAGCTAATTAGTTTAAGAAATTAGGACGTCTGTTTTAATTACATATTGTTTGTCACTCCAGCTTTTGTCCTGACTAGAGTAACTGAAGCAAATCTAGGGACAGTCGTAGTTACTGCCAGGAATGGACGGGTTTATTGATACTAAAGTTAGAAGTTATTCCGGCAGCTTTATTAGTTTTTATTTATGTGAGGCAATAATTCTCCCGAAGTTCCACAGAGTGGTGGAATTTGTGTTGGGAATTTTTGGCTTTGGGGATTTCAAAACTGGAAAATGACATTAAACTGAAATTATAATGGGCTACGTCGTTGTCTCATAATATCCTCGGGTTTTCCCTTTACCGACACAATTGGTGCTATCATTTGCTATGGGGTTTTAAAATCCAAAACAAACCATCTATATGACATTTCTGAAACAATAATTATCGGTTTTATCTGGTGATATCTTGGAAAATCATGGCAGCGCTATTTTTATGCAGAAGAAATGTTGTTGATTTCAACGTTATTTTAATTATATTGTTAGGAAGCCACTTGGCCATTAAAATAATAAGAAGTTAGTACAATAAAAACTTATTTCTTCTGCAATTATCGAAACTTTTATTAGCGGGAATTTAAAACCCGAAATATGTATTTAGATATTGCGTTGAGCTTATCGGTATCGGTTGTACATTCTTTTCGATCTAGTATATAATCCGAAAACCTAATTGTTGTTATCAGCTCTTTTTTTGGTCCTTTGGTTCTTAGGACTTAGGACCCTGCAATTTATACAATTTAATTTTAAAGGTTCAAGAAGAATATCCATCTGTTTTTCTTTGAAAATTGTGCAAAGTTATATGGATAAAACCAATATTACAATTCTCCATTTCTATGGTAGTTTTTATAAGAAGTTTTCAGGACTCAATTCATCTTTATATATAAATAGTGGACCCGCGCGAATCTTTCGCATTTTGCAACGATAATGAATTTATTAAGTATAGCTTTAAATAATGTGAAAGGATACCTGCATTGAAATAAACGACGGAAAACAGGTCGAATGCTTTTAATGGACTTTAAGGAAAGGTACCAAAAATATTAGTTTATACATAAATGAACAGAGTCACAAATATTCAGAGAATCTCTTTTGAATCTCTGCAATGTTCGATGTAACTTCAGAGATTTCTTTCACCTTATGTTCCGGGTAATTGCAAGCGTATCTGTTTCAATGTAAATGGGCCATAGAAGAAATGTTCACACCTCTTAAATGTGCAGATGATTCAATAAATTTCGTATGTACACCATAAGCATAGGGATCGTATACGCAATGTGTGATCAATGTCACGTTGGTAGCTCCTTGACATTTGTGCCGCTGCACACCTTCGTTGGATCGAGCGAGCTGACTCCGGACTTCTGCGACAAGTTTGAATTTGTACTACCTTGGCTTGCGAATCATAATTTAAAAATAAATTTTTAAAACTTTAAAAAAGGTGGCGTGAAAATAACACGATTCGGGAATGATCCGTGCTCTAACGTTTCAAATAAGTCCTCATTTATGGTGTTTCGTTGTGTAGTTTCCTTAATATAGGCATGAAGCCACTCTGAATCCTTGGCGTAATAATAAATAAGAGGATAATGGAACTTTGTTCAAAGCGAAAAAGATATGGTGAAACAAAATCAATAAATCTGGTAGTTTTAAACTTAATGCAACTTTTATACAGAATTATAATAAAAAATTTAAATAAACTCGTATTCAAATAAATCTACCCCAAACTATAGAATACCTTTTCATGTTAAAAAGAACTGGTGTTTTGATCGCAAATTTTCGTCAATAATGTGAAATAAAGAAAACTTTTTACTGTCGTAACGAATACACTTTTTTTCAAGCCCTTTTAGAACGATAAATTACATATTACAAGACATATTTAATTTTTAAATTAGTTTGTTTTCGAGTTAATGAATACAATGGCAGATGTAGCCTATTGCTTTAATAATACCAAAATACCTCTTATTATAACCTCATAATAGTGTCATAAAAGAAATTAGTCAACCTAACGAACAAAATTAGATAACTATTGCATGACATCCCAAAGGAAAGAAAGTCATAAAATACGTGGCAGCATCTTCGGAGAGCTTCCACAAAAACTACTTACAGAAATTGCCACCTTATGAAGGAGGGGGAGGATTAATCTTCATTGGAGTGCCCATCCAACATCTACTATTTCATTAAAACTTAAGCGCATGACACCAAAAACGCTTTAGCAAAACTATTGAAGTATTCATTTTATCTGAAATCCTCTACGAAGACGCCACTCATACTCAATTATGGACGTGGAGTTGTATATCGTTTTGTTTATTAGGAAACCCTTTTGCAGGATATTTATATAAAACTGGTGATCATAAAGTTGCGAAAAAGGCTTGGAGCGTCTCAAGCACAAGTCGCGTGTCTTAATTTCGAGCTCATTTTACTGACGCTTCCCCACGGGCACGGAATCATTTCCAGACTGCTGGTTCCGGGGCTTTTAAACTTTTCCCAGCGGCATCGAGCACTAAATGAATTACATTTAACTGGGAGAAATTCGAAATCTCGGGATTTCCAATTAAAGTGCCGTAATGAAATGAATAACAAGATAAGGACTTTATCAGGATGACGAGTTTGTAAAAATTTGTAAATATTATTGGAGAATTATCTTTTTCACAATTTTTGCACAAACAATTATTTTTACGACAAACGATTTCGAATCATTCAAGCTAAAGAAAAGTTGGCTAACTAAGAATGAGAAAAAGTGGAAAGTGCGGTCTCGAATAAGGTGGAATAAAAAATTCTCTAGAAATGTTCAAATAAAGTCATGAAACGTAATATTTTCAAAAAAAAAATTTGTGTTCTCCTGAACCAAATCTTTCTAAAAAATATTCATTGACTGAAGATTTTCATTTTCGAATTCAAAATTTCATAAAAATGTTTATTGCCCTTTTCGTGTTCAAATTGTTGTAAACTCGCATTTTAAAAAACAAAAGATACATAAAATCATGAAAACATTAAAACAACAAGTGAATGTTAAAATGTCATCTACTTGATTATTTTCGTCTGATGTTTTTTCGCTTTTGATTTTATAATCAAAGCTAAAAAGCAGAAAACAAAGAAAGAAATTTTTCAAAAATTATTCAAGGGACATGATAAAGACACTCATTAACCTGTTTAGATAATTCATTAAAATAAAACACCATAAACAAAATTTAAATCAAAGGGACACTCACCTGTCTGAGGTTTTTCCCCTCCTCGAGGACGCTTTCATGATAGCCATCGTCATCGTCGTGTACCGAACTAATTCTGTTGGCGGTTCCGTGTGCCAAGGCTCCGTCACCGATCTTAGCGACCTCATTATTTGCCACAGCTACCTCCTTGCCACCCTGCACAGGTGGTGCCAAGTGGTTCGAGAGGAGCTCCTTCCTGGTGAGGTCCTTCTCATCGCGGGTAATTGGTCCAAAGAGGTTTGTATGGTCGTCATCCTCCGTTGGTGCAAACACAGTTGTCGTCGGTGAATGCAGATAAGTTGTGTGGTACATTTGATGATTGTTGTAAGGATATTGGTAGCTGCTGCAGAGGCTGCTACCGCCAAGACTAGATCCATGCAGGCGCGGAGTGCGATGTGTTACTCCGTACAGTGGTCTGCCCAATCTGCGATATTGTAAAAAATAAGCATCATACTACAAACTTAATTAACCAGATGATTTGGGAATTTTTGAATTCTAGCCAGTCGTTAAGACAAATTTTCATGTTGTATGGTTGTAATATGGTGTACGTACTGTAAGTTGTATTTTGCATATAATAACGATAATTTGGTGTTTCGAATGTGCTCAGCATAAGAATACTACGTATAAGTGGTACCTTTTGTTTTGGGAAAGGTCGAAGAGGCTATGTCTAGAGAAAACAGAATTTCTATGATCGTATTTAGTCACAAAATGTACTAGTATTTTCTTGATATTTTCTATTAAAAGGTGTATGAGTTATTTCTATATACAAATTGTTCCCCAGCTAACAAGAACAATTTACGGAAACTAAGGTTTAATTGAGGCTATATAATAACTTATAAAGAAGATTAAATCCATGAGTTATTATCATTTTATGAACAGGCATAATATAAATTCTTAAAATAAATTTCGTCATGTGTCATCAAAAAAACTGAAATATAAAAGTTCAGTGAAAATTCGATTCAATTTGGAAGTCAGTTGGTATATGGCGCGTTGAAGGTAAAACCTTTTTAAACAAAAATATATCATATCTGATGCCAATTAAACTTTCATTGCTCTTTTTACAGATACTTCGTTATGTGCTTTCAGAATTAAAATTTTTATAATTTAAATTTAAAATAAAAACAAATAATGTAATTGCATTTATCATTTAAACTTTGATATATTTAATCAAAAAAGAATACTGTAATTTATTGAGAGCAAATCTCTAATGAACTCTCTTATTAAGTTAATATAATAAAATGTGAAATCGTCGAAAGTTCAAACAATTCTTTAAATATAATTATTAATGAAAAACAAAAGTAAAATTTACCATTCGTAATGTCTCTTGAACTGGTTAACCTACCTGACATGAGTTTGAATGGCATGTGATGTAATAGAAAAAAATTTGATTCTACACCTTTAAAGATTCTAAAGATATTGAATCGTTTATAGCCCTTTATTTCGATTATTTTTATAAAGGGGCAAGAATGTTTCTTATCTTTATGCTAGAATTTTATTTGGTAAAAATATTTTTTTAATGCATTTTTTTATATTTCTTCTTTAACTCTAAAGACTTAGTGGCTCCAGTGGATTTTTATAGTATCCATTAACGATTCACTAACTCTAAAACTATCTGTTTACATCCAACGCAACGTCTTCTTATTTTTTAAATATAAGCAGACCAAGGGATCAAGAGACATATTTTATTTTAACATGTCCCATGAATATGACAACAAATGGCACACGACTCGTGATATGTCGCGTATTATGTCACACATGACATTATAACAAATAGCGCATGAATTATCGCATACGTGGTACATGTCAAACTCTCAATTGTTCAGGACTTCCACACATGTCGAACCATGGGGACATTTATTTTTATTTATTTTTTGATTTGGTTTTAGTCTTTGCAAATCGGTGCTTCATGTTCACGCAAATTATGCATAACTTTTTGTCACTTTTTATCTTTACAGCTGTGTTTATTTAAAAGACCACTTTTTATATTTTATTTTCATCATATGTTAAAATGATTATAAATTTATGTTAATTTAGTTACTTAACATCGCGACCACAAAGAACGCCCGAATCACTTCAATGCACACAATTATTTCAGTTGATGTCACACAAGTGACAAAAAGTCACCCGTGACGAAACCTCACTCACGAAGGAAAATTAGGAAAGCCACAAAGCCTGAAATTATTTGAAATGATAATATTGTAGTTATGTTTCCAAATTACCGTGGCGAGTCATTCTCATTGCGGCGGCGAGAGGATAACATGGATGTTGCCCGGTCTCCACGGGCCGCGGCCATCATATACGTCCACATGTCGTCTCATGGCATTACCACCTTTGTAGGGAGCTTTATTTGGTGAATCGCGTCACTTCAGCCTCCGCAGGAATTAGAGGCTCGTTCGGGCACGTTTCGTTCTGCGGTGCCCGGAACTGATAAGGACTATCACACGACTTGAGACGACGCCCAGGTACCAGGTGACCCTGCTGGTCTAATGCATGCGTTCATGCCCGGACGATAAGGGCCGATGGATTGAAAATCCGACGTCGACGGCAGGTGATTCGTCTGCAAGGTAAAACAAAGATATGTAAATTTCTGGTACTGGGAACTGCGACTAAAAGTGTTCTACATTTCCGCAAATTTATTCCGCAAGTGTAACAGGGTGTAGTAAAAATAGTAAAACAACAAATAGACAGCCATTTATAGGGGCCCCACAGCCGTCGCGTGTATCTGGTGATGGGGCTTCCTTGGAATTGCAAACGAAGTCGGGATCATTTGCATTTCCCGATGTTCACTCAATATTCCTGGCGTTTTTTTGATTTACAGAGTGCCCTATGTCCCGCAGATCGTAGGAGTTCCGTTGGAGCGTAAAAATAACTACATCACCGTCCCATGATTTCGGAAGAAGGCGGTGAAAGGCCTTCCGATGAGGTAGGAAGGAAAATTCCGCTTAATGTCAGCAGAGCGTGTTAAATTGAGTTTAGTTGGTGGATGTCTTAAAAATTTCCTGTTCGGCTCCGCCCAAGCTCTTTGATATTGTACAGAAGAAAGAAGGCAAATTTTCTTAATGAGCCTCATTTCAGAATAAAAGCAAAATTCGTAAAGGCCTTATATACATTTAACATTGGAACAAATGGGAAGCTGATGGAAGGTTTCCTTTGCTTTCGGATAATCTCGTCGAATTAAGGGGCTTTCAAAGCGATTTGGGATGAGAGGAGCGACCTTGAAGCGTCTGCTTTAATCTTTACTTTAACTTTTTAAGCCAGTCGTATCGTCTTTGCTTTATTTTCGCAACATTTAAATATCATAAGCAGGAAATCAACCCCACAGCTGCGAAAATCACTCATGATAAACTATACCTTATGCGAATATACCTCTAACTAAACAGCAGATATTAAAATTACGGGCCTCACGTGCAGGAATTAAAATAAAGATGAAGTTGTAGACACAATCTGTGGTATCGACATATTGGGATACATTCTTGGTATATATGGGTTGTTTTTAACCAGGGAGTAATAAAGCCTAGTGAAGTGAATATATAATTACTCAGGAGGAAATTAACCTTATATCTATTACATGTAAATTAATCATTTTAATTAGGACAATTAATTTTAACATGATTTATTTACCAGAAATTGTAGAACTAATATCAAAACAACCAACTTTTATGATGAAAAATCACATTTTCAGAAAACAAAGTAAACTTATATGGAAACTGAAGGTTTAACGAAAATTTTTCTATAAATCTAATAATAAAATAACTATCATGAACCGAAGGAGAAGAGTGTCAAGTGAAAGAATAAAAAATATAACGCTTTTTAGTACTAGCCTGTAAGTTTATACTTTAGGTTAATAAAGGATTCGAATTGGGAAAATAATGGGGTCATTTAAAATCGTAATGAGGTAAATAAATAGGATTTGAGACAAAATTTTTATGGTTGTAGCAGTTATTAATGTTGCGAAAAAATTGTTCTTATAGCCGTTTTTATAATGAAGTCAATTGAACCTATACACAATTAACGCAAACTACCCTGGATCCAAAAGCAAAAACAAAATAAAGACCCTTTAAGCCTAATCTAGAAAAGCCCCTCGTCAAGACTAAATAAACAATTTAGCAAAGATTTCGTAAATATCATAAGATTTAATTTACAAACAAACATAAATTGCGATCGATTCAGTTTATTGGAAAATCTCGAAAATCTGCTTTGACAGGAATATTGAGATTGGAAAATTACTCACTTATGTAAGTCAACACCGGACAGGGTCGTCTTTTAGTACGCCGGATTTGTATACACATGACCGTTCGTCTTTTTATCAACAGCACATTTTGCACCCACGTCACGTTCCTAGCTAATGCCGAATATTGGGCATCATCAATTCACATGGAGTTCAATAAAGTTGAAAAATTTAATTCCCCACTGAGTACTTTTCTTTTTCTACAATTTTTTTCAAATATTTGCCAGATCAAGCAACAAATGCATTTTTTACCTTGTGATGGCACAAATGTGACAAGTTAAATTAGGGTCAATGAATAATCCGTGTTTGATTGCAGGAAATCATTTAAATTATTTTAAATCCTGAACTAGCCTGTGGTTAATTTTCATTAAAGAAGAAATTTAATTTTAAACTAATCTATGTAATTGTTACAAATATTCCACCCGACATCACATGGAATCAGGTCCATAAAAACCTGAACCACCTGAAAACCTGTTCAGACACTCATATCAACTAAAACTAGTTTAATTGTATAATATTAAAATTTAAGTTCTTTGGACTGTAATTAACTTGTTTACTCTCACGTGTCACATCCTGTATTTCATATAAGTTTTCGTAACAAGTTCTCGTTCCTTGCTTATGCAAATTTTCAAAATCCTACATATTCTGGAAGCAAGTAGCTTAACTGAGTTAATTATCGTAAACCACACTCCTCATAGCTCCTGTATTTGTACCTATTCAAATTCGAATACGGCGTTCAATCAATTTTGAGGTGAACAAACAAATGCTGGATTCCTAAGCAGTATGTTATAGGAATTATTTGAACAGATAATCACAACTTTGCTGCACTCATTAAAATTGTTAGTAATGTCAACTAAGAGAGTTCCCATAAAGGCAGTTTAATTAAATACTAAAGAAAATTTAACACTATGATTTGTGGTGATAATTTAATGAAACTTTGTGTACACTGTATTTATTTTCTGTTAAGAAGAACAAGTTCTCGATATTGTCATATAAGCAAATACCACCCACATGAAATTTAGTCAGGAAGCTGTGTAAAATACAATAATAAATTACAAGGTAAACATCTGGTCTAGTATCTAATTTTATATGGATATGGAGTATTGGGTCAATTGTGCTAATTCATGTGAAATTTAATCTTCCGCTCTGGTCTGATGCTTTCAGAGGTGATTTTAATTCTAAACTGATGTAGAGAGCAATTTTAGATGCAGTAAACATTAGTAATTACATTGCTTTGTAAATATGATATATTTCGTAAACAAAGTGAAACGCTTCTTAAAATAAGATCTAGATTTTAATTGCGATGAGTTTAAAACTCTACTGCAGGAATAGAACTCAATATTTTCAAAATTATTTCAAAAAAGAAAGATGTATAATTGAAAATTGACTTTATTGTTTTTAGTCAATAAGTGGACTAATATTTAATAACTCCTTAAAGAATTTTAATGTTTGCTGAAATCAAATTGTGTAAATTTAACGATGCCTGTGTATATGTCCTATATTTAAAATTGTGCTCCTTAAGAAGGAAGACTATTGCAAGGGATTCAAAAACCCGATTCTATAATTTCACTAAATTAAATTTTAAAAATGTTTTCGACTTTATACTGGAATTCAAAAAGTTTGTTTTGTTTATCAATTAGTAGATTATACATCAACATTCACGAAAAAATTAAACTATGAAATGATTACTACAAATTAAAAAATCCAAGCAATTCTTTCCTACCAAAAAGCATAACTTTTAAGAGTGACCTGTGTCATTTTTATTTTATTTTTGTTATTTGTTGAAAATCTCTCAATATAAACCTAATATATCGTCTGTTCACACTAAACAACAAAACATATTAAACAATTTTAAAAATCTTTAAGACCTTTGCAATTATTCTCTCTTTAGAGAAAAATGATATAATAAAGAGTATTATTGAACACTAGCTTAATTCATTGAAAAAATTCGAGTCATTTTATTCTGTTCTCATCTTTCATATTACATGCAATAAAATTTCCTACCTTTTCCCAAACAAGCTAAGCAATAAACAGTGGTAGGCCTTACTAAACTTTCGGAGGCTTTTAAAAAGGTTTATAGTTTAATTACGAATACATTAAAATTTCACTCGTCGTAATTACCCTAGTTATAGTATACGCGGAAAGTGATCTAATGATTCTTTTATTGGTTTTTAAAAGCCCGTGATGCGCAAATTCAAATCGCAGTTTGACCAGTCGGGAATACAAATTTAGTTATTTGCTTCAAAGTTCCTTGAAAACAAATAAATATAAAGTCACCGCTTTCAAAGCTACAAACGTAACTCTGTTTTATATAAAAGCAATTTCGAACTTAATTACTCTAAGAAGTGCAAGTCGACGAATTAATTACGAAAAGGGCGAATTCGTATTTACCTCGAATATTTAAAGACTTTCTATTACTTCTATTTCTGTTTAATTTTAATTTATTGCAAAAACTCTTCTTGGAACAACTTTTCCGTCTTCAGTAAGTGTACTTCTGTAAAGATTGCAATTTTATTTTAAGAAAATTGATTGTGCCCCACAGTGCAACCGCACAGAATGGTGCTATTAAAATTACTGCTTGATCGTAGAAACCAATGGCCATTTAAAGTGGCAGATACAAAGCAGAGCAATTTATGTTCATTTACCTGGCGCAATGGGATCTGAACGGCACTTTAGCACCTGGGATGTAAATGTACAGAAATTTATCGGTAAAAGAATTGGTATTTACTCGCAATTAAAGCCTGTATATATGTGTAGGGTTCGGTGCAATGGTGATGAAGTTGATTGATGAAGTCCTTTTGTTCCAATTTGTCAGCAGTTTTTAGATTTTCTGCAATACTTGACAATAAAGCTCGAGAAACCACTCTCGAATAGGAATTACACAGTGATGGGTTTTTTTCCACCATCGAAGTGCTGGCGATATCTTGCACTAAATGCTAGAAATCTAGAATGGAGCGTCAAGTAATCAATACTGTCGATGAGGCGATGGAGCCTCATGGTGGTGCCCCATTTGCTAGTATTCCATACTAAGCACGAGATGTATTTCAATGTCGAGACGTTCATTTTATTTTCTGTCAAGACCTTCCTGATGAGACGACGGTGTCGTCGTTCGGTCCCTGGCGTCCCGGACATCCCAATACTAGTAAAGAAATGGCAAGATGATTACGGACAAATCTTGAGATATACGTAACAAGACTTCGTCTCGGAAAAATTCAATTCAAGATTCAAAAAGCCTGACAGCACGCCTTATTAGATACTATGGTAGGCATCCGGTCTTAGTATTTGAAAATCTTTCATTCATAAGACGGAGACGACTCGGATACGGTAAAACTGGGAGCCCACGAGGCTGCCGTTATCAATTCTCTCAAGTGGAAGATAAATGGACTAATTTAAGCGGGTAATGTTTTTATCTACACGCACATCAGACGCGCTTTTGGGACAGGCATCTCATGCGGCGATAAATTGCCTACTTCTGACACTCCATGTGATTTATTGTGACTTGATGTAGAAACTACCTCGTGCCAGTCAAAATGCCACACGTGAACAATTTGCATAAAACTATCTTGTGCCGCAATGAGGATTTGTATGACACCTATCGGTCTAGTTATTACATATATTTCATACTAAACAAATTCTTAAATGACAGACGTGCGTACCTGTCCAACTTTCATGTCTATCTTTACCCTTCCAAGATTTTATCAAAACCACGAGGCAATTCTATCCAAACTGTCAGAACCTTATAAATAAAGTAAAGTATGATTATATTGAAAATTTTATGAAAGAAAACATACTAGACTTAACTAACTTTTGAAAGTTTCCGAAAATATCTCCAGCGAAAAATCAATGTCTGTTCGTATATTTCTTCTTTTTCTTGCCTAGTTTTATATCAATCCCAAATCAGGATCCTAAAAATCCACACATGCTCATTTTAATAAAAAATCTATAAAATTCGATATTTCTGTCAGTGGTATTGAATTCTCTAAGGAAAATAGTTCCTCTATACATTTCAGTAGCCTTAAAAACTTTTATAGCCCTTTTCATAGGTATTCTGATATGGTATATCACAACGCGGCAATGGCCAATAAATCATTAGAAATTCCGAATCGATCTGCATGCACTCATAGTGAATATGGTTGGTTAGACTAAAGGTAATAAATTTCCTTATCAAATAGTTAGTGAAACTTTTAAACATATAATTGCAATTTTAATTAGATCTAGTAATACAGGACAAATATAATATATTTACTAGAGAACAATTTATCTTGATGGAAGTAATCTGAGCTTGCAGGGATTGGCTTCTTGAGGGATAATTAATTGAAAAAATTAAATTAATTTATTGGATGCTTCTCATAACTGAGGAGAATTTCCTTGAATTAGTTCTGCTTTGAAGCATATAATGAAGTTTATTGGAGGATATTTTGCAATAGTATCGGACACCTTCTATACCTTTGGCAGGATTTAACGCCAATTTCATTCTACAGCCACGTAGCAGTTGTCGCGGTCGTGAATTATAAAAGATTTTGAGATTTACTGTTCTGGATCGCATTAAGGACTTTTCTTATCTGTATCCAACCTCATTCAGGATACTCGTTCTTAGATCATAAAAAATTCCCTTCGTATCGCAGTCGAAAGCAATTGGATTACGATTGCACTCGAATGTCACCTGCAAATCGTCTTGGTTTCGATTTCCTGCAAATATTCCCTTCTCTGGCATTCCATCGATCGTTGCTCTCGGAACATTCATAGAAGTGCTCAATCTCAGTCTATATTTCAGCCTGCAAAATCATCCGCCGAGACCTTCTAGATGGGTGGGCGATGTGAATTTGCAATTTAATGAAATGACCTCCGCGATGAATATCAAACAGGCTGCCATTTGCATAATCTTTTCCCAGACTTACGTTTATTCACTGAGAACCTTTCGATTCGTTGAGAAACTGAGTAACCAAGAATCCCGCAGCTGCCACCGTCGCCACTCCGATCGGTTCAGCCAATCTTGGGATCCTAAAGAACTAGACGAGGTGAGTTAACTTCTCAATATTTACTAAAAAAACACTTGGAATAAAAGATGCAAGAAACTTCTCGTAGTCCCACACTGCCTCTTCTCCCACTCGAATTCCGAGAAAAAAGGAACTTTTGGCATAGAATCTCAGAATCCTCACAACGTCAGAAACTTTCTTTGCTTTTTCGCTCGAAAAGCCAGAGGGTTTCTTTACCGCTGATGATGACCCAAGTTATTACCACTATCTTGCCCCGAGGTCGTACCACCTCTAAATGATGGCTTTTTTGGCTCCCATCACAGGGCTTCTGTTATGGCGAGGTATGCATAAGTAAACATCGCACTCGTGGAATCCCTCCAAATATTTTGTTTACATTTGAAACAGACTTAAGCAAGGCCCATGCACATCTGATGTATGAAAGGATAAGTGTGTAATAAGTGAATAAACCGTCGGTGAAGTGAAAAATACGAAATTTGCCTTTCGGAATTTCTCAGTTCATGGTCTGATAATTCCGAATACTTTTCTGAAAAATCTACACATTCATAGAAAATAATAATATAATAATAAAATGGATAATACTGAAGTAAAATAATTGGCATGAAAAATATATAGGAGAAATCTTGCTAAAATTGAGCATGACTCACGCAGTGTTTTTATTATTACACACGCTCTCTAGAATCTTTGTACAGAGCACCCAAAACTATAAATTTGAAAAATTTTGATAGTTCAAAATTATGATAAGAGCTTAAACTTCAAGCAAACAGTGCAATAGATTAAGTATTTAATAGTCATTACCAAGCTCTTCAAGCTATAGCATAGATCTCCCCCAAAAGCCTTAATAACTACCAAATCATAGTTCACTAGTAAACTCTGATTTTTCAAGAGTTAGAATTCCTTTCTTAAGTCGGATTGGGTCAGTTATCATGTTATATTCAAAGAAATAAACCTTCTAAAAAGGGTTTAAGAGCTCATTTTGATTTAGCGATCGATATTCTGGTCCGGTCTCTCGAATTTATGTTTGAGAATTTAGAACCTTACTCTGCATTTTTACTCCCTGAAAAGAAGTTTTAGAAAATTGCTAACTTTCCCTCTTTCACCGTAATCATGTTTATAACCAAATTCTTTGCAATGAATGAGTCTATTATTGATTCCGAACTAAAAGCTCGGAAATGCCCTCATGATTCCGGCAATATTTTCCACAGCCTATCGATCACTTAATTAGCAAGAAAGTTCCCATTAAGTATTCATTATTCATTATTTTACTGACAATATTTTACTTTCAATCTTTCTTCCGAATTTGTAGATTTTTCTGGATAACAACGGGTCCGAGTATTCGGGGGTTGGATAATTTAGCAGCATCGGACGAGTCTGTTCATCGTTCATCTCATTAAGTACTTAATGGAAACAGTTTCCCGATTGATTACTGACGGCGTAACTTTTCTATGATGGGGTCGTCTTCCCTGATTCTACCTTTATGAATGCCTCCAAAATATGATTATAAGTAAGGTAAATAATTTTGGTCGATTAGCATTTCTTCCTGTTCCTCGTCGAAGCTCTGTCGGGATATTTCTCGGCACGTCCCGCCACTTCCAGTCCTCGAAAGGGAAGAAATTGCGCTGGAATAACTTAATTTTCGTCTTGAGGGAATAAGAACCCGCACCCGAAGTTGTATCCACAGAATCTATGAAAATTAAGTAAGCCAAACCCCAACTCCCTACAGACTGGCTCGCGGTCCTCAGAATTACAATGTGGTACAGTCGCCCCGACCAGGCTTGTGTCTCCCGATTTGGTCTCAACAATTTTCTTGGTAGAGCACCATACTAAGAATAAGAACTGATCAGGTCCAAATTAGCATAGTTGGGAGTGGGGAGGACAAAAGTGCTCACAAAAGAGCACTAATTAAGGTTTCATTGGAGCACAGACTGCGCCCTAGAATTTTCGCTCCAAAGACAGTGGGAATTACATTGTTGTTTACGATTGTCGAACGGAAAGGACTTCTGCAGGTACGACTCCACCGAACCCTCCTTCTTACCCATTTGAACGGCAATTGTTCTGTGGGTGGTCCGATCGTTTCCATTTCGGAAAAATTCTTATTCAGGTCAGGCAGACCGACACTTCATCAAAGAGTTAAAATTAACACTGTGCCATTTTCAAGGTAATTTCAACGTCTGTTACCTCAACTCTAATATTCACAAAGAATTCATCGAGCGGAAAAGTACACGATATGAAATATTGAATATTGTGAGAATCTTTTACAGAATGGAAAAACAAAATAAATTCCTTTTCATTTTATTAAAACCCTCATATTTTTTAAGAAGAATCGAAAAAATCTTCCAAAAGCCCTTAAAAATCTTATTTGAATGAGAAGTGTGCGGGAGGTTATAATTAGAATATAAAAGGGAAATTAGATAATACTAGGATAAGCAAAACATTTCTTCTACTCGGAAAAAATATCTTTTATGCTATATAAATGCTTTTAATTAAAATACCGAAAAAAATAATATCTATAAGGAAATTTTGAATTAACATTTGTACATAGACCGAACAATTATTTAAATTTTATGCTAAAGACTTTGCTATTTACAAAACGAAAGACTTTTTACGGAAACAACAAAAACGACTTTTAATTTGTATAAGTGCGACTTTCGATTAAAAATTCAAATTCAATTTTTAATTTAAAAGGGCAACTGTTGAAATAAAAATTATTTTCGAAATATATTAATACAAAAGGGATGATTTACACCTTTCTCACATTTCTACTATTTTTTGGCAAAAAGTAGAGGTATCAAAGCAGTTCTAAAATCTTGAATAAAAACATTCGGAGAGTCGTTTAAATTTTATAAACCCCGTAAAATTGGAAATATTTGTTCGTCTAAAATTATGTATTAACAGATTACCTAATATTATTTCTTAAGTTATGTACGAAACATTAATAACAACACATTCCAACAAAATAGACCGCTTTAAAATCAAGTATTACCTTTACAAAATTCACTAAACCAATTAGCACGGGAACGGGCAGTAGGAGGGTATCTCCATTTCAAGTTATCCGATTTTGATAAAACAAAGTGCAGGTTATTTTCTTAAATGTCTATTTTATTAGCAGTTATATGTTATTGAAAAATAAATTACCATTTTGACGCCAACCTGTCGCAATAGTAGAATAGGTAAACGTGTACATGTTATATTTATATAATACTTGTTCTATATTTGTATTCTATTTCTAGAGTTAATTACACATTTCAATGTAATCATTATTTCGGAAGAATCGAAATTATTCAATTTATAGAAAGGAATTTGTTTCGACATAACTCAAAATGTATAGATTTTACATGTGCGAAGAAATGCTACGGCTTCGATTTCCAATAACCGAAAATAGCTTTTATGTAATCCTGTCCTATGCCTCAATCCCTTAACAGAAGAGATAACAAAAATATTGAAGTTATTTGTGTAATTATATATGAATGTTTTCAGATAGGATAACCACGGATGAATATTTGATGCCAGCTGGCTTAACCTAAAGTACAAGGGCAAACTCCCAAAGAACAATATAAGCACATCAATGTTTATCCTGTACACAAACTCACATATAGCACGGATGATTTGTGCTTTTAGTATTAAAATTTATTTGACTGCTTTTGATGCTTTTGGCATTTGTAAAAGAATTTTGGGAAAAAGTGGGCTTTTAATTTTCAAAAAGGCCTTAGTCCAAATAGGATTTTGGTTGAAAATGTTAAGAGTAGGTGCAAATATAATGATGTATACTTTTGGCTCGTTACTTTTTCTACGATTCGTGTATTTTGCGATTCTATCTAGCTATTTAGATAAAATTAGGAAATAATCTTTCCTCGAAATTTTATTACATAAACAAGATTATTTTATAGAAATAAACTCAACTGGGTACACATATATTAAATAGTTTAATGTTAAAGATAAATTCTTTGGAGTTATAAATATCTTGGTCTATTAATCCTACTTTATTCTATGCTACTACTTCTTTCAATCAGTTGTAAACCTTTAGCATTATTTCTATATATATCGTCATAATTTACCATCCCTTAGCATGATTTATAGGGTTTCATATAAATTTCATACGAATTCATTTTTCATTTCATTTTCCAAAGCTCTTGACAGACCTAGAATTTATGGAAATACGAGAGGAGAGTATAATAAATCAAGTATGTTGCCACACTTGAAAATACTCAGGTTTCAGCATTTAAAGACGAAATCTACAAGACGGATTACAAATCGTACATCGAACCAATGCATTCGACCCATGTATCTGCTTCAGTCTTCCTTCTACCAAAATTCTATCCGACACAACTAGTGATGTCTAATTTCAGCCGATTACAACCCGGTTTCCATTATTGCAAGACACACTATCGTGCAAACTTTTAGCAACACATGTAATAAACGTCTGCCATTCAGCGCAGTGCTCTTCAAGTGTATTTCGTGTATAACGTGTTTCCCCAAACTTAAATCACGGGCATAAACCCTGCTCCTTTGTTCATCTAAAAATCGTGCTAGACTCCTGATTATAACGAAGTTTGTCTGGAAAGACGAATGAATGCACTCAGCCAGAAACTTGATAAAATTACGCAGTCCTCGTTCAACTTCTGATAAATATTTCAAATTTTACGCGGTATGGGTTGAATACAGAAGTATATGTACTATAACTTTTAATATATTCAATTTTTTAGATATAGCTCTTTTTCCGATAATCGCATTTGTCGACTCAACTTTACTCAACTTATTTCTGTGGTCTACAAAGACTTCAATCGGATTTTTTGTGTAGAAGTTCGGATTTAGCTCCGTTTGAGTTCTGTATTTCTTGCGGTGATTGAAGTATTTTAGACAATTTTTCTTTTCTTAAAACATACAGAAAGAGAAAAATGTAATGTCCAATTTAAATATAATCAATTTACATTACATTCTTATACTTTTTATATTGAGCTTGCGATCTAGATTTTATTTCATATCAATAAAATTTCAGAGTACGGTATTTGAATCATAAGTCCGTCAGAAAAAGTTTAACTTAACTGAAGCACTAACAAAGATGGTGTCCCTCCGTTACGAGCTTTTTCATAAACCACTAAAACCTGACCGATTGACCATACTAAACGGAAGATCCACTAACCGGTTGGCCTACTGGCAGCTTGCCACAAAAATGGCCTACGGAATACGGCCGACGGCCTACTGATCTCCTAACCAGAAGGCCTACTAACCGCATGACCTACTCGTAATGGCAGCCACTGACCATTTGATTGCTTGACCAACTGATTCTCTGACATAGTGACCAATGCATTTTTCTAGACTTACAAACGTTATGGTGAGTGTTCCTAGAAAATGTTTACATAATTATTATTATGAATTCTCAACGGCCTTTATATATTTCTTCTAGTGCGTCAGAATAGTATAAGTACTTCCATTTAATTTATACAATCACATTCATCGAAATTACTACGTCTTATAAATATCAAAAAACAAAACTATAATTTTCTATTATCTTTATAAGTTTTGGTATATCAACGTTTTTAGTTTAGTTATCGCAAAAATTATTTGTGTGTGTTATCTCAAATGCCTAAAAATCTAATCACTACATATAAAAGAATTTAAGCATTTTGGCTGTTTTGACTGTCGATTTCTATAGCTCCTCTTGAGTTCGTATCAAGCAATTTTGTTGGCTCTCTTGACCAGTCATTCCATCACATAAAATTAACTACAATTAATTTGAATAATTTTATTAAAAATGTTACATTTTATTTAAAAAGTTAAAATTTAGAGATAGTTCTATTTACTGGCATGCCAATTTATACACGTAGTCGTTTTAACTTCAAGAAAAATATATGATATGTGATAACCTTAGGACTATAAAATTTTAACTTATGTTGTTATTTAGCCCTACTTTTTGGTTGATACGCAAAATTCCCGGGTGTGTGAGGTTTCAATACTATACCTTTCCTCTTCAAATTTCTTCCCCACTTAAGTAAATAATAAAACGTCCTTCATTAAATGCTTTGCATCAGCTCAGCCTAGAAACAAGGTCTAATTTTTCGAACATGAAAGGAACCTTTCCAAACCAGGCCCTATGTGGTGTACGTGTATATTATCTGAGGTTTAATTGCTCCCAGCGAACAGCTAATTAACTAAAAATATAATAGGTGTTATTGCGACGGTTTCGGATCCGAGGATGAGGACGCTTCGTGATCTGTTTGTCACAATAAATACGTAAGTGACTCGCCCGTTCGCGAAGACGATAATTTGAGCAAACAGCGCTCATGTAAATTATCAAATTAAACGGGCTGAGGCGTTTCGTCAGAGATGGCATTTCGCGAAGTGATTAAAATTTCATTAAAGCGCCCCAAAAGTCGATTACCTCGCCGCGCCTAAGTGAATCATCAAAACGGCCTGACGGCAAGAAGTAGGCTTTCGACGTAGGCTTTGGGCTTGCAGCCCTTCCTCGCGATTAATGAATTTGGGAATTGGTTCTGAAAACATAACTCCTTCCGGCTCAGACTACAGCCACTGTCGACACACATTTTCCAAGACACCTTCGATTTAATTAACTTTATTTTCAACGGGCCTCGTCGTAATTTTTGATAAAATCACGACCGCGTATAATTAGCATGAAGCAATTCTGAACCACCGACTCTTTTACGTACTTTACCCTTTTTGTTGTCATTTTACCCCTTGCATAAATTCCTAAGGACTATGAAAAGTGTCTTAATACATTCTTACTGACAATGCAATGTTTTATTCAGTAAAAAATAAAGTGTTATATAAAAAAGATTATTTTCTTAATTTTAGCAATAGTTTAAAGTTCAAATATAATTATGCCATGGAAATATAATTAATAACAGAAAACCCTGTTTTATACTAAACCTTATAAACATTGAATTGATCTTAATTTAGAGTAATTTAGAGATATTTAAATTGGAAATTCGCGAAGAGTAGAGCAAATTTAAACTATTTACTAAAAACTCTTTTTCATCAATATTTTTAGTTTAATTAAGATTATATGTGAATGTTTTAACATTATTATGTCAAATAAAAAATTAAAAAGTATTTAGAACTTATCAGATTAGACAACTACCTGCCCCCCCATTTATCTTTACTCGTTTAATTGATGATTTGTTATAAAGTAATTAGTTTTTCGTAAGCGTAAAAAATTATAATTAAAATAATTTAAATTAACTAAAAAATGCTATATTGTGTCAAAGATTAATAGTTAAAATAAAATTAAAATACTTATAAAATTTAAATTGTTGTACTATGTTCAAACATAGCACATTTAATGTACGATAAATTCATACCATCAGTAACGAAATTTAGGGGATGCATTGAACATTTCGTAATTTCTATGATAACAGAATTTATGTATCTTCAGATTTCAAGCGACACATTGAATATGTCCTAATTACTAGGATAACACAAGAAAATACGTGCATCTATTTAAACTTATATTTAGGTCGTTTTTGCCTGTTTACATGAAAGGCTCAAGTATAAAATTGTGATGAGATGGGTCCATACGTGGAATTGAATACATTAACTCTGTGCTTGTGACTAGAATATATGAAAATATTATCCTTTGTTACTTTCAACAAATAAATTTTGTTCTGTTTCTCATTTGCGTAGTATTCTGTACAAAGTCCGATGATTTCAGGAATAATCAATTTTTCTCTAATTTGACCAAACTTTGCGACTATTTATGCATGTTAAAATACTAACAAATTAATTTTGTTAATTATAACAAAACAATTAAAACAAAACAGAACATATTCAAGATATTTCAAATACCTTCTGAAACAGATTATGATTCACATATTCCAATTCGTAATTGATGGTTAGCATTGGTACATACATCAAAAAATTATAATCAAATCTTTTCTGATGACCCTCTTCATGTCCGATGTAGTGATCAAGATGAATTAAATCTGAGGGAATATCTTGTAAAGGAATCCCCATTTCCCTCAAGACTACACTGGCCCTGAGGTGCACCAGAGTTAATCAAGCATGAAGTCTTCCTGGAAGAACAATCGATAATTCTGTCGAAGTCTAGACAATTTAAATCCATCGACAGAAGCTGCCACGTTAGAAAACCCCGAGCTCATTCTGTCCACAAGTTCGCCAGGCCTAGTGTCCAGTATTCCAGGCTACCGGGGAATCCCCCTTGAAGCCGGGGGCTTTTCGACCGGAGCTCAGGTCGTAATCGGTAAGCTGGGTAAAGTTACCCGATGGTGAAGTGGAAATTTTCAGTTGCTCCGGCCGTAAAGCATTTTATTCCTTTTGCTGGGACAAGGGCTGCGTAGTAATTAAGCGCTCTGGTAAACTCATTTATAACCCGACGAGCGAGGATTACTCGAGTTTCATTTCACCGCTTCAAATTAATGGCGGAATAATGCCAACCATATTTTTGAACAAATCCAGGTGGAATTATCTGCGGCAGTTTTGCTTTAAACGCCCATCTTACTCGATTTTATGTTACACAAGAAGACCAAATATCGTGGATATTTTATTCTTAGTGTAATCTAAAATATTCATAAAGTGCCATTATGAATTTTGAATAAAGGTGGCCTTAAAAGGTTGTACAACTAAAATATGAGTAATAAGAAACTGTATAAAAAGGATCAATATGAAATCTGCGTTGTTACTACCAACGCATTACCAACGAATTTATTAATTAGGCAATTGATAGTAACATATCTAATAAATATCGTAAATTTAATTTCATTTTAATAATTACAAATTGTTAGGAATATAATTAATAACTATTTCAGTATTGCTCATATTTGAATAAGATGAAATCTAAAAGTGTAAGTGAAGATAAACAATTTTAAGTTTTACTTAAGACGATTATTTTTCACTAAAATGCAATACTTGATCGTTGGTTTGCATTAGTGATTTTCAATATGTAAATAAATCTGAGCAAAATTCTATTGGGTTTCTAAATAGAAAAAAATATAAAGTAAAAAAAGCAATTAGTCGGACAAAATGTTTACACAGTCCCTAGTCTAAAAGGTAAACGGATATTACAATAGAAGAAAGAGCAGTAACTTTGCTCCCTAGTTGCTCCTATTCAATCGGAAACTTGTGGAAGACTATTAGCCAACTTTTAATTACATAGTTTCTCAATAAATTCTAGTCGCCACTTTCCTGATTGACTTATGCGAATGGCAACTGGTGCCGGACACTAAAACTGGGCAAATAGAATGGATTATTTGATGAGTGGTCAAACGTCTTTGCTCCTTTACTGAATATCCTAATTCCTGTACGAAGGGAAAAGTAAAACTTTTTCCTTACTATGCAAACTGAAGTGAAAATGGTTCTTAAGAATTGCTTGTTGAATGTGTAATTGTTATAAAAATTTTCTCAGAAAAGAAGAGTTCCTTTCCATCCATTCCATTCATTCCATCTCAGAAGGAGCTTTTCCGAACAGTTGATGTTTCAAAATAAAATATATTTATTTACTAGAAAAACTTCAGTTCATATCCTCCGGAAAACAACTCAGATAAGAATTTCTACAAGGATAGCCGGATAAGCCTTTGGATATATCAGAAACTTTTTAAATGAATGAGTTTTCTCAAGGGATCGACGGGTAGTTTTCGAAATAATACATTAAATTTTCTGGAAAGTATTTTAGATGAAAATGTTATTTCTGCTTTCGGAAGGAATTGTTTGCCGAAAAATTTTCTGAGAATAATACTATTTCCTTAAGTAATGTATTCTTACCTGAATATAGGAATATAATCGAACTATGGATATCTCACAAAAAATGTTAAAACTCTTCTGGGTTTCAAATAAAAGCATATTCGTTATTTTTATCAATTGTACTTTACAACCTTATATATTTGAAGTAACAAACTGAGAAACAACTTTTAGATTTCATGGAAATATTATGGAAGAAAAATTAAATAAGTTTAGTGAAAATTAAACTCGACTAGTGGAAGTCATATGCAGGTGTACGTGCGGAATTTAGAAATCGACCGATACTTGTTTTATACAGCAGAGTTTAATAAGCCCTTGAATCTAGAAAGTAAGAAATTGAAAAATGTAGTTCTCAATTTTCTAATTTTTTCGATTACATTCTCGAAAGATTTATCAAAATTCAATAATGTAATAAGGTCTAGGAAAGCAGTTGGTTTAAGAGAAATATTAAAGTTCATTAGATTGAAAAAAACTTCATTCTACTTGCTGTTTTCAAATATTTGAAAATTAGGTACCTTCGAAGTTTGTCAATTTCTACTATCTGTTTTTAATTACCTATTAATGTGAGAAATCCTATAATAAAATTTTAGTAGTTTCTGTGGATCAGTAGCAAAGGAACTTGTTTACCAAGTTAGAGATTGTTAGTTCAATTCTCACTTTAATCGTCGGTTTGCGTTTTTTACTGGCAGCAAATTCAATGTCCTATTATAATTAAAAAAATATATATTATCAAATTTAAAGTGTATACTGCTTTTCGTATCTCTTAAACCCTTTAGCTAAAACGTGTTCTCAAACATGTTTCTAAACTTTTATAATTATTTTAAATTTATTTTTGTACTAAAAAGCAGCAATTTCTAAAAAATGGTAAAGCAAAATGACTTTGCAACTTTGAAATTATGTCGTAACATAAGTATTAAATTATTTTATTATGTTTTTAAAAACAAATGTTCAGTTTTTAGATATTAGAGCAAACTACGTACAAGTACGAAAGTTTGTCGAGTCCACTCTACCACTTATTTTAAATTCATTTTATTATATAATAAAATAATGTTTAAGAGTTGACTTGAACACCACATATTAATAAGATCCACTAAAGTGAAGAAGTTGTGGTCTCGCTTAATTTCGTATTCAGGTTAGCACAAGCAATCTAAATTCAGAAAGCCATACGAACACGAGGATTTTGACCAGAACAGGTCCCAGAAAACAGGTCAAATATGCAAAAGGCGTATTTAATTCTGCAGAGGTTCTGCAGTTTATTGAGTGAAGCAAAATTTCAAGCATAGCTGCTTTGAAACTATCTTGAAAAAATCCAGGCATCGAGACCATTACACATATGGTATATGTCGTCAAACGTATTCCCATTTGCCAAATATGTGAGAATCCCAAATTTAAATAAAAAAAAGTAGCACAAGTGTTTTCGTTGTCGTAGGGACTTATGCTTGAAATCCTTTGGCATCGGTTTTGCGCCCTCATCAGGACTTATTGGACCCCTACAAGGATAAGTGAGTCCTGGAAATGTATTCTTTCCCCTTGGGTGATAAATCACTGTCAGCATCTTGGTTCTCGTTCTTTTGTTGGCAGAATTTAAATGAATTAATTCCCTCTTCGAACTTACCCGGGGTCCCAGATTCCCGAAGAAAGTTTTGTTGTTTCAAATGTTTTATTGTTGCGAGAACGTGTGCAGGGCATGTTTCCTTGTTCCGATCCCGTCAACAGCGGGAATCTTTCCTTTGTACCCTGAGTCTCTGTCACGTCTCCAGAGCCACTTAATTGGATTCATTTAAGAAATTAGCAGCTGGGAATCGCGTGGAAAGAAGGAGAACATTGTTCAAAGTGCTGCCACACGCACTTCATATTTACGAGAAGCTGTGAACTCTTAATAGAATTTTGAACAAATATTATATTATACCTTTGTACAAAGATTTTGGCAACAGTGTGACTTGTATTTGGATTTCTTTGTGTAAAACAGGAAATTGAGAAATTATGTACTTCTTGAAATCTTAATTAAGTTAGAAACTCTAGAGCTTTATTTCTTGAAAGAGTTAGAACATCAATTTTTTAGGATACATATTTATCTTCCTATCTAAAAAGAGAGTGTAACTTGTATTAATAGAATCGGTTCGTTCGTATTATTTAAAGGAAATTGATTGATGAACTGAATTAATTTAAAAAAAAAGCAACTGTTCCATATCTTTATGGCATAATGGAAAATCACAAGCCTTGCAAACTTTTAAATATAAATGTACTAGAAAAATGGAAAAACTTATGTAATCCAAAACATTTCTCTAGAAACTACAAACTTCTTCAAAAATACTATATAAAACTTTAATTGATTAATATTAAAGAATTTAAGTCTGGAAAAGTCTATTACAAATCTTAAATCACAATAATAGATAATTATGAAAATATATTAAAACCTACACTTTGTGTGAATGGAAAACAAATTTGAAAAATTTCTACTTCAACTGTGTATCGTTTTTAATTTGATATGATATTACATTCTATTTCTACGATTTACGATATTATTTCCAACTTCTTCCATAACGACCTTTACAAAGCAATACAAAACATAGTAAATCCATTTCTTAAAAGTCTGAGTTGTAAAGATTGTTCCCTGAGTAAGAGTTTAACAAGCTTACATTACATTTTTGCCACATTTCTTCCATATTATTTTCAAATTCTTAAAGTACACTTTTACTGTGTATACGAGCACATGAAGCAGTGAAAGATAGAACCGATTCTGTATCGGATAATTTGTATTCACGATTGATTTACATGCATCTATAAATTAAATAAAGTCCGGAATAGGTAATGCATCCGCGGCTTTGGGATTTTGACAGTACCAGGAATAATATACATGTATGCAAATTAATCCTAATGTGATAGACTGTATATCACAGCGGCCTGCACCTTTCTATGAATTCACAGTGAAATTCAGTGCGAATATAGAATTGTTCCGCCAGGTATATTATATATGCAAACTGATCCTTCTATGCTCCTGATTAACAATCCCACGCACCTGCCGGAGTCTAGTAAAGGGGGGCAAAAGGGTCTCCCCGAACAAATATATTCACAAAACCAGTATCAATCAGTTCCACAATCGATATATACTTGTACCGGTGTTGGCGGAATTGAATTTTAAGATAAAATCAATTTATTTATTTCACAAAAAATCACGCCTCTGTAGAAACACCCTTTTCTAGGAGTACTTCCGACTATATAAATCATTCATGAACTCTTGTGAACGGAACACCCTGTTTTTCCACATCGAGATTGCGAGCGCGGCATATCCTTAAATTTGAGGCCAATCAAAGATGAATTCAAAGCCTCGCAGTCAAAGGTGTCAACGAACAAAAAGCCAATTTTTAACAAGGTACCTTTGAGTAGTCAGCCAGGTGTGGTGGCCCGGCAAAAATCCAATTTCTGGTGCTATTATCACAGCGGCGGTTTCTCACAAAATACACCACCCTGGGACGGCGATAATTGGATTAAGAGATTCCATTTAGCTACGATATCACAGTCCGGACAAAGACTCTAAATTAAATCCAAAGTCAATTTGACAACCTTAACGATTGATTAAAAAAGGTGTTGAAGACCCACCTCCTATCAGCTGACGGGATCTTCCACAATCTTTGGAATTAAAACATCCGAGGACATTGGAAGGCCAGAATACGCCGCAACCCGGCAACCCGGTGCTGAAGGTTGCCCAATTTTCTAGATAAGGGCCATATAGAACAGTGCGGTCCTGCCATCACTTTGAAATGTAGCGACAGGAAATTTATAATTTTAAGAGATAGTAAATCAACAAAGACCACCGGGGTGGGTTGCCGGGCACTTTTCAGGGTCGTCAGCCCTGTCGCACAGGATGTCTGTTCGTGCGCAATCTGAAAAAGTGCCAAATGCTTTTGCGGTGGGACTTCTGCTTTCGTACCGGATACTCCCTAGATGCTTTTTCATTTCCTGTTTGCTGCTGCAGAAAAGATATTTTTACCAAAGCTATCAAGGATACGCTTCTGCTACTGAAAATCTTGGCGAGGGGGCTAAGCCTCACGAGACAGATATATACTAGTTTTTATTCTGTGTCAGGAAGCTAAATTGCTAAATTTGCTAATTCGGAACCATTAGAGAAGCATGACCTGTTTTGAACGGATATACACACCACCGCTTAGTTTTATTCTGTTTGTGCAGCGACACATTTAGCACTTTTGAATTCCTACCTACTTTCTGCTGTCTGAATGATAAAATAATGTAAATATCTTTCCGACAATCTGAATCACTGCCATTTATATAAATTATATTAAATACAATTATTTAAGTATCATTGCATTAAGTGTACAAACTAAAAGGCAAATTTTGTTTAAAAAAAAACGACAAATTGCATCATTTTCATTTTTCTTAGCATTCTTGTTAAGATATTTTCTGTACTAGAAATCTTAAGAGTATTAAATGTAAGGATAGTTAAGTCTAGACGGTGATATTCGGCTGGAAGAAAACCATTGATTTGATAATCTGATTTGCTTCTTTAAATGGACAATCCTTACTTGAAAATGTTACCTTACCTTTAATCAGTTGATAAAATTTTGCTATGTGCTTGAAACTCCCATGGTGATCGTAAACTTGAACTTTTATTCATCCCAAATAATTAATGGCCTGCGCAAAGGCACATTAAATGTGTAAAATATCACAACATTTAAAACTTGGCATGGGAGCCAGCATAATAGTTAATATGCACAGCATAATAGTTAAATGTAAACATTTTTAATGCTAGCTGTAGCAGGCTGTACACTGCAGTACCCTCGACACAATTCGGGACATCACACTAGCTGCAAATAGCCAATTTTATTGCTGAGCCGAAGCCAAAATCGGGGAGCACTTTAATTTATGGTGCATTTTGGGCTTTAATGCAAGACTATGGCGATCGATCTGAACTTAGCCCTGGGATGTCCACTTAGACTTCAAGAGTAATAAACTTTTAATAGGGGACGGCCCCGGCATGCAAAAAATTCCCGATTTTGCCATTAATTGGAGCAATTGCGATAAAACAGAAAATCTGCATGTGCTGGAGAGATATTGATTCCACGCTGTGGTTGACCGGAACAGCAAATTTCTCCTATGGCTTTTCGGGAGATGTTAAAATGACATTGGCATAGTGAATCAATAAATAAATTTGCATATTTTATTGGGAGAAGCCTGAAGATCAATTACTGCTCCTTGTATGCAACAATCCCTTTAACACAAAAGCAATCAATTTTTCAATTGCTCTCAAAAAATTCCCTCAAACTACTGCTCCGCAAGGAAATCAACGAAACGTTTATGGGTTTCCCAGTTTAATATGACTTCGTATTTTTCGCTTATTTGCAAATAAAACGTTCCCGTGGGATTCAAAATACGAAAGAGCTTTTTGCTTCTCCCGTTTATGCCCTGTTTGCATCTGATTCGTTTATTTAAGCCGGTTTTTTGTGGAAATATTTGATTTACATATGGTAAACATGTTAATTACCACAGAATGTAATCCAGTCAGTTAATTTGTTAATTTCGCCACAGGATGGAAGGATTTAATTCCAACAGCAGCCACAATATGCACAATTTTCTGACGTTGTGGGAGAACCACCCTCACTGGAGGTCCCTCTGGCACTGTAACTGCCCCCGCCAACGACTTACCAGTGGAGTGGAAATTTTCCTGTAAAAAGCCAGACTTCCCGGGTTTTCGCAAATTCTTTTTTATATTCCAAACGTCGCGCTGAGAATAGGCGAGATTTTTTCTAAAAAAAAAATTAAAATTTTTTTAAAACGTTTACTGCCTGCAAAATATTACCCTTCATAACTCTTTGAATTCCCTATAAAGGTATAAAGGTGCAAAGAACCATGAACACTGTAAACTTCTAGAAAAGTGATGGCAAATAGAACGTGTGGACAATTATAAATTTCGTCATTTATTAAAACCCTTAGTACAAGAAGTTATTTTCTAAATTAGTTAATTATAAAGAGAAATTGTTTAACCGATACCGATAAAAGGTACCCAAGAAGTAGATAAGGCTTACAAAAAGTAAAATTGTTGAAGTAGATTTTTATTTGAAGATATTCTTCCATTAACATTTTTTTTTAAATTTGATTTTTCTATTCTCCAGGATTTCAAAAGAATTGTAAAAAATTTTCAAATGTTAGATTTCGAAAAGCAAAATTCTGAAAAATTACTTTTTTAATTTTCTGGTTGATGTTTTAATCACTACGTGCTGGCTATGCCCAGATGTTTCGGAAATTAAATAGATAGACAAGGAATTGATTCCACAAGAGTGTTCTCGTGCTGTCTTCCTTTAGACATATTTAGTAAACTGGGTTATTTAAATTTTAACCCTTTATCTAGCTTGTAATACCTCTGATTCATTAAACATGCGCGGAAGATAATGAAATAAAAATCTTTGTTGATGTTTCTCTACTACTTTGTTTATCGTTCATGCTCGACTTAATACTGATACTTTTCTTCCTTCATTGTTTCCAAAACAAATACCTTCGACAGTAAAAACAATAAACCTTAAGATAATTCCCACAGAATTTTTTTCAACAAAATAATTTGTCACTCTATTTAACCTTTCATCAAATTAAGCTTAACATTTTTCTGTGCAATATTGCGCTCTTACAATTGAGGAGAATTTATCCAGTTCCGAGTACTCGGCTATTTAAAGATAAAATGCCAGAATCATTAATAACATCTGGTTATAGATAACTTAAATAAGAGCCCTAAAATATATCAAATTTCGAGGAAGCACATCATTCAGATAAAACCATATATTTCATTAGATTCCAGTACAAAGCCTATTCAAGTGTTCTATATTTTATATAAGTGAACAACTTGTAAATAATGTTAACAAATTCTGCAAATAAAGGGGAGCGTACAAGTAAGTGTATGTAATCTGGTCTAACAATTAACACCTTTAGCCTCAAAATGGGTCGTGATTCGTAGCGAATCTCGCATACGCTGTAGACTAAAGTAAGTCCGGGGTACTCGTAATGGTCCCTGAGTGCCAGCGTTTTTGTCTACCCTCGTGCGGAGCGAAACCGAAATGTTGGCAATTAATTATCTAGCGTACCTGACTTGAAAGGCTCCCGGTAATTAAAAGAGATCACCTCTGAAGTTTAACGTCCTCTTCATGAAAAGATACGGACGCTATCTCAAGTGCAAAATGACAGTGAAGATAGCGTCAAAATTTACCTGATTTATGGGGAGCAGCTTGTTCATCCGGCAGCTACATATTCACCTGCTGAAAACAAGCAAGGAAGTGCTATAAACGAATGCCACCCCAGAAAATGATCGTAAGTTAGATGTAGTAAGCAAACATTTCTGTTTGCGCTACCGACTTCGGAACAAATATCTTTTCATCGAGTTGACTTATTCCGAAAAGACTTGAAGTTGTTTATTTATCAACCGAACATGGGTTTTAGTCCCTGTTCCTTAACGTTTCACAGAATTAATGTTTTCTTAAATTTTTTTAAGCTCCTAGAATAAAACGAGGACAGCGGATGCATGGCATAAAATTGAATTTCAATTTAATTCCAAGACGACGTGACAGAATAAACAAGGGGACGCAATATCAAAATCTGCTGAAAACTTAATATAACGACTGCCTTTTCTGACGTGTACCACTCTTTCGAATACTTTTTTATTCGAAATTACAAAACAGACATGATTGAAATTCGATTAAAGACACGCATGACATGTGTTTTTACTTTGTTTCTGGTTTTCTCAAAATTTCAGATGTAGGATATTAAATTCACTGAACTTTAAAAGAATGTGATTATATTTTTTTTATATATGCCTTTCGCTTATGTAAAAACTTTTCTAAGATGGCTACTAGATTTTTACAGAATATTTCAAATAGGAAAAATTGTTTACCTAAATTCTTCTTCTAATTGTTATCAATGGCTAAAAGGGATAAACTAAATGAATTTCTGATTAAAAATTAGATATGAAAAAACTATATTTTTATATCTTATATTTCTACACTAGCACCTCGAAATCAAACTGTCTATATGACGAGAAATATTACAATTAAACAAAAAAGTTGGGGGCAGTTTTTATTTCATGGTTTTGCTCTACTGAGTAAAGTATTATAGAAATACATTACGATCGTAAAAAAGATATAGACTAACAAAATATATACGATTTTTCAATATTCTAAAAGTTTTTTTAAAATAAAAGATCTATATTTACGATATGTTTTACGCAACTTATCTCTAGGCTCTGTGAAAATTAGCTTGAAAATTTGAACTTCAGCAAAAAAGCCAGGAAGAAATATCGTTTCTGATCACTTTCAACACAATTTTAAATACTATTTGTATAAACTTTAATATTATTTCAACAAAAACATTGCAATCATCATCTTTCTTTTCATTTTAATAAATGCAATGATAGTTTTATAGTGTTTCCTTCAAGTTTCTATGAAAAAGACGCCTTATTCTAAAAAATATTCCTCTTTTTTACAGACGTAAACAATTAAAATTGAATTATTTACATATATCAGAACTTCCGAATCGAAAACAATTATTTCTCGTAGGTGCATATGAAACTTAAAAATCTATTATTTTCTAAATTTTATTCTTATCAATTAGAAGGACAAGCATTTTGAGTAAAACGAGCTCGATATGAATGCACCGCGCCCACTGAAGCGATATTTTTCTGCAATGAGAGCGAGTCAGCTCCTTGTTACCATTAGTAGAAGCATCCGTCAGGAAATACAACCTACAACCTTGATCATTTGTAGCTTTCCTTTTGCCATTTAAAATTTCTTTAGAAATTTCTCATTGTTGTTCTCGATAATTTCCCTTGAAATAAATTATCTTACTCACTCAACACAATCATATATTGATAATTAAAAAAAAATGTATATTTACTCAAAAACGAACAGATAATTGCAGTTGTGGAAAATTTTTAAACATCATTATTTCTTTAGAAAAGTTGGCAAGTCAAATTTCATAGTAATTCTCTTTATTTTTTTCAAATTCTAAAGGACCCGCCGTTGACGACAAAATATAAATAATTAACCGACAAGGATATTCGTGTGACTTCTAAGAATGTAATATCTTCCGGGCGACTAAATAAACGATAATTTAACTCATCTTGAAAAAGTGGAGTATCAGAGCGTTACTGCAAGTAGCAGACAGAGTATCATCATCTCTTTGCATAAATTAAATTATATACTTGATGAAGTCATATTTTTGCACTCGATAAATTTCTGGGCATTGTCAACAGAAATGTTCTATTTCTTCCCTAGTGAAAATACGGAGGTCGCCTCTCTAGAAATTCTGAGACAAGTCCCATAGTACCACACTGCATTTATAATGTTCCAATTTTCAAGTTTTTGTGTGGTTTCGAGTCGTCCGCAGTTACTATGGTGCACCAAATGTTATCGAAAATCCCAATAAATACATAAAAATATACTATTTGGTAATATAATATTTTCCTGATGATGGGGAACTCGTATCATCTACTTTAAAAGTTTGGGTCAAATGAAACATGGTTTCTACAAAAAATGCCATCATCCTTTTCCATAAGAGTTGGCATGGCGAAGCCTGTTCACCGAATTTGAATGTCAATGTTTTTGTCCTTAATGTACTTTTAATGTTTAAAGAGTTATGTTTTTTTCGTTAAAGAGATAAAAATTAATTTTGCCCTGGTACGAGATTGTATTAGATATTTTACTCCTTATATATAAGTTAATATCCTACGTAATCACATACTTGCACTGCTACATCCTATGCTTGAACAATCTGGACAGGAAGCGAAAGTAATTAAGGTGTCATCCTCAGTGATTGAATGATTCAGCGTAGTAAATATTAATCTATCAGATTAATGGAAGTGATGTGTACTAGCAAACTTTTAGAGTTCATGGTATAAAAATCAATCTTTGTTCGTAATTTGACGAGTATGAAATGTGCTAGTAGATTTAATGTGATAACATCACTATCAAAATTGCAAGGAAACATCTTTGAACACTCTTTTGATAGTTTAATAGTAATATTTATTAATTTGTGTTAAAAATAACAAAAATTATATCAAAAGTAAAAGTTTAAAATATATCTAAAAATTCAAGATCTGGATGGGCGACACGAAGTTAAATTTGTATGTCCATTTATCTGCAACAAGTTTAGTTTTTATTGAGTCCATTTGAATTTTTAATGAAAATTTTCTAATCTAGAAAAGGAATATTTTCCAAAAAATTTTGTTCTCAATTTTTATTTGACATTCGATTGTGTAATAATTTAAAAAAAAAAAACTACCCCTATCTTGTGTAAGGGAAACAAAATCTGTAAAACGATACCAATACGATTTTAAAATTTAGAGGGGCATAATTTCCTAATTTATTGACAATTCTTTTCATATTTTTACATCTTTAGAGTCCTTTTATATTCGACTGTAATTGTTTTTTCCCCGAATCGATTTCTGACCTTTTGTTCCCATGATAATTATACTTAATCTAAATACTACTAATCAATTTGAGAAATTCATATCTACTAATAAATTTGAGGAGTTAAGTGGGTATATAACGCACATTTCAAGAACATGAAACGTGCTTAGAAAAAATATTTTTATTCGATCAAGTAAATGTTCCTACTGTTGAAACGGCTCTGAATTTCTCCTGCTTCATTTGTTTCCTCATCACGGCTAGAACGAGCTTGCAACCGAAAATGTACGGCTACTTTTGGCTGAATAGACATCGTAAAATTTAAATGAACTGAGGTACTTACGCATTATCGCCATGGAAGGAAAATACCCTATCTGTTCTTGCATCTTATTTTATCTCTTCACCGGATATGGCACAGCGATATGTTGAGATTTATACAACGTAAAATGCAAATGGCTCTACCTATGCACAGAGTTCAGCATCAAACATTTTTCTTCGAAGAGTCCTAATGTGTAAAATTCATAGTATAGCTTCTGAAGTGTGTTAAGTAAAACTCTTTTCGGAAATGATACATTTTGTGCATTATTAACTCAAAGAAAGATATTTACTTTGAAGAAGCGATTTGGATTGGCATGAAAAGTATTCAGGTCAATAGTTGAATATTGATGTTTTATTGCATTTACGTTACAAGTGTTATCAAATTATATTAAAATTGTTTGAAAATTTTCACGAAAATATTTTGACTTAATTTGTCAGGGAGCGGATAAGTGATTAAAAATTTTTCTTTAATTTCTGTAACCCTAGGGAAATTATTGCTGCACATTTTCTAATTCTAACAATTTATAAATACAGAAAAGCGTAAACTACCAAAATGAGACTAAAAAAAGAAAGTATAGAAACTTTAAGTAGCTCAAAGATTAATTAAACAAACTGTTGACAGGGAATTCTGCATATGAACCACTATAAGTATTCAGTGCTTAGGCCTGATCAATAAGCTATAGAAATATAGAGAAGACAAACAGAAAACGACAAAAGTTCAAAGCTCTGAAATCTTGTTAAATTGTTAATTTTCTCTAAATAGTCGGATGTTTTAAGGATAGGCGTACTGCACCTACAATTGTCTACCGTTTACCTGGTTATTTTCATAGTCGGCTGAATAGAATAAAAAATAAATTGCAAATACATTTTTATCCGTCTTTCAATTTTCCATGATATCACATTTATCTTGATGTTACTTAAATATTCCTTTAGGATGCATACTTTCTGCGATCCTTTATACACTACACAGACCTAAAAATGTTCAACTCGAAACGCACTCAGATGGTAAAATAAGTACGTCAAATAAGAATTGTTTCTGCAGCCCATAGCTTAGAATATGCTAAATAACAATTTCCATATTTTCCTTCCCCTTAGTCCATTTATTTTCCATTTGAGTGAAGCACTTTTTATGCCATTTCTTTGTGATGTTGTACATAATCGGAATTCTAGAAGTTGGCATACCTAAACTTTTAGCTAATTAAAAGCCGAACCCTTTTGGCTTTTACTTTAAATTTAATTTGCGTTGGGAAATATTGCACATTTAATTTCTTTGAAAATTCATGGTTAACATTTTTCAAATATTCGTTATATTCGTTATTACTCAATCATATTAAATATTTACTTTTTACATTATCATATGTCCAGATTCAGTCTTGTAAGCTGACTGTTATAGAGTACGATTTATATCTTTTTTATCCTGTGGAGATAACGCATTTCTTATGTAACTATAATTCTGGACAATTTTGAAAAACGTTACAAAAATATCTAATAATAATTGTTTGCTAAAACAAATCTGTATACTGATTGGAAATAACAAATTTAAAGCAACATATAGCATTATTTTATAGAAAAAATGTGGACAAAATTTAAATCAACATTTTCAAATATTCAGCTTTTAATTTGGTTTAAATATAAAATGAAATTTTATAAAAAACATGGTAGTACATATTTCAAATGTATTATGATTTTATCTTGTTATAAAAACAACAATCATCTTTTTTGAGAATATAGGTTTTTTTTTAATAAGTATAAATCTCAAAAATCCAAATTTTGGAATGGATATTGCAATCTCACGTGTTTTGCGGCTATATAATATGACGATATTCTAATAGCTTTCAGTTTTATTTCTTTTTCCAATTACTCCGAAATCCAGGTAAGCCTCCTTCGTTCCACCTGATACATCCTGCCAAAATTTTCAATATTCTGTTTACGTTCCCTTGAACAGAACACCCGCAAATGCAGCGTTCATACCTCACACTGATTTTAATCGCCTTTTAATCATGGCCTACACGAAAACTCGATTCGCAATTATACGTGTAAATGCGTTGCTATATTGAATAATCTCATTTCATTTTGCTTGGAAACTTAATTTCATGGGTTACAGAAAAGGTGCTGGAAATGAAAATCTAAATCTAATTACACCGGTCACAAGGTGTTTCTGCAGCCGAGGCAAAATCTGAGCCGAATCACAAGGTGCATGGACCAGGTTTTCATAATTGCAGTGCTCGAGACTATATGAATTATGTTAGGCTTTAACATCGTTTTTCCTTATCTGGTTGCAATTACGGTCGATATTTGACTTCTAATTACACCGCCTCTCTTGTTATATACTAATTACCTCTAATAAATGACTTTGTATGCTAATCCTTGCAGTACCCAGAAATTATTACAAGACATATTTTGTCCAAATTTCGAAAGGGATAACAGTGAAAATAATTATACAGATGACATTTTGAATAATGTTACTTATTTAAACATATCTTTAATTCTTATGCGAGATCTGACTGTGACAGTGTTCAGAAAAATTTCAGGGAATTAGAATTCTAGAAATCTGTGCTTAGTGTCCACAGACGTGTAAATGTATGGTGTATTATTTGCTTCTAAAAAAACGCCGATATTAAGCCTTAAATGAAGTTATAACAAAGATGGAAGATTGCTATCTGATTGTTTATACTATGGTTTGCTTGTTACTCTTATAAACCTCTACAGCCTGTATATAAACTGTTTGTTTTTAAACTCATATAACTTCCAAAACCATAAATTTCTTTCTATATTTATGTAAACAATTCGATTTAAAAGCCTAGTCCTAACTGTTTTTTTTTACGTTCTTATTGTTAAACTATTGTGCTTTTTCGACTTTTGAACACAAAGGACAAAAGCTTCCATTTCTAAAAACATATTTAATTATTTTAAATTACGACTTCTTCAGTGTATAATTTTGTTATAGTAGCTCTCGAAATACTGATATATTACCTTACTATGTTACTATCATAGCAAAGTAGAAGTTTTTTATTCTGCTGCAGTGTCATTTTGCTTTCCAACAGAAATAAAGACTACCTTTTACCGCCCATTCTGTAGCTATTAACACTTATTCAAGGGTCTGTCTTGCAGGTAAGGTTATATTATGGGCAATTCCGGGCGCACTTACCTCCAATTGACCTTTAGGGCAACCGCTGATGTTAAAATTCCGGTATAAGGAGTACTATTCCAGTTCAAGGATAAATTTTAGTATTTCTCCAACTTAGCACTTACACTTTACTACTTAATTCACTTTTATGAGTAATCTTAATAAACTCTTCGATTTCCCAAAATTTTCTTTTATTTTTTTTAATTTTTTTACACAAAATTCACTTTGCACCACTTGAGGTAGGTACTCAAAGTTGACTCACTTACAACTGAGCAGTCCTCCAGAAAGTTGCGATGATATCATTAGCAGAAAAACTCCTACTTTTTCAAAAAAGGATATTCTCCTGAAATTGCACTACTGCCTCTATGATATATGAAACATATGTTAAAAACTCTAGTATTTTTAAAAACCACCCGCGACTAGTAGTTCTAACACCGGTAAGCACAATATTCAGTTTATCTGTTTTTGAACACTATTAGTAATAACCGTTTAGAGGTCCTTCGGGATAGTGCTGAATGTTTATGTCACGGAAACGTCCACATTCAGACTGAATTTGGTACAAGCAAGATTCCTCTACAGTAGCACCCACATGCACTGAAACGCTCCCCCAACTGTCGCTAGACGACATCTACGCCGCCGCGGACGCTACTTCAGCACCCCTTCGAGTGATCTATAGTGCTCCTGTAGGATGCTTCCAGGAAAAGAGAACTATAGCATACAACCAAATTCCATAGAGATTTGGGCGATTATGTTTTCTTTGTAATTGCCATGGCTGAAAAAGAGCACCTTACTCTGTGCCTAAGGAAGAGATGCTCGGCTGTAAGATTTTGCTTTGCAGACACCACGGGGTGGCTGGAGCTTTACAAGGATTCTGTTGACAAAATCCTTAGTGAGTCAAAAGCTCACTGCCCGGTTGCCGACAAATGAATTTAAATAATAGACAAGTTCTTTGTATAGTAATTTCAATTAAAACTTGTTCGTGAAGGATTGCCAGAATGAAATGGACTTCTTTCAGATTTGCATTGTGCGTTCAGTAGACTGGGGCTTCTGTCTCGTAATTTCCATACAAACTTCAAAAGTTCTGATTTTCCTCAAGTATAGTTCCTCCTTATGTTGCTCCAATAGACCTGAACTGATATATAAAGTTACAGGAAATGTACAATTCCTAATAGCACTGTTAAAAAAGTTCTTTATACGATTTTCATATACTACAACGCCACAAAAACGATGTGAATTTAAAAATGTTTTAGAAGGATAATTAGATAATA
The DNA here is from genome assembly GCA_001932985.1 of Proctacanthus coquilletti. Lineage (NCBI taxonomy): Eukaryota > Metazoa > Arthropoda > Insecta > Diptera > Asilidae > Proctacanthus > Proctacanthus coquilletti. The sequence goes on from MNCL01000089.1 coordinate 345,199, forward strand.
GAACATCCGGATTGTTCCAGGGCTAGTAAGTAGTATTTATGAATGTGGATAACTACTTAAAAGCAGGAACATATTTCAACCCTTTCATATCACATCTCTGATATAACAAAAACAAAAATATTTCTTCCTAACTGGTACACCTGTACTTTGTAAAAGTTGCAAAAATATTATATGTATTATTGCATTTTGAAAAGAATGCATAATAGTTTTGAAGTGGTGTAGTTATTCTATCGAATTTTTTTTTTTAAATTCAATTATTCCAAATTTTACTTACCAGTAAAAATCGCGGTTTCAACTTTTACTTGTAAAAATTTGTAGACATGTTAAATAATTCGAGGATATTTTCATGTACACAGTGCCAAGGAAAATACAGCAAAAAAAATCCAAAGGCAATATCATCAAAAGTTGTGTTTAATAAATGATTTACCAGTATACTGTTTTAGGTACAAATTTGTATTATAATAAAACTGGTTCTAAAGTGTATTGGTATTATATATATATTAGGTGTACCCATAAGTAATCAATTATTTTCAAATCTGAAGCAAATCTTGTAGTAAAATCAAGTTTTAAATACACTTCTTATAGAAATCAAGGGTCCGTGAAGCAAAATGTAACTCAAGGTACCTCTTTACATGTACAGAAATGAATGTTTTATTTTTTAAAGAATGCTCCAGAGATCTGAACAAATGAAAATCAAACGGATCAATATCTGGTGAGTCCGGCGGGTGCGGTTAAACTTCTCATTGCAATTCTTTGATTTTTTCATGAGTGAGTTTCGCTGTATGGGACCGGGCGTTGTCATGTTGCAGTATTACATCTGTTCTGCGGACTAAAAATGCCCTCTTTTTCAACAGTTCTGAATACAGCCGTTGTAATTGTTCGTTTAGGGGTTTGTACTGGGGCTTGATTTGCAGATAGCCATTGTTTGGAACAATTTTCATCTCCAGTAACGATTCTGCTAAGAAATGGATCTCTACGAAATCTAGATAACAATGAGGTTCAAATTGATCGATGAAGATCCTTGTTAGCCTCAGATAGTTGATGCGGTACCCATATTCCTTGCCTATGTACCTTTCCAATTTCGTGTAGGTGCCTTCGTATAGTTGACCATGTGGACCCAAAGCCTCTCGATAATTCTTGTATACTTAACCTCGGATCAGAGTCCACTAGAGATTTTAAGATGTGATTTTCATGAGAGGTCATAATCACCAGCAGCAAACCTCCTAAACCAACGTTGACCTTCAATAAATCTCCATAAATATCGCATTTGTTGTTGAAAATGAAAATGAAAAATTATGCAATGACGAATATGATCCTCGGAATGTACGAACGCCGCCATTTTATTACAGAGCAGTAAAAACCAAAAGAAAAGAAAAAAATTTATACTTTTTAGAATATGGGTTCTAGATATTCTGCTGCTGATAGGCTGCTTTATCAAAAACTATAAAAGAATACGTGTCTCCTCTTCAACGATCGGTACAGAACTAAATGTAAAAATATTCTTTCCAAATATTTGATTACTTAGGGGTACCCTTAATAGATACAATCTATAAACGCACAGAAAAAAATACATGTTTTATATTATCTGCAAGTAATATAAATTCATAAACTACTTAAAATTCGTTGAACAGAAATTAAAAGTACAGTAAAAATGATAATTAATACCTAAAAAAACTTGAGTTTTTATATTCCAACTATGAAACTAATAGAAATTTTGTACGGAGGATCACATTTTTTGCAGTTTTATTTCCGACGGAGGATACAAAATTCAGGTGTATCAAAGTTACTTTTGCCTAAACGTACGTACACAAATTTTGCGTAATGAAATAAAAAAAAAACGGAACCATATTTTACTAACAATGAGAATCACAAAATATTTCTAAATTGTTTTGTAAATTTCTTATTGAAATCATTTTCAGCGAAGAGTACTTCTTACTACGTTTCCATGCACAGTTGAATCCGAATTGAACTCGAGTTTTTGTTTTTTAACGCTCATGGAATAGGGAGCTGATTTGAGCTTCGTTAAATCCGAGTAAAATCCTCAAAGCCGGATGGATTAAGTTGGATTTGGCACATGTGTGTGTTAGGAGAGTGCAAGCATGCGTATTTGAAGAGCAGAGAAGAGTGCACCTCATGGAAACAGCATCGAGTTAATTCAAGGGGAACGTCTTGACGAAAACTAAACTCAAACTCAACCTTTGCACAGTGTGCGGAATAATTTGGCTATTTACTATTATGCTGACAATCGAAAAACAAGCTATTGTCTTTTTATCACGTTTCATTTCTTATGGCTTGGCAAAAAATGTAATCAAATTAAAAATAATTACGAAGTACACATGACTTTTTCTCTAGACTTGGTTATTTATTTAGTATTATAAACTTTACATTTCGTGAATCCTTTTTGAATTGAATAAGATGAATAAGTCATCCGTTGCCTTATACTTTAAATAGAGGATTTCTTCGCAATTTTCATTTCTTGGGAATTCCACTAAATAAAACCCATAGGCGATTGTAGGGCAGTATCAGCTTCAGCGAGATTCAAGATTGTTTTAAAATTCACTTTTAACTTTTAACTTTGTATATTTTTATTTATTTATATTTTATTTTCATTTTTGGATTTTCTTATTATAAAGGAAAATATGACTATCTTCAAACTAAACGAATAAAATTACTTGCAGTAATTTGTGCACCTTTTTTGTTTCTATTTCCATATCCTTGCAGGAAACAATTAACAAAATTGAATAATAAATTATGTGGCATAAAATGATCAATTTAATCGAGGTTTCAAACCAATTTTAGCACTGTCGAAACCGAAAGAATATAATCCAACAAAGCAAGTGATGGTAAATAAATTTCGTGGATTCCGTTCTAAGCATCCATTTGTCAAAAACGAACTCGTTCTCTCCTGGGACTCATTAAAGTTGATCCTTTTGCATTAAGTTCTAAGCAAGAGCCTCATGATTAACCCGAATAATTGGACTAAATTGTGTCAATCAAGTTAATTACTCTGAAGTAGTAATTTAAAGATAATTTGTACCAATTCTCTGATGAGGTGAATCCGCATGATGGACTTTTACCTAATTCTTTTCTTATTACGAATAGTTTATTTCTATTTTAGATTTGAAGGAAACAAGTCACAATGATTTTTACATATGACTTAGGTTTAATAAAAGAATAGCTGATAGTATTAAATATAAACGTGGGATGCATTTTTAAAATTTGAACGATTATATATTGTATTTAAAGAAACATTAACTTTAATTCCTATGTCGGAGGTTTTCTTTATTTTGTCATGATTTACGTAATGTTCACTAAAAATGATGAAGTTTCTTAGATTAATATGGCTGCTACCATTTCTGCAATATTTCATTAGTTTTTATTTATTTTTATTACTATCGATCCAACAAGAATACGAAAGTTCACAAGGAAGGAAATTTCCTTGAACAGAAAATTAAAAGCTTTTTCAGAACTTGATAAAAAAAATTTGTCAATATAGTTAGTTTCCATATTTTTACTTTTTTATTAATATTTGAAGAAATTATTATTCTATGTATTTTAAAATTTGCTTTTACGGACACATTTAACATGAAACCCGTCATTTGGTAACTTCAATATTTTCTGTAGATGTCAATATTTTCTAGGCTATTATGATATGCTTCACATATAATTTCAAAACTTGATCTCACGTCGTCAGTAAATTAAAAAAAATTATAAAAATTATTATTGAAAAACCGGCCACGTGCAAATCAGACTCACGCATCGAGGTTTCCGTACAATGTTAAGAAAAATATTTATTTATTTTCTTCCGAAAATAAAATAATTTCTGTGTCTGGATCATTATTTTTCCTGTAATATGTATCAGATCTTCTATTAGTACAAATTGTTCCACATTTTTAGGGTTGCAAACTCCGTAAACGGGGGAAGTGTATTTTTCGCACATTTTTGGCCGTAAGTCAAAAACGAAGAAAACAAAATTTGATTTGGGAAATTTGTCCCTATTTGATTTTAATAAAACTATTTCTGAAATACTTTCATAGGGACTAGATGCGAGGAAATATCTTCTTCAACTGTATCAATTTCAAGTCAATAGCAATAGTAGTTACTGAGAAAAAACATAGATAACATAGATACACCGAAGTCTCACCATAAGGGTTTCTTTTTAACCTTTTAGGTACGGAATTCTAAAAATCAGACTTATATTAGACAGTAAATTACATTAACTTTCTTAATAAGCCCTATGCCAGCATAAATGCAAAATGTTAACATATCAATGTTTAGAGCCTGTTTAACCGCATTTTTTTACAACAGTTTAAAATTTAATTGACGTTATTTGTACGTTAGTTAGCCATTCTTGCAAATACTAAGCAACGAAAACAAATTTGGCTAGCTTTTTTCTGATTCTGATTCATTTTTATTCAACTTTGTTTTAATGTGCTAGATACATCGAGTTTTTTTACGTTGTTGCATTTTACTAATCATATTGCATATAAAAAGTTGTCTTAACGCGTCTGCATATCCGGTTACGTATTTCGCGGGTTCTTGTTATTGTTTTATAAATGCATGCTTGCAACCGGTATACTCCTCCATTAGATACTGAAAGGACACAAGTTTGAGCCAATTGTCAACAAAAGAAGAAAACCATTGTGTAAATATCCTCAAAAACTTGATCTGCTCAATATCTGAGATCTCTGTTATAATTTTCTTTTATTTAATCAATTGCAGATTCTGATACACCTCAATTTTAATGTAACCTCTTTATAACAAAAATATCGAAAACCTACGTACACAAATCTAAAACAAATCTTCTAAAATTATTTGCAAGTGAAGTATCCACTATTTCAATACAACCCGTTTGTTAGAAAAATTTGCTCTTATACACTATGATACCTTCAGATTTGCGATCATCTTATTTATAAATTGGACAGGCCCGTCCGTTGTGATTGTGAATGTGCGATATATGTGGCGATGAGGTACTCCATTCGTACCATACTTTATGAGAAGAGACACATCTCCAAAAGTTAATCTCCAGTACGTCGCCTTGTTTAAGCTGTTGTGGCTCCTGGAGAAAATAATTTATAATTATAAAAAGATTTTTGACATTTTTACAACGCTTTACCATCATTGGAAAATACATCGAAAACCAGGAGCAGAGACCTTTTGAATGTGTTTTCGGGTGAATGCTAATTACAATGTCTTTATAAAGCACCGCATCAAAATAACCAGCAAAACCATGTAGGACACAATCCTGGGATACTTCAAACCGTAATGTTTTAAATCTTGAATTATCGATAATTTTTCCTCTGTTAGGATGGATAAATTCAAAAAGCGTTTGTGGTTCTGCGATATGATAAATATTCTTCAAATATATCACATAACTATTTTCTGCTTGATGAGCGTAGCCATTCATTTTCTCCCGGGGATTTGTGAACCGATCAATGATAACCTGCCTAACGAGATTATAGATTTTTGAGGACATCACTGGATTTATGTATGATGTTGATTTGCACGGAATACTAATTCCATCTTTTTTCAGGTGTTTTTGAGCCCCATCCAAACATTCTGGCGAGAGCTCGTTATCTCCAAACGATCCCAACAATTCCGATACTAATATATCTGCCTTTTCAGGTGGTGTGAAGTCACGCATGTCTCGTGAAAAGATCTGAATATCTGGTTAGGGATAAAATTAAGATTGTACATCACACCTGTATACTAAAAAATTGCAATAGATTGATGACTGGGATTTTAATAACTGGTATAACACATTTAATCATTTTAAATCGACAACTTTAGAGAAACAATACTAGACTTACCCTTATCAGGCCATAGTTCTTCGACCAATCCAGTCAATGTGATAATTGCATTTGGATTTTTTTCAATTATATAGATTTTCACTTTCCTTCCTGTAACTGCGGATGCATTCAGAGCAGCTCTAACCAGGGGACCACGTCCAGCTCCCAACACCATTATAATGACCTAAACACGTCAAAAAGTAAAAACTGCCCGAACAAAGTATAGTATAAAAGAAACGACACCAACTTACTGTCTTGTTTTTAATCTCCAACTCGGGCACCTTGTCGATTAACGCAAGTTTAATTGCTTCCTGGTAATACTTGTATTTAATAGGATCCTTCTCAAAAATCTCATAAGTGTAAGAATCTAAATTATCGTAAAGCGGCTGAAGTGGAATTTCGAGTAAATCGTCGAATCTATAGGAATAATGAAATAAACTGTTTAAGCAGACAAAATACTGATGGTTTTACTTATTGGACATTACCCTAGCATCGGATCTGTTCTCTTAAACTTGTCCACTAAATGTTTCAAGTACTCTGCATAATGTTTCAGGCTGCCATCCTCCAAGCTGGCTTTTACTATGAAGTGGACATTGTTCTCAATGAATTTCGCAACGATTTCTTGATGGGCTCGAGTAAGGACGGGATAGTTGCTTCTATTACGGGTAAAAATATGCGAAGGAATTATGATGCACTCGATTGGCTCACCCAGCCAGCGTTGCATTGCTTCCTTCGAAGGAATATCTTCGGATAGTTCAAGGGCCAACCTTATTTTGGAATTGAAATCTGCTGCGGTTCGAAAAATATTCCACCAATGCCAAGGATCTTCTTCTTCGCAAATTATTTCATCGTCGCTCAAATCCCTTCTCCATTGCTTTTTGAGTGCAGCTGGATTAACCATAGGAACTGATGCGAGAACATTGCCTGAAACGTAAAACATTATTTTAAGCTCTTATAATCTCTTTTTTCACCAATAAGTGGGTTTATGACCTGGATTTTGTAGAGGGAATATTGAAAAATTAAACAGACAGATAAATTACAAAGATGTTAAGAATCACTTTCTTAAATCCAATGAAATGTTGAGGATTTACAAAACTGGAACTGGAAGTGTGAATTTCAAAAATGTGGTTTTGAGAAAAATATATTTGAAATTTGTTTGTAGTAGATTTAGGGCAGCAAATACAGTCCCATGGCATTTCCCATTTTTGCATACAATAAAGAATTATAAGCTAGTTCATATAAAAGCAATTTACCCTTGATAGACCTGCTTATAATCCTGGCCAAATTAATAGTCTTCGTGGATTTGATTTTGACCATAACATGACCGTACTGAACCAAATGCTCTGCGAACGATAGCTCCTGCACCAGCGTCTGTTCACTGTGACGCCGTACAGTCTCATTTTCCGAATCGCAGTCGATGTAGTCGCTCAAGACGGACAGAACTTTGTGCAGCCAGTCGGTGGAGCTCAGAATTAGATCAGACCTCGAAAAAACAATGTGCTTCGATTTTGCCGGTTCATAGTCAAACTCACGATAGAACAGCGGATTTACTATGGGCAACGCAACCGCGTCGTAACAATTGTTTGTTGCTCGCTCCAGACAATCCAATATATCACTTACGTGATCCTGATACAGGCAAATGTAAGTCTTTATCATTTTAACAAACGAGCAAAGTAGAAACACCCGGTCGACGCTCGAACCAGCTACTTGTAAACCACCCGATATTGAACCACAGCCTCATAACCTAAAATTGGTCGGAAGAAGAAGGAAACAACATTTATAGGGTTTGGTACAGTGGAAAACGGTTACTTACACTTGTAGGTGCAGTTTGCACACTTTACACATTCTGTGATATTCAACTAACCATGTATTTTGAACTTTCATCAAACTTAAGGCTACAGTTACTAGTTATAGATGTTTTTATTACGTATAGAAATCAATCAATTTAAACATGTTTAACTTTGATAGGTTTATTCAATCAGCTGATTATAGTTGATTATGATCTTACAGTGGCTTACACATCGGACTATTCAATTAGAACTCTGAACTGTCAAAAGTGATGAACAACTCCTTCATTCCGATCTGCACTTTATTCCGGTGTTAATATGTCGAATCGAGATATATTTTCAAAGCATTTACCCAATATAAAGCTCGCAACCCGATTCGATGCAGATGGGAACGAAATTCAGGTAGTTAATGGCGCTCATATTCTTCTGGCTGGTGTACAGTGGAGTTGTGTTTTTAGGTGGAACGCAGGGAGGACGAGGAGCAAAATGCAAAACAACAAGAAATATTTGATATTTTAGTGGCGGCTGGATATTTCCGAGCACGCATTAAGGGACTATCGGCCTTTGATAAAATCGTTGGCGGTATGACTTGGTGTATCGAAGCCTGCGACTATGATGTGAATGTTGACCTACTTTTCCATGAGAATCTCACAATTGGGCAGAAAATGTAAGAAAAGAACAAATTTATTAAGAATTATGGACAGCAGTGTCCTAATCCATTAAAAATAAGGTGGCCGAGTTTGCTGTACGTGTTCTCTGAATTCCCGCGTTTTAAAGGACTGACTGATAAGCGTATTGTGGTTTAAAATGACGTAAGGAAATTAATGAGAACTTTAGGTATACTTTAAATTTACTCCAAACCTAACTAGTAAGGTTTTTAAAAGAAATTGATTAGAGGACAAGAAATGAATTGAATGTTAGGGGAAAAGAAAATAAGAACATAACAAAAGGAAACTACATTAAAAATTTACTGTTCCCAAAGTGGGCTCCTGAATTTGAAACTAATGCCTACTAAAAATAGTTTTTTGCGTAAGAAAATACTACACTATTTAACTAAAATGATTAGAAACCAGTGCCCAGTTTTTATGTAGGTAACTATTTTAAAATTTTGGAGTGTATAATGTCCATAAAAGGAAAATAAACTCCCAATTTAGAAGCACGTTTGGTGTCGAGAAGTGACACGTTATGCGTCCTTTTTTAAATAAAAATCATTTTGTTTAAAATACAATAAAAAATCTTTTTAAAATTATTATTAAATTTGAAATTTTAAAATTATTTCTTTTGCATATTCCTAATCGAAAATCATGGAATTTAAATTAACGGGAAATTGTCGTTTGGAATTTATTTTTATTATGCTACAAAATTTAGTTCAAATCGGACTTTTAAATATTACTTAAAATGTTACATTTAAAGCATTGTAAGTATATAAAATTTAATTTAGTAATAAATTAAAATCTAAGAACTTTTTGTCCCGTGTTACACCAACTAGGAAGATGGAATTGTTTTAGTTTATTTTTTATATTTTTCAAGACCTAAGTACATATTTGAAAATGTGTTTTGTGTTTTAGTGCACTCACGGAAAAGATTGTTTCCGTGCTACCAAAAATGAAATGCCCCTATCAAATTGAGCCCCATCAAATACAAGGCCTAGATTTCATCAACATTTATCCTGTGATCCAGTGGCTAGTGAAAAGATCGGTATGTGGCAGTTACTCTTGACTATTATCACTAACGAAGCATTTGTAGGTTGAAACCCGCACCGAGAAGGCGGAAAAATTAAAAGCCTTCGCTGTGAGTCAATTCCACGAAAATTTTCAATTTAATTCTGATAAAGAAAATGTGGAAAAAGTTAGAAACGCGTGTGAGAATGTAAAAAAAGTGCAGGTTGGAGGTTTAATTAACTGAATAGAATAAAATAAGCTAGACATTTTTTAACTTTCTAGCAAATTTACAGTCCTCGAAGGCAATACAAACGCAAAGAAGTTGGAACTGAAGATGAAAAGACACGAGTACGAATTACGTTGCTCGAGTACGGCAACAAGGGACTGAGTTCCAGTTCCCTGGTGAAGAATCCATCTCAAAAATCGGATGAATCATCGGCCGGCACTGAAGCCGAAGAAGATGTAATCGAACGAGAGGTGACCTTGCGTTTGCTTTGCGGCTTGTTTTCATTAATTGGGATTTTACGTGTTATAATCTTTTTGAAATTTACTTATAATATTTTGCGCTGTTTTGCTGCCATTAGGTTTTTTTCTTGCGTTTGTTCAATAATTTTTCTTGATTGCTCCATTGCTATAATTTTCGTTCAAGAGAGATCCCCCGGCACGTCATCCTTTTTGCATTTTAGTAACACGAACTTGATAAATATTTTATTCGCAAGGAAATTTTTATATGAAAGCAATCTTAGCAAAATTTTTTTCTTGAAATTGTGTTTTTTTTTTATAATTTACTCGGTTCTTCTCTCTCGACACGAATTTTTTTGCAGATTGATGTTGACCAGCTGCTTAAAAACCTTTACGTTGCTAACGAGGTAATCACATTTTTTAAAAACAAGACACATTCACTGTTTATTTTCTTATTTTATATTTTTACTTTTCTTTACTACATTTGCTTTACAGTTGTGAGTTTTGCTTTGTGCTCGATTTCTCGAATCTGCCAAAGCTATCGGTGTTGCATTTGTTTTAAATATTTACCCTATTTCGACAATAATTCAGTCTTTTTACTATTTTTGATCTAATCTGAATACATTTTTGAACAACCATTTCTACGATTATTAGAGCATTTGCATTTTATCTCTCTCTCTATAGCACATTCCTGGATTTATTATAGTAGATCCTAATTATTCGCAACAGGGAAAAATTCCCATCGACGTTCGTATATATATCTTTAATGCAAATGAGTTAAAAATACTTGATATGTAGATTAGACTCACTTTTATATTCGTTCATTTAAGATTTGCTTTTACTACTTTTTCGAATTTTGTCTAAATTTTCGCTGCACTTTCCGATTTATTCATTAGGTTTTTAATGTTTCTTTTAAGTAAAAACATAGAAAAAAATTTATATCATTATATTGTTAGTAACATTTGCAACGATAAAAGAATATTTCCTTCAAAGCCTTTGTGTTACAATTAATTTAAACTGTGTGCATTTCTACCTAATTATGGAACTATACTCCACCAGAATTACTTTCAATTATGTTCACAATTGCGAGATTTTAGTCAGGTGATTTTAAAAAGTATTTGTATAATCCTTTGAAACTTGCTTAGGTTTAATTTAAAATCTATATTTAATTTGTTCAACATTTTTAATTTTATTTGGTCTTGTATTAAGATATTTACATGGCTACAAAAATCCCTAATTATATAATATCTATAAAAGTTAAGAGGATGTAGGACCTACTTATTTCCGTGCAAATCCATAGTGAAATTTGTTTTTAAATAAAATCTACTGCTATTATTTCCAATGGGTCTATGCCATTATATTTTTAAATTATTCTTATAAGCTTATAATCTGCATATAAATGTTACCGTACCGTAATCTCGTAATAATAAACTAAATATTGCTGTGCAATTATTAAAAAAGGCAAAATTCCGAAGAAAAAGGTTCACATCTAATGGACCTAAAACATAAAATCGTGATCAATTAGTAAAAAGACATATCGCTGAAATAATTTTTGTATGAAAGTAAAAATATAAAATGAAGTAGAGTAAAATAGCAATCCATTAGAAGAAAACTAACGAACTTTTTAAATAATCTTAGGAGGATACTTCTCCGCAATTGGTGATGAGTGAGAGGGACAAGACAGCCCTGCAGCGACACTATGCTGATCTCAAGCACGAGATGGAAATTGATACCAAACAACTATCGGAACAAAGTCAACTTAAAGCACTTCTAGCAACAAAAGCGGCGTTGGAGAAGAAACTACAACGAGTTAAAGCCGAGAATGAAGAGTTCGAGGAGGAAATGCATAAACTTGAAAAGAAAATCGAAGAGCAGCAAAAAGTAGAGGACTCGCTTCGTGAAGAGATCAAGCAGTTCGAGAAAATTGAAGCAAAGAGCGATAAAAAGTAGTAAACAGGATAATTACAGGCAAGAATTTATAACATTCAGTTTTACTTATTTATTTAAAAGGGTGCTGGAAAAAATACAGCAGTTAGTGAAGAAGAACGAGGAAATGAAAAAGGAAGAGGCCAGATACAAAGAACAGTGTCGACAAGAGCTTGCTGATCTTCAGCAACAGATCAAGTAATTTCTTAAAAGAGCCGTTTATTTTGAATGTGGCCTAAGTCCAGTTAAAAACAATTATTTCATATTATTTTAACCTTTTTTGATATGTAGAAGCTAAAACTGACTGAAATAGGCATTTTTTTTAAAGTGGGCTTAGGTCACTTCCAAAAAAAAGAAAATACGGTTCATATATAGGATTGCCTTCTATGAAATTATGTACGTTTTCATAAATACCTAATATTTCAGAGAAGCCGAGGAACTAAATTCTGAAAATGGAGCTGTTGAAGCAAAAGAACTTCTAGAAAAGGAGAAGGAAAAGTTGCAACAACTCCGTCTTCAACTAGCTAAGAAAAATCGAGCTATTGTATCGATTCAGCGTCAATTAGACAACATTCCAGACAGAACTGAGTTAGCTCAATATCAGAGAAGATTTTTAGAGCTCTACAATCAAGGTAAGAATTTTAATTAGAAAATAATATTCCACTAAAAATTCATAATCGTGCAGTAAGTGCTAAGCACCGGGAAACAAAGCAATTCTACAATTTGTACAATACTCTGGACGATACCAAGTTGTATCTTGAGAAGGAATTGTCCTTGCTAAATTCCATATATGAGAATTACAATGAAGGTATGACCAGTCCACACTCGAGGGAACAATTCATTAAACAATTCGAGGCCATTGTGGATGGAGTTAAGCAGACGCAGATAAAAGTGCGTAACAAGTGCGAGGATGAAAAAGCGAAACGTGATGGACTCAATGCACAGCTTATGTGCCTCATCGAGCAGCAGAGGAAATACGCAGCTGCTGTTAAACAGTTGACCAAGGAGTACCAGAAGAACGAGGCTCTGCTTATGCATCTCAATTCAATTAGCAAGAATGTGAACTAGGTAAATTAAAAGTGATAATGTTCTTTTTTGGAAATCAAATAAGTATAAAGTTCAATTAAACTTATGAACACATAAATGTTGCTAGTTTTAATAACCGCATGCCTTCTAGACAAAAAAACCCTGTAACTTCCTCAGTCGCTTCCCAACAAAAATATGAGTTCGCATATACTGCGCTGATTTTACAAGATTTCAAAAAAAAGTCAAAATTAAGAAGAATTTCACGTAACATTTGTAGGGTATTATAATTTAGAACTGCAAGCATCTTCACGTTATAAGCACACGTGCATGGATGTCAGCTGATCGTCAAATTGTGTATTGCCAGTTTATGGAAGCTCGGTATTGTCGCTTATTTAACTTGTTGTAGCGAAAAACACAGAAATTATGGAAAAGGAAGATGGTAGTATGAATTTGGATGCCATTTGTGACAGGATCATCAAGGAGCAGTTCGAAGAATATCAAGAAAAGTTAGAAAAACTCGAAAAAGTAAAACCGAAAATTGAAAAAAGCTCCAACGAGACTTACGAACTAACTCGAGAGGAGGAGGAGGCGCGTTTAGAGAAAGTATTGTTTGGTGATAAGAAAGAATATGTAAAGAAATTAGCTGCTGCTGTTGGAGATTCATTGGATGACGATGAAGATGCTGTCGAAGAAAATAAAACTGCCCAGAAGAGGAAGCCCGCCTGGCACGATTCCGACGATGAACTGTACCTCGTTGGAGATGTGGTGCGGGAAACTAAGCACAATAAATACAAGGTTCAAGTGCATGGGAACAAAACATACAGCGAGTACGTTAGGAGCAAATTTAGCAAACTCGTGAATGAGCCTAAATGGGCCAAACTTGATCGTAAAGTAGATCCAGATTCAGACGAAGAACTTCTTCAAACTGTTGGACATTTGGGACGCTCTACTGTTCAAACCTTACCTTCTACGACTATAATTGCTAAACGACTGAAGGATTTAAATCGTGACACATATGCCGAGAAATCGATTACGAGTGTTCAGTTCCACCCGACGTCTACGGCAGCCCTAGTGACTGGCTTCAATGGAGTCGCGTCCATCTATTCAATCGACGGAAAAAGGAATGAGAAGCTACATAACATTGCCTTCGAGGATTTCAATATAAAATGCGCAAAGATGGTTCGGTCCGGGGAAGAAGTTCTCATTGGGGGTAGCCGCAAATTCTTTTACACCTACGACCTGCTCAAAGGTGAGGAGACAAGGATCGTCCTGCCCAGAACTATCACAAAAATGACTCAATTCGTGCTATCGCCTTGTGGGAAATATTTCGCTATTATTGGTCGTTTTGGGGAGATTCATCTAATGGATTTGAAGTCCAAGGAGCTTCTGCACACATATAAGCAGGAGTACCCCTGTTCGGCACTACACTTCTCAAATGACTCTAGGAAACTTTTTGCCCATTCAGAGGGTCCCGAAATAAGCATCTTTGATTTACGAAAGGAGAGAATAGAGCACAGATTCCTGGACGACGGATGTATAAATGGTAGCACACTTGCAATTAGCCCTAGTGGCAAGATGCTAGCCACTGGAAGCAAAGAAGGCGTAGTCAATGTCTACAATTATGACGAAGTATTTTCAAATTCATCTCCGCGACCTGCTAAAGTTATCTACAACCTGACGACGGAAATTACAGCTACGAAATTTAACCATTCGTCAGAGATTCTAGGCATAGCTTCAAGTAGTGTTCCAGGCGCAGTAAAACTTGTTCACTTTCCTTCTGGTACAGTCTTCTCTAATTTCCCCGGACTGAAGCCGAATATTGGGAATGTTGTTGTTTTGGAGTTCTCCCCCAATAGTGGCTTCATGGCTTTAGGCAATAGGGCAAAAGAGGTGCCAATTTATAGGCTGAAGCACTTCAGTAATTACTAAAATATTTGTAAAAGGAAATAAATTATGTTTAAGTAATTTAATGTTTTTTTCTTTCTTTTATGGATCTCTTATTTATTGTGTGATTAACAGATATAATGCAATATTAATAGCAAACAACACAAGTATCTCGGCTAAGGTATAGAAGGTCCATACTGCAAAGTCCTATGTAATTAATTTCTACCGAAAGTAAGTGAGCATCATTTTATTTTTACTTGCATGATGTGAGCTTCGAAAAGTCAGTAACATCACATTCTAATAATTTTATAAGGAAATAGGGTAAGGGAGATCACAACCTAATAAAAAAACAAATGCATTCTCTACTACAAAAATATCTTATTTATTAAAATTATTGCCTATTTATAAAATAATAAAAACACTGTACACTTTATGTATAAAAAACGATATTTACACAATTTTCCTACCATTCAAAGTGCAAACTGCAATTTCAATCTATGGATGGAAGTGAGATTTATTTTTTTTCGATTTTTCTGCAAATTGTTTTCATTTTCGTATAAAACCGAATGAGCATGAATTCTCAATTAAACTAAAATTTTTTTCTTGCGCCAGTATAAGCTACAGTAAACGCCAAAGTCAATGGAGTATATTTCGGCAGTGATATATAAAAAGTAATTTCAAAGTTAAACTTCATAGAATTTGGCTTCATTAATACTTTTGGCAAATGGCGCAGTGTTTTTTTAAAGCGGTTCTATCAGGCATTATTTAGGAAAAAAAAAGATAGCCAACATAGCCAGCATAGCCAAAGACAACATCGACATCCTATTCGGTTTTAAGACTGTTTGTCTGTTTGTATTGTCTGGTTCCAAATGTTCTAGAAATTTTGCTTAAGAATGTATTTATTGGAAACTAGTGTATTTGTTTAAAGTAACATAAAAATCAAAATAAAAAAATGAAAACATTACGGGGAAATGAAATGATACGTGCGATGTAAAAATAATTTATATGATCAGATGATGCGGAATGACGACAGAGTTTATGGACTACCTCTCGGTGCAGCTCGGGTGTTCACCTTAAGTTTTTTTTTTTTCTTTAGGAAAAGTGGTAACTATATTTAAGTAATACGTATTCATCCAGTGGTTTGCCATTCTCAGAGCTTTGAATTTTAAGGGTCTATGGTATTTTCCTTAAGTTTCCTTTTAGCGAATCCAAAGTTCGAATTACTGCTAGCAAAACTGGTCGTGAAATAGTTAACACAGAAGAAAGAACGAGAAGAGAAAGATTGTATAGAAAGGAAGGCTAAAAATAAAGAAAAATTGTAATTGAAATACTCGAAAATATTGCCACTATTCCGGCCAAAAAAATTATTGTACAGTTTTCTTTTTCGTCTGGGTTCGTGCAAAAAGTTCGACACATGTATATGTTTGAATACTGGACAACAATGTCTCACGGAAATTATTTAAACGAAAAAGAAAACTCAAACATAGAAAGGAAGTTAAAAAATAAAGGATAAAAATAAGTTAAAATAACATACTGAAACTGGGAGGAGCATTAAATACAGGGGTCTGTTGAGGAGAGGGACACAAACTAAACACTTCAAGAGGAAGAGCGATTAAGGAGTTTGATACTGTTGTTCTTATGATCCTCCGGCTGCACCCATGGGCTGTGGTCCTCGAGGCCTGATCATCATCGTTGCCTTTTTCAAGGTATAGTCCCATCCACGCCAGCGGAACCATACAATACCTTGTCTCGCTGTAAGATCCTGCGGATCGTGCAAGTAGAGGCCGTTGAGGCCACGACCGCATGATTTCCACCACCAACCACCCTGGAAATATTTACTTGTAATTAATATTATTAAACAAATTTTGTTGCAAACTTGAGCAGAATTTTCTTACAAAATATCTTAATAATTTTAAATGAAATGAAACGGATGTTTCTTAAGTTTTAAGAAGAAAAATTGATCTTCGATTTTGTATCATTAATTAAATAAATTTTAATGTCGAAGATTTAAAAAAATACTCTCTTTAGAACTTGCAAGTGAAAAAATTCTGCTTTATAGTAATAATTTTATTAGAAGTATTATTATTAGAAGTATTGGATTCTTTATACCTTTAACATACTGGCGCAATTTAGTGAACTTCTATCATTATCTCTGTTGTACGTTGAAAACGGACTATTATTCGAACCATACCAAGGATCATTTAGAGAATCTCCAGCATTTCCCTCATAGCCATCTATCTCCAGTTTATAGTAGTCGGCTTCAGAATGTATTTTGAAGTGGGAGTATTGTGCATACCTGCAAAAAGATACATATTGTTGACATTCAACTTACCAATATTAAAGGTAGAGCAATAGTTTGCCTTTTATTTCCTTCAAAGTCCTCTAGTTCGACACGTAAAATGTAGTCTTCGTTATTTGTGAGCATGTAAATATTTTCATTTCCCAACCAAAATTCCTTAGCTGGATCACCAAATCCATTCTTGTAATCCGACCAGTCTCTGTTGAAGTTTTCTCTAGGCTCACCGAAATCATCTCGTCGTTGTATTACCTATTGATAAAATTAGCAATCGAATTTACTATCGTATGAACATGTTCTTGTATTAAGTAATATCCCAAATAAGATAATTGTCTAGGTACTATAATTTTTACTTACTGTCCATCCTCCGTCCGCGACTTCTTGTTCACAGAACACTTTCAAGAACCAGTATGTAGTCCCTCGGATTTGCAAATAGTAAACACCAGATTGACGCATACCTGCATTAAGGAGGTCAACGCAGGAGAATCCCTAAAATAATAAAGCAAACAATTTATTTGTTAAGATATATTTTTAATCGCAGCTGAATGACTTCTTTTTACAATATAAATGTAGGTAAGCTTTATGCCTATAACTACAATCATTTTATTATGATTATTCAATTAATTACAGAGATAATTTATTTATAATAAATCGCTTAGAGGGTTATGGGTCTTTCACTAGTTGAATATTTCAATAAAGTTATTAATAAATGTTAAAAAATAAAAAAATAAAAAAATAAAAGAGCCTTAGTGGTTTTTCGTAAAGATTTTAAATTAAGACGTTACGTAATTTTCAATTAATTAAAAAAATCGATCAAGGTTGCGAGACCCTACAGCCGTTAATTAAAATTTAGCAACAATCGAACGGAGTAATAAAATAATAATTAAGACATTACTTAGACCCAATGCCATGCAAGACTAACTTTAATGATCTTTAATGAACTTTACTAAAATTTCGATTCAAGTATTTTCCCATGCTTTTACGTCAGACTAGAGATGAATGGCAAGGAGAAGGTTAAAACAGTCTAATTTGTTATAATGATCTTATCAACTTCGAGAGATACTAATTTATTAACATTAGCATGGGACCAAGTAAGAATAGGAGGAAGTTGCATCCTGCCAATTCTTTATAATGAAGGTATGAGTAAAGTAATTAATATGCAAGATGAATAAGTTTTATAGATCGTAATAATAGTCCCCACTTCAGTGTTGAAGCTATCAGGACGTTAGTTGATGTGATCGTGAAATTCTTGAGCAGATGATTGGACTAGTTTGCGGATGAAGTAACAACTACGTGATCGTCGCGGCTGCAAAGTTCTAATTATATAATTACAAAATTCTAGAGAATTATCGGTGGTATAAAATTTAAAGAAATTTTTCATGGTATTAATAATAACTTCCGCTCTAATTACTGTTTTTAGCATAGAATTAAGGTTAAAATTGTTGTTTTTTCAAGATTAAATATTACACTTCATTACGACTTAAATAGACAAAAACTAATTTTTAAAATATCGATATTTTGTTTTACACCTGATGTAAATAGTTTACAGAAACAATATTATGATAATTTTTAATTCCTTTATTATTGAAAGCCTTTTGAGACCTTTTTGACTTTCTAAACTATTGGGGTATAATACAATTTTAATAACGACAGTAGTTCACTAAAATGAGTTAAAATGGGGATTTTGAGTTTCGGAGATGAAAATAGCAAATAAAAATGTTTTGTACATAAATAAAAAAATAAAAATAAAAATGTTTTGTACATAAATATATCAGATCAAAGCCGTAATAGGTTTTGTCGTTTTCTTCCTTAGTTTCCCTTGAAGGTAACAAGAAGTTCTTTCATTTGAAGATGTACAGTGATGTGTTTGTAGGCTTTTAAAAATTAAGTAACTCGTAAACTACAGTGTAATTTAATAAATAGTTATTCAAAAACTTAATTTTCTGCTTTCTGCCTTGAGGAAGTTAAAAATTAAATTAATTAAAAATTATTTTTGTCATAAGAGAAATTTAAATTAAAATAACCTAAACAATTCTAAAAATTTAAAAAAAGGTGTTGTTAAACTGGTCCATGTATGAATTTAATGCAAGTAGATACATCGATCTCTTCGGCAAAACTGAAAAAAATCCTAAATGTATAGTAACTGACTTGCAGCCCTCCTTTCGAATATGTCCAATCACTTCTTGACCACCTGACCAGCGGAGGAGGCCCGTCTCCGGTGCATACCTGCCCAAATCGAGAATTCGTTGCGTAACGCATAAATCAAACATTGCTGCGAGCCATCTTAAATGAGATTGACTCTGGCTACTGACCACAGCAGCTGTACCATTTTTTCGGCAATCTGGAGCAAAACGGATGCCAATAATTAAATGGAGCTCGAAGAATGCATTCGCGAAAATTTTGCTATCAGCGCGTAATTAATATTTCACGGTGTCAAAGTAGAAAAGTAGCGGTGCAAGCATGTTCAGGTACGTACCTGTGCTTGATTAAAATTAATTACCCGCGTTAGATCTGTGCGGCGCGCACACCGTTCGCCGCAATTTATTCATGAATGCGGGGGATTTAATTTTATTGCTCAATCGGTCGCCTGGGAAGGTAATTTAATTATTTTTTTTTTTCGGAGTTTGTCTCCTTTATTTTTATTCGAAGAGAAGTCAGTTAGACGCGTCACCTTAATGACACGCTTTTAGTGCGTATAAGCAAATAACGTTAGTTATATTATATTGCTATGCTAATTGGGGATATTTAGCGCAAATGATGACAACAATTAGCGAAAAGTTGTCACACGTTAACAAGTTGTATTGCGAACAGAAATTTAGATCATGTCCAGTATTGCCTATGTGACCATATATGCACATAGTACATATGGGTGACATGTAATTATCGGCGTGTAATTCGATGAAATTAGCGAATAAAATTGACAAAAGTTATGTAATTTTTATGCAGTCTGTTTTCACAGAGTTCTTAATTGATTTTAATAACAGCAATTAAGGTAACATATAATTGGGCATGCACTACTTTTACCTTATTTATGAATTTGTAGTTTCACACCTTATCTTGGTATTCGATAGACTGTCCACTTTAATTAGCTGTAATCACTATTTTAACAAAAACTAGAAATCAGTGACATTACTTGACTACGAATAAATTGTATTTAGTTCAATGGTAAATTTAATTTAACATTTTTTTACCTAACTTATACATGTAAAGCGATTACCACTAAAATTTTAATAAAAAATATAGGCTAGTGAAAAAAGAATATAACATTTTTTCAAAAAACTGAAAGACATACTAACTTTTAAAAATCCCTAAATAATATTTTCTCTAAAAAATTATTTTAAAAAAGTTCACTATCACTAGCTTGAGAGAACCCAAAAGCTAACTAATGCTACAACAGCCGAAAAATTATACGAAAAAAATTGGAATTTGTTCATAAGGATCTATTCTAAGAAATCATTTAAAAAATTGCAAAATAATTTTCCTAAAATTCCTAACAAAAGGGAGAACATATGGTACATAAAAGAAATGAATATTAAAATAATAGTTATAAAAAACATATATTTTTTAAAAAACGTTTGTATAATCCTAAAGTTAAGAAGTACAGTAAAGTTTGCCAGAAAATTTTTGCGACCAAATTTTATTGTAATTTTCAATCTAAATTATTATAACACTATAAAAAGGTGTTATTTCATTATTCAATGCATGACCATCAAGAATAATCTTACTATAAAAAGAGTAAAACACTCACTAAAAACTTGACGGACTTCATTTAATAAAAGTAATTCGTCTGTTTATTAAAACTTGTTCCTTATAACTAGAAAAGTGACTGATCTAGACTGATATTCTGGTGTGGTTTGATTATGAATAAGTGCCTATTTAAAACAAAAATGAAGCAGTACCTAAAAAGCTCAAAGCTTCTCTAGAAGCTTATGGATAATTAAGAATTAGTTAGGCTTCACTAGAGTTCCTAATTCTACTTGTAGACAACCAGACACAGTCAGGTCTCCCAATTCTTGAAAAATACAGATAATAACGTAGGCGACCGGCAGCTAGAACCAACTAGGGGTTAGGAACTAATTATTCTTATTTTAAATGATGCTTTGCGCGTTGTTGTGTTGTAGTTTAATTGCTTTAGAGACCGAATTGTTATGCCTGTTTGGCTTTTATTACTTCGAGGTTTACTTTAACTTAATTCAAAAACCCAAATTGTTTTTGTTCAAAAACCAAAGTCATTTACGTTTACTATAGAAGCTAAATATGATCATATATAGTAGGTTTTTAAAACACTGGCGAGTGATTTGGCTTTGCTCAAGTAAGTTATCTAATATTTAGGGGAAAATATTATTTCTAAATTTAAAATTGTAAGATGAATTGGTATTAGAGGTTAGAAATTAAAATGTTGAAAGTATACTTTTCCTTTCTTAATTTCTTCTTTAAAATTTTTTTCTCTTACAGGGGTTAGAAGTTCGAAAAATATTTGAATTCAGATTGGATAAGATTACTTTAATTAACTGATTCGTTGTTTAATCCATTCTTTCGATTTATGTAAGTAATTGCGAACCGATCTTTGCTGTTTGTTTGCTCAAAAATAAAAAGCCTTTAAATCAGCGTGACGCCTGAAAGTGAATCGTGGGATAGTTGATTATGTCTGCAAATTTAAAAGTTTTCTAGAGCCAGTAGCAACGGGTCAATATGATCGTGCCGAGCCGACAGTGCACCCCTTTTCCCATAACACTAAACAAAAATTTAATTAATGTCGGACAACGACGCAAAAAGCACTCCTTCAGAGAAAATAATTCCTCTTTCTCGATTTCAGTTGATTTTACCAAAGAACCGACACGAAACAAAAAATGGTTAAAAAGTTCCCGCCACGATCGTAATTAGTTTTATATGCTCAAAATACAGTGCGGTGATTGCATAACATGCATTTATTCAGCGCTGCCGCGGAGATACCCTGATAACGAAACTCCGCGATATATTCGCGGCACACTCTAATTCAATCAACTCCCGATTATATCACTAAGCTTTGATATCATTCCTCATTTCGTGCAATCGCGAAAGCGAGCTGACGCGGCTCCTTTTTCCCGATCGTTGAAGTGCAGGTAAGTACACCTTCGTCGGTATGATACAGGTGACTCGATTCGAAATTATTGTTTTTATCGCACGAGCATTTTCACTTCAGACATGGACTGTAAGGAATATGATCGCAAATTCTGCACGAAATCGACGATCATGCTGTGATTCGATTGAGGCAATGAATTTTACCCGTCAATAAATTATATCGAATGTTAAACTATATGTGATTTTGCAATGGCAGGGTAATTGTAAAATATTAGGGAACGTACTAACAATGGAAAAGTGAAATGCTCAAATTATGGGGTTTTAAATTAGTAGTTTTCATAAATCTAAAATCACTAAAATCAAATTAAAAAACTGTATTAAAATTTTATTTATTTAAGAGATAGACTTTGCATGTGTTCTAAATTTAAGAAAGAGTCTACATTTACCTTTGACCTAATTTTGAAAATCAAAAAGCTTCAAAGTTACTAGTTAAAGATTTATTTTGCATAATATGTAAATTTTAAAAACCTAATCAATTATCAAACTAAAATTGATTAAACTTATGCTAAAGAGCATTTTTCACCCACTTTATTTCTTGAGTTTTGTAGGCGGTGGAATTTAAGCCAGAACTAAACTAAAAGTGCTATAACTCTTTAAAAAATTCAGTTTGGTTTATGAATATACATCTAAAAATTGTGATGGAAAATAAGTTGATAAACAGTTAGACTTCATTATAATTATGTTATATGGCTTATACATGGCTTTCACCATCTTACCTTCACGTCTTTCAGTGTAATTATATCTGTGGAGAAGGTCGTGTTGACCACAGATGGCTTGTTCTTAACGCTTGGAAAGATGATGCCACCCTTGCGGGAAATCGGTTTCGATGTGGACACGTTCTGGGCTACAGTTGTCGTACTGGGAGCAGGAGTTGTTGTTGTTGTGCCGACTGTTGTCGAAGTGGACGGTGGCACCGATGGATAGGTTGTCGTTGGCAACGGCTCTGTGTAGTCTTCTATCACTGAATATCTATAGGGAGAATATCTTTTCAAAAATGTAGCAAATTATGAACCCCCGACTTGTACCTGTTAGGATCATATTCGACTAATCGATCAATAGTCGGATCCATTAAAAGTTCAGCTGGCACGGGTCGCTGTGCCAGAATGGACACATCATCTTCCTGTTTTTTGAGCCGTTTTTCAACCATGTCCAAATTTTCAATTATCAAATTTGTTTTTGTCTTAAGATCATGATGAATTTCACCGATCGCTCGCTCCTGACGCTGTGTCTGCGTCAAAAGTTCATCAGACTTCGGCAGTAGATCGTCGACAGAACTTTTGGTACCGACTACCACGTCCCACACCTCATCCATTTTCTCAGAGACTGACATGATCGGCCTGATCTGCTTGACAAGTGCATCAATCTTGCTTGACTTAATTAGAGGGGCTGGTGTTGTTGTTACATTAGGTGTGAATGCCTCATGGTGGTCCACAACGGCCTCATGTATGTCGCCTACCATTCTCAGCATGCGACCGACGTTCTCCGAGACAATATTAATGTGAAACTGCAGCTTCTTGTCGATATTGTCTGTCGTCAATCTTAGCTGCCCGATTTCGTTAGTCATGTGGTTCATGACCTCTGCATTCATAGCTTTTGTTATTTCAATTACATTCATACTAATCGGTTTCTTTTCACTCGCTTCTGCATTTATATCATCGACTTGAAGAAAATTGGTGTCGATTTGATTCTTCAGACCCTCCAGTTTTGAATCGATGTCACTAACTTTTTGATCCAGGGATACTAACCTACTGTCTAGGTTTGAAGAAGTTCTAGGAGTTCTAGTACCTGTTGCATCATTTGGTTCATAAGAAATCTTATTATCAAGATTGCGCAACTTTGATATCACTGAGTCTGTCTTGAGGATATTGTCGGCGACTCTGTTATCGAGAGCTTCTACTCTCCTCATTAGATGCTCCACAGCTTTGTCTAAATTGTCTATTCTTTTCAGTTTGCCTTCTAGTGTGGATATCACTACTTCGAAGATATTTAACAACTGTTGTTCTCTGTAATAACAATAACAAAAAAAGTTTTAATTATAGTACTTATTATGGTGAGAAAATGTCTTTAAAAAACTTTCATGATCCCGAGCTTGTAATTCACCTTGATAATATGAAATGTGAAAAAAAAGTCGTATCCCAATTGTCTGTCTGATAGTAATTTTTTTTTCAGCTATAGCAAAAGAGCCGAAAAACATTTTCAAAATTTTTTCTTTAAAAAACTACAATAGTACTGATTATTCGCAAAATATTTCTTTATAAACTAATCAAGTATTCTTCAATAATGCAAATTATTAGAACGTGATTCAAGCAAAATTATAAGATTTTAGTTATTGTAATTCCATCTAGATAAAAACATCCGAAGGTAAAAATATCATCATATGATCGTTGTACTTACAAGGGTTTCGTTTAAGAACACAATAATTAATCACTTATTGTGCGATTATACGTGGGCTCGTCGGTTATTGACTATCTTTCGCAGCCTGCAGCGCAGAAGCGTTGAGATCGGCTGCTCAAAACACAATAAGGTTGTCGATATTGCGAGCAACCGTCTTCAAGGCACCAATAAATCACAAAGTATTGTTTGAACGAGAACGTGCTGATCGCACAGATAATTTCCCTTGGATTGGTAAAATTACGTCTTTTCATTCGAAAGTAAAGTGTTTGCATAATGGCGGTAATAATCTGGTCGCGACGGTATCCCGAAACAAAAGGCGACCATAGAAAGTGGATCCAATAGTAGTAAATCAGGTGAACGCCTTTCAAAGTGTCGATTGTGTGGATTCGCTTGAAGGAGTAGTGTAAATATAAATCACGAGCTGAATTTTAAACAGAAGCTTTGGGCTATTGCGCAGCTGAAACTGGATCAAAACCTAAAAAGTTATTCATGAGAGCATGAGTGCACTGGACCCGGCCATCTATTATGGTCAGGGTATAATGAAGACAAAAAGCAAAATTGCTGAAAACCTCGAAGATATCTTTGATTATAGTCTTGAAATTGTTAAGCGATTTAGCTGCCAAGTGTGCAGACTGACCGCGCAATAGTCTCGTTTAGATGCAAGTCTTCAAGCCTTTCTGGGGTTATGCAAATCAAATACAGCACAGAATTAAATTGATCAAGAACGATAATTGCAGTAAGTTAAAATCAAAAATTTTCAGATTTATTACACGTCTGGAATTTATGTACAAGTCAAACTTCTTTTCTATTCACGAAATCAATTCGAACCTAATTTGGGATTTTAATTGCAATGCAATTTAAACTAAATTGAAACAAATAGTTCACAAATTGTGGGTGTTTCCAAATCGTTTTTTTTTCTATATGAATTATAGCCTTGGAGAGGTTGGGCTGTGATTTTTGTTACAATTTAAATGAGTTATTGGTCTTTCAAAAACATTAAAGCATATCTTAAGATTTGTTGCTAGATTGTAAATAAAGTATTGCGAGATTTAACGATATGGGCACGTTATAATTTTTGTTAACTTCCTTGTAATAATTTATATTTTTGCCATCAGGAGAAAAAGGGTCCCCTTATGTAAATATTGTGTTTTATTTGAAAAAGCAATATAGGAAATGATATTTTAATGTCAAAGCATACAATGAATTTCAATTTCCCACAATGTTTTAAAACATCATTCAATAATTAAATTTTACAATTTTTACTTGAAATAAAAGTGAGTACTTGAGATTTCTCAGAAAGTATAGAAAAAACTAAAACTTTTAATTTTTGTTTTAAAAATGTTATTTTCTAGCTCTTGTAGCTTACAGTTCATAGGACAGATTAAAAAATAACAGGATTTTAAAAGATGTTAATTATTAACCTTTTGAATTAAATAGGTTTTATATTTATGGCATTATTTCGTCCCAAAGTTTCAAAATTATAAATTTTCGAATTAATGTGATCAAGGTTTTTCTGACACCAGGTCCCGACATTCATCAGAAGTGAACAACACAGACATTTAATGTAAAAGACTCAAAAGGGTATAAACGTGCAAACAGGCATGTTATTCCAAGGAGCGCGTGAGACTTCATCGTCTACCAGAGATTCCATAGCAGAAAAATGACAATCCCGACTTTCGTCGGGAAATTAGAAGTTAGATCCGAACAATTCGATGTTAGGAATGCTAAAACAGAATCATGTCTCTGTCAGGCAGAGTATCTCAAAGCAACAGTCTACAAAGGCACCAAACAAGTGACAAGTCTCACTTGATTACATAAAACAGTAAAGAAGTGGAAAGCAGTGTGGCCTGTGACACCTTCTGTGGCACGTAGGTACACGTTTCTTGCTCAATTTCCCAACAAGCAATAATTACTTTGTGACCGTCCTCATTCATGTAAACTCAACTGAAGTATCTTCAAAAAGTGCTATGAAGTGTTATGTAATCCTGTACTAGAAAGCTACGCACCGAATCGCACAATATAAAATCGTTAACAATAATTTTTGACAATATTCATATTTTGTTTCCTTAAGGTGCCTGTAGTCGATTCTTAGCCGTTTCCCTGTTCCAACTGGTTTTTGCATAACACGCGCTCTTCGAACCCCGAACGAAACAAATGCCTTTATGTGTGTCGGGTCTGATGTGTTTCGATTTAATAAATTTGCGAAAATATTTCCTTACGGACCCAGTCCATGACAAAGTATCGCACTGAACGAAGGCAGTCTTTTGCGAACGAGATATATTCGCGCCCATAACGATATGAGCTTGCATTTTAACTTGATTCATACCAGCAAAAATGTTTAACCTGATCCCACAGATTGAGTGAGTTACCTTTCACATCGACCATATTATGCCAGACCTGGCCGGGAATGCTTTTAAGAAACATTTTGATCTCTTGAAGAGGGAAAAAAATGAAAGAAAAAAACTACCACTCCTCCCGTATCCCACAACTCCAGCCACCGAACAGACCACTTTACTCGCATGGACACCCTGTGAGATCCAACATAAATAACTATCGAACTACATTTTAAGTGACATACGGTAAAATTGCATTTTAAATGGGCTTTAATGCATTCTTACTATCTTGGTCTTTTGTGCGGTGAAATGTTGCTAGACATGGTCTAGATTGATACCACCGGGTTGCACGTTAAACTGTCGGTAACTTTAAACTGAAACGCGATAGCGTTCCTTGAGGTCTCAAACGATTGAATTTCGTTTGTTTGTTTGTGTCCGCAATTAAAGTGATTTTCAGGAATGGCACCTTGACGACAAGAATAGATTCAAGTACTTGTTAGGGTTGCATTGTAAACCATATTTGGCCGCTAATTTCTGCAGTCGATGGCGATCGATAACGATCGTCACCTGGCTGGTGATATTACCATAATTTCACTACTTTTAATTTGTGCAAGTACAGGCCGCTGGTTTGAACAGCGTCGAGTTCGAAGTCCAAACTTGACCTCGGTTAATCCACATTTTCCCAACTAATGTATTTATGCTAATGCTTCGATTTGGCCTAATGGTGCTTTGCAATGAATCCAAAATATCTAGATCAGATGCCTGAGTGAGGTTTTTCAAGAAAATCAAAGAAGTGTTCGACAAGTCTTATCTAGGACTCGACGTTTGAAATATGTTTCGGTATGCAAATGCGACAGCTGGATTTTCATGTATAGTTCACTAATTTACGGCTTTTGTCAATTGACCGGGCAGATTGGACGTATCATTTGCCAGTTGGAAAATTTTCGAAATTCCCTCATAGAAATTCCATCTAATCCTGATGGAAAAATTTATTTGGCTATGTCCAATATACAGTCCAATATAAAGATTGCAAACTCCGCCGATCCAAATTGCAAGAAGGGGCCAATCAATACACCCATTGACATCGGTTACGATCGTAACGTGCTGCGGGGCAAGTGTGTGGCACACGGTGATTAGCCAATGTAGGAGTACAGGTAGCTTAAGATTTTAATTAAACTGCACCAGATTATATGGGCAAGTGATTTGTTCTAGATTGTGATTAAAGTTGTTCACTTGATTATAGACTTTGCGTATAATGTCAGGTTGTTGGCCTTTTACTGGTCAAAGCGAATTATTTACAAAAACTGGTTTAGATATTTCAGACACCGAAACTAGATTATCTAAAATCTTTTAATCTTACATGAAAATTTTAGATAAGTTATTTTAAAAGATAAAATGATTAAATTATTTGTTTTCAATATCTCCTTTTATTACTTAATTATTGATTTGAATTTAAAATTATAAATTATAATAAAATAGTACCTTTTTCACATTAAAAAATTCCACTCGTATCAAATAGTATAAGAACATGACAAAAATGAAAGGGTCTCGATTGAGACACTTATCCCACCTGGGTGGGAAACTTGTACAATTTGAAAGTGACTATAGATCAAGATTTTATTTTGATAAAAATTCAAACAAAACGTTCTAATGACTGAACATTTTTAAAGAATTGACAATTTACAAGTTTACATCGGTTAGGTTTCTAGACGACAGGCGAGTGCTTGTTTTTTAGTGACATTGGTGACATTACAGGCGTTAATTTTGAAAGGAACAAGAAAATAGCAATTTTTTAAAAGAAAACAAAACCGACTTAATGGATATAATATTTCAATGCTCTTTAATGGTCTTATTGCCGAAGTTCCTGGCAAATTGATCACATTCTTGTGTCACGCCTAAGTCACTTCATCGACGCGAAATTGAGTCATGCTCTGGCAGCCAATTATTACCGGCACGTTTGTTCTCCAGCCAGAACTTGTTCTAATTAATAAATTTTCGTGGTTTGCCCCTTTTTGTGTTCTAACACATAAATTCATTCGGAAATGACAGCCAATGTAAGGTATCAATCGTCCACAGGTGAAATATATCTCTATAATACGCGTTATTAGTTTCGGTTGGGCTCGGACTCATAACGTAATATTTTCTCAATTACTTCCTTTTTGACTTATTTCGATTTTAGGCTTGGTCACGTTTTTCGTGCATGTTGTTTTTTTTTTTGTACTATTGGTGACAGAAAATTTGTTTGTTTGCATATCGTGAGAGATTATTAGGATTAAATTGAGACTGTTCATGAATTGCTGTGTGATTTAAATGATTTCTATTCTTCTTCAGATTTTTAAATATTTTGTAAAGATAAAGGCTGCAATAAATACTCAGATTAATTAGTTCACAGTATGTTAATAATTTATGTTAGCTTGCAGCATAAAATCTTATAATACTTTATTAAGTAAAATTATAAAAATGCATTGTTTCATGTTATTTATTGGAATAACACCGTCTTCGTTTTATACAAGAACTGAGCCACCAAAAGAAATGGCTATAGAATTTAGCAAACAATAAAATTCGTTTTCACTGACTCGAACGCTCTTCCCCGTTTTTGAGATTAATGTAGCCATTCTTATGGACACGATATATCCGCAAAAAACAGATGGCATCGACTCTATCTCACCTCTCTTTTATAGAATTCAAAGTATTTGCAGACACGTAAATTCGGCCGAATGCTAATTAATTTTCTTTACATTAGGGGAAGATTTCTAGATAAATCTTGCAAGAGGCTAATAGTTGAATTATATTCGATTTAGCAGTTTTTAGCCTAACCTGGTTCATGGCAATCAGCCCAATTGTCTTTGGTATGCGATTACTTTCCATTTTGAATTTTTGTGGCAATATCAATTTATTCACTTAATGTGAATAACGAACGAATTTTGCTAGGTGCTCAGTGCATTTCCCTTTCAACAGCAGTTTACGAAACAATTGACGTACCTATTGCAGGTAAGTCGACTTGAATTGGGACCGAAACGGTTCGAAAAAAATCTGTTCAATTTTTTACTAAACTCCCAGGTTTTTATCAATCCTATTTAGATTCGGTCTTACACAATTCACACAAGAGCTGCCGGTCGAACCGGTGTGGTGTGTCGAGCGCGATTGTCGAACAGGGTGGAAGTTACGTATTCGACACCTCTGCACTAAGTGGACCGAGGCCAATTTCAATATGTATCTGATCAATCACCTAAGAGGCCTGTTTTCCATTCCTTTGTAAAAAGACAGATGGCCGACTTCTGTCTAAAACTGGCTAAGAATTCCAATTGTAATGGACAGGGTATTAAAACTATTGGCTAGAAATATTTTTTAGTAGACTACAACAAAAATCGATTAAAAGTCTTCTTTGTACTTACCCGTTTATGGGTTAAACCGGTGCGTAAACATATATTTTGCGTAAAACGCACTAACTCATTTCAAAATACTCGGCAAGAATTTATCGAGTTTTATACATTTCTTCCAGATTTCAGTGATAACAACCAACACAAACTTTTACTAACAACATTTTTATAGTTAAGAGGTTTGCTGACAAAGAATATTTAACTTGCACTAAAAACAGGTTTCTTCCCTCTATATTGAATAGATCCTTAAACTAGAACTTCAATTTCCAAAGTCTTCAACAAATCTTCTTATTTAGATTTTACCTCTTGCCTTATTCTTTACATTGTAAAAATAGATCTAGCCTTTATCTTTATAAGAAGGAATAAGCTTTGATGGAAATAAATTAATTTTTTTTTGTTACTTTTACTGACTTTTATCTGGTCAATGCACCTTTTCACATTTTGAACTAAGGTTCTGGTTCCTTTCCCAAATAACCTGCTTTTTTTAAGTGAAATTCAATAGCTTTGATTATTAATCTTAATGAATGCATACTTTTTATTAGTCATTTTAATTCACACCCAATAGTGTTCTAGTCAAATGTGATAAGTAATGCATTTTAAAATTTTTTAATGGATCTACTAAACTTTCTTGATATAAGGTTTACTGTAATCAAATATTTATAAAAGCAAACTGCAGATATAATTTGCATTTTTTAAAATATCATAAATTCTTATTTTCGTGTACGAGGATGTCCGAGAGGTTAAAAGCCTTGCGAATGAGTTCCAATTATAGAACACTGCAAAACGAACAAAGGTGCATTATAAAATGAATTCAGATACGATGTTATGCCAACTATGAATGACTTTAAATTAGCTAATGTTTATTTTATGGGTGTCCCACATTTTATACATGAGTTTCTTAAGTTGAAATATTGATATGTAATGCAAAGCTGATTATATACGATTTTTCAAGAGTTTATATAAAGATTAAATTAATATTTCCCAGTCAATATTCGAATGAAGTAAAAGATAAATGTTCGAGTCTAAATATTTTTGCATAACTAAAATTTGAATGACGTTAAAAATAGTAACAACTACTTTAGTCCAATCAAAAGGTAACTAACTTATAGACCGTTATTTAACTTTCATTCAATAGCATTTAGTTACACGAAAATTCACAAATGCAAACTTATGAGATTTTCTGTTCGTAAATTTGAATTTTTTAGTTAAATTTCTTTCAAAAAATGTCACAAGATGCGCTATTAGAATAACTTAACGTCTTCGAAAGACTGCTTTTAATTTTACTCGTTTATCTTTTAAATTTTAGAAATGAATAGAAGAAACAATGTTGAAATTTGAAAACAAAACAATTAAAAAGATGAAAACTCTGCTGTTAATGTAAGATAATTCCCTTTTAAGTATATTTTTAAAGGTGAAATACTTCGTTTTTATGTAGTTTTACAATTATATAAAATGGCAAAAATACTCATACATATATACTGTACCTTCCTTTGCCTATTATATCTTGGTTTTCCAGGACCACTTCAGGATTTTTAGCCCTAGAAAAATAGTCTTATTTAGGTCTTCTTGTTGATATTTACTTAATTTACACTATTCTACTTTTTGCTACTTTTTGCCAAATATTGATTTTTGTTAGTAATAAACGCATTCGTCGGTAAATGAGTTATAAAAAACTAAATAATAAAAATTAGGAAGAAGAATTAATAAAAATGTGAACTTGAAGTACCTACAGTACAGACTAAAATAGTTAAATTATGCTCACGAAGAATTAAAAAAATCCCCGTGGTGAAAAATCATATT
Source organism: Proctacanthus coquilletti (assembly GCA_001932985.1). NCBI lineage: Eukaryota > Metazoa > Arthropoda > Insecta > Diptera > Asilidae > Proctacanthus > Proctacanthus coquilletti. The sequence goes on from MNCL01000089.1 coordinate 377,058, forward strand.
TGAATTATTTAATTTTTAATTTTTGAAAAATCTTTTTAATTATTTAATTTTTAATTTTTGAAAAATGGTTGTATTTCTAAAAGGAAAAATGAGATTAAATTTTTTGTAATTTAGGAGAAAGTTTGTTGTTATCAAAATTTCAAATTAATAAAAATTACAATAAATGAAAAATTTTAATGACTGGTAAATATCTGCAAGTCAAACTGAGAAAGAAGGGAAATTGTAGTTAAATTGCTTAAGTTGACTTCTTTGGTATACCTATCCTGATTTTTTATAAGGCCTCACAAGTTAAGCAATATTACCCATGATGTCGGTTAATTAGCGATATTTTGCTAAAAGACATGTTTAGACATGACATAGTTTTACGCGGTGGTATGTAGATACACTGCCTGTAGTGACGCAGTCGGCAATTGCAAATTGAGTTTTTCGTTATATAATTTTCATTATGTTTTTATGTGCATTCCTTAAGATTTTTGTATATTAAATACTACGTCAATTTTGGGCATAAATGAATGTGTGTTTTTCTTAATAAAACCATTTAGTTTACTAGCAATTTTTTATCATATATAGGTTAATTGAATTTACAAGCTTTTACATTTGTAGATACTCCTAAACAACAAAATTATGAAATTAGTCACTTACTAACTTCAAGGCCTAAGTTCACTTAATTCTGAAAGACAATGTACATAATTTATCCATAATAACATAAAGGCACACTAGACTCAAATATGACCATAAACCCGTGACTTGTTTTGGAACGATCTCGATATCAGACTATGCATCTTGCATTTATATTAATCATACTTTTGCTATGAGAAATGATGAAGACAGGCCGCGACTAACGTCTCAATTGTGATGCAATTTCTCAAGAGGCCGGCAACCCTCATTTGGACGGGCTGCACGGAATTTAAAATTATTGCATATAAATTACATTTATCTCTGAAAGTAACATATAACCGAAATCAGGTGAAATAAATTTTGCTCACCTGTACACCATCGTGGCATGCATGCTTATCTGCTTAGCGCGGTAGGACGGCGAGGCGCAGGCCTAGGGAACATAAGGCCAGCAGCTACTCATTAACTTCGCGGTACTATCAGAAAACTAGAAAAGTCTGCTTAAGTTAATCAGTGGAAAGCGTGGGATGTGAAATTATTAACTCCAGCTGCGCATAAAAAGGCTAGGCTTCTTTCCGATCGACCTGCGCATGCGGCCGCAAGTCTGCAGCACGGCAGGCACGGATTAATCTTCGGGTACAATAACCCAGGTAAAAAATACACACCATGGCACGACTGTCATTCTTCCCGATGCAATGAAGATGAAAGGCGCCCAGCATTGCGATCGCAGATACCAGCGCGGAATGATTAATACGATTAGAAATTTGAGAGAAATTTTGAATTTATGAGAAACGGATGGGAATTCGTTTGAGGCATTAGAGGCATAATGGGCAACGAGCAACTTAACAACTTTCCGAGATGTGATGATGTTTGAATTGATTTATTATTCCAGCGAATAATGCGATCGATCAACGGGGCTAATCAAAATGATATCCTGCGCGGAGGCGATGTTTGTATGTCGCCGTTAATCAATTTTATTGCGTAGGCAATATAGTGCATTTCTCAGGTGAAACCACCATAAAAGGATAAAATGCTGTACGGTTTAGCAGGAGAATTCAAAATTTCTTTACAAGACTGCCTCTTTATTGTTTCATGTAAATGCAAATTTCTACTACTTGGTCCACACCTGCTTTTGTAGAAGCAATTACAAACAAGATATAAAGTTCAAGTTCGTCTCACATGGTGTAGGATACTCTTGTCCGCCAAATCGGTGATTAATACATACACCCTTATTGTTAGAATTGATACTTAACTCATACTTGACTTCTGTACGAGTTATGCCTTTAAGAGAAATTATGTCTGTTATGAAATCTTTTATAGTTTTAGCAAATTCAACTATCCATTTTTTCTCGGTGTACAATCCCAAATTATTTCTTTCTGATTTTATAAAAATTGTATAAAAAAATATATCTCCAACTCGGATAATAAAAACTAACCATTAACTCCGTACTCTATTACTCTATACCTACTACATCACAATTGTAGAACATTTCTGGACATCCAAAATTTTAATATAATGAATATAATACAAAATATATTCATCTGTTTGTCATAAAAAATTCATTAATACTATTTTCGTTGTAGTTTACTTACAGGCCTAGTAATAATATAATATAGCGTTTCTATTATTTGTCTGGTTGTCTATTTATATATTTGTTATCTTATTATTAAGCAACTGTTAGAACTAATTTTAACGAAATTAATAAATTTTTAAATTTTTTCATTATTAGAGGACGATTTAAAATATAATAAATGTTTGTTTAGGGTTTAAACAGTTTAGGTAACACTTGCTATTAGCGATTATCCTCCTGCTTATTTTTGATACACCCTTGTACACAATTAATAATTATATATAATCCCTCGAATTTCAACTTTTTCATAAACGAAGGTGTGCCATTAAATAGTTTCCTAGCCTTTAGTTTCGCAATATATTTAACTTACAAAACATTATTTTGCTGCACCATTTGAGCTCACCCACTTTTTCTATAAAAAAAGAAAGACTATGGAAAGTAGCCTCATTGCATAAATGCAAACAGAAAACGCTGGTGCAATCGACAGCAAGTAGCCGGGAAGATATTTGCTTTGCATTGTTGTCGAATTACGTAACAAATTCCCAATAGTACTCAATACACGCACACGCACTCAACACCCAAAAGTCCTTATTAAAGTCCAAATTACCATTCACAAATTTCCAGACAAAAGATCACACTCTTCGCCTTCGGGTATCGGTGCGAGGCCCTAAAGCGAAATGGTACTGTCTGTGAATGCGAAAAGTCTTAAAGTATTCGCAAATCGCGAGGTAAATTAGATTAAAATTAATCGATAATTACACACTGCCGCTGAATGTCTATTGGCGGCAATCCGTGATCGTTTACGGAGCGTGGCCAAAGTCGCGCATGAGCGACTCAAATGCTTAGCCATGTTCAAATCAAATTGGCCGACACAGTGTATAATTCTGGCTGAGATGCTTCACCGTCTTGGGCCTAATCTTGCCCACACCTTAGACACCACAGCTCAAGCCTTAAGACACGGCAGACTTCGATCCTATCTCACCTGAGCACCGTCTAATTTCTTGTACTTGGTGAAATGAATCACGTTTTCTCTCTAAATTCCTGTGAATATTTATTCTGATTTTTTCCCTTGTAATACGGGCTCTGTTTTTGTCTGTTGATTATTAGAGCAAGCTAGCGCCCGATGTTTGTTTTGCACCCGTGAAATTGAGTTACAATGAGGCAATAACGTGTTTTATATTTCTCATACGTTTTTAATTAAATAAGACAAATAATTAAGCCCGGGTGCAGTATGATACCACGAAGTCGACGTCCGATCATACACAGAAAACATTGGCGAATTTAAAAATTAAGTTTACAAAAAGAAGAAAAGTTTCAACAAGCCTGAGATTCTAGCTTTCCACTTCATTTATTCAATTTCAATAATTTATTTTTTACATCATGTAATTGCCTACGTGTTGCGCTCCCTCGGTTTTGTCTCTGCAGACATTTTCTTGTAATGTTACCTATAGTTTTCGCGCTCAAGAACCTTATTTACGCTCTGGAGCACCGACCCGTCAACGAATAAACGATATACATTGAAGTCCCTCACAACGCGGGGGATATGTTCCGCGTAACAGAAAATCGCGTTATACCGGACATGCATTATCAAATGAATTTATGCAAGTTTAAACACGTTCTTTATTTATTTTAAGTAGTTACCTTCACTGTTCACTGTGTATATGTAAACAACAGATTAGTATAAACATTTACTTTTCTAAACAAAAATTCAAAATCTATCACAAACGTGAAAACTATTCCACGCTCTATACGGAACGTTTTACAGTATTATACGAAAATTAGTCGCAATTATTACGTCGCGTTATAGCAATTCGCATTTATAAAGGATCGCGTTATACGGGACTTTCCTGTATTTAAGCAAGCAGTATGATTAAATATGTAGATTTTTCGGCTGTGTATGAATATTCTCGTTCGTAACTAGTTTTATTATGCAATTCTTATTTTAATACAAAGCATATCAACAAAATCGGGCTATTGGTATTTTAAAACTTATTTATTTGGGAAAGTAAACTAAAAAAAATAAAAAGAAATTATTTTATAATTTAGATATTCATAGTAGCGTAAAAACTACGTACTGTTTCTTAAATTAGTTTTAATTTAAAGCAACATACTATAAAAAATTTGTTTTTATTTAGGAGTAATAGTCAACACTTGTGGACAAGTAATAATAAGATTAAATTTAATATTTTTTTAGCTTTTATTCGATCTCTATGTTTTATTATATTTTTTTTTTGTTTATTAATTTTTTATTGATTTTTTTTCCTTAATACTTATTTAGTTCCTTTAGACATTTCCACTTAAAAGTATTTCAATAACCACGGCAAATTTTTTTGAATATTATTATTACTATTATTAACACTATATAACTTCTCCATAACTTCTCTCCATAAAGAGTCAGTTTTGTATCTAATGGTACAATACGTAGTGGCTATTACAAGAAAATTGATTTATTTTTCTTTATATCGACTATCTTAAAATTGTAATTGATGGTTGTTATTTCCCATTCCTGGGTAATTAACTCCACACATTTTACAGTTAGCTTAATTGGCAACTATGATTGCCAACTAATTTAATTAACTCTATACGAATTTAAAGTAATTACTTAAAAGCAAAGATTTTCTTTTAAAGTGCAATTGATTAATTTCAAGCAATTAATTCGAACCTCATTAAAAAGTGACTTGTTGTGTTTCTTAAAGTAGAAGTTCTTTAGTTAAAGAAAGTAATCATTGTTAATGATAGCTGATAGATTAAAAAGCCCGATTTAAATAATAAATTTGTCGTTGAGATGTTAACTGACTTAAATTAGTCAGCATTGTTAATCTAACCAGTTTTTGTGCATGGAAACTCTTTTTTATTAAAATATCCTGTTAAACATCAAACTTAGACCAGAAAACAGTGACATGTCCGGAAAAGAAACTTTCAAAAATAATACTATTACTGCCATTTTTTACTTTTTTACTCTTGCCAATATCAGTTAAACACGTAACAGACAGAACATGCACGAAGTCTATTTACATTTTTTAAGCGCGACATTTTTCTTCCGGGGTTGCAAAATAAAAATTTCAGATCAAAGTTTCTTACTACCAAAAAACTAGCCGTAGGTCATAGAACTGCTGGTTGCACGTTGATTGGCCTTGTCTATTGCTCATAAAGGCAGCGTAACGAGATCTACTTTTCGGAATTTATAAAATTCGATTAAACGATATGGCCGTGGATATTTTTTTTTTACTGAATTGCTCGTTCTATTCAGATTTTGGTATTTACAATTTTGTAAAAGTTTTTACCTTCTATAAGTAGTTTTGAATAATTTGAGTTAATTATATTAGCCTTATTAATAAACTAAACACTGTGCATTAATGAAAACTATATTTTTCTAATATTCTAGTGTCCATTCAAGGTTTATTTTTATTATTTTTTGGCGTGTAAATATTTGTTCACCGGTATGTAAAAACACCTTTGCTATCAAAACTTTTCAAACGCTAGATCGCGTTGTTTAATCATAGCGGACTTTCTCAAGCATTATATTCAAAATTGATTGGCATTCCACTATTGTCAATGGTCTTCCTAAAGACATCTGAACATCTTTTATCAGCTTGCATCTTTCCAATTCGAAGTTTGTAGCCTTCATTATAAGTTCAAGTCAACGTTGATATTAAAAGAAGTACCACAGGAAACATATTACGGTGTGTGTATTTATTTTATTGAATTAACTGACTAATCATAACAATAATTTATCATTCTATTATAATACCGACTTTCAGCATAAAGGTTTTGGTTCTTTGTCCAAAAAAATGTACAGGTAGGCCTCCTACAACGCGGTACCTTTACAACGCGTTTTCGCTCCAACGTGGTTGGAAAAATGCGGAAATTTTCTTACAACGTGGTATTTTTACAACGGGGTTTAGGAAATATGTCACATTCATTGTCACTTCAAGTCAGTTTTTCTTGTGAGCAGTGTTAGAGAACGATCCTCTGCCACAAAGAGCGGAAAGATTTAAAAAGAATCTTCAAAATTGCTTATTTGTCTATCATGAAATTTGTAAGGATTTACAAAGCAAGAGCACACAATCTCTAATTATAGATTTTTTTAGACTTAAAACTACAGGAAGTGCAGTCGAACTTGTCGATAAATCAAGCTTAGATTTTGAAATAAGGCCAGTCAAACGTTCTCGACCAAATATAACAAGAATAAATTTTTTAGATAATGTCATGTTTTTTTTTATTTTTAATTTTAATTTTGGTTATTAAACTTGAAATCATGATCTTTTTAGTTTTTATATGATGTTGAATTTTATTTAAGTTTGTTATGAAATCTTTTTACGTACATATTAATTTAAAAAAATAATCAAAATGTTACACCATATAAGGCAGTTTTTCTCTTTTTAGAACCGAATCCCAGTTTTTGTATAAAGTTAGTGTCTCCTATAACGAGATTTCCCACAACGTGGTATTTTCAAGGAAAGTAAAATACAAATAATGAATTAAAAGGTACCTATAAATCTTTTTTAAAATGACCTAAATCCGGGAATTCGTAAGACACCTACATAAAAACAATTAATTACTAACCATCAAATAGACAAACAATTTATTGTTTTAACAATAACTAAGTAACTTGATAGGTAGATAAAAAATTATGGTGAAATAAATTTACCGCGCAATTTTTACTTTTTTATAATCTGCTTGGTTAAACATTCTCGCGATCACGGCTAATAAATCAAGAACTTTAATAGCTTCACATGCTTGACGTGATCTAACATTAGGCTAGAAAGTAAGCTTTGTGGGAATCTATATCACCCTACGATTCATCGCAAATAGTTTGTCGTCGATTACAGAAATTAGTTGTTTACTTTCTTAATATTAGAAAAATGGATAATTCAAACTTTTGATCGACAATGGGTCACTTGGTTACTAATGCTGCAACGTGGCCACATTAACCACATGGAAATTAACACATCAAAATGTTGCATGTCCGTCTCCAATCCTGGGGGTCTTGCAAAACGTCCAAACGCGAAAAACTGAACACCGCCGCAAATAAATGCAATCGGCTTTCGGCTTGAGCGCCCCGCACAGCAGTCAATCTGCAACAGGTAATTAAATTGTTCGAAATCACACCGCAGAAAAACTCGTTGTCAAAATACGTTGAATGCGTGCGGTGTACTTTCTACCTAGAGCCTGCAACTTTTGATTAATAGCGCAAATTATATTTGTTCTACTGCGGGCAATAATTGTGCGCTAATTACTCGCTGGAGCGCCTTTTGGCACTCTCTATGGACTAGGCATACGGACAGACCTCGTGTCTGCCATCTAACTCTATGCTAGGCATGGATTGCCCAAGTTAAAAATGGGCTTAATGTATATGCTGATTTATGGATTCGGCTGCCTACCTTCACGGCGGCGGTTTCAAAATTTAGAACGGTGATAAATCGATGTTTTGCCACCCTCAGTTCCGATCGATGGTGCGGTTAGTGACAATTACCAGCTGTTCCCGCGGGTCGTCAAAGGTCGGCTCCATTTCATCTCATAGAACAAGAAACCCAATGGGTTGTGTAAGGACTGTGGCAATTACTTTCTTTAAAGGCTGATTAACATGTAATTGAAACTGTAATTAGCCATTCCATTGCCAAATCGCACATCGTTAAAATATGCCATTGCGGAATGTTTATTGTTGTTTTCAGTAATTGCAAACCTATTGTTATCATTGTTAACCCATTAAAATTAACTATCGGTTTTATGAAACCTATGGGATTAATGATAGGTTTTAAAAATGTCCATATTGTCCATTAATATCGAACTTTCAATACCGTCAGCAATACCGAATAAGAAATACAATACAACAAAAGAAAAAGGAAGACTTATAATTTATGTACATATGCCTTATCTAAGAGTGAAAGGTCTTATAAAATACTCTAGTAGTTTTGTCTTAATAAAGGAACAAATAAATGAACAGACGATAAAATAAAGTTTATATATTATAGCTAAACTTTTAAGCATACAATCCGAAAAAAAAAATCAAAATTTATTTAGTTGATTATGAAGGAATTATTTTATCACCTGTATGCTTATCATGTGTATAAACAGGCAAATTACAAAAAAATGTCTAGATATAGTTATCTTAGCTTCAACACAATGCAAGCAGATCAAAAACATTATTTTATTAAAAAATACTTGTAATATACAGACCTGATTCCATCACAACTGGGTGTACTAATTTTTTGATCTAAGCAGATACTTGGGGTAGTAAAACTAAATTAGTTTGAAATTTTAAATACATAATTTTATATTGATATATCGTATAAGCCTAATGATGTTTTTTTTACCTTCAAACCAGCAATGAACTCACAAAATGTACATTAAAAAGTTACAGATGTTAATCTCTTAATGAATGTCAATCAATTGTATACCAATGGACACCCAGATTTTTACTAAGATGCAAATACCGAACTGTTTTCAATAATTTCTATTAAAAATAAAATGAAAAGAAAAACATAACAAAATAGAAAGGAAAAAAATAATGTTGAACAGTATAACATTAACATAAATCCAGTAGCATACTCACTCTAAGCATAAAAGCTGTGTTACTAACACAACACACTTACCGCCTTAGACAAATGGGGATCATTTGAATATTAATAGCTTACCTGCAAAAAAAAGAAATTATAATTAACAAGGAGGTTAATAGCCTTTATTTTATGCGTTTAACAAAACATTTGTGGGTATAATAAATCTTGTTTTTACCATTTTTGGATAACTTTGAAAGTGTTTATTATGTAATTCGATGGTTTTTTCCACATTCTGTTCAAATAAATCACAAAGGTTTTTGAATGGTTTTACTTTCATTCCATCCACATAACCAAAATTAGTTATACCAGCTCATAAATTTGATATGACATATAACAATAATAACCACTCCGAAAAGTCCTCTACTAGCTATCTAAAGTCTATTAAAAAGGAGTTGGATGAACCGAAGATTACCAGGTTTCTATTATAGCCGCGATCGTTATCTAATGCTAAATTTTCAATTAGTAGCCTCGTTTGATACGCCGCGTTTCCTCCCTAGACGATTTAGTGAACCCACAATGTAATCTATCATTTGTCAGGGCCGCTAGTGATCCCGTGTGTGATCCATAGTACCTATACTTGGCGAAAACAATGCGTCTGAAGATGTCAATCAGCGGCAATATATCGCGGTGTCAATTTAAAAATGTGATGCCTATCGGTGATCGAAAGTCTTCAGAAAAGATTACCGTCAAGAAGAGCAAAACCTTCGAATCAATGTGCAAAAATCAATTGAACGATGATAGTGCCACATGCGAAGGCGCCAATCCGACTGCCCAGGTGAATTGTTCATTTTAATTTTCACCTGAAGGAGGATGGAAGCCGTAGTGATTGATTCATAAATAAACACCAAGCGGCGAAATGCGATCCGATCGAGTGTATTTTTTCTGTGCTTAAAAATAGCAGAGGCACCGACATAAATCTTAGCGAATGTAATGAACTTATTTAAATTGCAAATCACTCACAGTTTCAAGCCATTTAGCGGTCGTGCACAAAAAATAGGATCAGAAGGCGTGCTGCGTTGATCTGCAGGTAATTCGTTTTGCGAATAACCTTGACTTAGAGATAGCAAGCTTGGCAACAAATTGTCTTCAAGGAGCTAGAAAGGTGGCCACAACCAGGGCGCAAGATGTGAAGTTGATTCTGAAGATAGCAATACATGGTGGCAGCCGGTGGCTAGCTCTGCTCAATTATTGTACTCGTATTCCATTCCATTCACAACAGTAGCTCTATTGTCAAGGGTAAGTAATAGGTGCCTACAATGAACCGATTTTCTTGTTATACTTAACAACTTCAGACCAATTGATGTAAGGCACTGTAATTGCTCTAAAGCACGTTGCTCGTACTTAAATAAATAAATACAGTCATAAAATTATAGTACGCAATTAGTAAAAGCCTACATGGATAATATGACAAACACGAAAAATAACAAATTGCTATAATTTTTCTTTAAACTCATATTAAATTTATGATTGATTTAAACTCATATTTAAATTGTTGACCAGTACTTTATGGTCAGCTGTTGAAGTGTGAAGCCACCGACTGGACGCTACGACTAAGACTTATTCGATTCTCCTGTGGGAATTATTTATTTGATCAGGATCAACTATTATAACTTATATCTAAGCCCATATCAACCTTTACATCAATCGATTTAGTAGTGTAGATGTTATCAGATAACAAATAAACAAAAATTAACAACCACACTTTCACTTTCAAAATTTTAACTAGGATGAAGGATTTTTGCATGTGTTTAAAACAAACGTTTGTATTTTAAAGTTTAACCCCATTTTGTGTTGGCGCTTAGGCAGCAAATCTTTTGGAAAACGAATATTTAATAAATTTTGTAATGTGTACACTTTTAACTAATATTAAACTTTCATTTGCGTTTATATTTAAGATTAAAACTGTTTATATTATTTAACACTGTTCTAAATTTTGTGTTTGTAAATGTTATGTATTATATATTTAATTATGCACTTTCAGAAAATATTAACCAATGTTAAATGTTAATGAATAAAATAAGAGAAAATTGAAAAGAATATACGGCCTGTTAGTTTGTAAAGCTGCCTTTGAATAGTGATAATAAAAAAATAAGGAAACTAATAATCAATTTCAAACAAAATGTAATACAATCACATAAATCGTCTTATGCAAATATTTTTTCTTGGATATCTGGTTTTAGAAGAGGATCCAGTTTATCTACAACACTTCATTAATTCTTTATATCAATAAGTGATCAATATTTCTAAATTCACAGCCTTAATTGACCGATTTCCTCTACAATTCAGCAATAACTAAACTGGTTTCCTAATTGATTAACTGAAGACGATATAGATTGAAAGAGCTTCTATTGCCAATATATTATTTTCATGAGAACTGAAGTCGTTCACATTATATCTGGATTTGATGAAGACATCAAGCTACTCCAGCAGTTGGAGATTAAAAGATGCCCATTTTCCTATAAGTTTCAGAACATTTTTCTGTGTTCGAACATGTGTGGTATCATTTGAGGAGACATTTCTAAAGGATCTCAAAATTATTCGTTCATAATTTTATCATATAATTTTTTAAAAATATTGCTTAAAATGTATCTTAGAAACCAACTTCTTTTCGAAATTATTAGTAGAAGAAAAAAATGAAGTGGTCTAAGGCACGTCCGTTTTAATAGGTTTAAGATATTCCTCAACAAGTTAAAACTTATTTATACACGCTTAAGAAAAAGTCAAATTTCTTATTATTAATAGATTTTACTGTCTACATTTAACTAATTTCCTTTTCTATATGTAAGAAAACAATTGTTTAAGACTATTGTACCATTTTTGCTATCTCCTGTAATTTTACCAGTTAAAGTGAGTTTTGGGTAAAATTATATTTACCAAAAACAATTTATGAAAAAATAATAAATATATATATAATAAATAAGAATGAATTATCTCTTAGATATTTAAAAAATTAAAAATACTGACAAATGATAACGGAAAAATATAACATTCGTGATACCTGTTTTATTGTAATAAAGATCAAAAATATCTTGTTGTAAGTAATAGCAGATATTTCGGGGTATTGCTCTGAAATTAAACCTTTTGGGAAGTTGTTCTGATGAGCATTAATGTCTATGCGATTTATTGATAAAAGATATCAATATGCACTATATTTTTACACACTTGTGATACTTTCTTTCAAGCCTCAAAGCGTAGATAAAAATTTCTTCACTATTGCTACTTATTTGATACTAAGCAGTCTAGCTCATTCGTTTCGGCAAAGTAACTTAGAAGACCACATTCCAGTGATCAATAATTGAAACGTTTTAAATTTCGTAAGTCCAACTTGTTGGTTTAATTCAATTGCCTTGTCGTATTAACTGGCGTGTTAGACTAGATCGCATGCGATGCAATTCTAATGTTCCTCCGTAATTACATGCTCAGCATGAAATTTAAAATGGCACACTTCAGCGATTATTTCAAAAGGCGAAACCTAATTTCTACGACATAATCATAGATTCACGTGTTTTAATCTGTCTTCAGTTCGGGCGAATTATTGGCAATTTCTGTGTCAAAGATCGTTAACTTGGTAGTGAACGACTTCAGAAAATTCTCGAAGACCTGGCCTGGCCAGCAGCAGCGCGGCGGCACCGACAAGCTCCAACATATGTAGATTAGCTGCTGCTCGGTAGTTATGTAAGCACAGAGTTTCAAGTGGACCTCAAAAATCAGGCCAAATTGCAAGCTGGTAGCCAAATGGACGGAGGCTGGTAATTGCATTACAATTTTGACGGCTTGTAGAGGTGTCGCCTGCCATGTCAGGCCGTTAAGAGCGCACGCTACTGGAGCCCGTCCGGTGTGCCAGGTAAACCAGGCTTTAGAACATTTTCAGGTGAAATTAAACGCCAAAGAATTCTTAATTGCAACCGATTAAGACTCCCAAATGGAAAAGTTGAAGCTAATTAATAAAAGAAAACGGTTGACTTGGAAGTAAAGAACCAGTATTACTAAAAGTGTCAGTAAAAGTAATTACTTTTAAATTACATAATTTCTTAAATTACATAAATTCTTAAACTGCATAATTTCTTAAATTGCACAATTTTTAAAAAATTGCAATGAAAATTTGCGATTAAAGTTTCTAAAAAATATAGAGAGCTTTTGTTTTGAGAGCATTAATACAGGATGCTTCGATAGTACACATTTTCTAGCATTTTACGAGATTGAGATACCCAACTTGAGCCTGGTCTTGTCCTCTTCACTTTTCATTAACTAAGACTTTACACAACTAACTTCCCAAAAAAAATAATCAAAAATTTTCAAATATGGTTAAAATTTCTTCTAAAAGAAGAATCATAACGATTTCCATATTATTTTTCTTTGATTACATACTTTTAACTACTATTCATAAAACTTGTCTGGTATTACATCGAAGTAAGTAGTAAGTAAATAAGTACTGGTCAAGTTAATTTTTACTATAATTTTAATAAAGTTTTTTATGGTATAAATTACGAATATTAAAAGCGTAATGTTTTACTGCATCAGACTTCCGAAGAAATTTAGTTAGAAAAGAAAAACAGTAGAAGTCTGATTCATCACAGTCTTAAACTCAAATTTATGTTAAAGCTATAAAAATTTAAGTATCGCTCTATCAAATCAGAGATAGGGTGCGAAATTTAATCGTCACCAATATGCGTCGTAGAAATATTTTTTTTTTCTGGTTAACGTCCATTTTTATAGTTCCAGATTTTTGCTGTCTTATTTCAGTTTTAACCAAATTTGTTGTATTCGTGCTTTATTTTAATCCACATTTTAAGCTTTTATAATCTATTCTTATTTTAGATATTTCCATAACTGCTAACGATTCGGTTTTAATTTTTAAAACTGGTTTAATATCTGACGCTCTGGGGTGTAACTCTTATTTCTTTCCTTGATTAATTTAATTCTTTTTTATAGAGATACGTTTTAGATATATTTTTAATTATGGTAATTATTGTAATTAAAAATGTATCAAAATTTATTCATAGTATCTTAGGTAAGACCGTAGACACGGTAGCACCTAGTTGTTACTAGTTACAAACTAATAAATAGTTACTGAACTAGTTTTCGAGTTGGTATGTTTCCTATGGGCTCGTTTTTGCCTTGAATTTTTTTTGCCACTATCAATGCCTCACCCGCAAGATAAATATCAGCACTGGGCGCATCATTAAAAATTATAGCAACTTTTACTACGTTCACGTCGCGAATGTAAGCACACACGTCTCAAGAAAGGTGCATGTGAATTTACGGCCAGAGTATGCCATCATCGGCGGCGAGCCTTCGTGGTCTCGGTCTTCGTCTTAAACCAGAGAAAGGAAAATTCCACGATTAGATAGACGTCTTAATAATTTCCCATAGGCCACGCAAACAAAGCATCTTTCCATAATTCGCCCTCACAGCGAGCATTACTGGCATACCTCAGAAATTTCTTTCACTTTCATTTGCATGAATTCGCGTCGGTAGAAAGTCTGTCTTCTTAATTATGGCGGCGGCGCAACCGTTACAATGATTATGAATGTCACAAAAAATATGCAGGTATAATATTTTCACCCTAGTTGGAAAATCAGTGCACCATGAAGGCACTTGTCGCGAGTCACGGATTATTGTCTCATTATTATCTACACGGTGGAGATGTCATAACAAAATCCGTGGATCTCGTTCGCATGCTGCGGAGTCGCCAACATTAACCTAATTCGCGACGTTTTTGCTGATATCATAATAACACAGGTATACGCAGAGGAACGCTAATTACATCTTTTTGTACTCTCGACCTAGAAGATCTGCACCGCGCTTCACTTAGTCGACCTTCACTTTTTCTCAAGAGACATACTTTTTTTTCTAGACTAGTCTATAACTGAGTCGCTGCGGCTCTATAGATACACCGATAGACAAGTTCAAGTGTAGATGGACATGGAAGCTAATTGGATCCAATTGTTGTTGACGAAAATCGACAGAAATAATTGAATGGAACGAGAGGTGTGGTACCGATGCCAAAAATCACTTATTGCAAGGTCAATAAGGCTGACCAGACATTTTTGTACGGGTTTCGAACTACGTCTATTATAATTCTGTAATAATTAATAATAATGCGGATAGACATGTCAATAGACCGGCAATGCGGTTGAATGGCACGCAAACCATATTTCAACCATACTACCTGGTAATGGTGGAAAAAACTGACGCACAGGAGGGTGCATGGGCCATAAAGACGAGTTCTGTTACTAAATTTAAGCAATAGTGTGGTTATCCAAGAGATTGTACCTGACATTTTGTCAGTTTAGACTAATTGAACCGTTGTGACCTTTAACTTTGTAAAAAATTAATTTTGTGAACATGCAGGCAGGTGAGATTTTTGCCTTGTCATTATAAAAAAGGGATCTTGACTATTTTGCTGTTATGTTACTTTTATTAAATGAATAAATTGTGATATAGAAACCTGCAAGGCCACAAATGAGTAAAGAAAATATTATTTTGAAAATATACCTAATAGTATGACAACCGAATGTAATAAAATTTAGGGTGTAATCCTAGAAAATTAATCTTTTTATTGTGAGTTTGATTGATGATGAGTTTAATTTCTTAGCTACAACTGGATTTTAGTTTTGTAAATTGCCATCTTATATAAGACTACTTGAATTTCATATCGGATTCAATAGGGATTTAACAGAAATTGGTTTGCTTATATGGGCTTCATTCTGAAACATATTTCTAAATTATAAGTGCCATAATCGAAAATATCTTCCTAATAAATTCCATAGATTTTATGCTTAATTCAGTCAAAAGCTAACATAAGCAATATGAAATTTATCCAAAATTTTCATTCTTTTCCTGTAATGTTCATTGTAACTTTGTGTCTTCATATTTTAACAAAATTTAAAGAAATAATATTTCCTCTTAATATTCTACAATGCATGGCTGTAATATAAAACATTATTGATATAATTGTCTGGCCTTCCTTGCTCTTCTAAAAAACTAAATAATATAATTTTAATAATATTCCATAAACTTATCAAGAATAAACAGAATAGTGCCTATAACTATTTTACAAAAAAAGTTTACATAGATCTTGTGACCGTTTCTTAGTCTCTTATGGATGTTAAATGCTACCTACATCGGTAACGTGCTTAGTTTTTAAAATAATAGCGTAGTTAACCAAAAGCGACTATTACTTAGTGTAAATGGCAGACATCCTGCCATAAGTGTTAGTGATCGAGAAAATTGGCGGCGGCTGTTTATATAGTTTTACTGCGTTCGAGTCACACTGATTACCATCAACACGTATTAAATTCGCCGACTCAGGTGTAGCGCCCGCGATTAATATTAATTTACAATTCCCAAAGGACCGTAGGCGGCGACCAAAATAAATTACCAATTTCTGCAATAAATTTCGTTTAATACGCGAACGAAAGGAGACCACTAAATTGCACTCTGCAGCCTCTCACAGTCCCACCGATAGGTGCTAAAGAATGTTACTCGTAACATAATTTTACAAAACTTCTCGCACGGAATCAGCAGCGTCGACCGCGGCCGAACGGTCGCGCGGTCAAAAACGACAAAAGCAAATTTAAGTTCGCCCGCCGATGGCCGAATCGAACTAGTTTCTTCGTCTCTTTCTCTAAATCAAATTAAAACTTTGAATTGAAATTATAATTATTTATTGTCCACACAGGCCGCGATTGATCAGTCAGTCCTTCGCCGCGGCTCGCAATTTGGACTTTGGAGTTCAGGAGGTGTCTTAGACCGCGGCCAGTCCGCACTAGTTATTTAGTGCACAATTCAGCGAACGGGGGTACCGTGCACTAATCTTCGGCGTAATATATTTTATCGCGGGCAGGCTATTTCAGTAACGTGTGTTAGGTAACTGGTTCGACAGTATCTTTCATCTCTGGTAAGTGGAAGATTGCAGCATGTGGGTATCGAATTTATGTTCTTTTCGGTCAGAGCTCGGCTTCCTCTTTGAGGAAATATTTTATTTCGCTTGAAGAAAATTTATTTCTCTCCTAGTAGATAGTCTACGGTGATGAAAAAATCAACAATTTTACGACAACCGCATAGTACCTCGCATCCTTCAAAACGAACTTAATTTTTAACGATCTTGTTACTTATAATTGAACATATTAAATTAATCACCCATTTAAACGTATAATCGATTTCTAAATATAACATTGTCAAACTTCTTTTCTAAACTTTTCTATCCGAAATTTGATGTTCACAGTAAATATAAATTTCATTTTGTCTAAAGAAACTCATTTCATCTTGAAATCTAAAGAATTACGCTTTTTATTGTAATGATTCAGTAGCTAATTTGTTTTTTTTATACCAAAATTTTTAAGATATGAAAACTATACACATTAAATTTTTTAAATAATTAGGGTAACCATTTAGTGTGCCAAAAAAAGTTTCATTTGTACTATCTTAATCTAACTATAAAATTAACCGAATAAGATTTATTAGTAATTTAAATTTGTTCATGTTGGAATTTCCAAATTAACAAATCGCTGCATAATAAAAATTTGAATGGAATGTTTAATTTAGACACCGAGACAAATGACTACGATATTTTATTTTAATATGAAAAATGTCTCTTTTGTGAACCATAGATTTACATAAGATCAAGGAAAAATCATCTGCACGAAAAAAGAATTAATCTTAAAAAAAGCATAACTGTATAATAAGTACAATAAAATAATTACTAAGGTTACATTAAAACTAATGAATTAACATGTTCTTTAATCTGCGAGTTTAAACTATAAAAATCGTACCCTTAAATATTATTTTACATAATTTCATTAATTTAGTGCAATTTGAGGGAAAGGAGAGATGAACGTAGAACGCAGACGTAATGAACTTATGTTAACGCAGAATGAAGTAAAAACTAATCATAGAAAACTATTAAAAATCAATTAGGAAAGTAATTAATAACCAACAAAATTACTCTGGATTCTAAGAGAGCGGTTTTGTATTTTTTCTATTAATTTTGGAAAGTAGGTATCGGGTTTTTGCGAAATCCTGATTAAATATATGTTCTTACGTTTATGCAAGTTACATGAATCAATAGGAACATAAAAGACATGATTTTAATTGGAAGGAGTCAAGTGTTTCAGCAGTTACTTTAAACGACTAAAGAATGGCGTTTTGTTAGAAGCTATTGCTGCAAAGATTCTTACGAAACCTTCGTTGTTTTAATTAATATTCAAAAACATGACTGATCATTGAAGACAATTCGGGGACACATTGCAGATAAATTATAGTAAGTCACACCGTACAAAGGATCCAGTAGGCGTATTTCCAAACAGTTTGACTCAGAGTCGCTATTGTTTCCGTCGAACGCTAATGAAAGCGTGAATTATAGAGGCATTTGGAAAACGCTAAGAATAATATAAGTTCCTTGGGAAACCATTTATTGATCCCATTCTCCTGTTGAAACTGGCTAATTTATTGCCAGGCTGCGAACACGTTCACGATCGATTTACGCCAAGAACCTTTACTGTCTGTCATCTCCTTTCATAATTGGCTATCTTCATAAGTTGAAGGTTAATGAGATGCTACGCCTGGAGGCCCGTGCCGTTGCAGCTCGGCACAGGTAAAAAACAAGAGGTGTCATGTTGTTGTGATATTACGAATGGTTTTGAGCTGATTAGCCTCCGTTGAAAGCCATCTAATTAAGATTTTATCTGGCACAACGTAAGTAGGTTTGGCAATTTATCCTCCAATTTATTAGCAGATGCCTTCATCGATCAACTCAAGTCATGTTTAATTGCACTCGATATCGACATATTTTAGCTTACCGCGGAACATAATTTTCACGCGATTTTAAGTAGACTTATTTTATGTCTCTGCCTTCGAGAACGCGTGTTTACTTTGTTAAATTTTTCATTTTTCTTTTTCTTAATTAATGAATCAGAATGTGTTTTGTTTTTTATTCAATGCAGCCAATTGGGAGTTTTAATCGCTGATGCAATATTAAAATTAAACATAAACATATATCGATATCTACTAAAACAATTATAGTTTTAATGTAATTAAATAATTATATATAATTTTTATGTGCACCAAATTAGGCTAAAGCCATGATATTGTTTTCTGAATTTTCGTTTATTGTGCAATTTCATTTTAGCATATTTTCTAACATTCACAATTTTTTTATATTTTAACTTTACTTAACCTTGTTTATAAAATTAACATAATTTCAGTTTAGTACATGTGTTTACTTTATCACCTTAAACAAGTTTATGTAATTTCGATCAGAAAACTACTAAATGCTACATATGTTTTTTGCGAATCAATTCACGAAATTTGTTAATTGAAAAATAAAAAATGCTTTTCGAATTTATTTATCTACATTAATAATAACTCTTGCAAAATAACTTGTTCTACAATTAATTGGGACTGAAATTGAATAAGTAGATTTTTAAGAAAAAAGAAAGCATCTATCCGACTTTAAAATTAGTACTTATTATACTGGACGTACTTTAATTTAGACGTATTGTAGTCAGTTTGCAAAACTAATTGGTTTGTGTATAATTTCATATTCATAATCTTAATTTTCCTATTAATATGCTTTCAACATATTCTAAACGTCGAATTTATGTTAAAATTTTCCCATTGTAAGTTTCACGACTTTATAAGAGTCTGTTGTGTAAATTTGGGAGAGTATGTAAAAAATATAAAAAAGTTTTTCAACACTGCACAACAATTGAAGACATCAACAATATTAAATACATTATATCAAAAGTTAAAAGTTGCACATAAATTTTATTAGCACTTTTAAAGATCATGACCCACCGGTGTGGCACGTGCTCTAGTTCTGTCAGATAGCGTGAGCTATGTCTTAAATCATCACATGGCGTGACCCACCGGCGAAGCATGTCATCTAATGAACGAATGTATAAGAATGGGAACATATGAGAGCCACAGACCCCTCTGAATCTTTAATTCAGAGAAACCATAAATAATTTATGAAGTCACGTGATGGAAATGTGCTCAATCAAAGTGTTAAAGTGTTTCAATCAGATTCAGTATCACTAACTCACCATTCTACAACTTTCATTCTTTTCTAGATTATAAAAACAAAACAAAAAACTGTGTCTAAAAATAGCATTGCCGAAAAAAGGCCGCACAATAAAAACAGTGATAATGCAACAAGTGATAAAAATACGTGCTGCGTTCCAATTAATTCATTTCTTTAACCTAAGAAACAGGTTATAAATATTCACTGCAGAAGCGAAAGCAATGAAAGAGAAAATCCCGGCTAAATGCCTTTTATCTTGGATGCGATTTGTAAATTTGGAATAAAAAAGTTTCAGTTCTCTGGCCGAACTGCTGCTTGCAGAAAAGGTAAACTAGTTTTTATGCCATTAGGAAATTAATTGTTGCAAAATATTAGTTTCTGGTGCTCCACAACTGCAACTGGTGCACATATATCACCTTTCCGCCGCCTTTTTGAGCGCCGCCAATAAAACCGAAACGGCACAAATTTCCGCGGCACTCGATCGATCCGCGATCAGCTGTTACAAATGGAATTATTAATGAATCAATAATAATCTGAAGCAACTGTTAAACGGGTTACTTAATGAAGAGCCCCAATCTGTGCCTAACGAGCGTGCCTCATAAAGCAATAATTTCGAAAAGTGTGAAGCTAATTGAATTTTGATGCTAAATCACCTGGGAATGAGCTACGTGAACAAAAGCGTCTGAACACCATCCGCTGTCAATCACGTCCCGTGGCCATTTAAAATTCCATAAATGCCAGATAAACGCGAAATTATCGCGAATCCCGGCCAACGAAAACAATAGAAAAGGTGTTATGTCGATATCCAGATGCGTTGGCTAATTTACGCCATTTTGGCTTGTTCTTTCCGGGTAAAAAGTAAAAGTGTTTGCCGTTTTTTTTTTTTTCTTGTAGACACCTTATGTAATTCCTTGTGCTCAGAAATTGCTCATGCTCTTCCACTACGCAGTTTAAGCCAATTTAAGACAGTTGCGCCAACAGGTCCAAACGTCTTAATGGTCATTATGTGCACTGAAGTAACAAACTTACATCCTTTCAGCCTTTTTGTCTGAAAATCACGGCGATTTTGTGCGTAATTAGACGTGCTTCAGTGTAAACAACAAAGTGGTAATAAACGTTGTCAACCGTAAAGTTCGAATGTTGTAACACCGTTACTAATTTACATGACCTAGCGAATTTAAAGCAAAAAAATATTTGGCGGAAATTACGTGTTGTGGTGTGTACTGCCTAAAGAATGTCCACTGTTGTTCCTTTTCAGTTTCTGCATTTTAAAATGGTACACACTGAGAAAAATTAAAATAAATAACTAAAACTATAACACAAACCCATATAAAAGGGTCACAGCATGATTCCTTGACTAAAACAGCGACTAGACTGCAGCTGTAAACCTGCTTTTAAATGTAATTTCTTATATGGAATTCTGAATATTATGCGACGTTCTTATATTATCTAAGTAAGTGTAAATTTTATCTAAAACATTTAACTCAAAACTGTTATACTTTCACACCGGTAGGCTGAGATCTTTTACAATTTCTTAATACTCAGTTTGGAACACAGATTTAGGGCTCAAACTTTTTTAATTAGCGATGATGTTTTAATTATCTTATCTAACCTCTAATGTAATTAGATTTAGATGTTTAAATGCATAAAAAGGAAAAACAATTTAATTCAGAAACAGCTTGAGGTATTCTACGAAGTTAATTTGTTACTTTCTAAAGCACTTCAAATTTTTAAGTCGTCTGGTTTTAAAAGAAATATTTCTACTTATCTTCTTAATTCAAGAGAATGATAATTGTTCTAATTTGTTTAATTTGTATTGGATTTGAAGCCATAATTTAAAATAGATGTTTTTGTCTTTAAGTAATAAAATTAGCAGATTAGATTTTTGTGCCCTATTCTCTGTTCTGTATTGAAGACTATGCCTCGACTTTTTGAAACTCTAAAAAAATATTAATTAAATTAATAATTTAATTGAAAAGTTCTCAACATAACAAAGTTCTGTCAATAATTAACCAAAGACTAAGTAAGGAACTAATTTAATTTAAAGATGTTGAGCTCATTTTACTTTCAAGGATTTGAAGAAGAATTTGTCAATATTAAAATAAAATTCATCTTTGGCAATTTGTTCTACCTTTTGAAAAACGGGGAAAAGAAATAACAGAAGAGAAGATTCAATCCATAACCCTGTAAAACTAAACCAGACCACCTAAAATTACATACGACCTTTTAGCTTCTGCGGCGTAAACACTCATGTTTAAGATTGGATAGTAATACTGATCTTTTTAACAAATCAAACGTGCCCTAGACCAAGATTTCACTCTCAAAAATAGCGACTGAAACGTGAGTATGATTTCCTTTTACATCGGTTAAGTCCGTCGTGAAAAGGCAGGTGAGACCAATTGCGGTCGATTCACCTTTGATTTACGTCCTCGTAAGCTGTAGTTAGAACGCAGCGAAAATAACAAAGGTGTGGCGGCGCGTTTACTCCAGCATAAATGGCGTGGTTTCTACTCCCATACGAAATCCGGAGTCGGACAATCTCGCAGAATTCTTCACTTCTAATTCGCGGGCGATTAATCGCCTTAATTGCCTTAATCGATTTGTTAGAGCCTTCTACAGCGGTCCGCTCTGACCGCTCGTTATAAATTGAATTTTAAACTGTTTTTGGTGACAACCTAAATCTTGTTATTTTTGATTAGCAGCTAAGCTTTTGATCTATCTACCTTATGAAACAGTCCATGATTCAATCTACATTTCGAGCTAAAGAGTTCTAAACTTATAAATCATTAAAGGCGCACAACATAAACTGCTCTTTTAAAAGGCTTTATCGGGCGGTAGGCACTGTCAGGAAAATAAATCTAATTTTTACATTTTTGGAAATAACTAGAAACTTTTTGAAAACTTTACATCTTACTATTTATGTAAATTTAAACGAATAGTTTACTTTGAGCTAGAACTAAATAAATCACTGTAATCGAGGCCTTTCTTAGAAAAATTTAATGACCAAAATCACTAACTGATGCTGTATGTACGAAAAAATTATCTTTGAACGGAGATTTTCTATTTGTTACGTACTTTCTTAAAGGTGTACTGGTTCTTTAAAATCTATTCTACTTTTGGACTTTAAATTATCTAAAGATCAGCATAGATTATCACATAGTTTCACTTTTCTAACACTATTTTAGGTAGATGACAAATTTTCATTCATGTTCAATGTCACTGAAATAAAAAAGTTTTTTGATTGCACTTTCTGAAATGTCAAGGTCCTGAAAGTATGTATGGGTAAAATTTTGAGCAAAGATATAAAAAAGACATAAAAAATGTCCAGCATTATAAGCCGTGAAACATAAATGTTGACATCTACTAAATGTAACTATTATGACATTTCTTGTTACAATCAACTTGAAACGCGTTTTTCCTGAAACTATTTTTTTTTAAATTTTGCAACTACATTTTAATTTAGCAATTTTAATTTCCTTGGGCTTGAAATATGCAGAAAATTTGTCTCCGTACGTTGAACTATGATAATTAAAAATTAATAAAAGTTTGACCTACTACCTTACTCTACCTTCAACTGATTTTCCAACAATTTCAGAAAGATCTTCAGTTTTTGAGTTAGTGGCAAACACCACTAACTTGTATTGTAAAAAATGTTTTCGAAAATGCATCTCTTGACTTTTGACTAAACACGA
Source organism: Proctacanthus coquilletti (assembly GCA_001932985.1). NCBI lineage: Eukaryota > Metazoa > Arthropoda > Insecta > Diptera > Asilidae > Proctacanthus > Proctacanthus coquilletti. The sequence goes on from MNCL01000089.1 coordinate 400,522, forward strand.
TCCCTTAAAGCATTTCGGCTTTTATAGTACCATATTTATGATAATATTTAAAAATCATAAATGATTTGATATATTAAAATAAGATGTACTTAGATCAGGCTCGAACATTAATTCACCAATAAATCACTTGTTATATAATCTTGTGCTACAGCACTTTGGAAAAACGAATATCATTTCTTTAATACACCTGTTCAGGAAATTATTGGTTTAATGCCATCACATCAAATAACCTATAAGAAGACCACCTACTTTAGTTCGTAAAATATTGGCCCAGACGTGGATTGGTATCGATAATTTGTAACTTTGTAAAATATGTTCCAGTTTTAGTAATTCAAAGCTGTTACGTATCGAGGAACACAGATTCCAAATCGATAATATATATTTTTTATGCTGCACCGAATCAAATAAAGGTCGAATAGCATTTTTCATCCATAATAATTACCTGGATTCTTCTAATCAGTTAATGCAGGAGCAGTGCGCTAATAGTAAACATTTTCTTATCAGGCAATTTGCTTGGGCATAAATTGATTAATATACACCAAGAGTATTCAACAGGGACCTCATTATTTTTACTATCATTGATAAACTGCTTTAATTCTCCAGTGCCAATTATTGTCGTATGCAAGAAATATTAAGCTGCGACTTTTCCTACATCTTCCCGCCGCATATGTACTGATAAAAGAAAATGAAGAAATCTTAAGAGGGAGCAGAGCAGTGTCCACCCGTTAGCCGGCCGCAATGTAGACATCGCTGGTCACTTGAGCACAAGTGTCATTTATATAGCAATATAAAAGGAGCCGCCCGAGCTATCCGAGCTAGCCGAGCACATTCTCAAATGAATCCGCAAAACTGTGATTGCGCGCGGAAAAAAAGACGAGGAAGACGAGAAAAAGGCGCAATTCTATAAATCTATTCACATATGATTATGGCTACATATGTGCAGCAGATCTCGCGGATTTTACTTTTCGTCTTCTTCTTGGGACTGTTAATGTGGAGTATAGATGATAAGTTGGAGCGTATCTTGTGACCATATTTCAGTCACCCGATCTTGTTGTGCCAAGCCCCCAGTCTGCTTCCTCCTGGCTCTGGATCTTAAGACATTAAGACTGAAGTGCAAGATATCACTTGCCGGAGATACCTGCCTCTGCCTATATGCGCGTATAAATACAATTTTTATTAAGGCCACCAGCAGCTCGCTCAATGGAGTTCAACTTTTACTTTTAGAGCAACTTGAAACATGAGACCTGGGTCTTATCTTGGTCGAATATGGGTCCCAAGGTGTACGATATATGCTCTCGTGTACCTTTTGTTCTTCAGCTTCTTTGAACTTCCTTGTCCACTTTTCTCAACCGTATTCCAGTCTCGGCGACCGTGCCGCATTATGAACGCACAAATTGATGAATATATGTAACAAGTGAAATTGATTTTCTGCAAGTCACTACTTCGGTGCTGCTCGCGACTTTTTTTTCTTTGCTTCGAAAAGTTTTTTTCTAGGTCTATGCGGATTATCTGATCGGGTTAATGCTATTGACTTAAAACATTCAGGAAGTGCTCGAAGATTGGACGATAAATGAAGATTGGCTTAATCATTTTCACGCGTCTATGGCATGCTAAGCATTTCGGGTGCGTTTCCTGTGTTTTAAAAGCTTTTTTGCAACTTCTTGACAAATTATGCACCAAAAAAGATTCCAGAGAAAATTTAATCCATTCACGCTTATCTTATTTAATAGCACTATGTTCGGAAATATAATTAGATATTCAAGCAAAGGAAAAGGTAGCTTTTAAATGCTTAAAATCAATTTTCAAATTATGACTAATGATTCCTGTCGGCATTTACAGTTTTTTTGAAACGAAAAGTCAAATGTAAACAACTTTCACGAAGTTAGAACTGGTACATACAAAATAATATCAGGATGTAGGTAGGTGTGCCAAATGTGTTGGACAGGACATTTATGCGTATTAAATTATCATGTATTTAACTATGCGGGGTAAGCCTGGGATTACAGTAATTCTACTAACCTATTTCATTCACATTTATATCTACTTTAAGGATTACGTATATAGTTAAGCCTGTTTAATTTATACTTAATGCCTAAATTAAAACCAGGCAAAGACATGAATTTGAAGTAATTTTAAATTATTTTATATGACCAATAAAATAATTTCTCGTAATTAGACAAACTATTTTCTCTACTACTTCGTTCGCTGCCTCATAATTAATGAAAGCCACTTAATGAAAGCAAGTGAACTTTTATTACAAATGTTGAAAATAGTAATTGGTTTCATTATAGCATTTAGTTGCTAAAAACTACAATTATTAATAAAATGAACGCAATGTCTTATAGGATCTTAGGCAAAAGCAAAAAGCTAAACAAAAACTAAACAAGTTAAACATAGATAAACAATTTACGAACACACATTAAACAATAATTGAATATTCGGATCGGAGTCCTTTTCTAATTAATATAATACATTATTTATTAACATTAGTTTTACTCTATGATATACATTAAAAAAATGGTCTCGTCTTCAATTACTAATACAACTATTTTGAAATGCCAACAAAATTTAAAAAATTATTATTAAGACCTTCTTTTGTGGGGTTAAGGCAACATTTCTTCTGAATATATACCGAGATTTAAACAAAATTTGGATTGAAACATTTTGGTATAAATTAGTTGTACAACTTGATACTAATCTGTGGGCAAATTTAGTTTTTAAAGTCTAGAATGATTCTCGTAAGACATAGTATTTCCTACTTTAAAATTGTTGTGTAATATGGAACTACAAAAGGAAAGGAATAATAGGTTTTCAATTTTTTTTTTGTTTTTTATCACCAAACTCTAAAATCACCATAGTCCAACACTAAATATAAAAGGTCTTACATGATATTAAATTTTCTAATAAAATGTACAGCACTTAGATCACTCTCAAAGTTTTCATTTCATACCATTTCTTATAAAGTCTTAGAGATCTAAGAAGGTATAAAGGTGTTTATATAAGTTTATGTAAATTCAGCTCAGAGCAAAACAAGCACTGTGAGTATTAAGTAAAAGTAAATATACATGTGTAAATCTAGTTGTTTATGTTAAACTCTTAAAACTATGGTTTCGACCAACATGTTCTTCATAATAGGGACTAATTTCCGGTCATGTCCATAGAGATGGATACATCGTTTATGCTCTTCTCTACCATATTTAATCCTCTGTATCTGACTTTCATTGAATGAAGGATTTGGTCTGATAACCGCGAAGATCATTTTCAGGTGAAGTAAAGTATGATTATAAATTTTCCATAATTTTTAATTAATTCAGCAAACCACTTAAAGTAGTTCGCTCGGTCGGTCGTTTGTGTCGGAAATTGAGTACCGGCCACAGCACGGGCCGTAAATAAATGCGAGCTCTCTCTGCGACGATAAATAACGACAATTTGGACGCGCGTTTACGCAGACCGCCAAGGGGAGCTCTGAACGATTTTTCAAAAAAACGGCCAGAAAATATCTTAACTAATTTCCACGATGTTGGGTCCAGGCCGCCGAAGAACTGCTTCCGCCATTAAATTTATTAGTGTTTTTCTCAGCAGCTGCCATAAAAGTAATCTTCATCGTTCCTATAACTGATAACGTTTTCGATCGTCGGCAAATTAATGCAAAGTAATTGGCAAAACAAATCATCGGCGACAACTGCCCGCGAGGAGTTCCTCGATGGCTCCGTCTTCGCGGAGCGCCAATCATTCTCCTCCACCAGCTCGATTTAGTTCTCTGTCTAATTATGCTTATTTATCTCTGATCCCCGCCAAGGCGACCGACGTCCTGGTTGGGGTCTTGAGACCAACACGTGTATGTCCACAATTTGACTGGGGACATTAAGGCCCGACGATGAATCCGGAGAAATTTGCATATGTTAGTAAAAGACACGAATGGACCACGATTTGCGACGATCACTGCAATCACGTAACCGGAAAGGTGGCCATAGAAGGGTAAGCGAAGGTGCTGCTTCACCGAGGAGGTGTTTAACTGTCAGCAGGTGCAAACCTTAAGATGACCAGACATCTGCTCTGCGAACGATAATCATATATCCTAATTACAACCGTAAAGCAGCTGCTCAGTCCGCGACTATCAACTCGCAATGCTGTCTTGAATCAAAGCGAACTGCGATCCAAAGCCCAGTTCGCATTGACGTCGCCACTTGATTTGCATACAAACGGCCTTCACAAGTGTTCCTCTTACGAGCCGGCTTAAGAATTTAATTGTCCTCCACTCGAACTCCCTGCGCGCGCACCTTAAACAGCACCTTAAGCAGCTCTATTCCACAATTGCCGTCTTTTCTCGGTCTTTAATTCAAGTCGCGATATAGATCACGCCGCGCAATCGGTTCCTTGCCTTTGGTCAAGTGCGGAGATTTATGGCTGTGTGGGAAGAAGGCGTCTTACATAACCCAATAATTGGTTCACCATTACTTTCTAATGGAACTTAATCTTTTTGAGAACCTATACAAAAGGAGGTCACCAAGTTGCTCGGTTTGCTTAATGCTATTGCAAAAAAAGCGTGCAATTGTTCTTAAACAATCTTAGGAAATACACAAAATGCGGGAGGCATACTCGCCACCATTGTGACCGACAAAATGTCGATTAATCGAAAGAGTAATTTCGGTTAAAGTGGTTAAAATGGTTTTGCAAAGGTTTAATTTTTCCCCCGATCTGCCATATATGAACACACTTTTGACTTGGCTATGATTGAGTTATTTACAACAGATTGAAAGAGAAAAAAAGCGAAAAATAACTATACAACAAATTTTGCGAAATAATTTGACGGCATAATGCAAGTCATGTTAATTTGATCACTTAGATTGCTCGATTACTTTCATTAGTGATGCGATTTCGTCACTAATCAGTCAAAATATTTTTTTAGCTTTTGGTTTAGAAAGAAGGTTTTCACAAACAAATATTTTTAAAAAAACTTAATAAATATAAAGAAGTTTTTGCATTTCCATTTCAATATTATATCGGTCCATTTTTAAAGCCATTAATGAATGGTAAATTATTGGGTAACTCTACAAAATTTCATTATTATGTAGAAATATAGAAAAAGTATTTATAAAATATAATTGATAATTGTTCTATAAAAACTGTAAAAATTAAATCACTATGCAGACACTTTTGTCTAAAATGAACTAAATTTTTCAAAATAAATTATAAATATTAAATATTAAATATAACTCATAAAATTTCTTCATGTTTTACGTTGATTTTTGATACCACGCTTATTTCAAGCGAACAAGAGTCAAGAAATGGTAACAAACGAACCTAATTTAAATTAAACTACACTATTACCATAAAATACATGCCTAAATATTGGAAAGTACTAAATATACATGAATATTTTAATTTCCTTTTACAGGAAGTTAAAAAAGAATGCTGATTAAGAAATGTCCAAAAAAAGTGTTGAATCTTTTGGCAATTAGCAGTTAAAATTATGGCTCGAGCTAGTTTTAAAGAATTTCAAAGACAACACTTATCTTAAATACCTTTAATAACCGGGATTTTCTGTTTCCAAATTCGATATATCTATTTTTAATGTGTATTAAGTAATAAAATAATTTATTAAAAGTCACCGACTTCCCAGATTGTTAAGAAAAAGAATATTCCTACTACAAAGAGGACTTGGTCTCGCCTTTCACTGTCTAGCAAAATCTACCAGGAAGAATAAAATACAAGTTTATGCTTATTTTTATCCAGACGTGCAAATATCTAACTTTATGTTTCCGTTATGCTTCTTGAAGGTCGTTCATTGATGCCTTTTCTGGTATTCTCAAACCAGAAAAGACAAAATGAAGTGTTTATTATTATATATATAACATTTAACTTATTTTTATTTTTACATAAATATTTCTCTTAAAATGTATATAAAAAACGATTTTTAACTGGTAATGTTATCCTTCAGCAAATGGCACGCCAAGAATGTTAACCATTTTTCTACAAGTTAGTCTAAAAGGAATTGTTGTTAGATCAGCCCCAATCTATTGTTTTTAGTAATTAAAATATGAAAGTAAATTATGTCAATGAGATAAGTGATCCTAAAACCTGCTAGTAACTTACTGACATTATGTGGGCTTGCTTGCTAATTCGTTTGCACCTAATTTGTTATTATTGTTAAGCATATAAAGACAACTTATAAAGCTGATCTGTAATTTGACTTGCATACTATTTCTTTTGTTTTTTTTCGTTTTTTTCTTATTTGGTTTTTTCTTGGTGAGGCAATCAACACGATTAACCTTCGGTAATCATTTGCAGAAAAATTAGCGAAAATTTTCCGCATTAACTCGAAAAGTCGAGCAACCTACCCACAATAGAAAATGTGAACTACGGGTATCAATATTAAATGCATTAATTTGATAGAAACTAGTTAGACCTTGTTGCCCTCGAAAAAATGAATGTGGTATGACGATTATCGAAACTAATGTAAAAAGGAAATACAATTTGGGCATTCAGGCACATAACTCAGTTCATAAATGTTCCAATCTGATAATAAAAAGATAGTCGTATAACAAAAATCAGCGGAAAAATCTGATAACATTTTCGAGAATTTACTAAAAACCGAGAAATATGGAAAGTAGTATAGAAAGATTAGCATAGCATAAAAAGATTAACATAACAGCGACGAGGCATCTGAGTAAAATTCGATGTTTCGTCCAAGAAGGTAATCTAGGTAAACCTTCAAAGTTCCATAGAACCAAATAATAATAATAATTGTTGTCGATGCTAAAAGATACAAGTCCATGTTCGATGAGAACAATATCGTGCAATCAAAACCACTGCAGTTGCCTTGAGGCCTTTTGGACCCGATCATTATGTCTGACCTGGTCAGAGACAACAGATCGAAAGGAAAATCTCGTTTTTTGTTAGCGATCACGATTTTCTCCATTAATTAAGTCGTTTTGTTCTCTGGAATGTGTAAATTTATGTCAAAGTCCTGGGGCGGCATGGCTGCACAAAGACGCTTTCGTAACCGTCTATTCTGAAGTTGTTCCAAATGTGCCCAATTCGAAATTCACGTATTGCACAAATTTTCATATCTCTTCCAAGAAGGTGACGATGATCGCTGCAAATTGGGGCAATAAATCATTCAGCGAATTAATTTGGGTAAACAAGCCCATTAAAGAGGTGCAAGGTTACTTAATGCCAGTCGCATCATCGATCGGACACTTAAAATCTCAACACGAGACGAAATTCAAAAGACACACTTTTACTTTTCTCGTGATTGATTTGAAAATCTAGAGAGTTGGATTTCTTCGTTTGCACCTTGGAGATGATCATCCGCACGGCCACCGGGACTTATCGAATTCTGAAACCACAAGATCGATTAATCGTCATGTGGTGACTGTTCAGCTGTTGCGTGAGCCCACTCAAGCAAAAACCAGAGGAAAACGGGAGTTCGTTACGTTTTCCTGCTCCGGGGAAAGTCAAAGCAATTTGTTGCCGTGTCAATCAACTGATGGAAAAGTATCTCTTCCGAATTTTCTTGCTGCCGTCGCCACCGTGAAATATCGTTCTGGAGAGTGAAATCTTTTTTCGCCACCCATTTATTATTATTTTGCATAATTTTATTTTGTTGAAATTCCATTTCAAGTAACAGGGAAAGCATTTCATTCACACTTTTGTAACATTTACGCGATTCGATTTATTTCTTACAACGAAATAAAGGTGTCTACTTCCTTATTTGTTTTCTTTATGGCTTATCGAATTTCTTATATAGCATTTTCTTTTAATTATGAAAATTCTTGTGCTGCAATCGTTACCAATCGCCCATCATTTGATTTCCTTAAACAAAATATATTCATCTTGTGAAATAAGTTTTTATACAAATTTCATAAATAATAAATCAAACTTAAATAAGACATCCTCAAAAATTTACCTCTGTGCATTTTATATGAATATGTTATTATTGCAAAATTTGGCTTTGGTTATTTATTGTGGATTGTACGTAAATATAACACAAGATTGATGAAGTCTGCTCGAAAATTTTAGGATGATTCATAAAAAGTTATGAAAATTAAAAATTTATATTGGCTTTTTTTCAAATGTATTATATTATTTCGATTTTGATATATGAAGCGGTAAAACAAAAGTTAAACAGTTAATATATTTAATGATTTACATTTTCATCTTATTATGAGATATTTCGTAATATCCAAAATTTTTTTATATTTCTTGAAAAGTTTTGTCTTCAAATTTCTTGTAAAATAGAAGCATCTAACTCTTCAGTTTTTAATAACTGAAATTCAAAGATCATACTGATGAAACTAACATACATTTGATTATCTTTGAATATGTTGTATTATTAACTAAATCATAAATTAGAAGATATTCATCCATATTTACAACAAAAAAGAAAAAAAAGCAAAGTGCACCTATGGAAAAATCCTTGTACATTTTTCTTAATGTAAATGAATATTTCGTTGTAGGTTAAAGAAAAATCCGTAGTTTTAAGTTTCTTTTGGATCATGTTTTAAAGTGTAATTCCTTTGAAATTTGACTGAATTTTTAGGCATGTTTTTAAAATGTTGGGTTGGATTGTCTTTTTCTTGTAATATTTCATCAGCAGTTCTTTTTTAAATCATGGATCTCATTAGATAATCTTAAAAAATGCGCATGTAGGTATTATTTTTTTGTGACATTTCTTCAGATGTATTATAAATCATCATCAATCAATCTCTGATAATTAAAATATTAAAGCCAGGGAAAAATTACATTAGTGTCAATCTTGCCACCATTACAAAGTTCTTTTATAATTGAGTATGGATCTAAATATCTGTTTTTAAAGTGAAAAGTGAAGATTATTTTATAATTTTTGAAGTTTTAATTTTGACGGAGATTTTCGTAATAAAAGGTTTTATTGTAAGATTGGTATTGTAAACAAAAAAATTTACTCTATACGTTAAATAAAATAATAGTATCCTTCTCTAAGTAACTGGTTGTTTTGAACAGGTCCTAACTAAACGAGTTTCATATATTTAGTTTATTATTAAAAATACTAAATGCTTTTAACTGTTTGAAGGGTAAAATACATAATTCTAGTGAGTTGGTTAACCCAACCAGCAACCTTTTTACAAAACCTTCATATGAGGAAATCTAAACTTGTTACACTTCAAACTACGGTGCGAAAATTATACCCCAATGCGTCAAGGTGAATGATTTCCAAACGGAAGACGCTACTGTGTCTTAAACCGCGGCAGCATCTTAGCCGCGAAAGATTATTTTCCCGGGTTCGCAGCTAATAAGGTGGCGGAGCGATAATTACAGGTATTTCATCAAAAGCTCGCACACCTGTCAGTGGAGTTGCCCGCAAATGAGTCACTTCCTCGACAATTTCCAGGATTATTAGAAGACTTATGAATAAAATTGAGAGGCCTTCGTGAAATCGGTCAAACAGACCCGGCCGGTATGTAAATCAAATTGCAGAATTAAATTCAAATGAAGTGCGTACGTTGCAACGACCGGCGCAACAAAGGTCCGAGTGCTTCGAACGCCCTCTTCCGGCGAAGGTCAGGTGCGGAACAATCGCGGCCGCACAGATCATCTAGTAATGAGCCGGTAATTAAGTTCTAATCTCCCAATGGGAACTGCGATTGTTTGCGTTCTTCAATCGATCCCGCGATAAGAAGACACTGTCTATTCTCGGCCCTGCGTTCCCCGGCGGCAGCGCTTTCCTCCGATCCAGGTGGAACTATCGAGGTTAAGAACACAATGCACCTCCGCATGCACAGATCTCTCACCAACTCCTCTAAGATGGCTAAGAAGATGTTCGCGGCTGTTCTGACGATGCCATCGACCGTCTTTTCCGAGGAGTTGCCTCAAATAGAGTGGAAACAGCTGCACTTGAATTTGCGCAACTCAGAAATTTAGAAATAAATATTTTGTGAAAAATCACCCAGGTATAACTCGGCTAACACATACCGAGTTGCGAAATTACAGGTGCACTTATTGCACTCCTACGAACGTTTTGAACTCATAAACGCATAACTTAGTCTAATAACAAAACAAGATCGAATTAGCAACGCATACTCACAATGTCTTTAGTACAAGGTATTTAAGTTATTAACTTTTTACTATCAAAATGAGTATTTCTTAATATCCGCTGGCATTTTCAAGAGTGAGCAGCAATATGAATCGCTTTTTTTTCTTAAACTTAATTTTGTGCCTAGATACCTACGACTAAGCCTTAGAAAACCCGAATGAGAGCTCATTCTGCTTCAGCTTTTCAAAATATTTGATTTTTTCTTATCTATTTGATCGGATCAAAATTAATGAATATATTTTATTCCTGCATCGCCAAAGGACACATTTTTTGTAGGTATAATTTCAATTAATGTGGTATATTTTATTATTTATATAATACGGTAGCAATATGACCCAAGATTTGGAGAATTATAGTAATGTGCAAACTAATCCTTTGAGCTTGTCGTTTTTCTCATTATCAAGTTGTATCAACATATTTGGAATATTATATCGATTTATTTTTAATTTTATATGCGTGCAAGTGAGAAAAAATAGTTTGTACTAACTTTAAACAACTTTTAATCATAGGCAGTTTTTTTTTCACTACAGCAAGAACTCCTTTAAAAGCTAAAACCTACATTTTGAAAGTGCGTCATCTGGACTCAATTTTATAAATTCTAGTCTATTAGAAGTTTTGTTTGTTCGTTGTTCAATAAAGTCTCAGACACTAAACTGGCCTACGACTGTATCCTATCGTGGCATGTAGAATAGTTTTGATCGTAATCGATATGACACGTGACGTGATCATGACAAAACACATTACACGATACATGCGAAATGCTATGCAATGCAACAGGAGAGAAAAAGTTAATCATGATGCAGAAAAAGACTTAGTTAAATTCATTTTTAACATAGATTACAATTTTCAAAGTAAAAGTATAAATTTTATATGAATGGAACTAAAGTTTTGGTTGAATTTTTAATTTGTATTTAAAATCTTTGTAAAAACTTGAAAATGTCTGAAGCTAAATGGCAATCATTGCTGTATTTAAGTTGACACGATTAAAAAAATTTGGAAATCAATATTTTTCTAAAATAGAAATTCACTGAGCTGTTCCACATTCGGTAGAGCGCGGTAGATTCCTTAAGAGTTGGTGCGCGGTGGTGCCGCAATTAACAAGTCGCCGGCCTGATAAAAAGTTGTTAAGTCGCTCTGACTAAATCAGTGCAAATCGAAATTCGCGGAAATTATACTCTTTTTCTGGTTCCTAGGTCCAGTTCACCTTTCAAGGAGCATTAACATTTCGCTCGTAACGATGGATTTTTAACCAATTCCCCTCGGACCGACAGCTGTCTCGGACTTCACTAGAACGGACCGCAGCTAGTCTCTTGCCGGAATGTGGTCCATAAAAATGGACAAAATCAAAAGGGCGGTCAATCGCAATGATTAACACTTCAAAAGCAAACCCGTACTTCTAGTTGCAGCTCGATAAAAATTCAAGCCAGTTTCCAGGAGTGAAAGGTCTCAGAACTCAAAATGCACGGCGCGTTCTCACTATTAAGGATACATGCCATTGCAAAATAGAAAAACCACATTCGATTTGAGATTTTATGATTTCAGTGGGTCTGAAAAAATAACGAAGAAGGTTAATGCGTATCATATTTTATGATCTTAAGTGACATGTTTTCGGTATTTTTTAGCTTTGGATTGGAATTCTGTAGTTTATGCCTAAAATGCGATGTAGTGAATGAATATGGAGAGTGAATATATAGGTATGTATTAATTGATAAATGTTTAAACGATTTTCTTACCTTAAAAGAATTTGCTGCCAAATTATCGATACGGAAAAATACGCTCTAATTTCCGCAAATAGGCGGGGAAAATGGAAATATCCTAATTTAGGGAAATGTAATGCAATATCTTATTTATATGGCTTTGAATGACAGCTTAAATTAATCCGAGAGTGTAGAAAAACATATAAATAAATGCTTAACGTTTTTTTAAATAGAAAAAAATTAAGGAGTGCGTTTTACATTGCAAAATATTCGATTGATTTGAAATTTATCAATTCATTTTCTCTATTTTATAAACTACGACGAATATATTTTTATTGCTTACATTTTTATTGAAAATCAAAAGAATATAAAGTTTTTTAAAACTTTTCGGCTAAATAACGCCTTTTTATAATTATAGATTTTCTCTTTAATTTCTTTAGTTCATATGTGTCTATTTGTTTATTCAAAATATTGAAGATGAAAGAAAAAATGGTTTAAACACTAAAATTTCAAATAAATCCTCTATTATAATTTCGACCTATATAATAACATAAAAAGTTGTTCATGTTAATATTATTAAATCTAACAGGTCCCAATATCCAACATGACACTTAATCAAAATTTAAAGGTGAAAATCGTACTATCTGAAATAACTAGCAAATTTTAATTTCAAACAAAGGTATGGAAACCTCGGTGTGCGAGCATAACTCAAACTGGGCTAGTACTGTTTTTATTAATTTTGTAACAACAATAAATCGAATATGGCAAATTGTGAAATGATAGGATACTCCAAAAGTTGTTAATAATGCTTTTGCCGATCATTCAAATCATTTGTATGCCCGTCTTCCTATGCGGGTAATGTAGCCGATAGTGCGCGGATAATTTATCGGAAAATATAAGTATTTCACAATGTAAGGTAAAATTTTAAAAATTAATGAAACATGAACCGGTTCACCGCATTGCTGTCGTATGATTATATATTACTCCAACTGCCCAGTGAAACGAAAGATTAGGCAAAGTCGATTTATTTCAGGCTTAACGAACCGCGAGAAAGTAAAGGTTTTCAATCAGAAGAAATACAAGGCGGACGAAAAAAGCAGCAAAACGTTGCATTTCTTGAAAAGAATGTGCAGCACTTGCATGTTTCGTGTCTTATTAATTCTTGAGCCATACCGTCCAGACAAGGAGTAAATGGCCAAATTACATAAATCTGGCACAATTCTTCGAGTGCGTAATTGAGAGAGCTGCGAAACTCGCCGCCACCATTTTTCTTATGTCCGGTGCTCTGGTCCGATTTCGCAAAGAAAAAGTCCTGCCGGACTGCGCATGTGAAAGCCGTTAAACACATAATTCAATTTCGCAACTCTAATGATCCAGTTGTCCGAAGTAAATTAACATTAGATCGGGCTTATTACCGTTATTAGGGTAATTATAGCCGCGACCAATATGACGAATGCGAATTACTGGTTCTGTTCAGCCACCATACCTTTGCTACCTTCCCATGATCCGGTCTTTGTCGATTAACCAATAAATTTCCCTAGGGCAGGTAGACTTCGCCGGCGACTTCGGTTCCAATTCTCGTTTTGTCTTCTTAATCGAGAAGTCCATTAAGTGTTTAACCGGTGGGTAATAACGAGCCCTCGCTCGTGAATTATTTGTTTAATAAATACTCTAATTGCACGTCCCGTCCGCCGATGATGGACACTGCGTGAAAGTGCCAGTGTCCAAAACGGACCTGGACAATAATTGTGCTGTCTGGGCCGCAAAAGTTTTGTACGAACAGGTTTTCCACCACACCCAATTGTCTGGTCCGGGCTACCATTTCGAATCTCGCATTGTGTAATCGGCTGCTTTGTATTATATAAGTTTTATAAAAGGTAATTTTCTTAAAGTTTATTGGACAATTATCCTCTCTTTACACTTTACAATACAAACCCATTTAGTCCGAACTAATTCGCTTTGATGTGTATTGATTTTAGATTTGTCCCGCAAAATCGGTGTCAGGTTTTTTTTTTTTTTGTAGACACTAATAATACATACGCAGATTTATAGACTATCACAAATAAATTAAACATATCAGATAAATATATACGAACCTGTTTATACAATTCTGTTCTCGAATCGAAAATGAAATCGAAATATATGAAAAGGTTCATTCTCATAGGAAATTTCAAATTTTAACAAATTCCTCTAGACTTGCTCTGATTGTATAAATTTAAATTCAGTTCCTAAACAGCTTCTTGATTAAAGCGGAGCCTAGTGAATTGTCATCATATCTTTAACTTTTATTCAGAAAAATATTGTAAAAAATGATAGAAAATGAATAGAAAGGAACTTAACATCTAACGATAAAGGTTTTAGACTTTTTCGTCTGTTTGTTGAATTTATGCATAATTCATTTCTACGTAATGTTCAGCTTTTATGAAAATTTATTCCTAAAATTTTTAAAATTCTTCATTTATTTCCAAAATAAAAATAGGTAAAATATTAAGGTTAAATTTTATTTTAATATTTAATCTTATCACTTTTATTTTGCTTTTGATATCGTAAATGTTGAAAGGATGAATTTTGTGTAAAATTTCCTAATCCGAAACTCTAATGCTTATCTTTAAAATTGAATTAAGGGAAAGATAAACTTATAAACATATCTTTGAAACAGGTTCAATAACAATTAAAAATTTGCCCAAAAGCATTAAAAATATAAACTGAATGTAGCAAAAAAACAAAACACAGAATTTTCGGAATAAATGAATGAAATCCAAAACTAAAAAGCAGATTGTAAATTAAAATTCCAAAAACGCATGCATGCGTATTAGTAATGATAATCTCTTTTGAAATATTTTAATCATTCCTTAGCTTCTAAAACTATGTACATATATTAAAGCAAAGCTCGAATCCAATCAACGAATTCTTTACTTTCTAAAATTGCAGTCGTGCTACATTCTAAGAAAACTCATACCGCGATCGACTGAATCACTGCGGAGTTGTGAAAAAATCACTATAAAAAAGATCCAAAACATGTTTGCCCCAGAATTTTCCAATCAATCAGCAGCCGATTACAATCAATTCAACATGAATGGAACATTTAATTGTGGAAATTTATCGACGTGTGCTACTCCTCCTCATTTCATGTATAAATTTTATGGTAAGTCGGCGTCCAAGTCGTGTACCATTGAAATCAGCCTCCGTAAGAATTTTCGCAATTGGCTCACTTGGTAGAATGTTCTCCTTAAGAGTTTAACGTCGGAGGTATCCCCCGCGACGTGCATGCTAAGTTTTCTTGAAAGGAACCACAGCATTGTGCTCTATTTTTCTTACATAGTACTAGCAACAATTAGGAGCAACTACACGAATTTTGCAGGTTGATTGATTTTCTTCAATAGAACCACCCGCAGGCACAAAATGGCAAAACAATACTTATGGAAATTGCATTTGTACTTTTAAACGAAACAAATTGTTAGCCAATAGTTTTTTTTCAGATATTACAGACGCAATATATTTTTTATGATTACTTTTTTGCACTAGTATTAACAGCTAAAATCAATTTTTATTTAAATTAAATGAAATAAAATCTACCGAAAAGTGTAACATTTCCATCTTAATGGGTATTAAATATGTACATATAAAATGCTTTCATCTGCGACAGTAAATGAATTGGTCCACGGTATCACCCGGATAAATCGATGTTTTTCACATGCTCTTGCCGTCAGGTGAAAATGCTTTAAAGACCAAACCGTTAAAAATTTGTTTTTGATTCGCCATGCAAATTTGGGTGCGTGCGATGAAAGCATACAGACCTAAAGAGGTGTAGCATTGACCTCTTCAATTTTCGCTAATTAAACTCCTGACAACGCTGTCGTTGTCGTCTTCGTTGCAGATTTGTTAATTTATGACATGGCTCACATGTGCCAGAAAAACGATTTTGGAAATCGCCTATAAGCTCAAATAAAGACATTCTAATTGATTCGCTCATAAATGGAGGTCACAATACTTGAGTTAGAGTATGCTATAGTTTACGTAAAACAGTGAAAGCTTCATTGAGATTTTTTTAGTGTCGCAAGCCTTCTTTCTTGTATATATGGTATAAAATTAGTGAGATTTTTTGGATGCCACGAACGCACCGCCCATCGCAGTTTTAATTAATGGAAATATCCGCCTTACTTGCATTTCTACGAATCCAAGTAGAAGTATAAATTATATAACAGACCTAAAGTTCCTAAACATAATAAATTCATGTTTTTCTTCTTTTCGAATTTTGTCGCCTCTTAAAATAGGTATAAAGTGAAAATCAACAATACCTTCTGATTGATTTGTGGTAGGTTTTTCTTTTTGTGAGTGCCTAACTAGGTTTTAAATCAATTTCTACTTTTATAATTCAAAGAGAGTGTTGACTTTTGGTTACTCACATAATACTTTTATCTGGAATGGTGTTGATAACAACGTAGTATTAACTTACCTAGAAAAAAAACAAAAAGATATATTTTTAATAAAAGTTTTCATATAAAATAAAAGCATATTTTATTGAAATTCTTAAAATAAAATTGAAATAGTTTAGTACAATTTAAAAATCTTTTTTTTACTTCATACACAATGAGAATTCAAAATGCTTCCGGACAAAAACTAAAAACTTTATTGAAATAAAATCATGATCCGACAATAAAAACAAAATATCATTTTAATAGTTTTAATATCACTTTTATTGTTTTCAATCATTCTTTGCCATTTTCCTATAGAATTTTAACAAAAATAATGAGCAATATTTTTCTTTTTTATGTATTAAAAAAAGGAAAGAACGCATTTTTTAAATATTATAATAAAGATTTTTCTCACAGTCCGCTATATGCCTTTTATGTAAAACAAGGACATTAAAAATGTTCTAAAATTTGGGTATGCCAATAAATAAACTTACAATACTTATCTTTATTTGCTAAAAATGAAATAATTTAGAAGAAGTAGGTTGTAAAGAGAATACAACTATTTAGAGTTTCTAGATACCTTTTAATAAACGAACGTTACAGTACACTATACCTTTTAACAAAGAGATAATAATGAAGGTATGAATTGGAAACAACTAGGCGACCTAAAAAATAGCTCAGCAAGTGATTGATATCTCGATGACTTTCCGGCAATTTGTTTTCTTACCCAACATCATTAATTTTTTGTAAAATTTTACAATTTGCAATTACAAATTCGATAATCTTGTTCAAAATAGATTAAAAAATAAAACAATTTTTTTTTGTTGATTGCGAGTTTACTTTATATGTTTTTTTGCACAAATAAAAAATTAAATATATAAAAAAAGTTGAATTTGGTAGTTTTTTAAACCATAAGTGAAACTGGTTAATGTGGAGTAGAGCGGTACTGTAAAGCATAAATGTTCAAGATTTTTATATTGAGGATAAAATCAATTTATATAATAATTTAATTAATTTAGAAATAAAAAATGTTGGGTAATAAAACAGTCACCGGACGACGTTTTGGATATACTTGCATAAGGCCTCGATCATAATTGGTGCAATAATTGTAAGAAAAATATAAATTGCTAATTTTATCGATTTATTGATATGCAATTAAAAGGTTCCCCCGCTGTCACCGGTGACTGCATATAACCAGCGGATACCTTAGATCATTTTGCAACTTTTTCGTCAGGTATCAGCATGGAGTTCAATTAAGTGAACTTCGCGCACCGGCGGCCAAAACTTGCACTGCGCGGCGGCAGCGTAGCGGCAAAAAGTGCTCTAATTATCATGGATCGAACCCGAAGTAATCAGCGTAAAACTTCGCGGGGTCGGTATGGTGTCCGCAGTCGTTATATCCGTCAATCACGGAAACCGGTTGCTCCCAGATCTCAGAGCTTAAGTCTTAAGACGCCGAATGATGCAATTTTGGATGCAGAGTTTCCTTTCTCCAACCCAAAGGTCAGCTAGCATGTCTGGCGAGCGTCTGTTATCGGTCGGCGGCTGTACTGCCATTAAGGTGTCTCCGCAACTCTCCACGGGAATCATCATCATCAGTTTGTATTTGATAACGACGGCGTATTGACCGAAATCGAAATTAATACATCAAGATGTGATTTTTTGCAGCGGTCACTTTCAGCAACTTCAACGATTTTGGCTCCCTTTGACCAGTCTTAAGCATTTTGTAATGTCTTTCACTGCGCCAGCTCCGGGGAGTTACTTCAGCGAGCGCCGTAGCTTTTTAACCATCGTTTCGACTTGACTTTAATTGATATCATTAAAATTTTTTTTAGCAAACTTTTTTTATGCTTAATGTGGAAATCTGCGAGATTTCTTAATTAGCGATGACTTGCAAACAAACCTATACACCTTTTCAGTTCACAGTTGGGCGGGCACTGTTTCTATTACCGCCTGAGTAAACCGAAGGCATAACTAATGGTGTTGCTGTGGATTTTCGCATTATCGCGAATTTTATGCGCGAATATACGCTGATTGATTGATTTATAGAATAAACAGTCAATTTATTTTCTCCTGCGGATCTGCATAACACGCTGACTAAAGTTGATTTTGAGCTTGACACGCGTGATAAGATCCACTCCAAGGGCTCCAATTACGCTGATCACTACCTTGTTGGATTTCCTAATACTATGCCATAGATTGACAGGTAATTTTTCTAGATCGAGGATGTTACACCAGACGAACATACGCCCGAAGGCCCTATGGAAGTGTGTTAGAGACGGGCCCGTAAAAACGCCTGTCCTTGACTAGAGATGCCAGAATATGCTGCCTTGGCTATCTCTGCGCCAATTTATTTTCAATTTTGATGAATTCGCAAATCGCTACGTATCACTAGGTAATCAAAGACTACTTGAACAACACTGCGAATTTTTCAAAACATATGATGGTGGTGGGAAAATTCTCCGAATGGAATGTAGGATAAAAGATCTTCACCAGCTATAAAAACAGGTTTGAAACATTTAACACGATATTTTCTTAATTCGAAATTATTTTTATTCAACTATGCAAGAAGAATGAATATTAAACCCAGGATTTTTATGTAGAAATCTACATCTATAAGCACCATTTAAAAAAAGCAAATTTATAGAATTACGTGATGGCATTTCAATGGCAGATTCCCTATAAAATAGCTCCTGATTAACGGGCTATAAATGTTTGTCCGTTTATCGATTTATTACTCAATAACATTATTGATCGAATTTTATTTTTACATCTACTATATATAGATATCAAATTAAAACGAGAACTACTTTTGTTCGCTAATCTGTTTATCTTCCTGTAAGTTATCTTATCTCACAAATACTAGATTGTCTATCTTTCAGCGGGAAAAATTGTACCTATTAAAGTCATAGGCACAAACTAATAATTTAATATAAAAGATATTTAACAAACATCTTATTATAAATTGGATCTAGACTTTTTTTTATATTTCGTAACATAATCAGCTAAAATCTTCCTGAAATTATTTAGGCAAGAGAGCAGCGTTGGAAAAAATTATGTTGCTTATAAAAGCGGTTAAAGAATATCATAGGACTTTCAAATTTGAGACAATATCAATTTGTATTTAAGTACTCTTAATATTTAATGATAACAGGAACTGATATACTTAGACATTCTTTAAAATTAATATAAATTTGTTTTGAACTTGATCCAAAATGAATTCAATTGTTGTTTTTGGCCCTGAACTTTCAGATTTAACTACTGACTCAACAAAACACAAAAAAGCGTCAAAAAGATTGTTAACTTTAATAACTGTGAAGAAGAAGAATAACTGTGTAAAATAAGGCAAATTTACAATAAATGATCACCCATTAGCTTAACGGAGATGGTAATATTTAGCATAATGGACAATGCAGCTTGGACCAGATGGTACTATCTTTCTCAAGCCTTTGCACAACTTCCTCCTGCTTAATGTTAGATGATGTCTTGATATCCATTTGCAAATTAAAAGCATGTTTAAGGTATGCGCGAGCGCCTCAAAGACAAGTTCATCTCGGCGAGGAGAGAATAGCGCATTCTGCCAACAATATGCAGTTTTGCAATCTGATGCCGATTTCTAGGTCAGCAACGAACAAGGTCAGGCGTGCACAATTGAACCATTCATAGAAGTTAGTTAGCAGAGATGCACGAGGTGTTCTGGCCACGTTAGGCAACTCTAATGTTTCCGGCTACCTTTGCTTTCGACGAGTGGAAAGTGCAACCTTGCCTGACTTCAAAATGCTGTGATTCTTAAGTTGGACAACCCAGCCGAGGAAGTCAAGGGCGCTCTCAGACGAATTGCACAATGCACTCCCCAAGGTAGTCTCGTTTAAGGACTGCTATAACTTCGCGGACTGGTTCTAGAGGAAGGTCAGCATTTTTCGACCTTGTGGATCGAGTAGAAGAGGTGATATCAATCAGGTTGAGCTGAAGCGAATAATTAAAACACGACCTTATTTTAAAAATCAACAATCAATAATTTAAATTACTGCAATTGTTTTTAAGCCAAGGATGCAATTAGACGTATTAATTAAAGTTTATATACACTATCTAGACTGACCTTTCTTTAACAGTAAAAGACAGAACCAATTATAAAGATATAAAACAAATACGCTTTCTAAATGGTTTCAACTTGAATTTTAAGTACTAAATACTTCCGGAAGATAAAATCACACTATTTAATAACTACTTTAAATGCGAAGGAACCGCAAAAGTGTGCTAATTTTTATCAAGAATTTTTTAATCAAAGTATATTCGACAAAGGGTAAACATTATACAAATAACCGTGAATAATTAAATAAGAACATATTTTACAAACACAGCGAAGTTTTTTCAAAGTGCGATTGTTAATTTTAAAAAGTTGGATTTTGAGACCTTGTAAGAAAATAACGTAATAACGTTACAATGTATGGCTTCAACAAAAGCTTTACCGCATTCGCTTTATCATATACAGATTTATAATAAAGAAGAACTTTTCAAAATTGCATAAGGGGTTTTCGAATGGTGTATATGTAATAACATTTCCATTATTTATCATATAATTTTTGGCTTGTTATTGAGGATTAACTATACACAATGCACGATGACAAATTAAGATTATTTTTTGCTGCATTTTATATGCAAAACACATCATTTTCTTGTTTTCCTCAAATATTATTAAGGCATACTACCGTTGTGATGATATCCGCTGTATATTATTTAAATTTATATATTTGCATTTCTGTCGTTAAAATTATAAACAGTGACCGCGACAACAAGTAGAATAATATTTTCCTGACCATAAAAATTAAATTACTGACGTTTTTCTTAAAACTCTTGTACCTTTTAAAGAGAGGAAATTTCTAAACTTTTCAATACTCGCCTAATCTTAAACATACATTGCAAAGAGTTATATGAAAGTCCATTTAATATGAGGTACAAAAAGTTACGAAACAACAACAAAAACTCTAGATCAAGTGAACGAAAACATTGTTTGATCTAAAGATTTATAAGATAAATTAATTTAAAAATGATATAAGTGATATAAATTAATATGTTATTGCATAATTTTCGTTCAAAAAATTAAAAAATTTTATTATATGTACATATTTTATCTCCAGTTTTTGGATTCGCATTCGAGATTACTCTAACCAAAGTAAGTTTTGGAATTCCATGATTAACTCTATTGATTTTATGTCATTGTCCTCAGATTAGGATTCCTTTGCTTAATTCGTTAGTGGTAGATGACAATTCCTTAATTTTTCTAATTTTTATAAGTAAAGAAGAGATGAAAAGTAAACCCCACTCAATTCCATTTCACTTAAGCAGTATCAAATGCGACTAACGAAATCAGTACGATTTTCCTTGGAATTCATCTATCACGGTTGACTAAATGAATAATAGTTCGCCTTACTAAAAAATGCAAGGCCACAGCACTTCCTCATAAAAACAATTCATTAGGAAGCAAGACATCGAGTTCAACGCTTCTAACTAATAAATCTCTGCTTTGGACGCTATTACCAATTTGGCCATGAAGGAGCACGACAATGGCTCAATTTCAGTGATAATCTTAATCCGACGACGTATAAATCGTCGATGATATGATGGATACTATCA
The DNA here is from genome assembly GCA_001932985.1 of Proctacanthus coquilletti. NCBI lineage: Eukaryota > Metazoa > Arthropoda > Insecta > Diptera > Asilidae > Proctacanthus > Proctacanthus coquilletti. The sequence goes on from MNCL01000089.1 coordinate 422,343, forward strand.
TTAATATATATAAATCTATTAAGAGTTATCAAGGAACTAAATGGAATAATTTCGGATTAAAGCCAGACACTATAAGGCCACTGGTTGCGTCTTACTTGAAGTGTCCTTTCATATTCAAATGACCGACTTATTTAAACCCGCGAAATGTTTTCGATAGAGAAAGTTAATAATCCTAAAGTGGGCTATGGGAATATCATGATTCAACATTTCAGTGGAAAGTATTAAAATTTTTTATGTTGCATTTATTATTTGCAAATTTACAGAACAATTACGAAACCAACTGTCCGATAAATTAACGTAAATTTTACACGTAGTCATATTCTGAGTGTGTGGTAAATGATCACTCAATGAAAAGATTTATTAAAAATCCATTCGATCCACCAAAAAAAGGCAAAAAGTTTTGCATAATTTGATGGCGCTATTCCTACAGAATTGCATGTCTCACCTGGCCGTCCACATGGCAGGTAGGTAACGTCGACTTGTCTCACGGCTGCAACAAATCGTACACTCGAAGTTCGAATGCCGTATTTGTTTACATCGGGAAAATGTCATCTTGCGAGTACACCTCCAAAGTTTTTCCTACCTGCTCCAGGTATAGATTGCCAACCGCCGCGTCGTCGTTACCGGTGCCCGAGACAGAGCTGTGCCGACGAAGTAGAGTCTGATTGATACTGGGGAAGTGGTCATGAACTTTGCGAATGGACATTCAGGTATGCTCTTGCATAGCTGGTCGAAGCATCTTCGCATTTGATTCATCGATGCCGCTCTTGAGCAGTCTGCACGGACTCATAGCTATCATCATCATCATCTTGGTCGGCTAGAGCGCAGAGCATCGATAGTTTGGCGCACCTCTAGCGTCTCTGAAGATTGCATAATTACCTTGGAAGGTGAAGATACAGTAAGTGCAAGCTGACGGGACTTACAAACGTGCATCAGACCCACGAAGCTGCGCTCCTACATGCCGTGTTTTGAGTCTTCTCTCTAGGACAACTTCTTAGCTTTTTCTTGCAAGACAGTCCCGCGAGTGAGGAGTATGAAAACTGAAGATGCTCCAGACCGGTCTTGTACGTAATCCCACATCAATGCAAAAGCATGCGACCATCATGGCCAGACGCTTTCCGCGTGTGGGCAAAATACAAAGCGATGCATGCGCATCTTAAGATCCAAGATGCTGAAGACGAAGACGGTTGCGATGGATGCTTCGCAATGATGTGTTTCATCTGACTAGTAATTTTGACCTCGATGTAATAAAGTACCTGGTTTATGGTGTCTGCTGTATTAATCGATTCTGATGTTTGTTGGCCGCGGAAAGCGTTATTGGCAAGCTGGTAAATTTCAACGGATTTAATTTGTAATAAGGCCCATTAGCACTAATATACGGCATGCATAAGAAATTGCAAAAAGTTGTGGCAATACAGTGCATACACCATAAACGTGTTTCACTCATAATGACTGCCCAAGAAGAGCTGCCAACTAGCGCTGCCCAACTTGACCAAATGTCGGGTTGTCAATCAAATAGAGCTTTCTACATTGCAGTCTCACCTGGTTAAGGAAAAATATGCGATCTTGGTTACGGACTTATTATGCCCATTTAGTTTTATTAACCGCTTTCATTTCTTGTGAAAAGTAATTCGCATTATAAGTTATTGTTAAACTATTTCACGAAATACTTTTCACCAAATTGGAAAGCTGGAAACTTGGAAATTGTAGTCACAAGTAAACAAGCGGAACAAATTTCTTGAAAAAGGAAAACAAAATTAGCTTTATTGAATTTTAATTAGAGACTGAGCATGACTAAAATGTTACTGGCTTTTTTAAATCAATCAGGAAATTGACTGACCGTTAAGAATTGATTTTATATGTTGCGATCAGTAATACACAATAAATAATTAAACACTATAAAAATCACTTTAAATATTTATAGTGTAGTTAAGCAATACGGTTTTGAAATTTGTAATCTATAAAAAGAATTTTATTGGAGTGTTATTAACAAAACATTAATTTAATATTTTTAAGAAGAAATTTCTGTTTCCTTTATACATGTTATTTGTAGCCTGGATTAATATAAATTAAAAATTTTTTAATTTGTAACAATTTTTCACAAGTATTTAATTAAAATGAAAACGCGAAAGTTTAAAATAAAATGCGGTATTTTGAAATCATTAAATTAAAATAAATTCCATAAAATCGCAACGTAGGATACAGGCCAAGAGATTTTTTAGAACGTTCTTACATTAACACGCTCTCTCACGATCTTAAAATTTATTAAATGAATGATGATGTCCTAAAAGGAGCATCTTTTAAGTAAAATTGAATATATTAATCCATTGCTAGAAACTCAAGGCAAGAATTTTTCCAAAGTCACGAAAATTCAGCGCGAATACAATTTGCATACAACTCTATCAATTTGCATAAAAATGCATATTCGCTCCAGGTAAGTGCACCAGCAACTACCAGGATAAGAATTTTATGTTAATACCGGTATTGCTCAGTTTCGATTTGTGTGAGATTTGCAGGTACGTACGATCTACTCCAATAGCTCGAAAAGTCATTGACGCAGGCAATTGTCTTAGCTGAAGAATGAAAATTTACAGTAATACTGCAACTGAAGATGCCGCAAGAATCGTTTCGTTAGCGTCCTGAGCGCGCTTACGTAACATCTTGAGAAGCACGACTGTGAAATTGGATCTTGTCGATCTCAGTTACAAAGATTCCCGCTGTGCCCAATTTACTTCTGAACTGAGTAAACACAGCGTGATTTGCAACATTTTATGGGTCGTTAGAAATTTACCTATCCTAGAGATGCTTCTGTTTCGTCAAATTGAAACATTCCAGCACTGTACCTATTTAAACAGTGGCACATTGCTGCGCGCAGATCATTTTTCACTCACCTTCTTGAACAGCAATGGTGTGATGACCAGCTGCGAGTTCACTACTTCTCTCGTTTTCTTATTATGATTAATAATAAATAAATAAATTCCACTTAGACGAAATATTCTATTGTACTAACTGATCATAACTGATCTTCTCTGCATAACTCTGTCTGATCACTTTCAAACAGGCTAAAATTTATTACAAACTCTATTTAAATTAAAAAAAAAAGTACGAATATTGTAAAAAAGAATTTATTAATTTACGCCTTATAAAAATCTTTAAAATTATAAATTAAATTGCAATAAAACCGTTTTATTTCGTTTGGCAGTAACGGGCAGGAGAAATATTGTGAAAAAATAATACAAAATGTTCGAAAATTCTTAAAAAATTTAAAAGTTCTTTTATTTGTACTTTTAACTCTACAAAATAATAAACTAAGAATTATTTCACCAATTAATATCACGTTTTTTACTTCAGTGTATAAATAAAAAATTCCAGTGCAAAATATACACTTTTCAGCCTTGCTACATTGACTTGTAAATTTTATGATTTTATCCTCTAAAGTTCAAAGTATTATATTTAATTAATTCAAATCAACTGTAAGCACATATTGTCAATCAAAATTAAATCATATGAACCCAACAAAGTATAAAATATGCTATTACTTTGTATGATATGTCCTAAAATTTGAAATGAAATATGAAACACGACCCACGGCTTTGTTCATTGTACAATTCGATTATTTTCAAGCGTGTTTAATACAATTTTAAAATCCTTTAATGAGACTTAGTCCGCGAATTATACCATAACAATTTTTTATTTTATTTTATTACATTATTTTATTGCACAAAATCCTAAAAAGATAATAACTTTAAATTTGACCCTGTGCTCAAATTAGACACATGAATGTACCTTCTTTCGAATATAAACCACGGATTTTCTTAATTACAGCATTTGCTGATAAATTCCAAGCATCCATAAGGTGCACCGTTCTCGAAAGTTTTTAATCAGCAATTGATCCAGGTACGTACATACCTCTGTTTATTAGCAGAGCGTTCAAATTAATTTTCTTTTTTTAACTTTACGTCTATAATTACCAATTAAAATTTATGTTGCAAAAACATTTCCACTTAAATCTTTCGTTTTTCTTAATGTGATTGCTACATTTACGAATTAAAAAGATTCATTGAACTAATGAATCTTTTGTCATAGTAGAAGGAGTTAATAAAGAGTTTAACTAATACATGTGATTTAAAAAATGCAGTACCTGTAAGAAAAATGTGCATCGCCAAGTGCAACAAAAAAGTCGGATAGAGAGGGGTAGTTCTTGTAAAACAGAAATATTATCTGAAGGGTTCCGCCCTAAATTGCATAACCGAGTCTGATTTCTGTAACGTTGAATGGAAGGCACTTGCTCCAGAAACCGTCCAATTAAAGGTGATTATCCGAGATTTATTCACCTTTAAGTAAAGTGGTTACGAAACGTTCAATAACACCTCAGAGCTGATCTGGAAATGAAGGGGCAGTAGCAGCACCAGTTCAGATTGTGGTCTTAATTCCAATGAAAGCTCCTTAGTTCCGACGTAGGCCACCGCTCCGCGCCCTCGCTTTTCGTTTTCATTCACAAGATTGACACTACCGTGCGTTCGATCTGTAATGATCACCTAAGGTAAATTTCACACGATCGGATCAAAAATCAAATATGCAAAATGTAGCGCCTCGCTGATCGAGGCAATCGGTTTGTTTACCTGGCCATAAAAACCTGGGGCGTCCGCAGACCATGCTATTGTGGAGCGTTGTAGCGTGCGACTTTCGATCGCCAAAATTCGCAGCGGAGGCCCAAATTGGGACCGCGTGCCGCGACCGGGGCTATTCGTCAATCGGGAGATGGCGATAAGGTCAAGGTCGTCCGGTTGTTACATTTAGGGGCTTACAATTAGATTTATGGGCGCCGAGAAGTGCAGCTTGAATGCTAATGAGGGGCGAGCTAGCCGCGCTGTGGTAAGACGGCTCTTTCGCGATCCACCAAGGCTCGTGCTAGTGCCACAATGCGGTGAAAAAACAAATCTAAATGTCACATCGCGTTTCTGGGTTCCTTGCGGACAGTCCGCCGAAGAAGTGGGCAATAACAGTCAGTGTACTTGGCTTACTTCTTGCGCCGCTGAGCATATGAAGCACTTTTGCTAACCCGGGGAGACACCCAAAGTAAAACTCGGGCAGTCGCCTTGAAAATACCACAGTGTGGATTTATGGTGTCATAAAGAATTTCCTTAATTTCTCTCAGAGGGTCGCATTTCTTTGAACTCTCCAAAAAGTGCTTTAATGGTACTTTAAAATTCAACTACTTACAGAAAGCTTAAATATCATGATATTTTTAAAAAATATAATAACCCATTTGTAATTTACATTGTGGTATAGAGGAATTTCTTTCTACTCGTATTGTATTAAATTTTTCTTTTAATTTTTTTTTTTAGAAATTTGACAAACTTTTTATTGTTTTAATGTTGAATATTGTATTATTCAAAAATTATTTTTTCGTAAGTTCTACCAAGCGAGCTATCATAAAAATTATAATCAATTTTTAGAAAAACTAAGTCAACAAAAAAGGTCCATGTATTAGAACTTTTATATATAATCACAAATTTCGCTTCACTATTAGAAAGGAATACAAACTATTTGTTTTGAAAAAAGATAACAAAATTACGTTAAATGATGTTAAAGTATCTTAGGACTCATTGTCTCTGTATTGGAATTCTTAAAACCTAAAAAATACACCATAGAGTAATTGTGCCACAGTGTAAAAAATCTGTACTAAAACCTAACTTTCATCAATATCAAGTATCAATATTAAAAAATATCGGAAGGAAATTCGAAACTATTCAAGAAGTATTTTGCGGCGTACCTCAGGGGTAGTACGCCTGTTGCGTTCACGTACGCTTAGTCTGCAAGCCCCCAGGAAATACAAAGGAATACAAAGTTTTCCAGATCTCGGATTAAAATAATTACATATTAAACAAGCTTTTACAAATATTGATTAATAACTTAAATTTGACTCAATGCGAACAGTCGATGTTCAGTTGACTTTCGGAAACCTGCTGGACGTCTTATCGAAAACAGGAACGCAATAAGCTATAATTTACAGAATTTGCCATTCACTCATGACTCTGCTCATACATGAATGAATTACAATCACCGAACTCCGAAGTCCAAATGAAAGAAGCTCAAACCCGAAACCGACTTGTACCAAAAATAAAGCAACGCGCTGGTCGGTCCCTGGTTTCCATCTTCTTCATTTAACACTTGTTTCGCATCAAGTACGAAAAAGGCGCGCAGTTACATAACAATATTGATAGAGCCGAAGAAGATCCATCCACCAACCACCTGGCCAAGAAACTGGCACGATTACGCGCGTCTACTAATCCGCGTTCGTTTCATTTTCATATTCCATTAAATCCGTGACATTAATTTAACGCGTTGCGACTAGCCCGGACTCTAAGTGCTGCAGAAAGAGGATCGCTGTGCGTAAAGCGCGTAAATAGGTGTTGATCACCAGTGCCAACTCTCACTTTGTAGATGCTTTATGGTTCGAAAAACTACCAGGCAAAAATGACTGTAAGACTAATGCAAAAATATGCTATTTATATTCGTGTATGATTTCTCTTGTATTTTTACTACATGTGTTGCGGATACGTAGCGTTAGACAGTGTCTTTCTTTTATATCGATTTCTTTAATATCCCGCCTAGTCCTCAAAACTAACACTTTTGAAGTGTCGGATAGCAGCTAAATTTTGGTTGTTCAAACATTTCTTGACATTTAAAAAAAGAGTTGTAAAAGTTGATTTAGTATGCACCATTCGTTAGAAAGATCTAAGACATCATTTAAAAGAGTGCAGTCAGATGGTGATAGAAAACACGACCAAAAGCGCGAAAGAGAATTCTTAAGTTATTCAAAAATAAGGACATATTAATGAAAATAATGAAAAATAAGGATCCAAGGTGACTACCCTTTGCCACAGCTCAGGTGTTATAAATCTCTCAGAAAAGGTACAGAACACGATTTTTTGAGGGCAGAGCTAAAAATACATTTCTTTTAAAATAATAGTGGAAAAAATCTGAAAAATCCAGGATGTGTCTAATCAGATCAACATTATAAAAATACATTCATGTTTTTCTGCGTATAATGTTGTTTGATTAAATATCATTTTATAGTCGATTTCCAGGAAGTATGTACCAGGACTTCTTTTTAACAAATGAAAATATAAATTCACGGATTAAAACTACATGGTACGGAACATTTCTCACGCGATTTTGACTCGCATTTGACCGGTTTTTTATGCATAAAATTTTATTATTTTACTATTTCCCAAATGTATCTCGTAAAACATATAATAAATTATACAATACTGGAAATATATGTTTCATACCTTTCATAAATTAAATATGACAAGAAATAAAATAAAAGGTGACAGTTTACAAGAAAGCATTTTGTAAAACAATAACTCTTTATTTAATTTTATCATTATGGTTACTCAACTTTTTGTTGAAGTTACCGTACAGTTGGCATATTTTGAGATCTGCTGTAGGAAGAAGATATGTGCTTTTATACCAATTTATGTCCCGAAATAGCGATTTGCACAACCCGGCGCTTCCAGCAGGTTCACGTTGACATTCATTTGCAGGGGCAATCGATATTTTGAGATATTTTTGCCAATGCCTGGTGGCGATATAGCGGCGATGTTGATTTGCAGCATTCACTCCTGTCGACGTGGATTCGTTTACACACCGGTGAGCACCCGAGACGATATGGACGCATAGATGATAGCCTTAGGACACCTCGAATAGCCCAGACCCGTGTCTCGACCTCATCTCCCCATTGCCGTCGGTGCTTCGGCCATCGAGTAATTAAATTCGCAGGTCTCCCTGTCATCCCAACAATTTATTTCCGTATGATTTTGTCAATTTGGAAAAGTGAAATTAGGAAAATGTTTACTTGCGCCCCGGAGAGAAACTTGTTTTTATTGCCAACGCCGATAGTATCGATTAGTTGGCTTCGACAGATGTTATCAGTCGATATTAGCGCTGCTGCACAAGAAAGTAATGTGTCGTAGTTTTCCGACGATGTCGACGATGTCTGTGTCCACAGGAAAATATTAAATTCGATATGCATTCCGTTGTCAACTTAACATTTAAATGTTTTATAATTGGGCGGTAACGATGTAAACAAAAATATAGGAAACAGTTTTGTATATCAAAGATGATCTTAGATAAAGCTGGATAGGTGTAAATTATCACTTTTATTACTTGGTTTCATAAGAAGCAACAATAAAATACTATATAAGTGTAAACTACTTCGATTTCAAAAAGAGTTAGAAATAATAGTATTTTTACTTACGCAATAAAATTGTCTTTCATTTGAAACAAAAATAAAACATACCTGGAAAAGAAAGAGAATTTTATTAAGTTGCATACGGAAACAAATCATCTACAAATCATTCTAGTATCTTAACTATTATCCTAACTAATTACTATAAAACTGTAAAACCATTCCATCTTCTGTGTTTTTTTCATAATTATTTGGAACCACTGAAATGAGTGATCTGGAACCTTACGTGAGCAGGGCAAGATCAATATATGACTATGATTTTATGTATATTGGTTCATTTGTCTCTCACTTTTAGACAAATCCAGAGCTTACAGGCTACATTTTTTTTCTAATTTGTCTATTTACTACTTCAATATACCAAAACTGTGACAAACGAAATTTTAAAAATTTGTTAATCTACAGTCTTGCAAAAAAAGTACTTGTCTTAAAGATAAAAACAAAATTATCCTTATCATCGGATCAACAAAAGGAAATTAAGAGAACCTATGATCATAAAAAAAAGCTTACTAAATAAGATCACCTATGATTTGTTTTCGATCCCCCTGAATATTTATGCATCGCTCTTTCACATGGTTTACAAACCAACATAAATTGCAATTTATAACCAACTGAATAAATTTCCAAGTCGGAAATTTTTTATACATTTCAGGAGCTAATTGGTGTGAAGCACAGAATATAAGTTATGGAAAAGCATTTGGCATTTCGAAACAAAAGCCAGCATTGATATCCAAATATGATTCACATAAGGAACTAGGAAGATCCCAAACTTAAAATAGAAGCTGCAGAAAATTATGCAAGTAATTATGGAGAATTAGAAACAAAGAAGATTGTAGACACTCCCCTTGATGAATGCCAACATAGAGGTCGTTAGTGGAAATGGCCTATTTCTTCCACCGGTCCAATTTTCAATTCATCGTTTCCGCAGGTATTTCAACCAGTCATTGTAAGATCAATTGCACCTTTACCGAATGCCAATCTACAGCAACCTTTGCAAGAATCTGGCGAAGTTATGTAAACAATGAAATGTTAATGAATGAATTACTTTTCACGTAACATTAAAAATCCGGAACAAGAGAAATCATCGAAATAGGCAAGGTTACCGTTGACGGAGGCCTGTACCTTATGCCATCACCGTCTTTTGTTACATCGCCGTGGTGCGTTATCACCCTCTGATCTTTGATAGTCATCCACGTAATCGATAATCGCAGTTAGAAATCATCCGACTGTTCTCCCGCACTGTTCCGCGGAGACCTTGAACGAGTAATCCATCTGCTCAGTAAACGAATCGTACCTGGCGGCCTTGAGTGAAGCGTGAAAATTTTTATTGTTTCAGTGCATCTTGAGGTCTACTTCACCCGAACCATGTCGCAATCTCATCACCCGAGGCTCCAGCTTTAGCCTACGGCTTAGAATCTCGTCATGGCGCTACCACGTCAAAATCCATCTTGGCTAGGGGCTTAAAACAATAACCGCTTCTAGTCAAAATCTTTCCTGTCAGCCAGAAGTTATAAGACGCGACCTCTGGTTACACGTAGACCTATGATTGATAGCTCTCAGTGCGAAGCGGATTTTTCATTTTAACTTTCCGGATGAACCGATGTAATCTGATTTCTTTGAAGTGTAACAATTACTGAATTCAAGCGTTTGTGATTTGAAACTCAATCAAAGAGAGGGCATTAATCTGTGTCTTTATTTATTACAAAGGTGAAATCTTTCACCATCTTTTTTTCATATTCAAAAGCTTTTGATTAAACTATAAAATTATTTAAATTTGACCAATATCCTAAAAATTTTCTAATTAAATTCCTAAAAATTAAAATTACAAAAATCAGGACATAAAGTATCCTAAAAGGAAAGCTCTAATAGTATAATTTTTTTGAAAAACGACGGCTAGATTCTGCTTTAAATAGTTTTCTTGGATACATTTCAATCCAAATTATACAGCGTATTTTTTATTTTTAAAACTACATCGACTACTGACCATTTTCTCAATTCAAAATGGCATTTATATATTTAATTTACATACAATTGTTTCGTTTTAAAACTACTCTTTAGATTTCTAAATGATAAGCTGTAGGTAAATTTGTCTCGGCATTCCCTTACAAATAGGAGAAATCTTTAATAATGCTTCTACGCAATCGACACGTTTCTTTCCTTCGATAAAATTGCTAGCCTCAGTAACCATTGTCCACTGGATACGAGCATAAAAATTGCAAGTACCTAGATAGAGACTTGCCTTCGCGTATTTTACAAAACTCGTTCGCCTGCCGTGACACCTTCTAAGCCCAAAGCGATATCCGCAACTTTCTAGACTCACCAGCTCCAGACGTAGCGTACTAGCGTTGTTTAGGTTCAGTTTCCAAGTACATTAAGATAAGTGTTTGTCTTATGCAAACAGGAAACTGCTGGTCGTTTTTGTCTCAGACTATGTCCGTAAATGCTAATCAGTTCTTTTTGGAGTTAGTTAACCGAAGAACTATATTTAGAGAGTTTTATTTTTAATTCAAATATTATTTAGTAATTCACCGATCGGATTAAAGTACTGACAGATGACTGGTTCACAGTTGACCTAATATAATCACTCATATCCTAGTATAATGTGCGAATAGTTGCAGATTACACTACGATTATTGAAGCAAACTTACTACAAACAAGTACAATTTTAAACGTTTTTTCACTTTTAAACGGTTTGTTTAAAAAATTTAAACACAAATTTCTTTGCTCACGCATCATAAAATTCTATAACTCAAAAAAACATCGTCCATTCATTTCTTCAATTTTCTTAAAATATTTCTTCACTTTGAGAGTCGAATCTGAAAAGGTTTCTTCTAGTAAAGGTCTAAGCCATAAAATTATACCATCCCCAAAATTTCATGTTTAGTTATTCTGCGTCTTAGATCGCGCGTTGATGAGTCAGTTAGAACATTTTCTGCATTCGAATCTGAAATCTTTTATTGTTGCTGCGCTGGCCTTCTCTCGTAATCTGAATTATTTGAAAACTGGAGCAAGTAAAAACCAATATAGGTAATAATTCTTTTCTAAATTGCGCTATGATTAAATCAGAAATTAATGTCCATACTTAGTTGCAAAATTTTCTTATAAACCGCACCTCGTTAAGCACAAGCACGAATAACCTCGTTCTCTTGCACGTGGTTAACCGGAAAATTGCAGAGTGGGAAAATATTTACCTATTCGATAGTACAAGGGTTTCTAATCAAGCAATTGTTCAGATTAAAAGTCGCAAAAACAAAGAAATACTTCTTACATTGGCAAATCTTAGATGTGGCTTTAGCTATCACTTAAGTGATTTCACGCTAGATACTTTAAGTAATAACTAGATGTACTCCTGAAGGCGAAGCTAGAGGCTAGCAGGAGGTTAACGTACCGTCGAGCATTAAGCGACCCGCTAATTTCGCGCAGATTAATTCTCAAATTGAATGTTTCTGTCTTTAAAAGAAGGGTAATGAATTAATCCAATTTCTCGAAGAATTACAGGTCTCTCGTGAGCCATACTTAAGGCCTTCATGATCCGCGAACGGGGGCATTAATAAACACGCAGTTTAGGAAGATTAAGATAAATCCAGGGTCTAACGGAGTTTCGCAATGTTCTGTGGACGTTGCGGCCAGGTGAAATAAATAGATTGCGTTTGCGCAACTGGCACCTGGTGCTCCAATAGCCGCCGTATTCGCGCGAGCACTTTTGTTGCGCCCTGCCTAATGAACCGTTTGCCTTATTGGGCGAAGACCCATGTCGCAATTTAGCACCTTCAGACCGGCAGGTCTGATCAATTGCGCGCACCGTGGTGCATTCACAAAATCCGTGAAATGTGACAAAAAAGAATCAAATTCCTTCGCGCACCTAATCATGTGTCTTGAAAAGATATATGCGCGGCAAGCGGCTTAATTATCCGCGAAGCTTTGTCTACCTTCGAAAATAAGATTGAAATTCGAAAAGGTGCACTTGCATTCTTTCGATCTCTATACGCCAACCTTTTGGCAAATTAGCCAAAAGCTCCCACGACGTGAAATATAAACGCGTCGTGCGTCGTCGCCTTTGACCATAGCCGCCATGGAATTTTCAACATGATTAACGGGAATTTGGTGGACAAATAAAATTCGAAAACTATTTTATCCAACAAAAAAAATATCCATTAGACGAAGGTGCGGGCGGCGCAGATAATGCACGCGATCTCCGCAAATTAGTCCGCAGGGTCTTTTCCAGGTGTCTGTCTGCGCCCGTGACTTATGATCCGCGCAAGTTACCTGAAGGCGATCGCACGATTGCCGCGATGAAAGCAATTGATGAAGCTGAAAAATCATGAAGACCATTAAGACAAGCGAATCTAAAAGTCTGCACAGGTAGACTACCAACGTCTTGCAATACACTGGACATAAATTACCGCGACCGAGACGGTTGAAAGTGCGACCCAAAAGTCGCGTGTGCACCCTGAAAGGTGGGCTTGACCTGAACAGATAGGAGACAATTGAACTGTCACCGCCATATATAACGACACTTAAAACCAGAGCAGTGTCAACACTTTTTGGTGCTGAGTTTTTATTAAAATGCTGAAATTGCCAGTCCACGGGCAAGCCCAATGTGCCCGCGGGGCTCTCCGTCTCAGGGCGTTCGGACTGTCTTTAAGATTATGAAGGTGTGGGCGAGGTGTTATTGACAAACCTGTAAAAACGGCAGTTTCACGCTCCAAACTGCACCATGGAGAAAAGTATTCTCAGACAGGTGAGTCTGATATCAATAAAGGAGATAAACGCGTCACTTGATTGATGGATTGATGGATTAGTGATGGTGACTTTTCGTCATTTTTCACACTCAAGACTGAAATCTGACTTTGAACAAAGAGGTTCCATTTTTGCACAAGGAGGCTTTAAAAGTGTTTCTATTTCATGAATGGATTTCGCGATCAGTGTATCTCACTTGACACTTTTGATATACGCTTTCGGCAAAGATAATGGGGCCATCATTAATGCAAAGTAAAGTCACCTTTACTTGACAATTAGCCAAGATTTCTATAAGACTTAGATATATACGTACAACGCTGATACTGTTAGTCATATAGGAAGCTCTTCGAACCTGTCCTCAAGGCGTTCAGTCGAGGAGTTAGGAAGAAAACTTTGCGTTTCGCGCCGTGATCTCATTTCGCAGACAATCGCCAACTAAGAAGTTAAATGATCCCAAAACCTAGTGTTAATTAAACCCACAAAATCAGAGATCTGTTATGGTTATAACCTGCACCGGCCATTAGATAATCCCACCGGAATAGTAGGTGGGACCAGTCGGCAAATGTAGAAAGATTTCATGGTCTAGTGGGTGTGGCTAATGTCGGTTTACAATTGTTCGCATATAATGGAAAACTACATTTTTTTGCTAAATTTATCATTTCTGCAGATTGAGTCTGCCGTAAAAATGCAGAATGTTTACATAGTTATACATTAATAAAATATGAATATTTTTCATTTTTCGCACCATTAAGGAAAGTTGTTATAATATAAATAAAAGCTTGGTCTCATTGTATGCTAATACTAAAACTATACTATCATTAGCATAGGAACTAAAGATTTAGCTTAGAAATCTTTTTAATTACAGAGTTAAAGCATTTAACATTTGAATCGCGTAATTGCGACTATTTTCTTAAGATGAAGTCATTTTCAAAAAAAACTGTAAATGGAAGTGTTGCGTCATATGATAACATCATTTGGAGATCTATGTTGATAGTACTCAAGAAACTAAGAGCTATGTAATATAGAAGTACCACAAAATTCGCTTAATAGATTTTGTTTTAAATATTAAAAATTTAAAATGCAGCAACAAACACGATGAATAGGCAAACAAATGAAAATTTTTGGTTTATACTTACTCAGGCTTGTCAGTTAGTGACTTTTAAGTTGATATAGCAGACAAACATACAAAATTCCACTAAAGTCTGCAAAATCCGTTAGAGTTTCTCCCAATTTAAATAAAGAGTAGATTCACATAAATTGGTCTAGTACTTGCCAAAAAATGGTTTAAAGAATTGTTTAACTCACGAAAACAAATTTTTAAAAAGTTAGTACACGCTTCAAACTATTCAAAAAAAAAAGTATACTGAAAGAAAAATTGTAGCCAAAATAATCAAAACAATTATTTTGAAATGTGTTGCATCACGAGATCAACCAAGTGGAAATGGTTAAAATGAAAAGAAAAGGTTTTGATTCGATACAAATTCGAACCAGAATCCTCTCATTGCTTATTTTACCTTTTTCTACTTGATTTCAATTCCTCGCTTTGACCAGCTGAACGAAGTAGGATTTCTAAGCAGTCTGCTTGAAGTCAGCTTTATTTTAACTCAAATACTTTCAACTGAATTGTAAATTGCACTGAGTAGTTGTTTGCTCAGTCCATTCAGCTGTATTGGACCTTCTATTGTCTATTGTTCAGTTCAAGCTCTTGCTATTGCATTAAGTAAGTACTAGGCTGATCAGTTCTGCTGTTTTTTTCCACTGTTCCCTAACTACGAGGTGTAAATAGCCAGTTTAACCAACAATCTTCCTCTAAGTGTGGAACACTCTCGAAAACATCTTTCAAACAGAAACTGCGGATAAAATTGAGATTTCTATGAAAAATTTAAAATTAAATATTGTCACACTTTTTTTTTAGGAAATTGATTCTTTGGGATGTGGTCATTTTGAGTTCACATTCAAAAATTAAAAACAAAAATTTTAGGGTCAGATATCTTAATTAATTTTAATATATCCTTATTAAAATTCTATATAATGAAATATACTTTAAACAATTTGAAACAGCTTTAACTCTTTTAGTAGATTTTTTTCTATTTAAGATTGAAAAATATTCATAAACATCGAAAATGAAAAACGTGCCCATTAAAATTGGATTTCATTAATGTTGTCCTCTATGAAATGAATGATCGCTTTTGTTAACGGTTGACGCCGAAGGCCTTTAAGGGACTTTTTCCTTTCAAAATCGACAGGGTTTTACGAATATTCATAGTTAAATATCCACGTTAACAAATTAGCTAATTTTTTTACTTAAAAACCGCTTTGATAAGCTTCCTATAAAAAAACCCTCATAACAAATTGCCTCAAAGCCGTTGCAAGCAATTTCGAAATGCTCCTAAGCATTGATAAATAATTAATTAGCTGCGCGCCCCATATCAATTCCACTAAGGAAATTCATTTAACGACGGCTGGATACGTTGCATTAATTAATAAAAAACATTTTTTAAGGCAAAAAACTTTCCCTTTCTGAACAATGTCTAAATATGCAACGTTGTCGACAGGTGTTAGCGCTTCAATTCTGTTAAGGTGTTGAAGAAGACTGTCTAAGATATGGACATCAAAAAACAATAGTTTTTAATTGAAATCACAAGTGACAATGGTTTTCTTTTTTACTCATAAGGGGCTCTGTTTGACCCATGCGTGACAATTACCAGAAATTTTTTACGGTGCAGCCAATGCATCTCCGCGAGTATCTTGTCCGATGTCCAGTCATTTCTCAAGACGATCGGCGACAAACGTCCATGTAGTCAGTGCGGTTGCTGGAGCCCCTGTATCATTGATCTTGAAACGTGGGATACGAAAGTCGAACTGTATCGCAGAAGGTGGCCATCGATTACCTTGCGATCAGCCGATCAATGCAATAAAGATGCGCCTCGAGGCGTCTTCATAAGGCTGGCTAAGTCCAATGGCGATCTTGCTTTGCAATTCAGATTCAGATCGCCAGGGCTCACTGCCGTGCGCGCACCTCATGATGAATTGGAGAAAATAATGCACGAAAATTAAATCGCGAACAAATTAATTCCTTCGTCCGCGCGTTCAGGCTTCAGTGCAAGTAGAGGCCAAGTTGTTAGAGACTGTGATTAATCACGAAAGCCCGGACTAGCCGGGGGATCAGACGAAATAAGCTATTAATACTGACCACTTCTTTAAAATGCAGAAAGTTGCCTGGAAGGAGTAATTTAGACATTAATTATCCAAATAGGCAATAAACGCATTTAAAGATTTTGTTCTTTATGCATATGGACAGGTACAAATCTGTGCCCAAGATTTTCTCTTTAATTTAATAAGTGTGGACAAGATACCTTTCAGCTAGGTACCATTGAGGGCAAGGCTATTGATCCGACGAATTACAGATCAATTTTAATTTTTCAACGGGCTTTCATAAAAACTAATCAAAACGATCTTTTAGAATGGCGTAGGTTACTATAATTTTATAAGTAAATGGTGATATATTTAACATTGACCTGGTCGGCCAATTGTGGTAATAATTTCCAATGACCAAATCCTACAAATTGGCAAGACCCTCTCTGCTGCATCTTACTTGTAAATCTGAGCTAATATTATCTACCAGTTAGTCACATTTTATTGAGCATCTTACCTACTTTCAGTATCATGTAGCATGGCGCTTAGTTTTATCTGATTCGTCTTAAAAAGAAAATCTTCATGCTTCTGTTGCTTATTTCTAGGCATGTTAGTATCCACGTTTGGGTACATATAGATTTAATAAAGGACCGTTTAAAACAAGGCCGTTTAAATAAGTGTAAATTTTGAAATTTTCGCTTTACAACTTATCGCTTTTTTAACGCTTAATTACCAATGTTTGTCCTAACTAATTTAATTCTTCTTTCATAACTCGCTCTTTTTTAGTATTTATAATGAAAGTATCATAGGATTCATTAAAATAATTATAAATCCTCTAAATATCGATCTTCAAATAAGTTTATGCACTCGTTTCTATGATTTATTATTTCTTAAATAAATAGTTAATCTTAATTAATAATTCATTCTTTTAAGAAATCGGTACACTTAACTAAAAGATATATTTCTTTTAATATCAAAATTCATGTAACAAGAGTATTTAAAAAATGATTCAGACCGAGAAAAGCAGAAGTTACAAGCATATACAAATAAAGTGATTTTGAGTGCTACGAAGTAAAAAAATTTTTAAAAAACTTTTAAGCTATAACTTACAAATTTATTTCTCAAGAAGACGGTATCTGCCAAAGTTGTACATCATAACAATCTTTTAAAAACCGTCTATTCCCGCACCCACTAATCGGCAGCTTAAACTATGTTAGCAGAATTTATAAACACTTTTTTCACTCAAATTTAATGGTATTCAATTATTCAGTGCCATTGAGAATGTAAGCCTAAATAAATTCTCATCTTAACAAGATGGGCACGCGAGCAGGAAATGGTTTTATTTTATCTCAAGCATTTATCAAATCATTTCCAGGTCCCAAATTAGGTAATTAAAACCAGAAAAAAAACAATAACAATTTGTTATTATAGCAAATTAGAGCAAAAATACTGAATCAGATTTATTAGTAAAATTACACACCAAATCTCATTGTAACATTTTCATGTTACTTAATAAACAATTCCAATGCCTATGAATTTATAGTCGTAATGCACTTTTAGTATGCAAATACGAGCACTCCCCCTTAACTAATTCATTTTATAACTCTTCACTTACAGGCACGCGTAATAAACCTGTTGTAAGTTATCAACAATTATCGACAAATTCGATATATTGCTGTAATTTTATAAAATTGCAATATTTTATGATGCATCCGATGAAGACGTCTATTCCACTTATCCCCTAGGATAAGAAATCCTGACCTTGAGGTGTTTTTAATGACATTGATATTCAAATTGTTCATTAATTAATCTTGCAAGTAAAAAAACAAGTTTTTATAGTTATAAAATAATTTGAAGTTGTTAAGAGCATGTTATTCATCATTTAATGGGAACTCCTACTCAAAATATTATAAGGATTTTTTTTTGTTGTATTTATACTACCGGATATTCTGCTTTAGAAATTGGACAAGTTCATTTTTATACTTAGAAAATATTGCTCTAAAGAGGTTGAATGACTAAGAATCTCAATTATTAAGAAACTATTCGATTAAATGAAGCTAGAATCTGATGACGTCAATTTCTACTTATATCAAAGGCACTAAGCCAATTAGAAATAGTTCGATTTTCATCAAAATTTTAAATCCTATCCAAGAAAATACAAACAGCGATTTAATTCACTTCTCCTTTCGGATTTAGTGGAAAATTTGGTATATAATTCTTCACCAGTTTGTTACTTTCCTTTCTGAAGCCTTTTTCCTTCAAGTAACTATAAATAAAAATGCACATACGTACCGTACATTTGTTTGTCCGTAGTCCTATAATTTTCTACACAGAATTTACCAAACAACATTCGTCTTTTACAATCTCGAAAAAGTTTTTCAAGGTAAAGTATATCTAAAAATTTTAAATATTATTAATTTTATAACTCCATAAAACCGCATGATCTTACGAAAAGAAAACAACCAAAAACAAAATCCAAGGAAACAATTTTAAATTAGTTGCAAAAATACCAATCACTTATTTCAAAAAACAGAAATATATTAAATAAGATTCAAAGCTAGTTTTCCCTAAGCCTAGGACTGGCTCTGTCTAGAACGGCATCTCAAACGCTTGATCAGGAAACGCTGACCCATTTCCGAAATCACTTACGACCAGACGCATTTGCATAAATCAATACAAATGCTTATTTTTGAAACTTTAAACGCACAATTAACTAAATGAAGCGATGCCTTATACTCGCTTAATTCAAACAATGGTTTCAAAGTTTAGTTAATATCTGCAAAATATTTCGAATTAACAGGCTACAACGTGGTTCCTCATGTAGAATGCTTTATTATAATTCAGTGACAAAAACTTCATTATTATACCCGTGCAGCAACTTAATAATCGGACAAAATTTAAACAAATGTTTCTATCAAAAGCCATTTTCAAAACCGCCAAGAATAATTTACGGTAGTCATAAAATTTTGACTTTTTAAAAAAATTTCCAGGAATTATCAGGAAATATGGACAATAACAAAATATGTTTCCGAAGATGAAAATTAGTTCACGTGAAAACCAGTAGTGCCTTGAAAACCAGTTTAGATATTGCAATATACGTCTTCAACCTTATGCTAGACCTATGTCGATCAACTTCTATCACTTCTGGAGATTGACGATGATGTGTGATCAGCCTCCCCGGCAAAGATTTATAACTTTGCATTTCTAATCGGCAATTAGTCAGCCAAAGGCTATTGCCACACCACAGGTCAGTTGAGCAAATAAAACAGAAAATATAAAATTAGTGTTAAAAAGTGAAAAGATAAAAGGGAAAATTATAGCGCACACAAAACTGAAATGGGTGCTAAAATATGTTAAAAAGCAAACACAAAATAATCAAGATGTGGAAGTAAAAAAATCTTATGTTAAAATTTCTTAAGCTTAATGATCTTAACGGCATCATCTCATAAAAGCGCTTTATCGTTTTCTTGGATCTCTGGGAAATTTCAGCAAAAGCAAACACTGCAATTAATCAGGGATTCATCGACTTCAGCACGTCTTCACGACAGCTCAGGTGAATGGAGGCGAGCAATAGACCTTTATCAGTCTGCGAAATATAATTGCGCGATTACTTGCCTCTTTTCGGTTAATTAAGTTTTTTTTTTTATTTATGTATATATGTACGTAAGAAGGGCTCCTTCGATCCGGAAAGGTCTTCAAAGAAATCCACGACGTCGTGCGGTGGCAGACCGCCGCGGTTCGTCAGTAACAAACAGGTAATACAGGTAAGGTCGGTTCATATAATAGAGAGTCATCAACAGAATATTTAAAGCTCGGTCCACAAGATGCAGATAATGCATTATCGAAGCATTATTATTTATGTGGCCGAGAGGCCGCTTTGGGACCGCGGATTTTAGTCCGAGAGCACGCGGACTGATTATTCAACACGTTACCTGAAGAATTATGGCTGGTGAACAGGTGAAGACTTACTGACCTAAACTCGCACCCTGATCGGTTTCGGACTCCTGTCAGCAAGAAAAATTTCGGTTTCTTTAAGGTTTCGTTTTATTTCTTCTTAACTAAAAAAGTGGAAGTAAGCGGAATAATTTTGGCCAGTAGTGCCGAAAAGTACAGAAAGGCAAATGCCGACCGAAGAAGAAGTAGGTCTCCATGGCCGATCGAAAGATGCTCTGAATGGCATTAATTCCGCTAAGGACGACAGTTCGTACTTTCTTTAAGTCAGTCTTCTTACATAATCTCGCGATGTGTATGTAGGTAAATTTACTTCAACGAACATCGCGCGCTTACAACTTTGGCAATTTCTATCAAAGAAGCGCAAAACTGGTTCAAACGCACTTTCTCGTCAATGGCTAATCGAAGAAAGATCTCTGCCAGACGCAGGCTAACTTAACTTTTTCTACTTTTCCTCCAACTGCGCTATTTTTGCACTAGGGCGTTACGTAACTTAGTTATGTTTTTCTTCTCTGCCTTGCCCATTGTCTTTTACTTTGATCTGGTTTTTTACCATGCTCCAGAGACACTATGCATGCCGGATATTCGAAGCAACTATCGACTGCCTTGAGTAAGTCTTTCTAGTGAGCAACGCCCTCAAACAAATCGATTTAGTGCTTTTTCGCAAATGGATTTTTTTTATTTGAATACGATCTGCGTCCTGTTTGCTAAAACTTTTTTTCTCGTTTCAAGTTTCTCCTTTATTCTAGTTCATTTGGAAAACACCTGTGCGTGATGACCAGTGGCCGGAATAATATAATTTGGCCATTTGTACGCAATTGGAACAAAAGCTGCCGGAATTCGGGTTATAGTCACTGACCTGCAGGTGAGAAGAAGATCGTAAACTAGCGCGTCAAAGCGGGTATGTCAAGAAAGTTTGAGAAGTTGACTTTGAAAAGCGGATCTGTTGCGCTTTCACTTCGGTTCAAATGAAATTGTTATAACTAAACAACTGACATGGGTCTTTTAAACTCAAAAGAAATCAAATCCCTATCGACTGCAAGGATTTAATTTTAGGGACATCTGATTCTAAAAAGCTGTGCGGTCCTAGACGGAAAAAGAACATGTCACTAAAAGAGCCCAAGTCCTTTATAGACTTAATTTCAAAAGAAGAGCAAGTGAATTATGTTCGGTATAGTAATTTTTCATTGTTCAAAGAGGAAATCTTATTTTTCTGGTCAAAATTTGATTCTTATTTATTATAATTTCATTTCTGTGTAACATAGAAAAATAAACATTCTAAAAAATTCGTGCGGTAAACTTTTCGAAAATAATGAACGAATTTCTATAGAAATCTGATGCAATTTGATTAAACAAAGTCTTAAAACAAAACATTACAACAATTTATACGTGCACGTACCTATTCAAACGTCGTTGAGATACTTCTTCATTTTTTCACTTGACATAGAACTACTCAAGAAACTCCTAGATCTTTCATAAGAAAATAAATAAAAAATTTTCGATTCTTTAAAAACACGAACCTTTTTTAAAAACTTATCAAAAATTGGAAACTTTTTATTATGCGAATCGTAATTACAATGAGATTTTGTTTACTTTTTTTTAAAGTTGCTATTTATATGATTTTGTTATTCCTAAAAGTCTGTACCCAATCAAGATCACACAAACACAAGTCAATTTTTTAATTCTTCTAGTTTCCGTGTTTACTTTGTGTTCATAAAATTTGTGTTCTACGCATTCTACGTTTAGTAAAATAAATTAACAACAATAAATCATTTAAGAAAAATTTACGATGAAGACAAAAACTTGTTTGCTTAGAGATCGTCATAGATGAACAAAAAAAACTTTCATAATCTCCCATAATTATTAATTCCTTATCATATTCACATATGTAACTATCCACATATAGTTTTTATAAATAATAGAATGTAATCGTATATTTCAAATTATCAAGACGGAATCGTGAAATTTGAAGTTATTTAGAAAAAGTTTAAACCGTAGTAGAATCAGGTTTTCAAACAACAACAAAAAACTAAATTTCTTATTATCGTTAATACTCAATATTGGATTTTATTTAAATTGAACCTGATTTCTTACAATACGTAACTACTGATTGTTTTTTATTCCACTTCAAAATATCACCGTGAAGGAGCTTTCAATGAATGAAGAAGTAACCTTAGCCAGGATGAATGGTAACATGTGTAAGTTGTAACACCTGCCTTCCTCCTGCAATCAACTAAAGAAAAAACAAGTAGAAGCATAATTCACAAGGTCTTTTTCCTCTGGAGGGGTGGTCAGATGCTTGGAGTTGCTTAAACTGGTCTCGAATTTCATTATGTAACATGACAAAAACCAAGTAGCATTAGGAGTAGCAATCGGGTTTTAAAAAAACTAATATATCAACTAAAAACGCCTTTACAGTTTACTTCATATATACGCATATATTCGACGTAAAATTATCCATTGTTCATAAACAAGTTGGTCTTGAAGAAACCGTCGAATATTTTTCATTTTACAGAAAATTTGTACAGTGATTACTCCTCGGTGGCATACTGCTCTGCTAGATTTCCTTAACCAGCTTGTAACCTGTTCTATTCGCCTTAGTAAACAAAACTACAGAGGAGAGTAATAAAAATATGATAATATTAATAAGTGGATGGATGGCTCCTGAAATTTTCAAGTTATTCATAAACGATAGCACGATTTTGTGGGTCGCGGAATATTTTATTTATCGAAAATATTCGATTGCCGATTTTTTGAGTCATCGACCTCTTTCTATTGGGACGCGAGATGCGAATCAAACGTAGCTCAGATTTGGTCCACGAACCAAACCGCAGCACCTCCATCTGAAGATCGTTTCAAAGGCGATTATTGTTTATGATAATTATGGAGATTTCTACTTTTTGGTAAAATGATCGGATAATATGTTCCCACATGCTAATTAATTACGCGTATATTCGGATGATAGTTACGTAACAATTGTGCGGTGTCTTCCTATTCCGGTATTTTGTGTAAAGTTTTGATGGCCTAAACAGCTGTTCTAAATATTTTTACCTGCTAAAATTCCTGTGGAAGAATAACTAGCACATGTAGACACGACTTCCTTTTTAAGATACGTAGAAACTAAAAACAATAAGTCTTTACAAGAATTAATTACAGAAGCTTTGAAATGGAATTTAGTTTCGTCAAACTTTTATCTAAAAATTGTGATTTTTTTAAGTATATATAGTTAGAAAACAAAACATATATTCTTTTGAATATTATACGTTAATAAAAATGTGAATAAAATTCGTGAACTTTTGGATTTTTCAGAGCCTTTATAATCATTTTATTTAAGAACATATTGAAATTGAAAGAATACGAAATGAACCAGGAGACCTTGAAAAAGTAGGCATTTCATTCATCCCATAATCATATAATATACATACATATAAAGTATACGTGCATGAGGAACTTTTTAAAATATAATATAACGAAGCGGAAGAAAAGAAACACGTATTTATTAACTTTATTTTTCATTTTTGATACCCTACCTACGGACATTTTACTTGAATTAACTTAAATCTGTCAGTATAATATGCAATGTAATATCGTACAAAGTTTAACCATAAAGAAGATACGAAATAGAAAGATCTTCATGAAAGATCATGTTTTTTATAATACCCTGCTAAAAGGGATCAGCGATCTTAAAAATTGCTCTTCATTTTTGTGTTTTTTCAATTTAAACAAGTCCCAGACCAGAACGTTTTATATTACAAGCAGGCAAATTCTTAAATTTCTAGATTTATCTCGAATATTGTGGTTCATCTGCTTTGTTTTAAAAATTTCGAATCTAGAAAAGTGGTAAAGCTACCCAAGGACGAATATATTACAGATTAATGCATTTATCCAATATATAAAATGAGCGTGGGCATATAAATTAAGAAATTAAAGATAAGTTTTATTACAACAAAATGCAATTTAATGTCAGAACGAGCTCATTTTTTCAAGAAACATATAAGAAGAAAAGACGCTTTCGATAAAGGTGAATTACTCTACACTTTTCTTTCTTTATCATACTCTGAAGGTCGCTGCGACATTTACGTTGGATATTTCTACCTGTTGAATACTGTGCATTAAAATTAAGCATAATTAATTGGACGTATTGAATATCGATGGACGCTTCAGTGCACACCAATTGGAGCAATTTTACCTTACCGGCAAGTAAAAGGTTCCTTTCTGTAGGCAAAGCTAATTGCACCGGTAGAAGGTAAGACTGGATATTCATACCTTTGCTTTTTGGTAGATTGCTGAGCCAATTTGAGCTTTTTTGAATGTCCAAAAATGATATAACATTGTGATGCAATTTGTAAAGATTCGAAGGTACGAACAGTTGAGAAGACTGCAATTACAGTGGCACTTATAAATGCCTGCAAGGTTTTATTACCGGCGGACATTCTCTGACTATCACATTCAACCTGGAGCGAATAGATGAGATAATTTTGCAGCCTACAGACAAGTGATAAATAGACACCAACGATTTTTATAACTATAACTTCCTTCATGCATTATCTAATTTAGAAGTATATCGTGAGAGTTCATATTTTTAAAGGTATATATAAGAAAGCTTAACCTAACTCAATCAAGGTACCTGTAAAACCTACACGTTTTGTAAAAAAATTGTATAAAAAATTGCAGGAAATGCTAAATCAGTTTTAACATTTAATTTTTTATAAAAAAAGAAAGTCAAAATATCGAAGATCAGTAATCATAACTTTCAATTACGGAGCAAAAAAATTTATTAATTTGTATTTGAAAGTTATTACAGAATTACTTTAGCAGTTTTCAGGTGTAAATCGAATTTCACTCAATTCGTTTTGTTTACTGCATAATTTTAATAAAAAAAGAATTATGAAAAGTATAATTCATTCACTAATAACTTGAGTTCTGATTAGGTTTAAAGTTTTTTAATAGCTAATGTTGAAATAATAATTAGAATTATTTAATATAAAATACGCAGCACAGAAAAATTTCGCAAATTCAAGAACAAATTTCGAGATGATATGAATGCAAAGCGAAATCTTGAACTTTCAGGAGAATTTCCATTGCGAAAAGAACAAAGCATACTCCGGTTGCCTCTGGATATCTGACCCAGTGTTTTTCAAGTACCCGAAATAAATATCACAGTATCTTCTAGTATATGAACGTGACTACAGTACAACTTTCTGGACGCTCGATCCAAATTCTATTTATCTGCCTACCTAACTCATTGCTAATACTCTTCTACTATGTAAAGTTACCAAAAATTGTGTACCATGAATATTTTCTTAGAAGTTCTCTGCCAGAGGAATTATTTGAATTGTGAGGTGAAAGTTTTTCATTAGTTGATACTCATAATGCCTAAAAACCATTGCACAGATTTCGATGGAACTTTTAATCCTATGTATTATAGTTTTAGGTCAAAACTAAAACATAGAATAAAAATGCTTATCTACTTGCTTACCTATTCGGTAATACCTTACTATCTTAACTCTTGCACACATTTATAAATTTAAAATTAACTAATTTATAGAACAGCTTAAAAGACAGAATCCAATTTTTTGTCTGCTTATATGGCTTTCCTTTAGTTTCTATGCTATAATCAAAAAAACGAGGGTTTCGATAAAGGTCGTATTGTTAAATAGCTATAGTTCATCAAATTTCGTATTGAAACCTGTAAACGTAATGGCAAAGTAACAGAAGTTAGTCTTAATTAAATGTCCTTTGTGGTATTTTTATTTTGATATACTATATGTAATTTTTAGTAATACACTAGTCTTACGAATTCAGCCCTAAGTAAATTCCGAGTAAATTATCCCCAATTTACAGAGTTCGATATTATTCAGGAAAGAATTTTACTTTGTCGGTGCACCAGCCACCAATTGTTACAGAGCTTGAGAGGTCGTATGATTAAAATTTCAATTAAAATCCAGCAAAGCTAAATTACCATCCGAAATGGGAGCAAGAAGTAAGAAAAGCGACGACGAGGGCATAAGAAACACGAAATCGCTTAGAAGGAGGAAGCTAGTAAAAAAATCGCTCAAAGTTATGTAACCGTCCGGACACTTTTCCGAGATCTCTTTAAAACACCTTAGCATGCTACTCCGCAATGGACCAAAACCAAAAGGCGAGCGGATTGCTAGAAATTTTGCTATGGTGCTTTTTTGGTCACCTGGCATAGCACACCTTTAGTAGTAAATTATTGGCGTGTACTTGTTTGGATTTCCTCCGCTTATTGCTTGCATTTTAATTATTCGCGCTGTCTGTGTCGTGTCCGCGAGCGGCGTGCATGCCGCGTGGAAGTAGAGCAGCAATTAAGCTAACAACGTCGTCTCGAAGGAAATAATAATAATAAAAATCGATCTAACCGCGGCAGGCCTCACAAGAACCGCTCCACTCTCTGATTAAAAGGTGAGTAAGAGGTGTTAAAGGCAGTGGCTCCTCGGGATGGACAACGTACACCCCATGGGTTAATTTATGGTCTCGCAGCGACAACTTGTTCAATAATCATTTTTATAAGGAAGGAGGCTTCAAATTGAATTTGCGTCGCGTTTAACGTGCGAACATTGTCCAACGCAACAGCACAGCTTACACCGCGAAAGGTATATCTAACGCTTAATTAACGAAAGGTGTTCAAGGCCGCGGAAAGCATCACCTCACACCGCCAAACATTTGTCAAAATTCCGCGCAACCAAATATTTTCCATTCATAGGAGCGCTGGATTATCATCTAATAATCAACGTCTTATCGTGCCGCTACGGATTATGCAATTCTTCATCCGATGTCGCCTGCGTATTGATTTATGTTAAATGGTCTTTATCGACTAGGAAACTGGGGAAACGCTTTCTGCTTCTTTGCGACACCATAATAGGGGTCTACAAAAACTTTTGATTTTTTTAGAAAATAGCATTAAGTCTCGATTGGCAGACACATTTTTTTCCACGCTTCTGGTCACTTTCTATACAGAAAACACACAAAAAACGACAAGAAAGATTATTGATTTCCTACAATCGCTTTCTTATCCGCTAAATGGACCTCCTTACCTGTCTAAACAATCTTAGTACGTTTTCCCGCGAACCATTTAGAGAAAAATGTCTCAAACTTTTTCTGGTATTTACGAGAAATTTTTTCTAGACATTTTAAATCAATTAAATACAGTCATAAGACTTGCTTTCTTCATTTTCTTGTGAAGCATAGTATCTTAACAAATACGTGGCATTTACTAAAACTTTGATGTTGAAATGGCAACGATCAATCAAAAGTCATATTGCAACGCCCTTATGTAATAATATAAAAATTTTGAAGGTTGCTTATGCACAATTCCACAATTAGAAACTGAAATTAGTACTTCCTTGTATGTCCAGTTCATTAGTGTTTTTATAAAATATATTTCATATATGTCAAATTATAAGTTTTAACAGATCCTACAGCTAGTAATACCCGTTTCAAAGGAAGAAATAAATCTTTTATTATAAAAAGATTGATATTTAATATAATCCTTACAAAAACATAAACCAAATGAATTTGAATGGACTCTAATCAATAGGTCAGCTTAAAAAATTATTCTTTAAAATACTAAGTTCACAAAAGAAGTCTGAAAATTCACGAATATTACATAAAATGTAATCAATTTATAGAAAAAATTTTTTTTTCTTCTATAAATAATTCTAAAATATCGATCGAGATTAAAATTAAAATTCTTTTATATAAATGGAAATTTTAATTCTTTAAAATAATAATACTTTTTACATATTACAGCCAGGTTAATAAGTTGGGTTTATTATTAAAGTTTTCAATACAATTTACTTTAGATGATAATTTTTGAAAATGTGCTTAAATTAATTTATGTATTCATGTCATTTTTTTTAGAAAACTCCTAATTGTGAAAATTTTTTTCCCTTTTTCAATTAATAAAGAACCGAAACTGAAAAATGTTAAAGAATTTCAAAATCTACATCTTCTGGATACATTTAGAATTATATGTACATATTTCATGGAATAAATATTTTACAAAAGTGTCAATTTTGTATGCAATTTAAGCAATACACTTTAAGTTTATGAGAAACTTAATAACACAAATCCAAGAGTTATATAACACAAAATACCGATTTGTATCTTCGAACATTTTTATTTTATATAAACCTACAAAACCAAAAGACCTAAAAATCACGTAAACTCAAAAACAATTTTAAGATTTTATTACATATGTATTTTTAGTATTGCGTTAATTTTAATTAATGTTCTTCAATTCATCATTTCTTAATTCTCTGCATATTCCTCGATCAGTAGAAATTAATGAAATACTGTAAGCGAATGCAAAACATAAAATCCAAATTTCTTTACAGCTACTGCGTAACACCTGAAACGTGAAATTACCTGTGTAAGAAAACTGTTGTTGATAGTTAATGAAAACTTGGCATCCCATTTCCGTCGAGGGTGGTTAATTAGAAAGGAACCAATTGAATGAAAAAGAAATGTATTGAAAATGAGCTTGCCGATTTAAGCTTTAGGTCCAGGAGTCATGTAACAGTGCAATTAATTATTAATTCCTTAAAGAAAGTAACCCGCAGTAACAATGTGCAGCTAATCCGCTCCCTAACATATCTGAATCGAAATCGAACGAATCACCTGAAACAGGCAGGTAAGTTGTAAGATAGTAGGTAAGAAGTACAGCAGTCCAACCCCAGTATCAGCTTCTGGCAAGGCAGGCGATTTTTCAGCCCAGATATGAAATAGCAGCTGCCGTTGGAAAGTGAAGCTGCTATAAGGAGATAAGGAGATTAAAGATCTTGTCGGTTGTCCAATATGACATCTAGAGAGTTATCCGACATGGACACTGTCCTCCCTTATACAGGTAACAGGGGTAATGGGCGATACCGGTCGGCGGACAGTCAGCGAAAAATTGGTAACGATTTCCGCGAGTGGGTCGACCACTCTCGGACACCGATAGATAGGAGCACATGGGCCCCGCGCGTTATCGCTACACCTGAAATCGATTAATCTTTCGCTCGGATATGTTCGCTGTCCGCGTCTCTGTTTCGCTCGCTTGCATAATCTTGGCCCCTGAAATAGTTTTTCTACTGACATCCTATCGTTCGTCACAATCACTTCGATTGCACCGTTGTTTGTCTTTAAGACATCTCGATATTCGTCTTGGTCATTTTCCGTTGTTTTCATATAAATTTTCTTTATGCGATAATAGCGGCGACCGGTGTTTTATGTTACACAATAGAATTCATTTTGGAATTTCTCGCATGCATACTCATTATGCTTATAGTCGTAATCTGACAAGCACTCAACACGTACCTTGTAATCAACACGCATCTTATTACCTACAATGGCTTGTCTAACTAATGTTAATAATCACAATCAAGAACATCGCTTTTAATAGTTACTGGAAAAGGCTAAATTTACTCGGTAAAATTACAGCAAATCGAATCGTAAGGGAAAAAAATTGTCAATTTATTAAGGTTGCAAATTATTACAGTTCTGATTTAACGATCTCGCTATCATTGACATTTTCTGCAGAGTTATTATAAAATTCCAAATATATTCGACATTTATTGGTTCACTAAAAATAATTTGATATATTTCAGACATACTTTCAATTTTAGAGGTCTGAGTGTGGAAAGTGCTTTTAGAATTTAAAACAAAAAGTAGATTTATTGGGTGTTTTTCAAAATACCGAGGTTTTTGAATTTATGACGAATCTTTCCGCGTGAAATAAATCTTACATATATAAAATATTATTAGATATTAAAAAGTAGTGGGATTATAAATCCTTATCTTAAATCCAAAACTTAACTTTTAAATTCCTTAATCGTAAAAGCAGTGTAAAAAACAGAACTTTTTAATGTAGGTTTGTTGAGCAAAAATCACTTTGAAGCATTATTAAAAGAAGAAACTTTTTACTCCTTTTCGAATAATTATATAAAAGGTGTCATCGCATCATTTAATTTGGAATTTCGCAAGCTTAAAAAACGTCAATTGAATTATTTGATTTCATAATTTCGGTCAACAAATTTCTTAATTTGGTTTTATCAAAGAAAATAATATATAAAAAATAATAATAAACAAATTAAAATAATTCTTTGATTTACGTCATTACCATGATTACTCTCATTTAAAAAATTTTGCATAATTTTAAAATTTGCATGTAATATTGGCCATTCAATTTTAAATGCCAATATAAATGTTAATACTGATAACTTATTCAGAAAAATATATATTTTTAAACAAATTAGTTACTTAGCTATTTAAGTTTGAAAGAAAGGCTCATCTATTTTAGATGTTATTGTATAAAAGGTGTTTAAATCAAAACAACTACAATAAATTTTGTTTTTGATTTTTATCGATTTTCTTATTTCCTGCTCCCTTTTGCCATTTTTGAATAATTATAATATAAATATTGAATTACTTTTACTAAAACAATGTGAGAATCATTTTTAAACACTAGTTATATCTCTTGAGTCTAAAAACAAATCTTCATTGGTATAAATGAGCCGTTTATTTTGAAAGAACCCTAAGTCGTCTATTTTTTCAAAAATTTCTATTTCGCATATTTGTAGCTTCTTCATATCAGAAAAAGACACCAAAAATTGTTTGAAAATATACCCATTATGTTACCTAAACCCTCTGCGAACTAAGGCTCTACGTGACTCTTTTATTCTAGGAATATGATTATTATTAGGAATTTACCCAACCTATAGAATGAAAAAGATACCAATACATAAAAAAATGCTAAGGCACTAGACCTTTATTTAATAATAGCAAATCAGATCAATTTAAATGTCCTCAGTTCAGCCTCCGACCATATATAGAATTTCCATAAACATTTTATTCATGTTTTCCTCTAGGAAATAGGGAAGAACATCCCATGGTTTCAATTTATTTATTAATCTATATTTTAACGTAAGGACCGGTTTCACAAAACTTTTTTGTCAAAAGGCTGAGAAGACATACTTAAGGAAATACACCGTATTAATTAAGGAAGTTCACTGCGACGATCGATTTCAGGGAAGATCCACGATTATCGTGCGATCCGGTCGCCTCTAATTGGGCAAGACTGTGACATCATTGCATGAATTAAGGCTTGATCATCTGGTGGTGATCACAGGTAAACCGCTTAACTATCAATGTTCGACTAATAGCCATTAGCAGAATGTTTTTGTGATCAGTTTCCAGTTTCATGCACGCCGGAAGGTCAGTGACGCCACCTAACCAAAGTTACTATGCTCCATAAAAAAGCGACAAACCGAAAAATAAGTTATTCAAATCGATATTGAACGAAATGTCGAACACTTTCAATAGGATTCTCGCCCTGATCTTTTACGTGATTCATTTAAGTAATAATTTCTAGCTTAAGGTGATAGACAAACTGTTAATGGATATGGCTTTTCTATTTAATTATTCTAGACAATACCTTTTTGATAGGCCGAACTGGTTTCGGTGATATATTTTTCGTTAGTGGTTAAATATTTGGTTCGATTTACCTGTTTAATGCGGAACACCCATAAGACGTCTATGCGTTTTGTTAATATTTTTCCAATTGGAAACAAAAAAGGCTAAAGCTAAATTAGGCTTAAGGTGGCGAAAATACAAGTCACCTATAAGGTACCTGTACTTCAAGCAGATGACCTTCAGAAAAACTCTACAAATCACCTCCCAGTTTGAAGAATTAACAAGCGTTTTAAAAAAAGATCATCATTTAAATTCGTTTCTCATTTATGTGAGTGCTATTATTAATTAAAACTTCAAAAGGGAAGTCTTTGGAAAATCAATGAGGATATCACGAAACAAAAGAGATTTTATAAACTTAGGCTTCAGGAAATTTAAAAATAATTGTTGTGGAAAATTAGATCGTACAAATTTCTCAAAGTATGAGTATTTAAAGTTTGCAATCAAATTAATCCAAAAATTTATGTTCAAATGGCAATTTTATTTTTTTCCAATTTGAAGTAGTAAAAATTCAGATTAATATCTATCACATATCAATAAAATTAAAATTTTTTTATACTATGGAAAGGCGATATACACTTCCTGGGATGAACTTGATTTTAATCGCTTTCTTGTCGGAAGTTGTTAAAAAACATTTCTACGGCGATAAAGCGAATCGGCAGCTACTTATACTTTGCATTTCTTTTCATTTCCCATATTACTTTGAAAACATTCAAAATTTGTAAATCACATTTTAAAATTGAAGGGCGATTTACTAAGTTATTTGGTTTAATAATTATGAAAGATTTCACTCACAAAAAAAATGTTTATAGATAATAAGTATTATATTATGGAAATGTTTCCTAATGTGTGAATGAATCCATTTAAATGAATTGGATGCTAAATATTTTTGTTTTTTGCTTTCTTTTGTCGCATTATTTTGAAATACCCAAGTTTAACCACGTTATTTATGTTTGATTTTTGTTTTAACTTTTGTTTTAAACGAAGACCCACTGTCCGTTTTATACCTTGTGCCACTTTAGTTTCTTGGTAATAATGCGAGATCAATATCACATGATTACATAAACAATATTTATTCCATCAAAAAATAAAAATAAAATTAACTCCGTAGTTGTTCACCCCTATTTGAAACTTTTTTAGAAGAAAAATAGAAAACTCTTAAAAGGTATCAATTTTTCGGTGAAATATTTCATTTTAAATTTGCATAAATCTCTTAAATCTAGAATTCACACGCTCGTGTGAATTCAAAATTTAAGCTAAGAAAAAATCTCGTTCTTTTTAGAAAATTCATGAGATAATTTTAAAGAAAAAATATTTTCATTTATTGAGAATTCTCTAATTAACATAATCTTCCTTTTTCAAAGATTTCAGTATATTTTTACTTCATTTAACTTCGCCTATTTTTTGGAATCTAGCACGCAAAAAATGTTAAGTTTATTGTAAAGAGAAAAGGTTGATAGGTCAAAAAAATTTAAATTATTTCCACGAATAATCTTATCACTACTACTGTTTATGAATCGTTTGATTATGAGTTCGCACATTTCAAACGCACACGTGCGAAGTGCGATACAAACGCACTCGCTCAAATGCACGCCCTCATGAGTTCTATCAAACGCCTCATGAGCTGTGAACCGTCTAATGGGTTATAAGACAAATACGTACGCATATGAGCGTACGTTTGCGAACCTTATTTAAATCTATCTTAAGTGCCCTTAAAATTTTTAACTAGCTTGACCATAAGTTTTAAATGATTTAAATTGTTTGCAACGACTTCTACTTTTCACACTTATCTTTTAGAAAGAAGATAAATTTAAAGCATTTAGTTATTGTATCTGAAAACAATAAGATTTAGACTGTAGAATGGAGTCCTCAACAAAATTAATTCAATTATATAACTACAGCAAAATTTTACTATTGAAGTTTCCTACGACGTCCTCATCAATTGCTAATGCAAAATGTGTAATCAAAATTTAACAAAAGGCAAATTGCTTTCAAAAAGAAAACAAAAAATTTACGTGAAAGAATTTCAATTACTTCATTGACGAAGTAAAGTTAGTATTGGGTGCTCGTAAGTCAAAACCTTTTCTGCCTATTTATACTATGATTGCATACAAATTACGCTCCAGCCTTTTGATAATTTGACGAAATTTTTTTCAAATTTGTATGACAGTTTGCCTTGAAAATTGCTAAATTATTTTGGTAATAACTTGGCTTCGGTCAAATTATAGCATGCAACGCTACGCTACATTCACAGAAAATTTAACTCAGAAATCTTTTACATAGAACAGAAACAATTCTTCCAAATTTAATCTCATTATTTATTTTAAATACTTCAAAGGCACAAAAAGTTTTGTTCAAAACTGACTACCATATTTGAATTTTGAATATTCCCATTACTTTTTGGGGAGTCCTATGTTAGAATTTATACTTTAAAAAAGGAAAAGTTCTTAGTCAACACTATTTTGTAGTAAATTGTGAATATGATCCCAATTAATATTAAACCTATTCGATATCTGTTCGAGAGTTATGTAACACGACTTTTACTAGTTAATTCTTTCGCTTTGGCGAAAATTTCCCCAGAATTATTTAACACTTTCTTTCTGAGTGCGTTTCGTAATTTCATCTAATAAAGAGTTATGTTAAGATTATCCGGCTGTAATGAGTATGCTCAAATAATTACTAATTACTTTAAACAAACATACATACGGATTACGTAGCTAAATTTTCACACCCATTTTCCATGATACAAATTTCCCATAACATAAATGTAATTTTCGTTACGCGACATTTTCTTACTTTCACTTCGGGGATGGGTTTATCTTACATTAAATGCAAAATTATTATGTATTCACACCTACGTAATTAAAATTATTCCTTTCACTTGATTATGAAGACGACTTACCAAAACCTACTTGTACGTTATGGAGTTTTCTTAAAAATTTCTCTAATTACGATTAGCAATTTTTACTCTTTAATATTTATTTAATTAAATATTTACGTAGCAATAAATGTACACTTATCTTATCCTCTTTAACATCTCCAAGATTTAATTTATTTCAAACAAAGTTTACCTGGAATACAATCAGTTTTTGTTCAATTTTTTTATCATCATGTAATCGCTTAAAAGAAATTACTTAAAAAATCGTTATTGAATTTTTACGCTAAACTCCAGATAGTAGACAAAAACGAATTATCGGATCAATTGACTTGTAAAATTAGACAACTACTTCGGTTTTATAATTACTTTCAAATATTGCAAAAATCTTAAAGTTGGAACTGTTTAAAAAAGCTATCAAGTAAAAGCGCTCGAAGAATTAATTAATTCAAATTATAATTTTGGCAAGTCACGAACCAAAATAAAATACAGCACTCACATATAATCACTGATCTATTAACTTTTTATCTTTTACTTCCGTTTTCATGCTTTTTCAGTTTTTATTCCTCTCAATCAATTATGATCGTTTTTACATAATTAAATTTCTTTTCTTGGAGCGGTGCTAATATCGGATTTTTTATCAAGTGAAAAATACTTCCTTCCTTCGACTAGTAAAAATCCTCTGCTTATTCTTTCATTAAGAAAAAAAACGAGAGACGATATCTGCTTTAATTAAAACTGTTCATTTCAATCAATTATATCACTAAACGTTATCGTCGCGACATTATCTATTTAAAATTGTGTAAAGTGCGTGGCTTTTCGCATAATTGCACGCGTTCGTGGAAAAAGAGTGCAGGATGTGTACTAGAAATAAAACATTAACATTCTAAGAAACAACGGAAAATATTACTCGCACAAAATTCTACTTATATTACGAATTCTTGTCACGTTGGCCTAGAGTAACTCAGTGCAATTTATACCTGGCGCTGTATTGATTTATAGCTCACCTGATAACATGAACACCATTGCTCCTGATTTATGTATTTTTTGAAAAAGAAAAACCTTTATTTGAAGCAACACATTTTAAATTGATAAAAATGTAAGGCTTTTTAAAGTGTGTTTAAAGTAGGAGTTTGTGAGATACGTAAATATATCATCAAAATTTTGCTTATACTAATGTGAATAATTTTTTTTATTTCCTTTTTAATTACGCACTGTGTACAAATTTCTAAACTATATTAAATATTTAATCATGACCTTCTTTGGCATATCTTTTTTTTTTATTGACGAGTGAATTTTTGAGCTATAAATTTTTTAAGGTGTGTCAAAAATTGATTTTTCGTAGTATTTAAAATATTTGACTTATAATTTTGAAAAAAGATTAATATACCAAACGTTCATTCTTCATTAAAAATAATTTTATAAATATTTATAATTTTAGGCCATTAGGTAGCAATTAAAACAATTAAATATTGTGCGTATGGAGAAGAATCCACCCCAACATTAAGAAAAGCTTTCCTAGGACTAAAATTAGGGTTTTAATTGTTTATAAACTGAAACGAACT
Source organism: Proctacanthus coquilletti (assembly GCA_001932985.1). NCBI lineage: Eukaryota > Metazoa > Arthropoda > Insecta > Diptera > Asilidae > Proctacanthus > Proctacanthus coquilletti. Next base: position 458,335 of record MNCL01000089.1, read on the forward strand.
AAAAATTATGGAATGGATTTATACATTACATACATACTTATAAAAGCGAAATATTGTACAAAATTTTACGATTTTTTTTATATTTACTTATTTCGAAACTTCCAAGGTAGAGATATCTCCTTTATAGTTCCTATCGCTGTTCCAATCAGAAAAAACGAATTACCCCACAAATGTAAGAATAGACAAAACGACTGTCTTTCTAGTCAATACAAAATTTTTAATTACTGCAAATTATCAAACTATTTATCAGCATAAGTTTCAATTAAGCCTTAGAAAGATTTCTAATGCCACCGAAAGAATCGTCGAGGAAAAACAATAAAATTTCAACATAGAAGTTCGTCGCAAATTCTCACAACAAATTCTTTGAAAATGGCCCAACAATTTTCTTAAAGCCACCTTAAGTCGTAAACAAACGGTGTCTGGCTATCTCAGTAAAAAAATCTACCAGCTTCCCAGGGGACGTGTAATTACCGTAACTGCTTTACCTGGCCAAGTTAGCTAGGTACTACTTCTTACATACCTTGTTCTTAAATTAGAGCTTCGCGTGTGATTTGCAGTCACTTTAGTCGTTGTTTTAAATCCTGTACCATTGTTAAGTTGACTGGCACTAGTTCTTGGGAGGCGTGCCGATGGGTTTCCAGTGCCCGGTCTTACTGGTGTCGAACCGCCGCATACTCCAAAATTGGTAAATCCGAATAGAACGCCGCATAAAATCAAGTAAGTCGAAAACACTCTGAATTTGTTTACTTTTGAGAGCTTGTAGTTGGCCTTTAAGGCCGACATTTTCGGAGTAATCTTATGTTCAATCGATCTAAGATTTTGCGGAGGAAAACGACTCGGTCACGGTTTTTATCTTCTTCGTATATTTGCAACTTCGTCAATACCAACAACAATTTTTATCTTCCTTTCTTTCCACTGACAACCAATAAGAGCCCTTGCACACTTTTCTTCACATGCACCAAAAAAAAAAAAAAAAATTTACCACTGAAAAATTATTCCGCCGAAGTAAAAAAAACTAATGAGCTGCTCCAAGTCCAAAGTCAACCAAAAATAACAAATGATGATTTTAATATCGATCTATGTCAGCCAATAAATTACTAATGAAAAAATCTTATTCGGATTCTACAAAAAAAATCGAAAATCAACTCGACAATTTCAAGATTTATGTTAAAGCCCAAAAGCTACAACAATCTTCAACACTTGCTTGGCATCAATAAAAGATTGTCGATATTGTCTTGAAGCGTTGCTAAGAAAAAGTGCGCGGTCTCAAGGACTACAGAGACGAGCTAGTCTAGAGAGCGCGAATAGGGACCATAGGGGAAAGGTCATTAACTCGGTTGTAAATCACAGCCAGTGTTGTATATATATTTTTTAATAATCTCCCAATTTGTCTACTCGAGCAAGCAATTAAATATTGTCATATTTGGTTGACTTTAGAACGCTATTGCGCGTCTTCAGAGCACATTAGCACATTAACACGCGAATATTCTCAAGAATGTGTCCTTGCCGGGAAGAAGCAACTTAGATCGTTTACAATATTACGAAACTGGACAGATCCAAATGAGACACACGCAACTAGAAGCCGCGACGCGATATAGTTTAATTGATCCGATCAATGTCTGAAGATCGGTTATAATTAATATTATTATTATTATTTTTTCTGTTTTCTATGAAGGAGAAACTTCCACGGAATCAAATTGAAAGACTTGAAAAAAAGTTGCAAAAAGATAAAGATAAATCAGAAAACCTTCAGGCTTCTTCGCTGTTTTGCTAAGATTGTAAAAGATCGGAGATCGGTGCCTCCTGTAACACAACCGTATCGTAACGCGGCCAATTCAATTCTGTCGAAGTTCTCTTAACGAAAATTGTATTTTACACAAGCCAACGTCTGAGCAAAACCGTGGCGTCTTATTTTTCGTTTTCGCCGTGGTTTTCTTGGTTTCGCCTTCACGTTTCTCTTTGGCTTCTGTTGCTTTTATTAATAATGGTACGGCGGCCGCTCGCGCTCGATCGCTACGACTTGAAAGTCGCATATTCCACATCCACCGTGCGCGCGAACAACGCGGCGAGATCTGTTATATTGGGTATGGGGCACCAAGAGTAGCATGGTGGTATCGATGGTAGACCCCATAGCTTCACAATCTGCTTCTCGAAGCATAAGACGACCTGAAAGCTGCGGATCTACGTCGGTATAAAAAGCTTGCAACACCCTACCAGGTGAGTGTAGGCCAGTTCCGCGCATCGCAACTATAGTGCAGTCTACATCAAAAATTCTCAAGATCTTCGGGTGTAGCATTCACTCGGAGGTGTTACCGTTAATTTGAATATCTTAAAAATGGGCGAATTTTTTCAGCCGACTACTATCTCAAGCTGGACCGGTTGGGGCAGGGGTTAGCATTTTAATATTCACAAGCAAGTAGTTAAAGTTACCTGCATTTTGTTTTTTCTTTTCTTTTCTTCGTTCAGGTCACGCTTCTGGACGGCCTATATAATTTACAGCAAGCCAACCACTATGCACTTAAAATTTTCTGAAATATGTGCGGACCTACATTTTTGGCAAAAGCCAAAGAGTCAAAATTTGGTTTTTTTATTCCAATTTAGCGTTAATATAAAAAAAGAAGTACTAATTCTTCCAATGCATATTTATCAAAATGAAAATTGTTGAACTTTGGAAGTGATAACAATTGATGATGATTTCCTTTCACACGCTTTATATTAAATTTCATATCGTTCTAGGAATGTTTTTAGAACCAATTAAACCATTACAACAAAACAATAAAATTAAACCCTTTTTAAAAAATTTATGGCTTTTTCCTGCAAGAAATACAACAAATTTGAGTTTATTACATGATATTGATTTTTGTTTAAATAAGTAAAAAACACAGGAATATATTTTTGGATCTGTTGTTTGAATTTCGATCACAGCAAGCAATAAATGGTAATAAAGATTTTCTCATATAGGTGTAATTATAGATGGTTACAATAAGGCTAAAAAAGTTTAACACATGAAGAGGGTGCAATTGCCTGCCTATTAAATATATGTTTTAAAGTTTAAAAGTCTTCGGGAAGTAATATTAAAGCAGTAATTTCTACAACTTACTACTAAAACCTCATATTGTAATTTTAAAGAGGAAGGACGTTTGTACCTGTGCCATGATGAAAGCTTTTACAAACAACGCAATAAGGAGGATTCCCAGTGGAGAAAAATAAGAAATATGCTGACCTGGTCAGCATCCTTAAAAAATGTCTAATTCAACAAAGGAGTCGTTCCCCTTATAATAAAAGAATTTAATGTAACCAAACTTGGATTTACGGGCGGAAAGACCATGATAAAAATAATAATACAAGAAACACAATCAGGAGGTAACTCTCGTGCTCAAAGCGGCATATGCATAAAATACATAAAGTACTCACAACCTGCGTTAAAACAAGTGAAAGTAAGCTATTTCCTTTCATAATATGTCACTGCTCGCGGCATTATTACCCTTTCGGACAATATATTTTACGTCCCGGCCCACTCGCGCCTAGAATAGGTGTGCAAACCCAAAACAGGTCGAAGGAATTTCGAGCGGACGTTTCTAGCGATCATATTTGAAACTGAGATAAATAAATCTAGGGAAAATTGTATTTCGAATCAAAAAGTGTAAATTTTAAACAACGGACAATAAAAATACTTTTGCAATCTTGTTATCTCGCGAGTGATAGATCTTCACATGTTGTGTTCTTATCTCGCTGTTAATTAGATTCAAATGGACATGTGTTGTGTAATAGACATACGAGTTTTTTTTATTTTATTACTGATTATTCATTTTACGACTAAAAATTTAGTTGATTGCATCAAATTCAGTTAAAAGTTTACAACGGGCTAAAGTGGTCTTTATTTAACAAGATAACAATCCTTTCCTCTCATATCAACACTAAAATCTTCAAAATATCTTATAGCTAGAGTAGATCCCCAGAACAGCCGTTAAATACTTTGACCCAGAAGTTCGAAAATCTCTTAATACTAAAGTTCGTCTAGATTGGTCCGTTGATTTAAATGCTAAATTCCGCGACGGACAAACAAACAAACAAACTATCGTCATTTGAAAGCAATGAAAAGCACATAATTATAGCTAAAATAAAATAGAAATAAATAAATAAATAAATAATAAAGACCGAGATTTCATTCTAAAGAAGTATATAAAAAGAAAATTAACAAACAGAAAAGCGGCAGCTAAGTATAGCAATAGTATAAAATTGAGCAAAATAAAATTTTATAACATAGAGAAATGTCGTACAAAAATTATTTATTTTTAAACTTATCTTCATTCTTTTTATCTAATTTTCAATAAATTATTTATTCGATGTTGATTGTTTGATTTTTTAATTATTTCAAACTTTTAACTTCAAGTTTACTCTACAAAAAGATTTAGTGCTCAATTCAATTGATATGTATAAAAATGTATGAAGAATCGAGATCAAATATTTTAAAAATTATAAGATTAATTAAACTTGTAAAGTAATAGAAACAAACGTGGGTTAAAAAAATTAATTTATTTCTAAATTATCAGGTTTTGATTTTACAGTTCGCCATTATCATTTGCTTTGTTAGATACTACTGACTTTTATATGAAGTTTTTATTAGGCTTTTCCTTGTTTTACAAGCACAAGTTTGGAATTAATTGTATTATATTAAGTCATCAATGCCGTAACATTTTGGACATTAATTAATACCCTAAAATGTGAAAGCGACTGCAATAACATTTAATAATTTTCCGGAAATTTTTGAAAAGCAAAATTTTTTAGAGAAAGGGGAATTCGTTTTTGTTTATTCTTGTTTTTTGATGAAATTTCTAAGCTTAACTAACCAGGACAAACCCACAAGATCCCACCTCAAAATGGATTATATAGTTGACTGCAATTTTTTTTATTTCGTTCCTTTCCACTCATTAGCGAAAATGAATTTTCTTGTCTTGCTGTATCTGATGTCTTTAAATTTAAAATCCTCGGCCGCGAGAATGTGCCGATCTTATATAACAACAACACTGGCAATTTCCCTGAGCAAGACCAATCCGAGGTGGAAATGGCTGTTGAAATATCGCAGCAACTGTATCAAACCGATTAATAATAATTGAAAATTTTATTGCCCCTATTGTCCGCTTCACATACTTCGCCGCCAGTCTTCCAAGACCGCGGCGCAGTCTCAGAGCGCTCTCGGTGCACGGAATGTGCACAGGTATTTCTTCCTCAGGTGAAGCTAAGCGCGCACGTACCCGTGTACTAGCAGCTGCTAGCTCAGCCTAAGATTTGCTCTGATTTTTCTTCGAGAATTCGATAATACGATGTTCGGTCAGTTTCAACATATGTTGGCACGCCCGGGCGCAAGTAGCCAATCTTTCGCTAAATTTGTAAGTCTTGAAGGCCCCTGCTTGCACTTAGGGTGGCCACCAGTAGTCTCAAAATATACACGAATAATCGTATACAAGGTTTTTCCCTCTTTTCCTTCGCTTTTTAAGTTTACTCAATTGTATAGTGTTTCTGCATCTTTATGGTTGTTAACAATTAAATTTAATAAATTCAAATGAGATCAACAAATATAAAATACAGCCATATTAAAATTGAAATTCCCGGAAGTCGCTTACTTTAACGTTTTTCTCGTAATTATTTTTATTGGAATTTGGGTAAACGATGGAAAAATTTTGTAATTTATTAACTTTTCTCAGAGTTCCTTATTTGAACAATTATCAGCAATCGACACTTTGATTAGCACTAGATTTACTATGAGTCAACTAATACCTATTTCCAATAAAGGAGTCAACATGAAATTTTCGGTATTTAATGGAAAAAAATATAACATGAACCATTATGAAGTGAATGTAGCACAAAACAGTCCTCAATTCATTAAAATGATAATAACATTTCATATACCAAACTAAAAGTGGTCAAAAGGACGCCTTGGTAAACCTAGTGTTAATTAAAGCGTGTAAAGTTGTACATTATCTTTTCATCTACTAGAAAATCCCAGTCAATGCGTAAACTTTAATCTTGTATAAAAATATAAAATAAAGCTAACTTTTTTTAGTAACATGTACGCTTTTCGTAAGATTTCAATAGTACATTTGAAATAAGTCCTTTTTCAGATAAAGAGACCATACACCGATTACTCTAGAATGATATAAATATAAAATTTAAAAAGCAAAAGAATCACTAGCTCTTTCTTATGGACTTGTATAACCGCTACTTTACTTTTACTTAGGTCCTGAACCTATCTAGATAATTTCTGACTGTTTGTCTATTAAATCTAGTTTATGCATATGACCAAATCCTCGTCCATGGGGGATTTTCACTGAAGTCACAATCATGTTTCCCATTACAAAGGGTACCGATAATGTACTTTCTTTAAATCTAGTATTTTGATATTATTTATCGGTTACCGTGTTCAAAAATTCAGAAGAATTTTATATCTTTGATGGCTTGAGCTCTTTTTATTACTTTTAGGTCCACCTGAAATCAAACTTTTATTGAACATCAGTTGGTCACCCTGCACTTGATGTTGAACTGTATACGCCTTTTTGTTGCCTCCTTGCCCACGACATCGACATGATAGAAGTTCCAAGAAAAATGAATCGCGAAAAACCCGACTAAACTAAACGCGGACATTTCGCCGATTCCGGAGCACGGAGTTCGGACAACCAGTTGTCGTATTTGGTTAAGTTTTCAGTGAAAGTTTATCTGGCCATAACTGGGGATCGCGGACTGGACTTGATTGGACTAAGAAATATTCGTTAGCGGTCTTATGTGCACAGGTAGAGCATATCTCTTGGGACTATGTAGCGCACAAGACAAGACGTTTGGTTCGGGCCTGAAACGAAGGCGTTTCTCAAGACTCGGACCATAGGCTCCAGTTATTCCAATTATTCATGAAACAATATTAGAAAATTTAAACTGACAATTACGCCCCGTGCTGTAGGCCGGACTTGATTTGATGGATATGCTTAAGCTAATGGCTCTTGTGTTTAATGCTGATGGACTCTGTGCTCCTCATAAGAAATTCTCATAGAGTTGCCCGGCGGCAGCAAGCCTCTTGATTAGTTTGCTTAATGGCTACTAGGCCATCAATCTTTTTCTCGTCTTCTCTCCGATGAGTGTGAGGTGCATGCCAAGGTGGGAATGTGCGTACATGAACCTATCATGTAAATAAACAGTGCATGAAAGGCCGTCATCACTGTCGGTTTCGTCGCTTTTCCAAGCATTCAGCATCCGATGTTTTACTACAAGAGATTTCTCATTGGTGCTCTTTAGTGTAGCCTCTACGACGACAGTGCTTAGTAAAGTCCCTGAAGCGAACATTATTGTACGCATTATTCGAACGCCGTTTTGAAAGTTTTATGGGCTTCATAAAGACGTTATTAAATTAAGAAAGCGACACGACAAAAAAGTTGCTGTGAATTTTCCCAAAATAAAAAATAGACTCAAGGGTGCGGTTTACTCACAAGGTAAATTATACTACATCCAATAGGCCATTGAAATTTCTACGTTCAATAGTAAAAAAGTATTCCGAGCTCCAATCCTAATGTAATCGAATTTTAATGCCGGGAAAAGATCTTTTTATTATTGGCTATAATTTTTAAACTTTGAAATATTTTACCACAAGCTGATCTCTTACATCCTTGTTGTTTTGTTCTTAAGATTCTGTTTTATATTAACAACAAATTAACCTAAAATTAACAACTAAAAGTTTAATTCTTTCCTTTCATTTTATATGTAAATGAAATAAAAAATCAAAAGAATTGTCTGTAGACTACACAATAGCAAAATTCATAGCTTTTACTTAACCAATCACCAAATTATATGATCTATTAAATCAATTTCTTCCTGCAAAGTTTCAGATTAATTAAGTAAAGCTCCTTGACCAGGAGCAGAACAAAAGATGTTCAATATACCAATTTAGACAGTTGTTTACACCAGAAATATAACTCAAATATTTCGATACAAAATTTGTTTATATTTATTATTTATCTAAATGACTGTACAAAATATACAAAAATATTATCACTAATATAACAGCAAATTGCTAAGAAGTCTCACATTAAACTTAAAACTAGCATTATTTTTTAAATTTCCCATTCACTTTAAGCTTTGCCGCCTTCATTTTCCACAATTCGTATTAACCGCTCCGGAAAAGCATCGTAGATCTCTTGGACAAGCTTCTGGTCAATATCTACCCACGCTGACCAAATTGCGCTTTCCAATTCCTTTGGAGTTTCATATGTCCTTCCATTTTCGTACACTACTTCGGCGACATAATCCCATATATCTTCCATTAAAATTAAATCTGGCGAATTACTTGGGAATTCTACCGGTGTTAAATCTTGACTCTGAAGCCATTTCATCACTTCTATGCTGTTGATAGGCTTCCTTTCTACGGCGAAGTATAGAGGAGGCTCTTCAAAATCGAGGCAGAGTTCATTGACTTTTGTTGCTAAATACTGGTTGATGTATTCTTCCACGTTAACGTTTTCACCGACAACAACAGGAATCGTGAGGTCTTTATAGGAAGCACAAGCCCACAACATAAGGGGCTGCGAATCGGGTTCTCCTCCATTCGGTCCTGTAGTGAAAAACACTCGAGTTGACGAAAAAAATATCTTGCTGTATAACCACGACAAGAAAGTTAAATTTTCAGTGACGAACTTCAAACGATCTTTCTTCTCAACTTCACTTAGTGGCTTGGACTTTGCCTTGCAGGGATATTTTTGAACTAACTTGAAAGTGCGACCCATTCTTGTAATTGTCCTCGTCTGAGAATACTAAGATTACTATTCAAAGGTTTTTTTGAATCTGACTCCAAAACTCAGATTTACATCTCTTTTATAGTAAGCAAAAGGTAACATATGAGCATGTCAAATGTCAGGTCAAACAAGGGTTAGCCTTCCTATTGTAAAATAATTAATATTTGTTACCTTTAATTTTTTCCGTTAAATCATATTCATTATGTATTATTTTTGTTTTTCTACCTGGGCCTTTAAATTCTTTTTATACCTTCCAAGAATAATAAAATAAATCATAACATGGTAATTAACACGAATGAACAGTAGGTAATTTCAATAATTTTATTACTTATAACTTTATTTTATTAAGGTAATTATGGTGGCAGTGTAAATATTTTTTCTAGTAAAAATTTTGCTTTGGTATTAACGACTATGATTTTCTCAGGTATAATGAAACTGATTATTTCGAATTTGGATTTTCTTTCTAACAATAATACTTTAGTTTGTAATTAAATGTCCTTGGATTTGTAAATTACAGTGATCATAGTTTTAAATTTAAATATCTAAGTTAAGAAAAGGGTTCAATATATAAATAATTCTAATATCTGAATAGAAAAAGAGGCAGTCAAACACGGACAACGTAATTTAATTATGTTTTTCGTATTCTGATTACGCTACCGTTGATAGATAAAACTACACATAAATACTTATGTGTATCATTTAAGTAAGTCTGTGACTTCTAAGTAAATCAAATCATAATTTTAAATAATAAATACTAAAATAAATAAAATATACAGAAATAATTTAACTCTCAGCTATGGATAGTGAGATATAGGATCTTTTAAAATTTAGACCACAGCACGACTAAAATATTTGCAGAAGGATGCTACAGTAATGATTTTTCTAATATTTGGATATTTGTGGAGAAAAGAATATTCTTTATTAGAATTGATGCGCGTCTCGCTAATTGCTAATTCAAAGTTGACAAAACTTAAGATTTTTCTCATCATCAGATCACGACCTTTTCTAGGTAACTAATTGGGAATTAATGGCCTGATCGTGTATTTTACAAGATTTCGTAACTAGAAATTCCCTTGGGCTCAATTTTCCTTCGGTCATGATGTAGGTCGCAATAGCTAACTTCGACCAGAGACTATGATTTGTTATTGCAAGACTTAAGAGTCCTGTGCCCATTATTCACTAATTTTCACAGTTGACCAACTTCTTTTCTGCTGGGAACATTCTGATGTAACTTCAATAATAGAAAAAAAACACTGGACATTTTACAGTCTTCTCATAGAATTCAAGTTTCGCAATAAGATAGATGCCTTTATTTTGCTCCTTTTGATTCAGGGGCAATAAATTGCCGCCTTTGGCTGGCATCCAATATGCCTTACGAGGAAATAAATGCGTATCCGATAAGAGGTTATCACCGCGAAAACGTATTTCTTAGCTTCTACTTATGGTGGAAGGAGATCCATTAATAAAATCCTTCCAGAATTGGTATTTCATTCAACCTGGCAATTATAAACAAGCCGAATGGGAATAACTTACGCGGCGACAATTAAAAAATAAATTAGACTCGAGCAATCGGCCGGCCGTAAAAACGGTCGGTTACCTGAGGGCCTTGCGAGTACGCGAGATTTCTAAGATTTCTAATGACTCTGTGTCCAGCCCGTATAGTTCTGCGCGAACGGTCGTCGCCAGGTAAGGCAGGTAAGGCCTCACCAGGCATAAATCTCCATCTGGAGCAATCAATTCGATCGCTTTGTCTCCGATTTGCTGCATAAAATACGCATTAGAGGTGCTGCGTTGTGACTAGCAAACGAATGTATCTCAAGTTGGGCCTCTGAGATAGACACAGATTGGGCTGCTGTCTCTCTACCCGGCCGGGTATCCGACATGGACTATTCCACAATAGTCTACCTAGGTATACCTAGCCGGTATTATCCCAGCAGTAACCATGGGGCTCTACAACGACACAGGCTGGCATGAGGTTAGGATAACTATTGATTGTTTACTAGATAAGTAGTCACTGGGTGGCACATGTTAACCTGCTTCGAGAGCAATGCCACCAATACCAGTGGTATGGAATCGGTTTTCTAGAATTCGATCTTTCTACTGCAATCTCGTTTCCTGCTGATACCTACAGGCTAGTTCGGAGCAAATGCCTGCAAGATGTGCGCTAAATTCGAGCTTTTAACCCACATGGTCAGGTGGTGAACCTTTCGAAAAACCACTTTTCAATTGAACGCCAACTCTTATGTAAATACCACACGAGGACAATTTGATTAGCTAGCCGCTATTCGTAATTAATGCAGAATGACCTTTTACCTTAGGAAATATGCATATGTATCCGACCTTTTTTAACCTGACCAATGTTCAATTTTAAGTTATGTATATTTTAATCAACGCATTGCTTGTTCAATGCCTATGCGGCATTCAAAAAAATTATTTTGTAAAGGCTTAAATATTTTCAAAATATTGTTTCCAAAAATGTACACTACTATACTGTCTATACGAACAGTCTTTAAAACTCAAGTCTTAAGTTTAAAAAAAATTATAAAAGTTTAATCCCATTAAGATGTATTCGATTTCTGAAGCAAAGTTGAATTAGATCGATTTTCATATCTGGCTATAAATTTGACGTTTAAATTCCCATATCTGAAGAAAATACTAAAAGTTGTAATTGGTCAATATGTCCATCAAATATTCAAAGGTGCCATAAAGCATAACGAAGGCCTGAGAATGTCTTTCATGGCACTTCCAAGATAAATCATAAGTTCGACTTTCTACAGAAGAAGGGCCTTAAATAAGGAAGAAAATAGTCGCGACATGAAAAATTGTCGTGAAACACGATGGCTGTTAATTGTAACTTCCATAAAGAATACTTCGCTATCCAAAAAAGTCCTAGTGTTATAAACATATACATCGGCTGTTGGACATTTTATCCATTGCTCCAGATATGCCCGGGTGCTGCTAGTTCTTACATGGAAGCAGGCGTAACGTGAAGAAATCGCGCTAACGATTGCGCAACTATGACAAGTCCGACTCAAAAACTGTTGCGGACAACATGCCGCTTTCAATGCTATGCCCGCATACAGTGGGTCTAAAAATGCTTTAAATATTTTGAATGGGAAAATTGTTTTTCGCTTTTCGTCGTCCATAAGAAACCTTTCTCAATGAAGAGAAGGAAATCTACAGATCTTTGGGGCCAGTTGGCCGCCAGTAGTGTCTACGTGGTTTTCGTTATTAGACCAACGACCGAACCGTCGAGGCAACTTTTTGTTGATTGTCTCAATTTAGCCCGGCTACCTGGCGATATCTGGTGCTCAGCGACTCACTAACCGATAGTTATTGAATCCATTGCTTAATAGGAATTTTCACGACGAGGATATAATGCCGTGGCTAATTGACTTCGTCGGTTCACCAGTGTAATTATGATGTTTCAGAGCTACCTGAACAACAAAAGACCATCATATTAAAATTGCTGTACATAAAAAGGCATTCCACTTCCATAGAAAATTATATTGAATTCAGAAACAGCGAATTTATATGAGTAACGTTTAACACAAGATCAGGTTTTTTAGAAGGCAAATGTATCTTATTTAGTTCGCTGTTCCGAACACTTTACCTTCAAGGACACAATAACGTAAATCAAAGCTACCTCTAAATGTATATTTCCTGTTAGTACAAAAGATTGGCCAACTTTTCAACAAAACTTTAAAATCATAAACATTGATCAAAAAACAAGAAAAGGTGAGGCAAATACTGTTTGAAACCAGGTTTAAGCAATATCTCTAAAATTACCTAACATAGAATTCTGAAGAAAAGATCGTTAATTAAGCCCTTTCAAATTAGAACTACAAGACTTAGGGCCTAAAATTCACGGAAAAGTATTTTTAACTAATTACTAAAGTATAATAGGGTTTAGCAACCTTCAACTGATCAAGAGGAACGCTGTATCTTGAAATCTTAAGAAGTTGATCGATTTCAAAGTGTATAAAAAAGTTTCTTTATCCTATTTTGCTAAAACTCATTTCTAGACATGTGGAAAGGACATAGTTTAGAAAAAACTGCTTGATCAATGATTTAGTCAAAATTTTAATAACGAACTAGATCATACATATTTCTTCAACTTTGCCTAACTAAATTTGTTATTACCAGCACGCTGCCAGATTTAATACCAATCCTGTTTGGCGTGACCATTATAAAGTTACATAATGGTGATTTGAGTGAGTAATGAATGATATTATCATTAATCTAATGTCTTCTCTTGCTAATTCCATTACAACAATTATGGAAAACGCTCTTAATGAATTATATTTGTAACACTATATGCCGTCGGCGATCGACCGGGCGGTGTAACTGGAGCTCTAGACTAGGTCCACTGCAAAATATTTCCCAACCTCATCTGGACCAATTACCTTTAATAATCTCCAATTAAATTGTCGGGAGATATCAGTTCGATGGATAATCACTCCCGCGGCTGCCTCCCGACAGAATGGAAATGTAGCTAAAGCGTCGACTATGCAACGACGGTAAGAGCGCCGTGTCGCCCATTTCCTTTTGCAAAGACTCACGGAGTACTCTAACTTTAATTCCATGTTCTCGAATGTCTGTCGGTCTGTCCACGTCCAACGACGATAGACCCAAAGTAGAAGAAAACGCCCGGCAGGTCGGCAAAAAGCCTACTCTCGATCACGTATTTCTTATTAATTATTTTAGATTTTCGCGTTGTTGTTAGTGGTGCGGCCACTTCTGGCCACTTCTGGCGATTATGTTCCCCTTAAAATCGATAAATTCGCAATTAATGACGTAAATAATTCCAGTTCTGTGTCAGTAGATTGTGTGAATGGGAGTCCTACTTGCCTCCCCAGTTGCTCCGAGGAATAAGTTGCATGTCGCTGCTCATTCAGAAGACAATCTTTAGTTTTCGGTAAGTCGCAGCTATTGGTTCACATGGTGGAACCAAAAAGGTAATGCCTTGCGGCTTTGTTTCAACCACTCAACGGCCTTACTTGGCTGACTTTGTGATGTCGAAGTGTTAGTTTTAGTAAGTTCGCGATGTAATACAACTACAATTTAAAAAAAAAAAAACAGAAATCCAGATGTATGTACTACTCCTTACTAATATTTGTCTACTCTGGACGCTACGGACCAAAACAGACCCTTCTATGTAAACTACTTTGAGTAACTTATCAAAACAGAAGGGGATCGTAAGTTGGGCAGGTAATTACTTAGACTTAGAAATGATTTCAATTGATTATTTTTAAAAAGCTAGTATTTGTAAAATGATTAGCAGCCAAGTGAAGGAGTTTCAGAAAAATCAGTCAGAGAAGTATCTCTATCGTTCTTTATTCTTATCGTGCTGGTACGCCTTTTGCCCTGTAATTTTTGCACTTTAACTATAGGGATTTACTCTGCTTTTAACTATTTTAACTACAAGAATTTACCCTACAACTCGGTCATTTTTGCAATTTTCGAGCTAAACTTTCCTGCTACATTTTGACTACTGTCAAAATGCGTCCACTTTAGAAGAAACTAATCCCATAAGAAAGTCCAATCTTGTCTAAAATAAATTGATTTTCATTGAATAAAAACTGTATAATATAATATTAAGTACTCAAAAGTTTCGAGTGTTCATTAAAGTACCAATTTGACTATTGTTAGTAAAGATCTTTCGCTAAAATTCTTTCTCATTTCTGTTAGTTTAGTCCCAACTATTACAAAATTTAAAAAAAAAAACCCGATATCAAATTTTTTTACATTCACATTTTCTGCCCGGAAGAGAGTACATCTGACTAGGGAACATTATCAAGACGATCACACATCCTGTGGGCGTTTTGCGACTTTATTAATTATGCGCATATGCTCTCCTGTAACCTACTGGGCAAAAGGCGCACAAAAGACGTGCCTCCGCTAAAAGGAAGTGAAACAATGTTTTCCTATATAGGTGCCTCAGTAGTACCAGTCCACCTTTGGCCTGTGACACCTCCGCAGGTGAGAGAGGAAGTGAAATTGTCACATCACATTTTCGCTTCGCATATCCAATTATAAGTTATGATGTGCGTGCGCACTTTCATTCGATGCTTTTGTAGTGGCGGTGGCGGCGACAAGGCACGTGAATAGTCTGAAAACTTTCGTCTTAAAGCATCAATCATCATACCATGTCCTGCCAGATCCATCCACAGCATCCAGTATATGATCTCACCTGGACAGCGTCCAATCGCGACGGGAAGTTGTTTTTGATGTTGTTTACAAAACCATTGCGTGCTTTTACTTTTTGCCATTGCATTGCATAACATCTTGGTGCAGGTCGCCTGATATAATTGCAGACTTCTGCTCCACATATGTCTACGGAGGCGATGTGTTACCGGTCTCACCTGGGATCGGATAAATGAAGGCGGCTTAGGCCGCGTTCCTCGTGCACTCCACGATCGGTCGACCGAGTATAGTCCGCGCTGGCCAGCTGCTGTCATTGCAAAATTACTATATTCTTTTCTTTTTTTTTTGTTTCTTTCATTTTTTTCGGTTTACGAGCATTAATAAATGCACATGCGGGCTATTTTGGGCTTTCACACTTGACTTCAAATTGATGGACCCGTCGATAGTAAAAGCTCCGCAAGGTGTGGCCTTTCGGTATATATGCGCCCAATTAAGATTATTATTTTTTTTTTATTTTCGGCCCGGTCGCCTTACCTTCTTGCATCTTACCTCCTCCTTCCTGCCACATCTTGGTCATGTGCTGGACTTTGCTTTAGGCCACGTTGGGAAAGTATATCTGGTTATGCTGGGGCAAGTTTTAAAGTCTTGGGCAATATTTGCTCACGGGTCAATATCAGAGGCGATTTTTATAATAAAAATCCGATCGTGATATCGCATATGGTATTCTCCCCGTGCAGGACTGATTGCGGCACGGGAGCTGGACGACATAATTATATAAGCGTTCATAAGTGTACGATACATGCTGATGAGCACTTTTGCATATTTCTTATGTCATTAATGGCAATTAATTACCACAAATGTTTTTTTACTTTCTCAGAAGTGGTGCTTACTTCAGTAAGTTTCAGGAACTTTCAATGAAGAGCAATCCAAGACCACAAGAAACTATTAATTCGCGGATTATTTCCATGGCGTTTACGTTATACATTGAAAATCAACCTAGTAGTGTATTAAGAAATGATGTTCAAAATTTCAAAATATTCCTGATCTTCTACACTTGCCTTTCTCCATGCTTTATAATTTGAATTATTGAATTCCATATTTAAACCTTTTAAATGTGGTTTTATTTGCATTATTATTTTTAATTATTTATTTAAATTTTTATTCTTATAATTTCGCTATGTTTCTTATGTTGTTGAACTGATAAATTTTACTATGCATATTTAATTCTGAACTCTATTTTAATATTGAATCTATAGTACTTTAATATAAAAGTTTGAATTAATTATTATTATCTCGATAAAAACGTGTTCATATATCTTTCCCTTTTGTTAATGATATTTATTAGTGGACAGTGCAGCAGAAAATTGTCACATTTTCTAAACTTTTAGAAAATCTTCATGAACTTAAATTTACACTTAATAGTATATTTTTGTATTTTTGAATAAAAAGAATCATTAGAGGTATGATGGTTTTTTGGAAAATTATAGGCCGCATATTAAGAAATCTCCGCGAAATATTTTTAACTTCTGTATAAATTTTACACTACTCTGCAAATTATTATACGAATTACTTAACACAGTCAAATAAGATAGTTCCCATTGCGCACTATAAATTTTCTTCCAATTCTCCCATTTAGACTAACGTCACTCCGAAGTAAACTACGCCGCCGTAGCGTTCTATTAGTATATAGCTATAAAATTAAGTTTATTTGTCTATTTCGTTAAATTTGAATATCACACCTGCTGCTCAGATCCTTCAAGAATATTGGACATAAAGCAAGTTTCGTATCATATCAATATTTAAATATACTCTTAAAGAGTATGTTAAAACTTTCAGAGTAAGAACACAAGGCCTTAAACCTGATTGCAGACCCCGTTTATATAAAACGCCCCTTGTTCCTTATCAATGCATGCAAAACCTGACTGTGCTTTCTTCCTTTGGATTTAACAAAATTTCAGCCGTTAATGAGTTTTACAGGTACATTATCTAACATTTTATAGCTTCACCTTAATTGTATCATTTACAATATCCCATAACGATTGCAGTTAAATCCTTTCCAATAGTATAAAAACTCCGATTCGATCGTTTGCAAAGTAATTTGATTTTGTCGTCTCTGATTGAGACGGAGGACCTATAGGTATATAAATCTAGCTAAATTGCGAGTCGCTAAACCATCGATATTTCTTCTATAGTGCCAGTCGAGCACCCACCAACTATGCTGGAAATACGATCGCAGGTAATCGCATGATAACTGCTCGCAATCTCGGTAATCTGAATGCCTTTGTAGACGCAGTGATTCGCAGAAATTTTGTAATCTTTCAATTACTCAAGCTGCTAATTATGTAGGTGGACTTGCGGCAAGAAAGTCGATTCATAAGATTCAATTATGAAAGTGTGTCGGCCACTCATGGTGGACATGGACTATGCGCCAATTGGGAAACTATTGAATTTCACTTGAAAAAGGAAGTTTTCCGCACCGGCGAAAATTAGAGCTTTTATGGCTTTTCAATACTCCGCGATCGTCGAGCTCCAAAAGAAATTAAAATTCTTCATTACATTCTGTCCATTCGCCGTGTGAGGAAATTAGTCTCGGCCAATGCAACTCCAATATACACCAACCTGTAGATGTAAGTCTAGCACCTGGAAGTGAATAACGAAGCTGTTTTTTCGTATATCATTTTACGTTTCAGTAGATGCGGGTGTAAAATCGGTTTTTGAACTTATTCACGCCTGAAATGTTTCCTGCACATGAATTTTAGAGCTGCGTTTCCTGTCAGGAAAAAGTTATTAATTATCTGTTTTAAAGGCACAGACAGTTAACTAAGTTTCATGTCTGTTGGCTAGACTATCTACCCACAATCTTGAAGTCAGAGGTTACAGAATGGCATTCATGGTTTGGAAAGAAGGGCAATATCTGCAAAGGAAATGAGTCACTGTCCATTGTGAATGCAACCTGGGATGTCGATCATCTACTTTCTTTTATATAAGAATAATATTATGAGTAAGAATTGTAAATATATTATTTCAACAACGTTGATCGTATTGTGGCGAGAGATTAACCAAACCCGTTAAATTCATATTTTTAAAGAACTATCAATTTTGACTCTGAAGCTACTACAGTTTTTTTATAGCAAAATACATTTTAAAATATGTAACAAAAACCACTTCAAATTAAATTTTTAATAAAATTATAAATCTAGTTCTGATGCCATTCCACTTTCTTTTTTCTATTTGCTTTTAATTAGGAAGAGAATTTAACGCTTCCTCTTCATTATCTTAACCTTTTATTGGGTTTTACACCTCTTTGTGTATTTTGCTCGTAAATCGTATCTAAATTGGAAATTAATTTCGTGCACTGTGTGTAAAGGTTACAAAACCGGATTTAACAATACAGAAAAAAATTAGAATAATGGCAAAATGCCGAGATATTTTCTGAGTCCTAAAACATTTTGAAGAAGTATAGCACAATTTATAGCGTTTGAATTTTGATTTCTGCTCTTTCAGTGACTAAAATGTTTATACTATCTTAAATGTTTTATTTATTTGTTCCCAATTGCTGCTGAAGATGGTAAGCTCTACGCTATTTAATTCCTATATTTGAGCTCATTTTATAAATTGAAACCTTTTTTAAGCTTTGTAAGACTTGTACACATAATCCATTACTATTCTTATCGATTAAAAATGGAAACAACTAATCCAAAAATTAACTTCTGGAACATGTGCATAACAAAAATGTATAATAATACAGATTTTATTCATAATTCATATCTTGTTTTGGCCACTTGTTTTGTGCACTTGATTCTTGGAAAATTCATTGGTATTGTTAATGCGATAATTCGTGATCATTTATAAAATGCCAAATATATCAATAATATCATATATATTCACATATTTTAAAGGAGACTAAATCATCGAAATAGACCCAAGAAAAGTAAAATCTCACCAACACGTTTGTACCTAGGGTACCTTTACGACAACTCCTAATAAGAGAGGAGAATCTCTTGAAAACCCGAAGAGCTAGTAACGTCTAATTACCTCAAGCACTCAAGAAAAAATTGCGATTATCAGTTGATAGTTCTCGGAGAATACGAAGAATGACGTTGAATAGGACCAAGTCAATTTCTTAAATAATAGCTCCCATTTACTTTAAACAGCCAGTTGCAGTGGATGGTTCTTCAAAAGCCCTTTCATCTACACCTCGGAGCTCCTCGCTGACTTTCATTGTTTCTGGATGTAGTTTCTAGCAAACGATTTAAGAACTGCAAACCAAATAGAAACGAAAATATTATTTTTTTTAATGACAAATACTCTACTTTGTCTTATAAATTATTTAATAGTGTAAGGAAGAAACATAAAAATATCTTTTACAGTTTTTCTTGAAAAACAAAAATCTCTTAAAAGCCTCATAATATGTTACTGCAAGGTCTCTAATGTTATATGTATAAACGTACGTACTAAAACGTATAGTGTAAACTATTTATTTCACGTTTTAATAAATGCTCGGTCGGTGCTCTAATACTACAGCATACAAAAAATTGAATTCTACTTCTAAATTAAGACACAAAGTTTGTTTATTTTAAGAAATGTACACTGCATTAAACTTTATATAGCGTTAATTTAAATGACAAAAATTCATTTTATTTGTATTTAAGAGAAGATTTTAAGCATTTCGTTTTAACTTCATCGCATTCGATGAAATTGAAAACAACTATTTTCTTATTTGAATTAAGCAGTAGGACAATTAGAAGCAACTACCACTTTTATGTGAATCCTATTAAAACTTTTACATTTTCCTAATAAAACGATTGAAAATCGAATAACGGAAATATATCCAATTCAAATTTTTCGCGCGTACTTGCGATATTTCGACACAAAAGCTTCCGCTGAATATGCCCGTTTCAACAATGAGAAGGAAGTAGACCGATATACGCGCGAGTTTGTGCTGCATCTGGTCATCGTCTCGTAAGCACATTCAGCACCTTCACAGTTGTCAAAGCGGCGCCACCTGAAGTAGGAAATCAAGCAGTCCATTTCTCTTGCAGGTCCGTGGTCTTGTCGTCGCATTGATCTTTGACGTTTAGCGGTAGTAGTTTGTTGCGCTTCCTTCATCCTTTTCGTTTTTGAATAATTTCGCCGGTTTTAATGCGCCACGGTATTTCCGTCCGATTTCCGATTATGTTGAGTTTGGTTTGTTTAGAGAGTTGTGAAAAAATGCCCCAGCATGGCCGATAAATCGAGATTATACAACGGAAGGGCTCCTAGCTGGTCTCGGAGACATGGAAACGATGAGGTGCCAACAGACAAGAATGCAGGTAAATCAGCACGACTCCTCAGAACCACTTTGGGAACTGCTTGTCATCTTGGTGGGAATCAGGGAGAACTCCAAAGGAATTAAAGTAATAAACTGGTCGAGGATTTTCCTAATGGATTAGAATATTCTAAACTGTGTTTAGAAAATAAGTTTTCATCGAGGAATTGTCGGTTTAAGCATAAACAATATCTGCGAAGTTAAAAAAAAAAAATCGAGAACTAGTTTCGTTGGGTACCTGTTTGTAACTTGCTGCTGAAAGCAGGGTTATCTTCGCCCTTTTGCTATGAAGACGTTACGCGGTTTTTTCTGTTTTCAAAATCATAAAATCTCAGTTTCTTAATAGATTATTTTGCTCCGGATGCTACCCACTTAAACATGCATTCTTACTGTGTTATATATGTTGAATACCCCTTGGTGCTTTACTAGAAACTTAAAGTGCTGATATTCTTTTTCCGAAAATTCGCGCTCTAAGATTGAAACGTAATACCTCAAAGTCTAACATACCAAGTTTAATAAATAAGAAAGTGTTGAAAAGAGACTTTTGTAAGCTTTAAAATGAAATTTATTCCCATTTAAATTTTCTGGGGTAAACCTAACTAAACCTAATTAAGGGTTTGAGATCGGTGAGTAAAATGGCAAAATATTTCCTCTTTGAAAATAAAATTTACCTGCCCAAACGATTCATTTTAAATGATGGGTAAACATGTTTAAAGCATCTTTCACTAGTTTACCCCGTATAATAAGCAATACCTTTCTTAAATAAGTTAATAATGATAATAATATCCCGCGGAAAGTATTTACTGACTAATGTGCTTATACCTGTGGCAAAATAAAGCAGTGAGAGAGTCAGCAAGGGAGCCAAGCGGTCGGTCAATCGGCCAAGCAGCCGAAACTGGCTCGTGTATAGCGACGCATTGACGTCGCTAGTCTTAAAACAATTAAATGGGGGTTCAGACGTCTATCAGGTTAGACAGACACTCAAGCGGTCAAGCGGTCCGACGGTTAGCCAGTCAGGTGATCAAACGATTCTCATTTCAAAAAAGCTAATGAATGACACCACCAACAGACTTCAAATTGCTGTCCCTTTGTAACCTGTCCTGAATTGTTTTTTAAGTGTGTAATTTCTAGTTTCTAAACAAGCCTATTTTTAAAAAACTATATTCGCATTTTCTATTACTTCTATAGTTAAGCTTTGTTTTTATCGAATTGGAAACAAAAAACGACTTTTTTGAAATTCTAAAAATGAAACATTTTGTAAGTAGGAAACTCATTAACTCCAAGTGAATTTTTAGTCTGGTACTATCCAAATCCAAGTGTATACTTTGATCTAGCATGACGGATTACTTAATTTGTTGGTCAGTTCTTTCCTTTTGATAAAAATAACTTGTTTCCGAAAGACAACTTTTCGAACTAGTTACAACTTGCACTGGTCAGTTTTTGGACTCTACGGCATCATTTTTTGGGCAAGAGCTAGTATCTCACAACCCAACGTCTTCATTGGGGTGTAAATCTCCAAAGTAGTTGAGTGTTACCAAAAATGAGAGTGCTGGCGACAAAATACCTACGGCTTCCTTCTTCATGCTTTAATTTTATTGCTAGAAATATTTGCAATGCCTGAGGAATGTGTACCATGCCAAAAGAGTAATTTTATCCCCGTAAATAGAAAACATTTATCGCCTAAGTGACTGCGTTTCATTTAAATTTGTCAACGATGTTTGAAATTTAGAATTATTTTCCTTTTTCCATCCACCAGTTAAGATAATTCGGACCGTGCGAACTCAGACGCCGGATAGTGCGAAAACAACTACTTCACAAACAGCACTGAATACGAAGGTCGCTAAATTGGTGTACGAACCTAAGCCGAATCCGACAAAGGGAATTGTTAGATCGATTCACGCCTATAGGAATATTAAACTGCCTGAAGTACTTAATAAAAATGTTGAAAAATCGTTCAATGCTAAAGAAACTAAGGAATTACCTGGATTACTTAATAAAAATACCGAAACTGCTTTTAATACTAAGAACACTAATATAAAAACGAACGAACACGATGTTAATTTACCATATCAAAACGAAGATAAAAAGAAAGAAGGGGAAGGAATCATTGAAAAGACTGAAGATGTTAAAAAGTATTATATAGTCAGGAAAAAGGAGCGGGAAAATGAAGTTGAAGAAATTAAAAAGATGTTGAATCAAATCAACAATTTCACTAACGAAATGAATAAAGGGATTCAATTGATTGATGATGACAATAAAGAAATAGAAGAGGAAGTGGTAAGAATTACTGATACTAATTTTGAGAATCCGCTAGACTCTGTTCCACCTTTGAATATTTCTGAGCGATCGAAAACAGATTCAGATCTTCGAAGTTCCAAGTCAAGGGCTATGATAAATACCGGTGCTACTCAAAAGTCCTCCAGAACGAGAAGATCAAGGTCTTCGTCCAATGGAGCCGTGAATGAAGCGGTTAAGACGAAGAAAAAATCCTATGATCCGGAGCAAGCCAAAAAGTATATGGAAGAGCAAAGAAAGAAAAGGAGAGAAGAGGAGAAAAAACTAAAGGCAGAGAAAACTTACAAGGAAAGGGAAGAGATTAAAAAACGTTTGGAAGCATTGCGAAAGAATACATTGAAAATTTTAGACAAAAACTTAAAAGCCAAGAAAAAAGCAAAGAGTAAGCCGGAAAATTCTCCGGGAAATATAACACGTATAATAGAAAAAGACGACCCAATTTTAGAAGCTGTTACTGAACTACATCCTCCTGAACAGAAAAATGAACTTGTTGAAAATACCGAAGACCCACCACAACCACCGGTAAGTCGGGTAAATTCAAAACTCTCGGTAACCACCATTGTTAACGATAAAGTGGCTTTAAAGTCTGATAGAGAGGATGTAATCATAACAGAGTTACAAAAAAGTGTCGATAACGAAAAGATTTCAGGCGATATATCATTTCCTTTAACAAATAAACTTAACCAAGAACAGGTCACGGATGTAAAGGAAACCGACAACAAAAGTACTGAAGATGTGTTAGTAACAGTTCAGGAAAATATCAGGAAACGATCTAAATCAGAAGAGTCAGAAAAGAAAAAAGATGTTCTTGTTAAACTGACTGATGTATTACAATTAGTCCAAGAAAATATTAGAAAACAATGTCAATTAGAACAGTCACAAAATCGTGCTGTACTTGAAAAAAATGAAAGTGAAAATAACGAGCTAAAACTTTCTGTTCCCAAGGTTTCTTTAAAACCAAAAGTGTCCTTAAGAGAACAGTCCGTCCAAGTAGATCCTCCTAAGCCTGAAAAGCCAAAAATTCCACACTGGCTAAAACCTACTCCAGTACAGATTTATCCTTATAATTTTATTATGGCTGTTCGGAAGAAACTAGAAGCAATTGCGAATCCTGTACTTATACCAAAAAAATTCGATGGTCCTAACGAAAATAATTTTGATCCAATGCAAACTCCAGTAGTCCATGAGAAACATAGCCATAAACCTGTTCGAAGAAAATTAGCAGAACAGCCTAGTTTTGAGGAGAACAAATCAAAGAAGAAAAATGAAGCCCTTGAAGGAAAATCATCGTCAAATTCTGAAGGTTACACCTCTTTTCCATCCAGTTCGTCACAAAAAATGAGTGGTTCTAGCAATCAAGAAATAAAAAATTTACAAAATAATGAAAGCAGTCATAAAACTTCATCTGCCACGGCATCAAATTTAAGCTCAATCTCTGTACATCTTCCTGTATCGAATACAATATCCGAAATCAGTTCCATTCGATCAGAAAGTCATCAATCCATTCCTGATCAATCAAATAATAAAAAGTACAAGAAGAAATTAAAACATCATGAAGATGATACAACTATATCGTCTTCAGTATTTTCCAGTCCAGAAAAACGGCTACATAAAAAGCAAAAGACAGAAGATGAAAAAAATCGAGACGTTACTCTGGGACAAGATATAAGTCCATTGTCTGTAGAAAACATCAGTAAATTGCAAATTAAATCAAAAGCAATCCCTTCAGCCGTCACCACCTCAAAAGAAGATAAAATGGAAGTATCGAGCACAGAAATGTCCAAATCTAATGAAGAAATGCGAAAGTCGGACAAATCAGACACAATCAGCGAGTTTGAGCAGCTCCTGGAAGATTTCAATAAAAGTCTATCGCAAGTAATAGAAGTGAATAATCAAATAAAAACTGCATTAGACAATACTCCCCGTATATTAGAGAAGGATGAAAACAAATCAAATAAGGTAT
This sequence comes from Proctacanthus coquilletti, assembly GCA_001932985.1. Taxonomy (NCBI): domain Eukaryota; kingdom Metazoa; phylum Arthropoda; class Insecta; order Diptera; family Asilidae; genus Proctacanthus; species Proctacanthus coquilletti. The sequence goes on from MNCL01000089.1 coordinate 482,822, forward strand.
CTCCGATAGAGCAAAAAAAGACGCCGTCTGTTGGAAGTTCTAAATCAAAACCTGAAGAATACAGCTCGGACTTCGAAGAGCACGTTTCAACAAGTGATAAAAATGAATCTCCTTACAAACCTTTCGAGGAAATGGAAAAAATTACACCTGTTAAATCTGACTCAAACTCTTCAAATCGATCTAAAAATCCTAAAGTTATACCGCTCACTAAAAAATTGTCGGGAAGCAGTATATCGACCCAAATGAGCGACTATACCACTCGTCAAAAAGACACCAGCTTAAATGAATCTCCAGCTGATATTAAACACCTTAATAGCACCAAAAGTCTCACTCCGTCCGGTAGTTTAGCTTCCGAAGAATTTCTAGATTCCATTGAAGAAATGTCGAAAGCGAAAACTTCTGTACCAAATGAAAAATTAAACATTCCAGAAGTACCTGATAATGCCCCATACCCCGGAAACATACCCACATTTCAATTCTCTAAGGATTCCCTGGATCCTGAGGGAGATGAGTTTTCCCAGATGAATTACTTCCAGGGACATGTGAATGTTTCGCGAGGAGATTTCACATACTACAAAAGCGCGCAAGAAAACCCTTTCGATAGGATCCCACCAGCTTATTCAAAATTAGAACCTTCAAAGAAGAGCACCAATTCATCAATAGCAAGCAGCGAGATATTTGCGGTTTTCAATCAATCCGACATTGAGTTGTCCGTAATGTCTCAAGCTGGTAATCTGTCCGAGACGACTTTGAACTACTCGAGTTTGGGATTGGTGAGTAATTAAAAATACGTTTGTTATTACCTATTTCTCCTTTTCTGAATTTAGTACGAACAACTCCTGCAAGCGGAAGCCACTAAGTCGGATCAATTACTAATGTTGTTAAAAATGCGAGAAAAGGCCCTAATGGATAGGACCAAGGGTCAGATTGCATGGTTGGAAGTACAGAAGGAAAAATACAAGGCAAAGGGATTAACATTTCAAATTTCCGCAATTAAAAAAAAGCAACGAGCTATTCTTCTTAAAATGGAGAGAGAAAGGGAAGAAATCAAAAAGTAAGTACTACATGGAATTTTTAGAGATAAAAGAAATCGGGAAAAGAAAATTTATTTAAAATTTTTTTTTAACTAGAGGAATCCGCAACTTGACATCATCAAGAATCATATACTAACAAGATCAATGAATTTTATCAAACTATATTTTATTTCATATTCTATGGCGGTAATTATTAATAACAGAAAACATATTTCTTATTTATTGTAATATTTTTTCGTCCTTGAAGTTTAGAAAAAAAATTTGTAAAAAAGTTGTACTTAATTATCAGTTAGTCTTCATATGGGAATCATATTTAAGTATTTTTCATTGGAAATGGCTGCTGATGCGTATAACATTTAATATTAATTATTGTCTTCATATTGGAAACTAAAAAATACCAAGATAAAATAAAACGATTCCAAAAATTTTGAATTGTGTGAATGAAATTGAAATGTCACTCAGTTTCAGAAATGTCTAGAAATCAATATTTTTTAACCCCTCTTCTATTCATCCGACACTTTTAAGGTACAACTCATCTTAAACACTTCTTGAGTACCCCTACCTGGAAAGCGTTCCGGATATGAGACTTCCATAGAGAAAAAAAGAGATGAACCTTCGGTTCATTTTCAAATAGAATTAGTCCAAGTTAGTGGTTTTGTCCTGAAAGATTGCCGCGTGTTGGTTTTTCGCAGGTTAGCAGATCTTAATATTTTTTTTAATTCTTAAGGCCAGTGGCGAGAACAAGCATTAAATCATTCATTAAAGTATAAGGACTCTATATAATTTATAAAATTTAGTGTTTAAATTGGTGGCATTTTTTTAAAAGAAACGACGAAGAACGGGAACCTAATAAAGAACATTTTAAATAAAAACGCTACATAAATATCGAATAAAGTTTTTGAGTCATAAACTCTGAGGCTATTTCCTGAGCTTGCTAACTATTGAATTTATTAAAGGATGCTAAAATCTCAGGTTGAAGGAATATAGAAATCTTAGAAAATCCATAAAACTTGATATAGAATTATTAAATAAAAATCATATCGACTTTTCACTCAAGGCAAAAAAAATTTGATCAGATAGAAAAATCAATTTGTCAAAATGATAGAAGAAAAATTTTTCATAAAAAGATTTATATTTTCAGTAGTCTTATTATTTCCACGACGTTTACTAGATTTATATTTCGAAACTTCTAAAGTCAAAATTACACATAAAATACTCAAACCTCTTAGTAATAAACTTAAAGTAATATACAACAAAACAAAACGTTTTCCATATTTTAGAATGTTGCAATCTAAAACGAATAAAAAGGAGAAATCAAAACTGATTCGTCCGCTTCTCAGTAATATATCTGATATGGCAATAAGAAAAAGTACCTCCTTCACTTCTACGTCGAGCAGGTCTACGACAATAATTCGAGGCCAGGAACTGCAACCGAATCAGAGTTTAGAGAAAATTCTTCAAAAACGTGAAGAAGAACTGAAGAAGAGGCGGACACATGTTGAGCACTTAATCGAATGGCACAAGCGGCTCGACAAAGAGGAAGAGGAAATTCTTCAAATGGAGCGTATACTAATGGACTATAATTCGCACATAAAGTCCTCTAGAATTCTCAAAAAACAAAAAAGAATCGAAGATATAGATAACAGCCTTAAAGAGCTTCAGAATGTTTCTGGTCGAAGTGATGGTTCTGGAAAGAATAGTTACGTCCGCACTACGGGTCAGAAACTGAATAAGTTGTGGAGAAGGCTAACAGGGTTAAAAGAAGAAAAATTCGAGCCTACTGTTAAGTACAAATTAAGTAAAAGTGATCTTGAAGAACTCTACGAAGAAGCCAAGATGATTGTGTTAAGGGATTTCGGCCATGAAGATGAAATGAAACAGCTTTTAGATCTATCCAAGTTCGAGTTGACATCGAATAGTAATAGATCCTTAGATTTTGATACCAACGAGAAAGTGGAATCACAAGAGAGTAACATTTGCTCTGCGCAATCGGTTGCAGTTGAAAAAAATCTAGGGAGTGTTGAGAAAATGAATGGATCTGAATCAATTCAGGAAGATCAGAACGAAGACACGGACATTGCACTCATTGAAAGCAATTCAAAATCTCCAAAAGATTCAAACTCAAATAAAGATGATACGGTGATACCGATTGAATTTAGTAATATTAATAGTCTAGAAGAGTTACAAATAAATGTTAAGACTTGCACTGATACTGTTCTGGATGAAATTCCCAAAGCAAATTCGACAGAAGAAGATATTCAGAAGGAATCCGATTATAACTCACAACCCTCAGATAGTTCAGTTACAAAAATCGAAAGTGCCTTAGAGATGAAAACTCAAAATAATGATTCGGATAAAGTGGACACAGTTGCTGAAGTGACATCTATTAGTTACGATAGTAATGATTCTGTTGAACACACTTCCAAATTTTCCGTGAACAGAATTGCGGAGACTTCCATTCAAGACAATCGCATTGTAGACAGCGACTTAGACTCTATACATCCTCTAACAGTGATTTCGAACAATCAGGTATCGTCAGAGCAGGAGTATCAGCAGCGATCGAGCGTTATAGTTAGTCTAATATCCGTTAGTATGGAAACGGAAGCAGAGAAGAAGAATTCTAATAACGTTGTCGAGACTGAAATCCCGTCGTCAATACCTGAAAATTCAGAAGAAAACTACTCAGAAAGTTTTGTCTCATCCGAGTTGTATCAAGATTCAGCGATCACAGAAAGCATTCGCGTAAACGACGTCAATCATTCAAGTGATTTGCAAGGCGACACTGACTCACAAATCACTCCGATCGCATCAGAAGCCGTTGAATCAGTAGTGAATGAAAATTCCCAGGAGGAAAAGGGTAATAATGATCAATTGGAGAAGTTTTCAAGCCAAGAATCCTTAAACGAAACATTTATTGAAGACATATCATTGCCGAAGTTTGAATCGACAGGAGAACATTCAAAATTTCTTGTGTCAGAAGATATATCACCCCTGAAGGATCAGCAAGGGGACTTCTGCGAAGGGGGTGTTAATACTAGTGAGCTAAAGAAACGTCTGATCGATTTAGATGTAAGTTTGAAGGAATTAGATGAAACTTTTGAAAGAGCACTTAGTCCCGAAAAATCTCCAACGCCTTCGTTTTCTCGGTCTACTTCAATTGGAGAGGAAGAAAAGGAAAACATGCCAGGGAATCAATTGGTTCTAAACAATTCCAAGCAGACCGGGAAAAATGTTAAAACTAATAGTGATAATGCAGCCGTCCTCATGCCGGATATTATAAACGAAGTGGAGATCCGGAGACGGCAACAGATTTTTTTGGAAAGTGATGTAAGTAGATAAATTATTTTTTGTTATCTTTCTATTTGGTTTATAATTTTCTACAATAAAAATAGTCTTATATAGCGCTAAAGCTGAATAAATTCAACAGATAATTGATTTAAGCAATTCAATAATTTTTAAATATTTGAAAATAAAGAATTATGACGAAAATACACCTTTATGTATGCCTAAACCGTTTTCGTGTTCTATTTTTAGCTGAAGCAATTAGAGCATGCAGTTCCTTACGTCTTTTTACGAGAAATTCCTAACAAACCACCTCCGCCCTATGTCCCTCCTGCCCATGGCAGTCCAATGACCACTATTTTCCCTCCTGAGAATCGTATTCAAGAAATCACTTACAGAAGAGTGCGCGAACTGTACGAAGAAATAACAAAGACTGGTACTATATTTAATTTTCCAATATTAACAACACGCCAGTGATCATTTCCTTCCAGAAACAAGCAATCATCCAAAACCACCCTCCATTATGGATGAAAACATTACTAATATTTACGAGCGCATAATTCTCGATATTTGCAAGGAAATGATGCAAGATCTTCAACCGACTTTTAATCCACCGAATTCAGAGAACTACAAAAATTTGCTTGCCTTATTTAATCCACCGAATCGTCTCAAATGCCTGCAGGATCACATATATAAGCACGTCCGAAAATTACTAGCAATGGATAAAAAGAATCGTCGAAGAAATGCCATTACCGCAATTGGACACAAGAAACGAGATCCTGTTGATGAAATTTTAATTCAGGAGTTATACGAGGAAGAACACAAGTGGACCAATTTTGATCTTGAAGAAGTAGAAGTCAAAGAGACGATGGTCGAAGAAATTTATAACGATTTGCTCAAGGAAATGTTAGATGAAATTGTAGACCCACACCCGGAACAAAGTCAACACACAATTGTAGAAGAAACCGTTGATCTATAAAGAATTGTTTTTATATTTTTAAATAAAATTTGTGATTTAAATGTTTGCTATTTTATGTCATTATTTTTATTTTATTTCTAAACTTATTACCTCAGAAATTCAGTTTTAGAAAAAAAGGTTTAGAAGGACTAGGAAAATAATTGGCGATATAATTAAAAACGCAATCTTTATTAACATCTAAAAATAATGAAAAACTTTATCAGAAACTAGGGCGTCTCATCGGTTGCTTCTTCGATAAAAACAATGTCCAGACCACTGTACGCGATGTTTGGCATTGTTGTACCTGCAATCGCCTGCATAATTCTCGCTTTCGTATCATTTCTCTCAGATTCGGACGACAAGTTGTATAATTCATCAGCGACGTATTTCGCGAACGCTTCACAGTCCTCACGAATGTTGTTCATATGACGCTCATTGGTGATCTGGGAGCCATTTTTGCAGGTTATGACTTTCTGAATATGCGGCGGTATCTGTTCGAGATGCTGTTCAATAAATAGTGTTCGATTTGCAGCTGGCCTACAAAAACAAATTACATAACTATCAAATCAGGATTTATTTTAGCAAATAGTACAGCTCTTGGGGATAGTACGCATCCAGAAATTGCAAATGGTTGATGAACCTCCAGTGCTTGAGCGGTTTGGATGGAAATTCATCGCGTTGCTTCCTGACTCGGAGGTAGCGGTCCCTAAGAGTACGCCATCGGCGCCTTGCAGTAACAGCTGTAATTAAAAATATAAATTGATTTCCTTGTTTTCCCTCTCAATGAAATCTGTTGTAATTGTATAAATTTATTACCTTATAAACTGCCCCTTAGCAATCTACTTTTAAAATTGTACATGTTTGTTGGGGTAGATCATACCTTACACACTAATTTAGAGCCCTTTTCACTTTTTATTGGATTATTGGATTATTTTAAAGGAACAGTGTATTTGCAAACAAAAATATTTCGCGTAACTATAATCTTTCTCAATAATTACAATTAACTGCAGATTTAGTAGCATTCTCTACCCTAGTCTAACTATTTATATTTTCAGATGTGCAAATTAGCATAGACTCCTGCAAAATCATCAGAAATTAGAATAACCTGCCCAAAATTCCACGCCATGCGACGTAGAATTTCATTTGAAGCAGATTGAGATTTCAAATTAGTCGAATGGCGGTCAGGGGTGGGATTAAAAATGAATTTTCGAGATAAACTCAATCACATTTTTTTTAAATAACATGAATTGAATTTTAGAAATCATTTTAAGTAGAAATGTGGAAATTATCTACAATTTTGAAAAATCCTAAATAATTTCAAATTTTTGACTCCCTTTATCAATCAAATATAAATTACATTTCTTATATGCCTTTTTTCTAAATAAAAATTTTAAATTCAAGTAAAAATTTCAATAGTTTAAGAAAAAAAAAAGAAAAAATGTGTATGGCTTTTCCACCAACAAGGCCATATGCAGGAGTTTACTTCATTTTTAACCGTCCCATAATTACGCCCGTGACTGTACACATCAGAAGTCGTTTCATCAACTAAGTACCAATCATTTGCCACCAATCCGTTAGAATTTTGTATATTTTAAATTTAGATTTAATACAGAGTCATTCTTATTGATAAATCATTTGGAACCGAATAAATCCAGCAATCAAATTCCATACACTTAAGAACGAATTTAGCAGAACACATCAACTTAAAAAAGCTTTCTCGAAGCATTCGATTGTCATAACTCTATTTTTAAGCCGGAATGAAAATTATATAGATTGGAGTCTAGGACACAACTTGAATTAATTTAGGTGATAATTTTATAAATTTTATAATTTTTGTCAGTATGAACGACTAAGCCTCCTTACTTGAAATCCCTAGAAGGTCAGCGATTTGCTGCCAGATCCGCTCGCTCGACTCAGAATCTTCATTGGTGTTGTTCTTTCTGTCATAGATAACTCCATGCTTTTTCACCTGCGCTATTAATTGCAATTCAAGGGATTTAAACATTTTCCCCGTTTTCTGTACAAATGTCGAAGCAGCAACTCGAAATATGCCAAAAATGACACACAGTACTACCAACTGCATGTGCTGTCGCATTCGCAACAGCAGTCTATCGCAAAAGCTTTGATCAGCTGGCCATGTGTGTAGATGCCTAGTAAAGTCTGGCTTATTAAGTTGGCAGCATCGACTGTCATAATACTGAACACTAAAATTCAAACAATTTGGTTGCTTCCAAAGTTTCGGGACTTTCGAGGCCTTTTTCAGTGGATGTCAAGACTTTCCAAAGAAAGAACTGATAGCAAACTTTTTTGGACTTGATACGATGATACAGCATACCTCAAAATGTGTACAAGAAATGCAAATCCGTTAATTTAAAATTGAAACACAAAGCAACAAGTCAACAAGTCTCTGCTTCAAGCTTTTTCACACGCTGTGTATGTCCCCGCTAAGCCTGCACTATTTATGTCCTCGACTGTTGTAATCATATCGCAGGACAACTCTGGGTAACTGAAGTTCGTAGAATTTAAAAAAAAAAACCGTCTTCAACCCAAACTAAAGATTTTTAGAGCAACACAGTGCACACTTTTTGCTCTCTCATTAATTAATTAATAAACTTTATTGTCTTTAATTTTACTGCATTAAACTGTTTTTTCTAAGGAGAAAAATGAAGCTCTTATGAGATTACCCTCCCGCCTGTGCGTATATCGCTCTATTCGACATGTTGCGGATATTTTGCTTAATTTTTAAGTAATTGAAATTTCAGAGACACCCCTAGTAGTAGACGTTAAAGGGTTTTGACGCACCTTATATAAATTTTCTTCCACCTCTTAAACAAACCAGTATTTTTCTGAAACAAAATTCCAAGCATTTTTCTAAATTACAACCTGAACTAAGTGTAAAAGAACAATTTCTTTAATTAATTTCAGGCAAGGATCCATAAGCTGGGCGTAAATTTATGTCTTAAAAAGTAGTTTTCGTGTTCGTTTTAAGTTTCAAAAATGTTGCTATTAATTTTATAGAAAAGAGAGTCTTGGAAATTACCTTCTCTAAACAAGGCTGCCCCTCTTTGAGTAATTTTTGGCGATAGCTTTCAAGAAGGCTTGAAAAGAAATAACCGCCACGATACGGCCACGCAGCATGTTGCTAAAGACATGTTGACCCTCCTCCTATCGCGCCACATAAACCACAAATGGCTGTGTGTGTCGAGCCACCATACCAGTTGTCATGAGAGTTTTCTGTCAAGCGTCGCGATAGTTTCACGGATGTAGCGAATTTTCCTATTGCAGTTTCACCAACGAATTTTCACTTCCGGTGAATTCAATAACACCATAAAATGTCCGAAAAACGGAAAAGTATCTGGACGAGGCAGAAGGTGTACGATTTGATTACGCTGTACCAAATGAACGAGTGCTTATGGAACTGCTCGAAGCGAAGCTACAAGGACAGGGATAGACGAGTCGAGGTGGTTAAGGAGATTTGCTCAATCATGGACATCACTAAGGATCAATTCGCAAGAAAGATCCACAACTTGCGTAATCAGTATATCTTCGAGCTGAGAAAGGTCCAGAAAATGCGCGCCCTAGACGAGAGTTCCGACGAGTGCACCTCCAAATGGGAGTACTTCGACAGACTTCAGTTCCTACGGAAGTACATCACAACGCGACCGTCCTTCAGCGAAAATGTAAGTAATAGTTCGTAATCCCATTCAGAAAATTTTCTCGAGAGTATAACGTTTTTTAATCTACCAGGATCACAAACTTAATATCTCCGATGACGAATCAAATTTAGTTTCTGTTCCTAAGAAGCCTATTGCCAAGACAAATCCAACGAACGAAGAAACTCCTGCGGAGGAAGTCCAGGACAGTCAGCCCAACTTCGTGGACCACTCCGTGACTCCAGTAATATTCGAAGTGCCACCGGCGAAATTGGAAGTCGCCGAAACCGCCAAGGAGCGGGAGGCCGAGACAACGTTTCAGGAATCTGAAGCGCCTACACCCGCAAAGAAGGCGCTGGTCGAGGCGGCCAAAGATGAAATGGACGTGTTCGGCCAATTTGTTGCCATGGAATTACGAAGTCTCAACAGTGATTCCTCCAGAAAAAGACTAAAACGTAAAATTATGCAAGCCATCTTGGATGTAGCCAACGAAGATGATGGGATCAACATCAATATCAAGCTTACTTAGTTGTAGAAGATTAAACGCCAGAAAGGTTCATTTGTTCTAAAGCAATAGTATCTATTACTTTTTCAATAAAATAAATTGACTATAAAACAAAGGCGTTAATTATTTTATCATACTCCCAATGCCGGGATCTATTCTTATTTTATTTTATTTATGTTATTTCTAAATTGAACAAAATTGAAACTAGGAAATAATCATATAATATTAAAAAATTAATTAATCCTATCCAAACTTGATTTTAAAAATTTAAATTTTTGTTTTTGTAATTGTTAGAATTCACTTTTTTAATTACACCAAAATAAATTTAAAGAATAACCATATCGAATTTCTTGTAATTTATTCGATTCGGAAAATGTGTCTGGTTTTCTACTGACTTTCAGATAAATCCTAAATGAATTTCTAAAAAATATGAGATATTCCTAGAATTTGGTGGAAAAAGGAAATGTTAAGGCTCATGTTTCTAGGGAATTCTATAAATATAAAAAGTCCCTATGTATACCATTACGACGTAAAGCTTTGTCCACAGGGCGGGATTAGAGACTTGAAAACTTTAACCAGACTTTCTTCACTTCAAATTTATGCCGAAATTATCTGTGAACAAATAAATTTAAAACCAAATCAAGTGAACCGCCATAAGAACCTTATAATTCCGCCAAATTCTTCATGGTGCTCACGCTTTTCTTACTTTACATCTTTGGTTAGTTGATATGGTTTCTAAGCAGTAGGGTACTGGACTTATGTATGCCCATTTAACTCCAACGCACTCCACATAGCGCGGAACTTCTATACAGAAATTATTCCGGGAAAAACAGCTAAGGGAAACTCCCGCAATAAAACACCATCTAAACACTTTGGTTCTTACCACATTTATTAAAATTAAATGTTCACATTTTAAAAAAAAGGCAAATCCATTAAATTAATGCAACTGGTCGAAGAGTGACCAAATTACTTGACTTCCTTAACCTGCAAACCTGGGGGCAGGGATTGCTTCAATTTCTCGGCCTTTTCCTTGTCGAAAACCACCAAAGTGTACAGGAATCGTGAACAGCGGATCTTGAACTTGGTATTGTTGGGGTTCTTCTTTATTTTCACGGCACGAGCATCCTTCCTGCGGGCCTTCAGCAGAAAGTCTTTAACGTCTTTGATTTCACGTGGCATCCTGCAAGAATGTAGGCAAATTAATTATTGCCACCATGCTTTGGAAGTTTCTTAATAATTATAAAATGCAGAAAAAATATTTACTTTTAATTTAATTGAGTAAAATTGCAAAAAACTGCAGGACACAAGGAAAACCAACCGCAGTTGACGTTTCCCACGTTTCGAAAGAAAGAGACGAGGTGAGCGACGAAACAAAATGGCGCTTGGCAATTTTCCGCCGGCTACAATGCCGAAGCAGCGACATCTTGCACAAAATTAAAACACCATTTCCCCATAAGGTCCAATTTATTACAAAATATCGAAACCGTAAACAATTATCCTTCCGAAGAAGTCAGTACTCGAGAGGAAGGTAAAAATTACTTTAAATGCATTCTCCACTGGAGTTTTAAGGGAGAATTTCTGTCTTGCATTAATGTCATCCGGATAAAACGGCTCCTCGCAGATGCAGTTCCCACTGGCGTCTTCGATCTTCACAGTGCATTCTTTTCCAGCGAAACCACCTTGAAATTGGAATTCAAACGAAGTAATCTTCTGTGGTTCCTCGAAATGCAGCACTATCCACTGAGGCGTACCCTGAAATTAAGTAAAGAACGTAGGGAACGGATGCGAAATTCTTGCTTTATCAATTTTACCTGATCTGAGTTCCAGCATGTATCCTCTCTGTCATCGAATAGGAAATTTTTACCGTACTGCTTGGCATCTCTGTTTAGAACCGAACTAACGCTGGAATTAAGGAAATTATCTCAAAGTCACAAATCCGAGAAAAGTAAACCTACTTGCACTTGCATTTTGATGTTTTGAGGATACTCATGGTTTGTTTGACATTTAAAACACCTGTCGACTTTCAAACAGATGGAGCTACTTACGTTTGAATCGAGAATTATTGACTAAACATTTTGAACATTGAGGTTAAATTCAAACAAAATGTCAAATTTGCAGAAAAAAGTAGTTTTCTAACGAAAGCTATCAGTGGTAAGAGCAAATTGGAGTTTGAAGAAAATATTAGTAGGCATGACTAAATATTTTCTGAGGGCCCAACTTCGTAGAGATAATTTATTAGCAATTATAATAATAACTGTAAAGTCGTGGAACTTTTCAATGCCCATTTGAATAAAAAAATATAAAAGACCCTTACATTCAATTTGTTTGCATTTAACTTGTTCAAGAATTCACGAAGTATGAATAACATGAAGCAGCAGACAATCCTTAAGGAGGAAAATTTATTGTTATAAACATTAAATCGGCGTGCGTAAGAATTTTATTCACAGACGATGTAAAATCTCTAAAACTGCAAAAAAAGGACATACTTTGCATACTCTTCCCAAAATTTGGAGAATGTTAAAATATGATGTCTTTCATGTAGTGGCTCATTTATAATTTTTGACAGCAAATTGTTTAAATATTTTGTTAGATTACATTGATGGAAAATTGTTTTAGGCAAAACTTTTGCTTTTTGTTAATTTACAGTAAATCGAAGAAATAAAACTCAAGTATGACGTCAGTGTGCTCAGGGACTGCGTGGTGCCCAATCTACATAAAAATTTCCGAAACTGACTACATTTTTATTAATTTTTAAAACAATCCTAAACAATTTCACATAAAATCCTGTGTTTTGATATTTAAATTTGATGCATGTGTTATTCTTCGCGATCACATTCTTTAATCGCTATTGGCTACTTGCACAGAACTACACCAAATTGGAGAATGTGTTGGTAAAAACTACAGTATAGTTGAGAATGTGTTGCGAAATATTTGATTACGTGCGCCCCACACGCCATAGTTGATATTTAATTGACGTCAGCTGATTGCTGACAGTATTTGTACTCTTCACACTTTAAATGGTATTTAAGAAATTTCTTTGTTTCGAACCAGCAGCACTTATGGAAGCAAGAACTTTGAAATGCTTGAAGGCTTATAGAGTTTTCGGCTATGTGCACCAGTGTCATTTTGTGCTCTCCATTGAAGTGTCGCTACTTCATATTACTCAAACTTCGCTTCGGTTGTTCCAGTTCACTTCCATTTGTTCCTACTGTGTCCCGTGCTCGGTTCATTGTGCACGAAATGTAAATAATATAAAGTAGCGACACTCCCTAAAGAGTGAGAACTTACCGTTATAAAAAGTAAATCGGTGTGCGTAAGAATTTTATTCATGGACAGTGCAAAAGCCATAAGTAAAAATGGCCAATGCGCGAAAAAGAAAGGTATACTTAGCAAAAGCTCTTCCCCTAAAATTGGGGGATGTTAAAAGGTGATCGCATGTGTTTCTCCCATGCGGTGGTTTGTTTACAGTTTTTGACAGTAATTTGATTACATATTTTGCTAAATCACATTTATGGAATGTTGGCTTAGGCGAAATATCTGCCTAGAATGCTCTTATAATTACAAAATATTTATTGTAAATTTGTTAATTTATAGTAAATCGAAGAAATAAAACTCAAATATGACAAAAATGTACTCAGGGGGTGAGTGGGAAGTACCCAAACTCATTAAAATTTTCGAGACTGTTTATGCTTTTATTAGTATTTAAAACAATCCTAAACGATACCGCATTAAAATCCTTTAATGTTTTGATTTTTGAATTTAACGGCCGGCAGGTGCTACATGTGTGTTATTCTTCGCTATTGCGTTCCTTAATCTTCATTGGCTGCTTGCGAAAAACTACCCCATATTGGAGAATGTGTTGGTGAAAACTACAGCATAAATGAGGATGTGTTGCGAAATTTATGATAATATGCACCTCAGGCGTTCGTAGTTGAGATGTTTGATTGAAGTCAGCTGATTGCTAGCAATATTTGTACTCTTCACGCTTGCCTTTAAATGCATTTGAGAAATTTCTTTCTCTCTCGAACCATCAGGGCTTATGGCAGCAAGAGATTTTGGATGCTTGAAAGCTCTACTAAGCAATCGTAAAGAGCTTTCGACTATTTGCATCCTCGTCTCTTCTAAGCTCTCCATTGAAGTGTCGCTATTTGATATTATTCATACTTCGATTGCGCGAGTGTTCCATCTGTCAGAATTTGAACGCAACATCTTTGTCTTCGGGGTGAAATAATTAGTCTTTGGTAAATTCCCTACTGCAAATTACATCTAAAGTGATTTGCACATGGTTTAAGTAAATTTCCTTATCCCTGAAGATGAGAACTTAATCTTTCTTGCAGATCTGCACTGTCCTTGAGAATGAGTTGAGAAACCTACAGCACTGTTGGAATTGTGTTGCTAAATTTCCAACAACGTGCACTTACGCATCGCTTAGGGTTTTTTGCTCCAATCAGCTGACTGCAGGAAATAGTTGTGCCCTTCACACCAGCCTTTAAATGCATTTGAGAATTATCCTTCTCCCTTGAACTAATAGTGTTTATGGGACAAGAGCTTTTGAGAGCTTTTAAGCTCCGCCACTACATACTTATGAAGCTTTCAACTATCTGCTTCCTTGTCTTTTTGCCATCTCCACCGTAGGTCGCTACTTTATGATGGTTCATGGTGGAGGGTTGCCGTTGCCGTCGTGCTCAGTTTGTTTTGCTTTCTCGAGTTTGTTGGGTGTTGTTTCAACTTAGTGCGAGTTCGGAGTGCTGACTGGCCTGGTTTGGAACAAATTTGCTCGGTTTTGTGGATTTTGTGATTCCGTGGGCGTTTTCGTTGATTTCACTCAAAAAGAAATTGCTTTGCGAAGTTTCATACAATAATAAAGAACTTTTCGACTGGTACGTGATTGAATTTCGACCGAGAAAGGATTCTTCGTTCAACAAACAGTGACGGTCTTCTGTCGAGGAAATTATAGGAGGAATTTCAAAGGTCTAATTATAGCCGAGGAGTGTGAACAGAGGCGAAAACTACTTTGGGTTTTTATTCCGCGATTGAATCTGAGCAACAGAAAGTGCTCGTGATCAGAGTGACCTTGGGTTCCCTGTGTGAGTACTACTCGCGTCTATAACTACTTTTAACCAGATGCAACCTCAGTGAAAGAAATTCGCACATGAGCCGAGCACCTTCACGAATTTCTTTTTTGGGTCAAAGAACCCGTTTTGTAAGCAATCGTCCTCAGTGACAGCTCGCGCTAGTGGGGGCTGGTCTGTCCATTCCTTTTTTTCTTTTCGGTCCCCTGAGAAATTGAACAAATGTTTTTCTTCGGCGCCACCTCATCTCACCTGCTTTGAATATGAAATAAAACGAGAATAAAACGAATTGCCATTCAATTGTGCCTGACCTGCCTTTCCTCGGTTAGTGCGCCACTAACGAGCGGATTTTTTTTTTTGCAATGCAATCCACATCGACAAGCGTGGACTATGCGCACAGCTTGGCACCCGTCGTTCCAATAAATTTAATTGCGCTGTGGCCGCGCACTTTGTTTACGTATTTCAATCAGAAATAGACGGCCTTAACTACTTTTCCGAAGAAAAGAAGTGAACAGTGGTCAGTTTAGCGCGGTTGCCGCGCCTCCTGTTGATGCCCGTTCAAACCGCGCTCCATAGTCCAGAGGTGAAGTGGGGCTTATTTTTAGCGCCAACACCCCCGCCGCCACTGTTTTCGAAAAAGAGTGAAAGTCGTGAATATTTTTTGAGTTTCTATTTGTCGGAATTCACTTCAGTTTTGTAATGGAATCATTAGCGCTACCCGAGTGGAAATAAATAGAAAAGAGGCGGCGAACAAACGTCATGGTTAATTCATCGTTATTTAATCGCAGGGGTTGGAGGTACCACTGGCTGGGTGCAATCGGTAGAACTCCTCGAGCTATAGCCTTTTTTACTCTTAGCACTGAAAATGACTATGAGATTGCAAAAGTACAGAATATTTTACCTCATTATGACGAACACAACGTCCATTAACATTAATCGTTCGACGCTGCTAATAGAAAATGTGTCCGGCACCTTTGCCAGAGCCATTATCTAGCGCTAAATTAGCCGAAATAAGATTCCTTAAAGCATTTCATTAGAATATAATCAAGCTAGACTTTTCTCTCTCTAATGCATTCTAAACTTATTACACAATTCGACGAATCTCTATGGAATTATGTAAAAGCCCTTTTCAATTATTTTTATAGTTTGTTTAAATCGAGATATCTTTGTTTGTATATATATATCATATATTTATATATATCATGTGAGCAGAGGATCCAGTGGTTTAAGTTTAGCTTTTATTATAAAAGACGAAAACAAATTCAGATGTAGAGCAATTAAAATGCCGGTCTTTTGCGATTGATACTTAATCAGGATGAAGTCGTACTGCAAAAATTTGAATACAGTACATTTCTTCTACTAGTAATTAACAACAGAGATCACAAATTGAAAGTAAATTATAAGAATATATGAAGTTAGCAATATTAAATATTTTTACGGAATATTTAGGCGACTAGAAAACATATGTGTGCGTTATTTTCACAACAGGTTTACACAAATTTATTGAGAAGCATTTCTGGTATTGTTTAAGATATCTAAATAGCTTAACGATACACGTGCCCTAGACTCACATCAACTTACTTTTTAAAAAAGACAATTTTTTAAAGCACAAGTGAAAATATATGTTGTAAAAATCAATTTTGAAGAATATGTGGTTTTTACATAAACATTAAAAATAATCCGTTTAAACCGCTTTCCAAAAGTTAAGAATAATACAAATTGAAAGTATATTCGAGTTCCTCAATATTAAACTTTACTCCCTTGTATTTAATTTATAAATATATATGAACAATAAGCAGAGTATTTAAATTAAATACTAAAATTGTTATCGACGTAGAAAGTCCTACCAAATATTCGATATGCATGTTCTGACTGAAAAGTAAATAACACTTGTGCAAATAGTACAAACATTTTTTTTAGTATCTTTAATGTTTTCAAAAAATGTTTTTATCAACTAATTTGTAATTAGTAAAGGAAAAAATAAATAGTACAGTTGTTATAAACATAGAAGTCACATGCATGCGCAATAAATGACCATTGATAAATTTAGTTTCATTAGGCAAACTTTACGATAAAAATGTTATTCTAGTAAAAAACAGTGTCTTAACTATTGAAATACTTGTTAACGTGTTGCTTCCATTGTAAATGCGGCCAACATGTTATTCAATTTTTTTTTTAGTCCAAAAAATAAACACGAGGCCTTAATGGGTAAGTTTGTTGAACGTAAATTTAATTAATTAAAAATAATAATATCAACGAATGAGTAATTTAAGCGGTTTTTGTTTATATTAATGAATGGGTTATTTTTATCAGGACTTGTATACATTTATCTGGTCGTAAAGACCAGAATTAGAAAGAATAAAATAGAAATGTTTTAAAATTGCAATGCTTAACAAGGGTGTGATACTTTATTACAATACCAAATTTTAAATATGTTTCTTTTTAAAATTCTCCTATGTTAAGTGGTGTATTCACGTTTTCCTGTTTTATTATTCTAAGTAGATATTTCTTTATCTATGTTTCGAAGTCTGTTTATAGTTTCTTGCGTTTTAAATTGATTAATGGCTGAATTAATAAATATAAGTTCTGTTTGCTTTCTTCGATCATCAATGTTTTATACCATTTGAAATTTGCATTCTAAAAACTATTAAATAATAAAATATGATATTGCACTTTTATAACACTTTTTTTGCTGTAGGAAATTTACGCAATGTGCTAAAACTCGTTAGGGTAACATCTTAGAAAAGCATCACTAAAGTAATTTAATAACTTAATAAGGTTACTCATTTTTTTTTAGATAATACAGAATTTTTAATAACAAATGGGGCAATACGAATTTTCAAGATCGTGGCAGACTACCAATAAAAGCTACGATAAAAAATAATGTAGCCGTAAGAAGAGTTTAAACTGTTTGTTTCACAAATAAATAATTTTGTTGCACCAAAAAAAAGTATGTTTGTGAAGTGGTTAGATGTGCAAAAGCCTCGCAAATTGGATGATAATTTCTTACATCACCTTTCACTTCCTATTTGAAAACAGACTGTGCAAAGGAAATTTTCCATTTATCTGAAGAGACAAACTCAAATGCAGGAACAGAAGAATCGCAGTTGTTACATAATTTATCAATGTTATCATCCCCTTGTCTAATTGCGAATATTTATAAATGATCTCGTGATAAACAGATGATGGGTTATGTTAATACGCTGCTGTTATTACTATAGAAGGACTTTTTTTAAATGTTGCAATTCTAATACGAGAGATGCACATCAAGTCAACTCGTGCTGATTGAACTTAATTTTTCCTTGATAAATATAACAACGGATGGCAGCAAACGATGCAATCTGAACTTTGAGATATTTAAATAAAAATCTCTGGGATGCGACTTTCATAATCAGTATACAAGTGGATGTTGAACTATATTTATATGATCAGGTAGAGGGTGATGTGCAAATTTTCAAACAATTCAAAACCATCCAACTAGTTCGGTTCATTAAATCGGGTTTGTATTACATTTAACTCGTTTAGCGATAATTCCCAAGTGGGGTGAACTAATATTAAAACACATCTCATTCAAGGGGTCATTGAAAAACCTGAAGAAAGCAGGTTTCTTTATATCAATGCGCATTTATTGCCATTTCGTTCAAAGTCCAATTTCAAACAGGTTTCCGATGTTGGCTGTCCCCGCCTCATTTCATTTAATATTAATGCAGACGTTGGCAAATCAAAAAAGCATAAAATATCCAAAAAAATGTTTGAAGACGACGCAAAACATTTTTAGGCCTTATCATAGAAAATTAGTGTGAAGGTGTGACACATCAACTGCTAGGGTTCAAGTCGGCACTTGTGCCTTGTGCGTTACGTAATTCAAGAGACTTTTTATTTGCACGCCTTCCTCATTGTTTACGTTCACCACGGCAGCGACCACATGCTGATGAAGTGGACGGAGAACGACGCCAAATTGGATCAATCTGAACTGGGTTTTGTTGACTAAGCCGGTTTCTACTAGTAAGACCCGGTGTTGCAGAATTGAGAAGTACTTGGAACTGGCGATAACTTTCACTATTTACTTTATATTTAAACAAAATTGTTGTTATTCTTCCAGTTTCTTTTCTATTTCAACATCCAATTTGTTTTATATTCCAAAACTCACATATTGAATGATTTTTAAATATAAAAATGTTGTTGACTTAAAAATAAATGTAAAAAATAGATAGCCCATACTACGGCTAAAACACAGTCGTGCCACAGATGCACCATAAACACAAGCTGCTTGAGCCAGAACTGTACTATTGCTATACGCTAAGCCATACAACATCTATACAAGGTCCGAAATTAAAATCTACGTGGGCATAGATTATCACTATACACCACACATTATAAGAGCCTGAGATGGATCAGTTGGTAATACTTTAGTCCTTCCATTCAGAAATTGTAGGTTCGAATTTTACACTTGTCCATAAAAGAAACAATTATAGTTGCATTTCACAAAACGCTCAAAAAAATTTATTAATTCTTTACAAATTGTGCTTACATTAGTTACATAATTGTTATAAACATATTTGACGAATGATTTTTCATAAAATATTATCCGCAGGCAATAGCATACATTTTTCAGATAATTCCTATTCTTCAAACTTGTTCGCCTATAGCTTAAAGTGCAATTGTTTTATCACTTTTTTATCATATAATTTTGACACACAGTCCCGAATTTCTCAGGAAATATAAGGGGATTAGATATTGAAACGTGGTTACTTGAGCATATCATTTATTTGCATTGCACTGAGGGTATTGACTTTGACTCACTGGAAAGCGTATTAACACTGTAAACGTGATTTGAATGACTGAAAATTATATTTCCGAAAAATGCTATTCAACATACTTATTATGCAATTTTGGTTTTAACTTTTAGGATTTGTTTTTTCCAAACAATTTTAAATTTCGTTGGATTTTCTTTTTCAAAGAAAGAATTTTTTAGACATAAATTTTTTTAAAGGAGCATTTGCGTTAGAAACATAAAACGTAACGTAATTTAATTCGTCGAAATTTTACATTAAATTCTCTTTTATATTCTAACATTCAAATTAATTCAAGGCGTAAGAAGTAATTAGGGAAAATTTGGACGAATGCTTAAAATTGGAAATTAATTGATGATTTGTTAATGTGTAGTAAAATTATTTTAATTAATAAATAACACATTTTTGTTTAATTCATTATAGTCTGGATTAACATACCTATATTTAAAAATTGTTTTGAAAATTATACCTTTAGTTGCGTCAGGAAACGGGAATTTACATTTTTTTTTATAAACATCATTCCTTATTCGATAAATAAATTTTAAATGTATGCGCGTCAACATTTTATCCAGCTGGTTTTTTTTATGAAGGTTCGGATAGAATTCCGTGAAGGTTATAATGTACACATATAGCAAATTGCTAAAAAATGCGTTCAATGATAAAAATAACTGCCATAAAATTTCCTTAGAAACGTGCTTTTTCTTAAGACTACTTGCTTTTCGAATAACTTGCGTAACGCACCGAGTAGACTAGTCATTAGAGTGTTGGGCGGTGCTAGAGATAACACTTGTTTACGCAAACCTACCATACTTCATTTATACGCATCATCAAAACTTCTAACAGGAAGTGCTCGACCACACAAGTAAGTGTTAAAAATAACGTGCATAGCCGAATTGGTGCAGAACCGACCGTGTCCATATCAGCCGGTCAGTATCGTCGCTTGAGGAATTTTGCAAGAAGCGCAACAGGTGTTTTCGCCCAACTTAACCGCGTAACGTAGACGAAGTGAGCATTCTTCCCTGTATGACATCAACGACGTGTCTTGATCTTAGCTGGCTAAAGTCGATTAACGCATCGTCAAAGTACAATTCGAAGACGCCGCGAGAAGTCTATCGGCGTGCCTCGGCCGGGGCTTGAAACACCGCTGAGCTGTATCGAGTCGCTTTTGTTTATTTTCGCCATGCCCACATACACGCGAGGCTAGCGCTCAGCCGCAGACGTAAATACTTACTTTTTGCCATTTCGCATTTGCTAGAGTCCGGACTTTGGACTGTGGAATCCGACGTGGTGTTGCCAACGACAATTCCCTTCGCGATTATCGGATTAAGCTTGCGATTGTGATTAAGTAGATACAAGTGATTTCATAATAAAAAAATCGCCGACGGGGGAAACAACTGGCGCTGGAAGATCTATAGGAACTACTTTTTAGCAAATATCACAACTTTACACTTTACATAGTCACTATCATTTTCAAATTAGGCCACGACAAGCTCGTGAGACCTCTATCTAAAACAAATTGTTACTTTTGATTTGTCGAAATGGCCTATTGCGTTATCAGACATTTCAAGATCATCCCTCTATTGTCAACATATTTTCGAAATTGTGAAGGATCAAAGTTTGTTAGCATTTTTCGACATCTCCTAAAGAATTCGACTAATTTTAAAATACATTTGAACATTTTTAAATCGTTAAATGTATTATTGTAGGCTAGTGAAGAGTGATTCTAAAAAAAGAATTTCGATCCTCTAATTTCTAATTCAATTTAAAATTTTTAAGTTGATTTATCTTGAACTCAGACATTTTTAAAACATTGTTCTTTATAGCTCACATTATGGTATAAATATAGTCGAGAAATGTAAAGAATCAAGGAATTATTTATTTACTTTTTCTCAAAATTATCTAGTCTCATAATACAATAATTTTGTATTGTAAGTGGACCTCAAGAAATATTTGTGGTTTATTTTTAGTAAATTTGTGTTTTCCTATTTTATCTTCTAAATGATTAAATATTTTTAGATTCTCTTTTTCAATTATTAGCGCAGGTTAAATTAAGTTGTTATTTAAATGATATTTAAGGACAAATATTATAATTATCTGTAAATTTGGGCCATTTATTTTTAAATTAGGACAAGTCCATATTTCTGAAAAGATTTATTTGAGATTATTCTGGTTTTTGTGATGTAAATCTTTTCAAATAATAAACCTGTCCTACTTTCATAATAATCTTATCATTAAAGAATATATATTAAAAGAATTAATAAATATAATTAATGTTATTTGGTATGCTTCTAGTTTTGTTATAAAAATTTTAGAATAAATGTTTTGTCATGGCACAAGCATAGTGTGCTTCTTATTATAAATAGTGTTATTGTTTTGTCTCTGATTGTGCGTAATGTTTTATTAATAATAGATTCTCTGAGAACTGCAATATTCAGTAATAGATCAGCAATAGATTATCAATAAAAGATGCGCAAAATGTGAAAGATGGAAGTAAATGACTTTTTGTTCTATTCAAAAGCCTATAATTGGACTCTTATCGCTGTCTTTTATCACTAGGATGATGAAAAGCAAGAATTGTGAAAGTAGCAACTCATTGCTTTTTCCAGCTCTGATTAAAGGTCTTGTGTAAATTAGTGTGAAAAAAATTAGGACCGAATGAACAACGTTAATTTTAGACTGTAGGGTGTTATTGACTTTTGCGTTACAAATAATTACTTAAATTTCGAACAAAGGATACTAATAATGTGTGGATTCAATACTGTAACAGTAAAAGTGTCTATTAAAGACTGATAAGCGTAGTCAGTACGGCCAACATCTCTTCTGAGAGTTCATAATTTCGTGATAATAGAACTTCTAATTTTAATAATGTAAACCCCACGCCTCCTTCATTAAACTTCGACCTTAAGATAAAGGAACAGATGCGCAGAATCTCAAAAATTATTATTATATCACAGACATGCATTACTAGACATGACGTCAATCGTGAGTGGAATTATCAAAAAGGGGGCCAACCAGACAAAACAGTTGATAAGGAAATCACACACCCCGATTGAACACTCTACTCCAGACAATTTCAAGTTTACTTGAATAAATATATTTTGGGAATTCGATCGCAATTTTCGCGACAATATGCTATCATTAAAAATTTGCGGCTCTTGTGGATCAACTTGAAAGTAGGAGTGTTCTTTCCCAAACTGATAGTATCAATTTAAAAACGAGGGGTCACTCATACAATTAATTTGATGGACGATAGAGAATTGTGGGTATTTTGCTCAATAAAATTCTATAGGGAATGTTTATCGGTGTGATGCTAATCAATTACCGATAGAATTCACTGTAAGTGAAATATGACTGTACTCTAAATGTTAACGACATCGCTTATCAGACACGTATGTCGTGTAAGAATTAAATCAGGACGATACGCCACATCAGCGTTAATCTCAACGTAATATTACTAAGTGTTGTCACGTGAATAGATCGAAACTACCATTTTCGATAATTTAAAGCTTTACAGCCATTGATTACAATTCTAAATTAATTATAAATGTTTTATACGTATGCAGTTTTATATGTTGCACTATGTGTTTACTCGTATAATGTTAGGTATATACTACTGATGACGGCATTGAAAGGTAAATGGCTTTTATTATATAACTTCGTCTATGTTTGCGCGCTTTATCTTATTCATGAATGAGTGCTCACAAACGTAATTGTAGAAGCACTTAACGTGTAACACTCGGTTCTGGCTCATTGGCCAATGTTAATATTAACTGAGAAAAATAATATTTAAGCAACTAACTACACATTCCATTTAATCATTTAACTCTTTAACTTAGAATATTAACGACAAAAAATCTAAACTTTGAAACTGTTGACCTGTATTAGATAGTGTATTAAGTATAATGACGTCGGAGATTTGCTTACATATGTATTTACACATAAAAATAAATAATCAATTTATATACAAGACTGATAAAGTAATTTTGAGAATAGGAAACAAAGAATTTTGTGTGGTTTTAAAAACAAGTTTCCTATCAAAGTTGAACTTTCACATTCATAATATCGAACCTTATAAATCATAAAGATTTAGTTCAACGCATAATTTAATCTGGATTTATTTAAACAATTACCGGATTAAAGAAGTTTTTAAAAGACAAGTCGAAATCTAGAATTTTCAGTAATAATTCATTTGAAACGTAATCGCTGAAGTTATAGTTATAGTCTAGTTCTACTAACTCTGAGGGTTTGCCTCTTTCTAACTTTGTTAATTTGGTCTGAAATTTTAGCTAGATATTTTCAAGATCACAATATTAAAAAAAAAAAAACATTTGTCGTGGTAGGCACAGTTGCATCACAAAAAAACCGTCTCAAACTTTTGCAACTTGAACTTATGGCTATTTTGATATTTAAATTTGCTGTCAAGGAAATAAAGTCGTAGTTTCCACTAATCATCTTAAAATTACTATAATTTAGCTTGGAAAAGAAGAAAAACCGATGTCACATTAAGCAAATGTGTTTCATCAAAAAACAAAAAAAAAAAAACTTTTTCCCTTAGATATTCGGCTTCAAAATTTCCGAATTAATGACATCCGCGACTTTTATTCCCACACTCATAATTCGGTTGTGGTTTAATTCATACTCTCACCTCAAAAATCTTCTTGAAATCAAATTTAGACCTTCGCATGCAAACTTTCGAAAAAAAATTGACTCGACCGCGTGTCGTGCATGTTCGCGATGCGGCGTTAATGCGAAGGTCCAAAGTACAGACCGCAATCGCGAGGGGCTCGCCACGACGCGTTGCGGCAACGCGCCATTTCCTGATCTCGCAAGTATGCCGGCTGCGGCGCACAGCTGCTCTCTTGGCGGCGGACCGCATCGCTCAATTTGCGGGACGGTGCCAGCGTATTTATTAGTTTTATTTTTATCTTATTTTTAGTATTAATTTGCAGTAGCCGCGGACGTCGGAGCGGTGCGTCCACAAGCGGAAAGATGGTAAACAAAATTCATAGATGGCGTCCTCTAAATTGTTACTAATTGTCCGGGTCAAAGTCTGGTGGGTGTGCTATTTCGAGCATAGCTCGCGAGAAATTGGGAAAAGACCACACGAATCCGTCCCCAGGTGAATGTGGCTCAAGGTGGCCCCTGACTGGTCATCTTGTATCTTTACGAAACATTCTAACGGTTATTAAAATTGATTACCGTAGTCCCATCAAGGTTTATGCATTCTTATCGAAGCCTTCAACTTTTGCCTTTTTTCGTAACACGTAAACAAGAAAAGATTGTGCATGCACTTTATGCTATAAATTGCGTCCGAAGAAAATATTTTAATCGTAGAGATAATCTACAACAATCTTGAAAATGGCCTTCGTTTTGGGGCCACTTTCAAAACACTAATCACGGCTTAAATTTAATACAGTTTAATTTTATTATTTAGTAACATTTTATGAACCCATACTTTTCAAAATCGTAGATCGTGCTGAAATGCAGCATTACAGCAATTAAAATCAGGCTTCTACGTTTAGAATTCAAGAAAGCATTGTAAAGCTCAATTCCACAATTAATGATCCTTCTTGGTTTTTGTGGGTCACAATGATCCGAGTCAACCTTGGCGTCAAATTCTTCATATTACTACTTCTCATTCTGACCCTAAACAAGAGTAAATGTGAACTTTCAATGTTGAATCCATTTTTTTTTCTTTTAGTATGAAGTAACAGTGTGAAAATCGAATTTTTTCAAGGCAATTTTTTATATATGAATAATTGTCTACTTTTCTGCAACTTTAACAACTCCATGAGAGAAGATAGCACTGAAAAACATTTTAGTAGCATTTAATATAATAATTTTCCTTATAAATTTGATAAGATATATTAAAAAATTTGGAGAGAAATGCACCTTAATTTGGCTTTCATATTACTTAAAGGAGGACATCAACAAATGAGCCATTTAGTTTGAAAGCGGTATAAGTCAATTTAAAAAAAAAAATTCATTTCATATTATTTTGGTCTTTTTCGATATGTAGAAGCTAAAAATGTGTGAAATAGAAATTTCTTAAGAAATAGACTCACACCATTTTCAAATTAAACGGCTTAAATTTAAGATAAAAAAACTGTTTGCTAAAGAATCTATTTTGAAATTAAAAAAGACACTAGTACGACTAGTACTAGTAATACAATTTAGTCATAATCGTAAATATTTTTCTTACCAGTATGAAAAAACTGAAGGTGAAAACACTTTTAATTATGAAAACCGGAAATTTGATTGACAAAATTATTCGCACTGTTTAATGTTTTCTTTCCCATAGTCTATAATCTTAAATTCATTAAAAGTGCCAAAATATTTTCCGTATTTTTTCAATGATGGTGCTAAAATTTGCGGTGCTCGGTGGCAAAGATGAATCATTCATTAACCTTCGATAAATCACCTAGCAAATTTCCGAATTGAATGGGATCGGAAGTGACACGGTTTCACTCTACTTCATTTTATTTCTTGAACGTCCGTCTGTTATAAAATCGCCATTGCCTCTTACATTAATTAAACCTCGAACTTTGATAATCAGCCATGAAACTGCCGAAAAAGTTTAGCGAATTTTATTGTTTTTTTTGACTATTGCACAAAATGTAAATGTGCCCATTTTTGAGCATTTCAAAATCAATTGCTTTGCAAATTTTGAAAAATGTTCGTTTTTTTGAAAACAATTTCCCTTTTCACTCTTATAATTTTCATTGTAATTCTAATAGAAACTAATTTGAAAGTTTAACTTTTTCTTTAAGTTTTTTTCAGAGTTATTTTCCAGTAATTTGTTCAATTTGCATGAATTACTAAAGAACCAATACTGATAACAAATAAATATACTAAAGAACAATTACATAATAGTTCTCATACATGTTGGTTCAATAAGTTTCTCGTCCACAATAAGTTCCAATAATAATTGCAATGAAAACAGATATAAATAGCGCAGTGGGATAAGTGGTGCTAACAATAAAATTAGTTTTGTTTGCATATTGATTGTCAAGTACAAACTATAATTCTTTTTGAAATTATATTAAAAGGGCATTCACATATTTCAATAAAGTAATTTATTTGAAGATTAGTCTTCACCCTGATCTAATTCTGCTACGAATTAATTGATAAAGTGCATTCTGTCCTGACTATCTGAAGCAAAATGCACCCTACTGATTTTTTCTAGTCTCAGTTATCGCATATCCGAGTTTATTCTACTTTGTGTATAAATAATATTTAAGCAAAGTTATATCTGTACTCTGTAATAAGTTTTGGGAGTATTCATAGAAAATTTTTATTTTGTATTTATTTATATTAAAATTATTTATTATTTATTTTACGGTAAAGTAAATTTTTGAATTGAATCTTATTGTTTTACAGCAATTTTTAATCCCGAACTCCTAGGGAGCAACTGATATGGCTGAAGCCCATTCAGCTGTAGCCTTCCAGTTCTCGATCACTCATGAAGGATGGGATATAAACTACGATCAAGAGGTTCTTCACCTCATCTGGCAATCAGGTGTACGATCATGGAAGAAACGACTTGCTAGAGCAAGGGTGAGTTGGATGGAAATCGTGCTAATATGCAGATTCTTAAAATGATCACTATTTAGAACGGAATTAGAAATGGAGTCTACCCTGCACATATCCAAAGTCTTTGGCTAATATCAGCGGTTGCTGCTGGCTTACACTTTTCAGGAAACAGAGTTCCTTTTAATCTAGTAGACAGGATTTTAGTACACCTCCCAGGGTAATTTAAACCAACGAATTGTTAGATGAATTTTTCTTTAAATAGCAATGTAAACTTTTACAGTCAGACAATAAACTGGCAGATAACATCATGTTTCTTATCAGGGCTAACGGTTTGGCTGTCAATCTGCTATACCATGAGATATACTCTTAAATTACTTTTAATGTATAAAGGATGGATGTATGAGTCGCGTGCTCCAGGAAGTAAGGTTTCTATTACCACTAAATTTTGGGGTGTTCTAGTTAAAGTCCTATCCAGCTGGAATAAGCCTGGTCTGTATAGTTTCCAAGGATCATTACCACGGCTTCCACTGCCAACATTGAATGATACAATGCAAAGATACCTACGATCTGTTCGTCCACTATTGGATGATGATAATTACAAACGTATGGAAAATTTGGCCAAGGATTTTGAAAGTACTATTGGTAAAAAACTTCAACGGTACCTTATACTGAAAAGTTGGTGGTCAACGAATTATGTATCCGATTGGTGGGAAGAATATGTATACCTGCGTGGTCGGAGCCCGCTAATGGTAAACAGCAATTTTTATGGAACTGATGCTATATTTATGCATTTAACTCATAATCAAGCAGCCAGAGCCGCCAATGTTACTTACTTGCTTTTAATTTTCAGACGTGCAATCGAACGACAAGAATTAGAACCAGTAAGTTAATCTAGAGTAATTGTTGGCTCTCCAATTCTCTACAGTTTTTATTTTTCCTTTCTGATACTTCTACATAGATAATGGTTCAAGGAATGATTCCTTTATGTTCCTGGCAATACGAACGTGCCTTCAATACTGTTCGTTGTCCAGGTCTTGAAACTGATAGGATTATGCACTATAAGGATTCTAATCATATCGTGGTGCTGCACAAAGGGTGCTACTATAAAGTTATTATATATTATAAAGGACGTCTTCTGAGGCCCTGTGAAATTCAAGTGTAAGTACTTTTTATATTCACAATAAATTTATGAAACTTTTATATATTAAAATTAAGAATATTTTTGATAATATTTGGAGTAAAGAATTGAGTATATTTAGTGTTGTATCAGAATAATATACAAACACGTAAAGTAACTGGGAAAAAATATAAATTTGTAATTCTAGACCCAAAAGTCGAAAAACCTCAAAAATTAATAAAACAGTAAATAGAAACGATTTTCCCGTAGTTTTTTATTAATTTTAGCTGAAGAGTTTTATTTTGGTTTATAATAATATAATAAATACTACGAATTTTGGGAAGTCTAACTTAATATTTAACAAAAATTAATACGTATATGAACAAATTGTATTTATATACATTTATATATATGGTTTAATTTTAGCAAAAACAAAAAAGTGGAAAAAGTTTCAAATGAACTTTTAGAGTTAAAAAAAAAGTTTGGTTTTGGTAGATACCACAAAATCTATTCCTGATATCAACTAATTTCTTTTTACGTTAAAGATAAGATTTTTTCTAAATTATAAACACTTAATAACAGTAGCAATATAAATACTGGTACCACCATTAATTCGTTCTTTTTGAATATTAGTTGATGAAGCTTTAAAAATCTTTCATTATATAAGAAAGTAAATACTGCCAAATAAAAAGAAAAATTGAAGGTCTATTTTCTCTTACTCTTGTATACATATGGAACGTCGTAAAGCTAAAAAGTCAATATATGGGGTGTAATTTACCCTAACTGACGAAAATCTATAATTTCCTTTGTATGATGACTTCTGAATAGTTTATAAACTAATAGAAATAAAAACTCAAATGTCCAGGTCTGTTATTTTCATACCTATCTATTATAGACAAATGGAAGAAATACTCAAATCACAAGCAAAGCCTCTGCCAGGCGAAGAAAATTTGGCAGCTTTAACGGCGTGGAACAGAACAAAGTGGGCTGAAGTTCGAAACAACTACTTCTCCAGGGGTGTAAATCGAGCATCACTCGGGACTGTGGAAAGTGCCGCATTTGTGCTATCGCTTGACGAGGAGCCCTACGAGTTTGATAAGGCGCACCCAGAAAAGCTAGATCATTTCGGCCGAATTCTACTCCATGGGAATGGCCATAACAGGTGGTTCGATAAAAGTTTCACGGTTTGTGTAGGTACGAATGGAAGAGTTGGTTTCAACGCAGAACACACTTGGTAAGTTATTATTGCTACTTAAAACTTTATAAATATTTTTTGTTATCCCGAAGTGTGCTTTTATTAAAATTGTAGGCATTTTTTAGGATATCAGAACATATGGTCAATTAGTAAGTAAAAAGCTAAGTCGGCTTGTAAAAGTACTTCACGACATTAAAGTTCAAAGAAAATTTGAAAATAAATAAAACGACTTCACATTTATTTTATTAGATTCAAAGTAACGAATATAAATATCACAATAATTTGCTTCTGCTATTATCATTCGATTATAATCCGATTCCAATTGATAATATCACTTAAGAAGATAATTTAGGAGCGATCTTATGATTTTGTAAAAGATTAGATTTAATTCGAGTACCCACACATTAGTGTTATATATTAATCTTTGTTTATTAGTTACCGTCAATCACGCATCATATACCCTCAAACCAATGTAGTTTCCGTAATGGGGATCTCACTGAAAATAATTTACTTTATCAGCTTTGCAAAATATCTTTTCTTTTTAGTAAACTATTTTCGAAGGTGTAAACTAATTAAAAATTACAATTAAAGCACATATTTTATTAATACTAAAGATAAAATTGATATGGGATTTAATAAAAGTACACTTCCGTATAAGTAATACCGCACCTAATAAATGTTTTTTCCAAAAAAAGTTACATCAGTTTTAAGAGATTTCCAACTGTTTATTGTTGGTTAAATTTTTAAAACTGGGCAATAAAGAAACAATATTAATTACAATGAAATTAAACCGAAACTTTAAATTGAAAAGGGGAGATGCAGCAGTAGTGTCACACCTCTGGGAGTCGTACGTGATGGATGAATGCATAATTAAGGGGTAATATTTTCAAATACGCCAACCTTTAGTCAGCTACCACTTACTTCTATCTATCCTCCTTTACACTTCTACTTTTTTTTATAAAAAAAATAAGTAATATTTATTCCTGTACATAGAGATACAAACCTCTATCTGTAACCGCACAATACTGCTGTATAAAATTAATTTTTATCCTAATTTCTAATTATGGGAATTTTTAGTTTATCAATTTGGAAAATTATGGAAGAACAACAACAAGATTTGTTGATTTTAAGTTGTGGTATTAGTATTATTGTTTATTTTACCTATCGCTTTATTTTTACCTAATGCTTTATTTACACTTTTGATTTTAACAATTGTAGGGCCGATGCCCCGGTTATGGGTCACACCTGGGAAAATTTCTTTGCAGATGATATACATGGGTAAATGGCTTTTTCGGCTTAATTTGTTTTATCGTCGGTTTTTATTATTAAAATTTTCTTCAACATTTTTTTAACACTTAACACTTCATTTTATATAATGCTTTGCTTTTAACTAATTTTCCTAATAATAATCATTAAACATTTATATAAAGAAGATGTTTTAGAGTGTGTACATAAACGAAACTGAAATATTGATTGCTAAGACGCTTTTTACATTATTTAAAAGGCAGTTTTTTGGTGCTAAATTTTAATGTAAATCAGAAAAATATTTAAACTGGAGGACTCTATAACTCTGTAAATAGAAGTTTTATTTAACGAATTTTTCGTTATGAAATCTTTTTCTCAAGTGTTGCTTCATATTAAGCTTTTACAAAAAACCTGAAATGTGTTATCCGTGTCCCTGGGTGATATTTTTTATCTCAATTTAATTGACTTAAATGGTTCATTAGAATCGCATTTAAATGATGGAGCATAGTTACTTTTTCTGGTTGCAATTGTTTATCAAATAGCTAGATATTTTTTTAAAACGAATTAACACTTTCGCGACCGCTGACGTAATATTCACGTCATTTCAAATTCTATTCCTGGTTGCCGCTGACGTGCTGCAACATTATCATATGTGTGTGTTATAATTTCCTATAAAATGGATAAGCAAATAAGAATAGCAGAGAGAAAAATAATTTACATAATTCCTTTATTGTTTTATTTAGGTGGTAAAAATTGCAAGTTATGTTTGGTTGTATTTTGATATTTCAGTGCTTTCATATTTGTACTTGTTCCCAAAATACATGTAGTTGTATAATTCTAAATAAAGTAAGCATTATAATAACAAGTGGTCCATTATCTACCTAAAAAGCAAGTATACAAATTATGAAAATCTTTTTATTTTTAACAACACATATTTACAACATTGATATTTCAAAACAAATTTTATAATTTTTATCCTCGCTTTAACGATACAAGTTTGCAGCAACCAGTTTCAGAATTTCTTTATTTTCGCCGGTACTCAGTATTAGAAAAAAAATGTGTTTATTTGTAATTCGGTATGTGTAATGTTAAATTATTTTTCATTTAAAGCAATATTACTAACTAAGTGGCGTTTTTGGCGATTCTTCACTATCCAGGATGTAATTTCTTGGAACCGTAGCCAATATCGCGACGTGGCCAGAAGTAACACAGCGCATTTTCAAGTATACTGCATCATCAAGCTCCTTGGTTACCCATATAACATCACAGATGTACATCTTACTCGATGGTTACCATTTTTCAGTTGTTTGCGTTTAATAATCTAAACTATAAAAAAACAGTGATAGATAAACAAAGACCCATTTGATTTTATAATTATACCATTTTTCTAAATATGTGCACAGCACTAAAAATTGTACAATATATAATACATTTGCAGTTCTTTTTCAAGGTAATCTATTATAATACTATTTATAAGGCATTCAGACACGCAACCGTAGGTGGATGATTCATCAAGTTAGTAGACTTTTTATTGAATCGATAGTCGTGTTTGCATTCTACAAAGCTTATAATAAATAATATAAGTTTTATGATATTTCTGCCCCTGTACATTAATTACTAGGCCTTTTTTCATTGCCAATTTCATTACAAATCGATTGAATTTCATATAATGTGTTCCTCAATTTGAGGATATATATTTTCGCTGTTTGAAACTAACTGAAGTTCACCTTAACTCTGCACCAAAATAAACACATTGTTTGTAAAATGCGTTGGTAATCAATCAGTACATGCTTTAAAATAAACTTACATTTTCTTAAGGACAACGAAATTTGCTAAGGTTTTACCTTGTGTATCTATAGATATGATGAAGATGGGAATACGAGAGGGATTCCTGAATTCACGCCACCATCACCAATCAGATTAAATTGGGATCTAAACGTTTGCTTATCACATATCGAGGAGGCCAACATAGATGCAACAAAATTGCTGAATGTGAAGAAATTTAGTATAGTTTAAAAATTCTATTTTCACGAATGTGGTTTTTTTGTAGGATGTGGATCTAAAAATTCTTGTGTTCGATGTATATGGAAAGGGTTTCATGAAAAAGTGTCGCCTCTCGCCAGACGCATATATCCAAATGGCTCTTCAGTTAGCCTACTATAGAGACGCTGGAAAATTCTCATTAACCTATGAGGCATCGATGACCAGGTTGTTCCGTGAGGGTCGCACGGAAACTGTACGTCCCTGTACGGTGGAATCGACTAATTTTGTGAAAGCAATGGAAAAGCCTGGAGTGCCTGTATGTTACTACCTTATTTATAGTTTTATTTTGCTTCTTAATTAATTGTAATCGACTTAGATCACTGAACGAATTGAATTGCTCCGGAAAGCTTGTTCAATGCATCAGTTAATGTATCAAGATGCCATGTGCGGTAAAGGAATAGATCGTCATCTTTTCTGTTTGTACGTTGTGTCCAAGTACCTGGAAGTGGATTCGCCATTCCTTAATGAAGTGCTAAGCGAACCTTGGCGGTTGTCGACTAGTCAGACACCTCATGGCCAGACGTCCAAAATGGATTTAAAAAAATATCCTAACTGCATTAGTGCTGGAGGAGGCTTTGGTCCAGTAGCCGATGACGGCTATGGCGTTTCCTATATTATAGCTGGAGAAGATTTAATCTTTTTCCATATCTCAGCAAAGAATAGTTGTACAGCAACGGTGAGTATAAATTTTTAATAAATATTGGCGAAAATATAAACATCTTAGTGTACTGTAAAAAGCCGATTTTAACGCATTGCAAACTATTACTTGTTAACTTTATAAATAAAATTGATCTTTTTCTAGGATGCTGTTCGCTTTTCAAACAACATCAAGAGAGCGCTAACAGATATCCGTGACATGTTTGAAGAGTACAATAAGTCTAAGAAACTGGCAAACGGGACATCATAAAAGTGAAATAATAGCAATAATCTAGTTAGACTAAGTGAATACTTTTGAAATGCGATCAGATTTCAGTGTAATGATTTTAAGATTTTCTAAATTATGCTAAAAGGGATATACCCTAGTTTAAGCATAAATTGTTTTTATTTCTATTTTTTATATTTTACAAGTTGTGGAACTTTTCCAATTCACTTTTGACAGACGAGTTTCTTTTCTTTTCAAATATTTTTAAAGTGGTTTTACGCGTAGACGAGTCATTCCTAATTTATTCACAAAAATCTCAATTTTCACTGCAACGAGTTTTTCTAGAGAAATTATTATAGCTTTTTTGTGATCATAAATATTTTCGTAACAAAATCTTTAAGTGCCCAAAGATTTTGTTCCACGACGTCGTCCATTAAACGTACTAAATTTTATAAGGAAATAATGAAAGTGAAATGAAATCGTTCAAATATCTCAGGGTCTGTGATGCAGCCGTCAGTTTTAAACAATCAAAACCAGTTTTACTCATCCACTTTAAGAATATTTTCGAAATTCTCTTTTGCAAAATAAGAAAAAAGATATATTCTATAAAAAATAAAGGAGATATTCAAGTAGTATTTTTCTTTTGTGTTGTTTACATAATTAATTCCCTGTTGAATTGAAATTTCTCTATAGCTCTACAATCGCTTTAGGAATGCAAGTATCAATGCAAGATAGAGAATTATTTAGGATAAGTAGGAAGAGCGGCGAGGAGAAAATGTTTACGACTTGTTGATATATTCATATATACAAGATTTGCTGTTTTATTTTAAAGCCTTACATTTAGTAACAATTCGAAATGTCTGTATTTAATATATTGTCTGGTCTTACTGTAAATTTTAAGAGAAATTAAATATTTAGTATTAAGTAGAAAATTATTTTATGAAAATAAAGTGAAACTCTTATTTTGGAAAAAAGCTGTTTTATTATTAGCTAAGATTTTTTAATAATAGTAGCGCTCTGAGGCCTGTTGACTTCTACCCCTTTTAACTTTTTAATGAGTTTTGATTTGAAACTTTAACCAAATATTCTCACGGTCATAAATTTTCAGGGAATGCAGTTGGAATGGAATTTTTTATGAAAACTACTTTAAAAAATGTTATAAACGTTAATTTTATAACTTAAAAGCATACTATTTAATTTACAACTAATATGAATGTCTTATTATGCCCTAGTTGATAAGAATTTATGAAAAATCTCTTCATATTACTTAGAAAAATACGCTGGTAATCTTTCCAGCGATGCTCCACAGAAACATTACCCACATTACCGACAATGTTCCCTGTGAAATCCTAACTAAAACTAAGTTTTCAAAAAAATGAGTTTTCGAGAAACCGCAGCTGTTTGAACGCAATATCAAAGTTTGTTGGTTAATAAAGGTAGACTTAATACCAAAAACAAAAGAATAGCTTCAACAGCGACTAGATAGTCGATTTACAAAGGCTTACCCACAGCTCTACAGAAATTATTAGATTAAGATACTAAGATTTAAGGTACTTCTGATCCCTATTTTAGAAAGCTTTTTATAAAAACACTTAAAAGTATCTCCAGAAACAAGCAGAAATTGTGACTGAATTTTTATGTGGATCGTATTCTCAGACCAAAACCGTGTCCGCGACGGTCATCCGCTAGACTGCGAAGCTAAACAACAGCTGATTTACCTTCCCGCTGTTTTCATTGTGTCAAAAAATTAGTCGAGTGGTCGAGTTTTATTAAGGAAAACTAATGACAATAAAATGGTATGTACAAATATTCTCACCTTAACTTATAGTTTCAAAGAAATGCTATGCAATTTCAGGCGGTGACACTGCATACGGATTGTGGAGACATTAAAGTAGAACTGTTTTGCGAGGATTGCCCTAAGGCTTGTGAGAATTTTCTAGCCCTGTGCGCTAGTGACTATTACAATGGGAATGTGTTCATAAGGAATATTAAAGGGTTTATAGTCCAAACTGGAGATCCCACCAACACCGGAAAAGGTGGAGAGTCTATTTGGGGTGGCAAATTTGAAGATGAAATTAAAGAAAGTCTCAAGGTTAGTGCCTAAGACCTAATTCAAAATCCTGCCACTTGGAAAAAGTTAAGGAAATAGTCTTCGTTTTGGCTGTTTTTAAATGGACAATCTCCAATTGTATATAGAATTAAATTAAATGAAAGCTGGAGATAGTATGTGTTTTTTAAATTCGAGGCGAAGTGTTTAGTATTTCGCTTTTAAGTTTTGTAGAAAAAGGTCTATAAACGACTCTTATGAATGTAAACGTGTATATCTCTGCAAAATAATGAACAATTACCTGTTTTACCAATTAGCCTCTTAAATATTAACATTATTTTTGTACACCAAGTTCAAATTACTTATTTGTTAAAATTTATCATAGCATTCGGATCGAGGTATGGTATCAATGGCCAACAGTGGACCAAATACCAATGGAAGTCAGTTCTTTTTCACCTACGCAGCTCAGCCGCATCTAGATCTTAAATATACTGTGTTTGGAAGGTAAGTGCGATGGATTAAATCGTTAAATTATAATTTTTTTATATTTTTTTTAGAGTTATTGATGGATTCGAGGTTTTAGATGAACTAGAGAAACTCCCAGTCAATCCAAAAACTTACCGGCCACTAACAGAAAAAAGAATAAATAGTGTAACAATACATGCCAACCCTTTAGCTGGTTGAAAAGTAATTTTTATCAAACTATGTACACTTTTAGGAATAATATAAGGCTATAAAATAATTTATAATTTCCTATTTGTTAATAGCTTATGAAGGAAAACTTTTTATTGTAGAATTATAAGATTTGTGTTACGAGTCTAATTATTAGACGTATCTAATGTCGAATTGAAGCCCAACAAAAATATGAAAATAAATGGTTATTTTTCCAAACAAAGTTGAGATAAATTCCATATTTAAATACAATTAAAACAAAAATTTTTCCTATGTTCGGGACACACAGGCAATCTACATCTTGAGCACATTATTTTCACTTTCCTGCCCCGACTTCGTGGACAAAATGCACACCTCAACTGCTTTTGCAACTTAAGAGGTGGTTCTTCCAAAACAAGCTCTTGGACAATACCTAGGGCTTCCCGAATGCTGCTTGATATTTCTCTCGGCAGATTTGGATGCAAGCGGCGCATCATATGAGCCTCAGTCAACTGCAGTGCCAATTGCTTTAGAAAATCATTTTCAATGTTCAGAGCTTCTTGTTTTGCAAAATTCTGTTGTAACATTTTATTGGTTGAATTTGGGATGTGAAACCAAACATGTCCGTTTCTTCCTTTTACATTGTTTTTTTGATTGGGATAGCAAGACATCATCTTCGTCGTCATCAGTAAACGAATTGGATATGATATCATCCTCTTGGGAAGACTCAGAAACACTGTCCTCATCTTCTGAAAATTCCATCTCGTGTTCACTGGAATCGACCTCAGCCTCATTTCCAGCCAACTCTCGTAAATACCTCTCAATATCATTTCTAATCGCGGAAGTCATTTTTAACTGAAAATATGTTTTGAAAAAAATATTTAATTAGAGAGAATAGTGTCGCTTAAGTGTATGTAAATAATAAATTACTTTTAAAGGTATAATGAAAAACAACAATAAATTTCTAATTCTTTTGAAATGCTAGAAAATGTTTATAAAATTAAGTGAGTAAATCTTTTGGTAATAAATATTTAATTTAGCGATATCTTAAATTGAAAACAAACTTAAAGAGAATCAGCGAATATAGAAATAGCATCAAAGGGGTGTCGAAGCACTCCATCTGTGTCTTAAAAGCTTATAATTACTTACCTTCGCAAATCCTTCAGTTAGTTTTATAAGGTGTATTTGTGAAGCTTAGAAAAAGCAATTATTAAACCAATTCTAGCATTTTTCTTCCTCTGGGGTGACGCATAACCCTTAGTGATATTTCCGTGAACTGTCGCCAAAGTCGAGTCTTTAGATTTCTACTTCTCTATTAGCATTATTTGACTTGGTGGGCCAGAGAACTAGGGTATTTAATTGAGTCGTTAGAAATATCCTAGTTTTTAATTATTACATAAAATTAACGACCCATGAATTCATGTTAATGCTCATAGGCTCAAACAGTCGAACCATTGACCTTAAGAAGTATGGATGGTCCCTGGATAGGACGGATTCTCCTGCTTTTTTTTCATTAAAACCATTTCGAAATTTTATCAAACATTAGCTAGCTTTATTTCTTTCTTTCTTGTAATTTTAATACGGACTGAATACGTGAACGAACAATATTTACATAAACACAAGCAGAAGAACAGTACACAATCTTTATTTCCTTTTGATACTCTTGATGGTATTTATGCTAATTGATGGAATATTGGATGCTGCCTTTCGGGCTTCTTCAATAGCGCTCAAAACTTTTTTCGGTTCAGTAAGGAACCAAATCCATAAGAATTGGCTATATCTCCACAGCCGATCAGAATTCTATGCAATAAATCATTCTAATAACAAGATTGAACAATAAAGCAAATTTGTTACCATTCTTTCTAAAATATTCTCCTGGAATTCTGTTCTTAAATGTCTGATAGTTTTCTCGATTTTTTGTTGATTTATTTTGCAATTAAAAATTCGCTCTAGAAATTTTGTATTCTCTACCGTTGGACGTTTAACAGGTCCATCAAAGACTGCGGATAGTAAAAAGTTTTCAGCTTCTTTCCTGCAAAATATTAACATATTCACATAATTAATCTATTAATATGATTATAAATTCCTTACAAATCGTTCAATGCATATAAAACTTGTCCATAGTGTTTTTTACTAGTTAGGCCCTTTAAAGTATAACTAGAAAGCCTGCAAAACTTCTCATAATCATAAAGACCCGATCCTGAAATTATTTCTGAGATTTTCGCCACAAACAAATCACTCTCAGATATCGGTGAAGACATTTGGGTAAGTCGCATCTCGTCAATCCTCATCGTAACACGCTCGCTCTCCTTGTTGAGCTGATCCGCATTATCAAATCTATTGTTCACCCTTTCTATATCCAGCTGCATCAGGATCCACAGCAACTCAGCATTCAGCAATGCATCAGAAACTATCTTCGAGAGCGATTTAATGCTATCGAAGCGTTCGTTAGCCCGGTCCAATTTCTGTCTAGAATGCTCGTACAAAACAAGTTCTATTTGCTGATGGGCGATCTGGCGAACGTACTCTCTTAGATTTATCGTTAAAGTATCGTAAGTGCTGGTGTGATG
The DNA here is from genome assembly GCA_001932985.1 of Proctacanthus coquilletti. NCBI lineage: Eukaryota > Metazoa > Arthropoda > Insecta > Diptera > Asilidae > Proctacanthus > Proctacanthus coquilletti. Next base: position 521,382 of record MNCL01000089.1, read on the forward strand.
CTTGTTGACAATCTCAAAATCTCGAATTTGTTTCCTAAATTTATTTGAATTTCTATCTAGTATTTAATAGAAGGCAATAATTTACTTCAATTGTGATATGCCGGTGAGATTCATACGCCTCACGTCCAATTCGTCTATCATGCATTTAACCGCATGGGATTGCGCTTTCGAGGTGATCAAGTTCTCATGGTTTAAGTGCATCCTAAAAACGATTAATTTAATTATTTTAAATTAAATAGGAAGACAAGCTTACATCTTTTTCAGATACTCAAGCTTTCGAATTATTTTGTACTCAAACTTATCCTCGACAATATCGAGATCATTCTGGTAAAAAAATAAAATAAGTATGAAGCAAGTTATATGATACAATTCGTTTACCTGGATTTTAAAATTGTCTTGCATGTAAACTGTAAGATATTTCAAGAATGTATCACATTTTAGAAAATATTGATCCAAAGGGACTTGGTACAGAAAAAGAGGCGGAGTGTGCTGTAAAGGAATTACTATTGTGTTACTGAAAAGTAGATGCTTTATTATAAGTATTTTGTTGACTTGTAGACTACAAACTAATGAGGTAGATATGATACTAATTTTTTAGAAATTTTTTCATAGATTATAGGAAAGAAACGACTCTCATCGAGAATCCAGATTTCTCTAAAGAATGTCCACAATTCCCAATTTTCATGAAGTTAGAGAGTTTCACTATTCATTTACCTGCTTCGAAAAACATTCATTAAGTTCTATACAAAGTTGCTTATTTTCCTTTTGTAAATTTTGCAGCTCTGTGCACTTATCAACACAATGCTTGTGCGCTTCCCTTTCCAAATGTTCTAGTTTATTTATATCTAGCTTTAAATCTGTAATTTCCAAAACAACTGCAGCCTTGGTTTTTCTAAAAAAATAATATCTATAAGTGCTTTTTCATTTTACTTAAAAATATAAAATTTACTCCATTTCCTGCTTTAAGTTCGTGTACAATCTCGCAGACTTTTCCAACTGTGTTATTTCCATTTCTAGCCTTTCGATGTCATCGTCTGTATAATCCAAAATCAATGGATATTCTTTGTTGAGCGCAATCAGCTTTTCGTTCAGGTCGGCGCCTTGGTAGTACTTCTCAGACTTCTTAAGTTCAGTTTCTCTGCAGAACAAGATTTAAATAAAATTGTATTTACTTTAAGCACTTTGCATTACTCCATGAGCTCTGCATCAGTGAGGATGTTCTCTTCAGAGATGTTCTCGGCGAACCAAGAAAAGAATTTTTGAAAAGACTCATCGTAAAGCACCCACTGATTGCTGCTATCGAATCCTAATTTCCTAAGAATCTCGCAATTCTAAAGAGATATTTAGAGTGAAATGTAATTAAACGCGAAACAAAGTCCCACCTTAAGTGTATCTCCCATGTTGCAATATTTAAATTGTTGGATAATACCATGAAAAGCAAAAATAACTGGTCACTATTCTCTAAGCAAACCGTTTCAAATCATATCAAAAACTGTCAAATTTCAAAAGAAACTGTCAGAAAAATCAAATCCGAAGACTTTCCACCAATCACCAACATCCCGAATTTCGGAATTGTCATTGCGACGCAACGCAGCAGGTAAACAAGATACAAGTTCGCTTTTACTTTGACAGGTGGAACAAAGATTAGTCATGGCTGCATTAAAAGGTAAATTTTAAATATTTCACGCTATATAAAGGAATATTAACAATACAAAATCATTCCTTGTACTATCAACTATAAATAATGAATTTTTTCCATCTTTCCATGCCACGGCTGGCTGCAAATGGCATTGCATCAACAAAGTGTAAGCAAAGTTGTTCCAAAGAGTCGGCTTGTTCTAACAAAAATTTTTCTAGATTGTTGGTATCAGCCTTTTTGTCCTGCATTGGGATGACTTTTATCATTTTGGCATGTGTCGTTCCAAAGGAAAGGTTATTCTGGCCATTCTTCTCTCTTCTGTTCTACGCCTTGTCAGTGATTCCCATTTTTATGACGAAAAGGCGTAACCAGGGTTCCACTGGAACTAATCCCTGCATTGAATTCGCACTCTTCCTCACGACGGGAATAGTTCTGAGCTCCTTCGCACTACCCATTGTACTAGCAAGAGCCGCAGTCGTAAGAATACATAATTTCCACTTATGCAATATTTCCATGAAATTCTTTTTTAGCTAACTTGGCTAGCAGCGAGCTTCACCGTGATTGGGAACATCATCATTTACCTCACGATCATTGGGTACTGCATTAATGAATCTGATATGGAAGGAGGCTACGGTGGAATGTTCTAAGGAATATCGCAAGATAATCTAGAATTTGTGGACATGCCGTTAGCCATAGTACCGCTATTTACTCTTTAACTATACTTTGGAACAAACTTTAATGTTTTCATTAGATATATTGTGATAAAATAGACTTTTATTTATCCATTTTTCATACGGTATTGCTTACCAAATAAAAGTGCAGTTATATAATACTCATTCTTTGTTCAAGATTTCTTTCTATTAAACGTAAAAGGAGTAAATTTTGGTCCATACTGGAGACTTAAATTTAGTTCTAAACATCTTTGACTCTACAATCAGGTAAATTTGAAAAACAAAGGGCTTAAAATCCCTTGATGGTTTCCCCCAAAAATTTAAAAAATCCTATAAAATGCATCTCCAGTGTGTGTCGGCCGCGATACTTGAAATAGCCAATCTTTGTTATATTTGGAAACAAGGACAGTTTAACAAAACAAAAATGGCTGTACTTTAAAAATGTCTTTATTTACAAGTTACCTGCCTATTTTTCGTTACTAGCCAAATTTAGATTGTTAATGGGAACTTTTCCCGCAGGCTGTATAACCAATTTTGGCAAGTTCATCACTAGCTTAACCGTAGCTGGCTGAATCTGGATTGGAATTGCCGTCCGATCATTCAGCTGAATACTTGTGCCTGCAGATAAAAGTGTCTAGATAGGAATCCATTTTGGTTAAAAAGGAAACTACCGAGTGGGTTACTCCTGGACACGTCACAGTTTTGATGAGCCATCAGAATTTGTTTGAGGTTTTTAATCATCGCCTTCAACTCCGAGTTCTCCGCAGTCAATTCTGCGTTCCGTCTTTTCAAATCGGTTTGCTCTTTTTTAATTTTTCGTCTGTATCGCATCGCGGCCGCGCGCCTTCTCTCCATGCAGTCTTCATCGTAGACATGCTTTGTACTTTCTCTTGGAGATTTCTTTTCGAACACGCGCTCCGCACCTTCCTGCTGATCTGACGAAGTAGACCTCTGGCTATTTAGAACAGCCTTTAGCTTTTCCCTCACAGGGACCGATGGCGTGGAATTCATTTGTGTGGACATGTCTGCAGGCTTGGGCAGCAGAATTCGCTTCGATGGAACTACAGTTGCAGCTGGGAAACCCAAGGTGATCACTTGCGGTTGAATTACACTGATTGCGCTGGGCAGTATTATTGGAAGAGTGGCGGTTGGCGGGCTCTCCGGTTCAGACTTTTTCGTTTCCCCCCTCCCAGCCGACTTTTTAGACTTCTCCCTAGATTGCTTGCGTCTCTTTGTGGCCGGCTCGGTATCGTCTCTTTTCTTTTTCTCCTCCAAGGAAGTTCCCCGTTTTATTTTAAAGCTTATATTTTCTGATAGCATAACATTCTGCTTTTCTATTTTGAAATCGTCCCTGTTTTCATCAACAGTCGGGAACACCTGAGGCGTATGCAAGGAATCTTCCCCACTCAAAAGTGGATTCTCTGCTAAAGCTGCGCCTTCTATGGGCAGGTCTCCACCGTGATCGGAGGTACCCTTTGACTCCACTGCTCGACGAAAGGTCTCATCGAAAGGGTTAACATGTTTTAGGTCATCGAAGAGGCCAACCTCTTCGCAATTTTTAATCAGCCTGGTCGGTGTTGGAGTCTGATCAGCTGCAAACAGATGCTAGTTGAATCATCATCGCGGGAATTGTAAGCGGCTTACCGACAAAAACACTCGCTCCCTTGTTCTCCAAGCCCAAATTCAGAACCATTTCGTGTTTCTTCTCGTGCACGTTCAGGTGATCCTCGTTCGTAAAACTCATGCCACAACCCTCCGCCTTGCAGGCGAAGGGCTTTTGCGTCGGGGTGTCCATATCGCTCCGCTCCTTAACTAGTCATAACGCACCACTTTAATGAACGCTGTAGTCTGTAAGTGCCATTCTGTTAGATAATTAAAGTTTTATAGCCAACCTGCCTGGCTCTTCAGTCTTATTTACGAAAGACGCCAGTAAAGCGAAAGCAAGAAACTCTTGGGACACCGCTGACAGTCGCTGTCAATTTGTCACTAGAACTTTGTTCTTGCCAGTGAGTGGACTTAGCGCAAACAAAGGTGGGACCAAGGGGGAGAGCAATAAAACTCCGATAGCTAATTTTCTTGCATTTATAGGTGATAAAGAATTCCCAGAGTGAGACCAGTTGTCAGCAAATCGTGGTCTGTGATATCTTTTAATATTAGCACGTCGCAAACGAGCGGTATCAAACTTTTGTCTGTAATCAGGTTGTTTCACACGGAAGTAGTGAACTGGCTCAAAATCCGTTGAAAAATTAAAGGATCATGTCGGAAGTAGACGGAAACACGGTAATCGCGGAAAGTTTGAAGGCGCAGGTAAGATGACTGGCATTTTAGGGGATGGAAATTCGTTTTGATAAGCATTGCGAACTCCCCGACATCTTTCTCAGAGATTTTGTTATCAGAAGTATTCAATTAATACACGGTCTCACTTTAATGTTTGTGATTCCAGACGAATAAAATATTTTGTTGTTTCAGTAATACTACCCTCGTTGCCGGTTTTATTACAAATTGCTTTATTTTATTGATTTTATCAGGCTTAATTGCTTACTATCATTAGATTAAGATTAGATTGTTTGTTTGTTTATAATTCTGCTAAAGTAAAGATTCCCGAATTCAAAACTTTTCGCAAATCGCCAAGTCATACAGGTTCAATACAGGTTTTCTCTTGGATTTTCAAAATATTTCTGTTTGCAAGTTTATACACCAACCGTTATAAATTAATTTTGATTAAAATTATTTCTCTTGAATTATGAAACCTTAATCATTAATCGTTACTAACATGTTCTGTAACATCTAGAAGATATGAGAGTCTTGATTTTGTTATGGGAAAATAAAACACTGTACACTACATTGTATTTTATTATAATGCGATATTTTATGTAATTGTATCAAAATATTGAGAAATTTATTAACTTGTCCTATCTGAATAACAACTACAAGACGTATTTTTAAAATAAATAATTTCAGTCTTTTAATTGTTCGATTTAAAATGATAAAACTGACAGGGCGTCGAATATGTCTTCGGAATTATCGGCTTTCCTGTTATTGAACTCTCGATGGCCATGCAAGCAGCCGGATTAAAATTTATAGGGATGCGGAACGAGCAGGCAGCCTGTTACGCAGCCCAAGCAATTGGCTATCTGACTGGGAAGCCTGGCGCTTGTCTGGTGGTTTCTGGTCCAGGGCTTCTGCATACGACAGGTATAATCTGTGGAACAGACCATAATTTTTCATGACGTTTCTGTTCTCCAGGTGGAATGGCGAATGCACAAATAAACTGTTGGCCCTTACTTGTGATCGGTGGATCCAGTTCCCAGGATCACGAGGGCATTGGTGGCTTCCAGGAGTGTCCTCAAGTGGAACTCAGTCGTCCTTACTGCAAATATGCCGCACGTCCAGCTGATGTTTGTCTTATCCCACTCCATGTTGAGAAAGCTGTTCGTTACGCTACTTATGGAAGACCGGGCGCTGTATATCTAGACTTCCCCGGAAATATTTTACAGAAAAGGGTAAACAGTTCAGAGGTGCCAGTGTACATTACACATCCTTTGCCACCCATTGCTTATCCCAATCATGACGACGTTACTAACGCGGTCAAGGTATTAACTGGGGCTAAACGTCCATTAATAATAATAGGAAAAGGAGCAGCATACGCCGGCGCTGAAAATATAATTCGGCAATTAGTAGAAAACACGAACCTTCCATTTCTGCCCACTCCAATGGGAAAGGGAGTCGTCTCGGATAAATCGCCTAAGTGTGTATCAGCGGCAAGAACTCTGGCTCTCCAGAAAGCAGATGTTATACTGCTGCTGGGAGCCCGCCTGAATTGGATTTTACATTTCGGAAGGCCACCGAGATTCAGTCCTGATGTGAAAATTATCCAGGTGGATATAAGTCCCGAAGAGTTACATAATAGCGTAATCAGCAAAGTCGCGATTCACTCGGACATAAAACCGTTTGTTGAGCATCTTTTTGACCAGCTGAATGGGCTTAATTACAGATTCAATTCCGGGACCGAATGGTGGCAAACGCTTAACGATAAATGCGAACAAAACGCAAAGATTGTTATGGAAAGATGTCTTATGACTGAACCTCCTTTGAACTACTACACAGTCTTTCATCACATGCAACAAGTAATTCCTGATGACGCAATAATCGTTAGTGAAGGTGCTAACACTATGGACATCGGAAGATCTATGTTGCCCAATATTCTGCCTAAGCATCGTCTTGATGCCGGAACATTTGGAACGATGGGGGTAATTTAAATTCACATTCAAGTCAAAATTTAGTACAATAAGAAGAAATGTCTTAGGTTGGGCCTGGCTTTGCGATAGCTGCCGCACTTTTCTGTAAAGATCGTTATCCTGGAAAGAAAGTGATTTGTGTAGAAGGAGATTCTGCTTTTGGGTTTTCTGGAATGGAGATTGAAACAATGGTGCGGTATAAGCTACCGATAGTAATTGTGATTGTTAACAATGGTGGGATTTACAGTGGATTTGATAAGGATATGTTTGATTCTATTCGCAGTGAAGGTGATCTTGCACAAGTGTAAGTATACCTCGTTAAATATGCGCTTTTTTTTATAAAGTTACTTTTATGTTATAATTAGGACTCCTCCATCAGCCTTAACGGTTGAAACAAGATACGAAAATTTGATGACTATGTTTGGTATGCAGGGCTATTTTGTTAGGGAAGTTACTGAACTACAACAAGCCTTGAAAAAGGCCCTGATGCTAAATGATTGTCCAACTATTATAAATGTGATCATTAGTCCGACGGCAGATAGAAAACAGCAAACCTTCAGTTGGCTTACGGAATCTAAACTATAAGGACTAATCGACCTACTTATTTTTAGCTTTAGTATGAAAATGGTTAAACAAATTTGTTTTTTTTACACATGTAGATAAGTAAAATTTATATGAATTTTATAAAGGTTTGTGGACATTGTACTTTTGTTTTCTTTTTTTGAACCTAAATGTTTGTTTAACACCTAAATCCCATTAAGATTCTCAAAAGGAATTACAGGATGCGAAGTGAACATCTCTCCAAAAATGTAGTAATATAAACAATATGCTTTACATCGAAGGAAGGGGAAGGGTTTTTAACAAGCATCAGTTTGAATATGCTGCCTTAATCACTATCTACAGCATTAATGAAAAGTTTCTCTTCTCTTTTTTCATTTTTAAAAATTCTCAAAAGGCACTTAATTTTATTGCTTCAAAATTCATTCATTCACTTAAAGAAGAAAATTTTATAATTTTATTGATATAATTATAACCACATTTTCTTTTAAAATAGCTTAGATTTTATAAATAACCGATAAATTCAAAAAGTCCATACGTTCCAAAGAGCCAATGAACTTTAAGAATTTTGGCAGGTACGATGGCTACGATAATTTTACTTAATCCAAATCAAGCCCTTAATATAAAATATCGGGTAGTAGAAGAGTATATGGTTGTCTGTAAATTGGGAATCCAGAAACTAAAATTTTCTCACGTTTGGTTTTCCACAAAAAAAATGCGTTCTCTTGGCAATATTTTACAATTTTTATAAAATTGTTAAGCGTCACAAAAATTTGGTCTACAACTCATATAAAAAACACTGAAGCCTCTGAGCTTAAAAAACTTGTACAAAATCTCTTACAGATAAGAGGAAATAATTGTGTTGTATGCAGAAACGACGTTATCAGATATTTTGTCTTCTTATTCTATAGTTTAAGTCCAACTTATTTAGTTCAAGCCATTTGTCCACAGACAAAATATGAGTAACAACCAATTTATATCCATTTATACGTAAAACAATGAAGAGTGCTGGATATAAACCTTTTTAATAAAAATACTATTCCTATCTAAACTACAAAAGTATCTAAAGAAGATATAAAGAATTTTCCTCTTCTTAGGGTTGTTATTTAATTGTAACGTTCTAATTTGGTAGTATTAGACATGATCGTATGTAAAATTAATAAGGCAATTAAATTTTAGAACATTATACACACCTTGTTTTTGAAAAACCTGTTACCAATTTTAGAATTCAATAATTCAATTTTACTGCAATATTGTTGGAACTGTTCATAAGAATGGATTCGTTTTTAAAGGCAATATGAAAGTATGTGCTTTTAACCCTTTGGTGCTGAGATTGGTGTAGTCCGTAGACTTTGCGGAACTTTCTGAAATCGATTTCAATGGAATTCCATACCATAGCTGTTAGCTTTTGGTGGCAAAGTGTATTTACCGCAATTTGTCTTGTAAAACGTAGAAAGTGAATCGAATTTTTTATTGGCTTTGTGAATACCTTTAATGCATGGAAGATATCAATTATTGTTCAAATCAAATCAGAAATATCCTTGAAAAGACCCTCTAACGATTAAACCGCCCACCGTTTCTCGTTTCATTAAATTTTCAGAATGGAAACAATCAGAAGTCTTTACAGACGGAACGTCCGTAAGCTTTCCGTAGGATTTCCCTGTAATTTCCCCACCATGCGTGGGAAAAGTTCGTTGGTGCTTGGACGATTTTTGTGGAGGCTTTTTTTCGATATTACCGCGAAAAGTTTTCTTCTGTGCCTCTCCCCGTTCTAAGACAATTATATCGTCGATGTGGACTGGAGGCTAACGTGGAATGCTGGTGTGGGAGAAATTTGCGACAGATTTGCCGCGGCCGTGCTGAAACTGAGAAAGTCGCGAAATTAGCGAAAATAATGAGAAGAGAATTTCCCAAACGTTTTCAATTTTCATCAGCCAGTCTTGCTCAATCGCTCGTGGACTGAAGAAGTTGAAAGAAGCTAGCTTGTGCCGAAGGCCTTTCTCCGGCAGTTTTTCTAAGTTCTATGAAAAGTTTTTGTGATATCTGAAAATTGCGAAAGGACCAATTATTGTTCACGGTCATAATTCTTTTAATTTGAAAACGTATTCAATAGTGCAGTGTAACGATTTGAAAAGAAAGATTCGCTTGGAAGGCCGTGCGATTGAAAGTGATGTATGAGAAATGTTTTGAAAACAAATCGTCGCATTGCAGATAAGACTGAATCTGAATGACACTGGCTGTGACTTCAGATATTCCTTGAGTTATTTTTGTAGTTTCTTGGTGACCGTCTCGATCGCACTGTCGCCCATTTAACCTTTTAAATCGGTAATTATTTCCAGCAGCTGAAAAGGAAGGTTGCGGAAAATCAATGCGGTTTCGTGTCGAATATAGGTCAATGGCTAGAATGCGGCGGAGCCTACCGCTGTACTGCCGCGAGGTTCTCAGCTAATTTAAGGGCATGGAGGTCCTTGCGGGCCGCGATTGCTCTTGAAGAAATGATGTGAACATATGAAAAAAAGCGCTCTTCGTGCAGCAACAAATGTTCCTAGGCGGGTATCGATTTTTCACCAAAACCATCCCCACTAGCGTTCTTTCTTATTTAGCTAGAATTTTTTTACTGTTTCCGAAACTTGGAACTGTGAGTTTATATAAAGGAAGTAGAGAAATAAAAAACCTTATACAGAACTTCGAGGAAAAAAAGCTTTCCCGGGCATATCTCATGCATGGATGGATGGCATCCAGATAGACTGACTAAATTGCGGACGTTCTATTGGCGCTGTATCGGCGACAAACTGTCTGCCGAATTCTAGGTCAAAGATGTAGATCCACCATTATTAAGTGGAATAGGACCTTTCGTGTGTGCAAGGTTCGGTCCAGCGAGGGGAGGGATTCTGGCAGTAATTTAAGAACCGCTGGACGAGTCCCAAGTTCTGCTTGGCAGGTTGCGGCTGTTTACCCAGCCCGGTTGCAGTCCTAAGTGCTCAATAAAAAATTTATTATGGCATTCCATGCCATGCGGTAGTGAAGTGGGTTAGTGAAGTTGAAGTTAAGTTTGTGCCACCTTCTGCCTTTACCCATAAAGATAAAATGCTCTATTCTCTAACATAGAGGGGTTATTATTGTTTACAATAAAAATAAAGTAGTATAAACTTCAATAATCCGTCTTCTAGAAAATTAAGAAATTTATCCATTATCAAAAAGGCGCCGTTAAATGCTCAACTTGTCTTTAACTTTTTTCTTTCAATAGCTACTTCCATTACTACTGGGTTCTATATAAATATAAGCATATAATTTCTATAATTACAGTAATTTTTAAACCAAATCAAATAATTAGCAATTTTCATTACAAAATCCACTACACATTTTATTTTATTTATTTCCAAATTCTTCATTAATTCGTTTTTGTCATAAAAAGCACGTGATCAAAAGTTGTCTTATGTTTAAAATAACTAAACAAAGGAAAAAACAGAAAAACTGAAGACATAAGTGTAGTTTAAAGTAGAAAAAAGTAACGTAATAACATACAAAATCTGTTTTCAAAATCAAAACAATAACTAAATAAATAAAATATTGTCAATTTTCTAGCAGTAATTCCTGAAAAAACATTAAATGAAATTTTTCAAAAGTCTCGTATAAAGACTTTTAAAGATGTTTTATCCAAAGAATTTTGCTCTTAATTAATAACATACTTTTTTTCCAACAGCAAGCATATTAAACAACAATTTTTAAAATAACAATTTTTTATTAGATTATTTGATTAGTATTTCAAAATGTTATTAATATTATATCTATATTTTCATATTTCTATGAATATCCTTTAAAATTCGTTTTTTTCTTTTGTTGTGTCCCCGCGCTAAACAAACAAAATCTAAGCCTAAAATCTAAAGTTATATTACGTTACAAGTTATTTTCGATTTATCTTCTGTTCAATGGTATAATTGCCATGATTATCAATTTATGATGATATTCATCATCGCAATCAATATTCATTTCTCTCAATCAAATATGCTGGCTGTGACGAGAAATATAATCCGATATGAATTAGAACTCCATTGACATTTAAAACATTTTTTATATGAGGGAAATCATCATCAGAAATCCATACAAATGGTTATCCTATAGCATAAACAACAAGGCGAAGATAATTCATGTGGTAAAATTTTCCAGCCGAATTGTTTTATATTTTGTTAGGTTGTTTCTGATAATACAATTTTTTTTTAGGATTTCATACGTAAAAGGTCAAGAAGGAACACTTATGGTGAGACTTCGGTGTCTGTCTGTCTGTATGTCACGGCCGTGTTTCTCAGTAGCTACTATTGCTATCGACTTGAAATTTGGCACAGTTGTAGAAGTCAATTAGCCCGCATCTATTTCCGGTCAAAGAATTTCAGAAATATTTTTATTAAAATAAAAATAGATAATCAATCATCGTTCGAATTAATAAATGATATAGAGTAGTGACACATAGTCTATTATCTTTGGAAGTGTCCTTCAGGGAAGATCCCATCAAAATTATTCCAATAGTCTTAGAAATATGAATAAAGATATACAATATTTTTTTTACGTGAATAATGAGCTCATAACTCTGTCTGGATACCTTTTGGGTTATGTTTTATATGACAACCTAGTCATCATGATATTTAATGTTTTGAACTATAAATCATTCCTGTCCTGTTTTATCACAAAACACATAAAAACTGATACAGATGGTTGAGCACCTTGTATTAAATATATTAATATTGTACCTTTAATTAAATATATGGATATTTCTAAAAGGATTTTTTTTTCACCAGACAGAAAACTCTCAGACTATAACAAGGAAAAATTGTTATAATTTCATAAAATCACTTTCAATTTTATTGTAACGTTTTCGTTTTTCACTATGCATAATTTTATTATCATTTTTTATTGTAATAATTCTCCAATAGAATGAAAATCCTTCTCCAAAAAGATCGAAACTTCTAGCTACACGTAGGACAATAAGAGAATAAAAATATCTCTTTTTCCGAAAACTGTTTTATATTTAATTTATTAATTGATAGGGGATCTAATCACGTAAGTGTTATATGCCGCGTGGAGCTAATTTCAAACTGAAAAAAATTATCAAAATGTTAGCATCTACTGGGGAAAAAATGGCATGAAAGTAAAACCATGTCATCAGCGGGAAGTGCTATTTATGTTTAATGTAGACTTTTCAGGTAGAAGGACGTCACGAATTAAAATTTCGACGTCCCACCAGTATCCACTTACCGAAAGCCTAGCGCTTGAAAAGCAATAAGCAAAATGTCGCTGGGGAATAGGTTGCATCTAATAAAATTACTAGAATAAATAGTTTCGTTCTATTTAAATCGAGTCTACTTAAAAAACAAATAAATCTACCATGATCATTTAGCGAACAAATTAGTCTGCATCCTATTGTCTGGTGCGCGGTGAAGCAAATATGCCCTTTTTATTTATCATGCGGATAGGCAACAGCTAACACTTCGACATAAATTGCTTCTTGTTATGGATCGTCATTCCTCCTTCAAGACGGTTCAAGACGACAAAAGCAGCGGTTCCACAGGAGAAGAAGTTTAATAAGCTTAAATGCAAAATCCCCAGTTGAATGACTTAATACTAGTTGCAAGTTTGGATGAGACTTGAGGGGATTACACTTAGCCCTTTGCGAAGTACCTCTCATAGTATACTTTTAACTAAATTAAGCGAACAAGTGAGTCTTATGTTCTATGACTTTAATTGGCTCCTTATATTTATTGATTTTATGTTCAAGTTTTAACTTCATGCTAAACCTGATCCAATTTTTTTTTTTTTCAAAATAAAATTTGTTAAGTTTGCGACTAGCACAATTTAAAAATCAATTTATCGATTTGCTTGTGACTTTATGCGCTTATTCAATGAAAATCTTAACACTATCAGGGACTTTCCGATTTATACTACTTCTTCTGCCGTAGAGTTCTCGTAATTCTAAAAATATGTCCTTGGTAGTACCTGTAAATTAGTTACTTGTTGTCCTTGCTCGAATTGCTTGATAGAAAGGTTGAAGAAGTTTTTAGGGGAAAGAAAGAGTTAAACATGTAAGGCTTATCTAAATTAATATAATTCAGTATTGAAAAAGTTGCAATTTTAGATGAATTTTTCTTAAATATTTGAAGTCTACAGAAAATTAGAGATTAAAATGTGAATATAGAGAGAATTCGCCTTCGCAATATAAGCCATGTGGGAGCATGATTTTAAATTCTAACTATAAAGTTTTTAAAGTTAAAGGTTAAAGTACAAAGCGGATTTTTTAATTTCATCTTCGGTTTTTCATTCTTTGGTTTTTCAGTCTATGAGAAAACAATTTATTTATTTACCAAGAAGTTTAATTATGTTCGATTAAAAGTCCAAAATTAAATGCTTATTAATATTTCATATCATCGGAAAACTCAATTCTATTTTTTTTAAAATTTCATTTGTTATCTATAGATAACTAATTTTACTTTCCTTTTGATTTCGATTTGTCGAATCTCTATCGAGTTTAAATAAAAGGTTATTAAATTTATTCACTTCTCTCATATATCTACAAATTTCAAACTATTCCTTCAAATTGGTTTGATTTATTTGTGAAAATCATGGTTATAATTTAATCAAGAAGATCAACTTGTCGTGCATAAATCCAAGACACTTTTTATTTTCTACTTTTTCGTGAGTTAATAAATGATGAGATCATTTTTAAACGAAGAAAATTACGCAGCTTATCACTGGGAGTTGACCCCATTATCTGGGAATGTTAAATTAGTTTGCTACCAACTAAGCTTTTGGTATGGGAATTTTGATCGCTTAACTCCAGTTTTTTGAAAATTTCTTAGTTAGACAAATCTTCGTAATTAAGTGAGGAAAAATTCTACAACTCTTGATTAGATATTCTTTCTCATTTGGATATCAAATTATGAATTATATGAATATAGGTCCAATCAATTAATCTAGAATAATTAATGACCAACCTACACTTTTGTTATAAATCGGATCCATCGGCAAAAATTTGCAGTAACTTGTTGCTTTGTGCCCTTACATAATTTCTGCTTTCCAGCATTGCAGCCGAAAAAAAGAAGTGTGTCCGACTTGGATCTATAAATAACTAGACTTTGAACAGTGAACAGTGTTAAAATATTACACAAGTCCTATCATGTGAAATAGCCTATTGTAAATCACAAAACATACGAGTGTAACGTATAGGCCCTTGAAAAGGAAAATTCCACAAAGGATGAGAAACAATTTAACGTGAAGTGTAGAGTGAAGTGCTGCAATATAAGAAGGAAAAGATAAAGTAAAAAAATTGATCTACGTCTTCAAATCATCGTTGAGGAGCACTTTGTGATTTCTTACAGCACTTGAACTGCTGAAAGCACATTAAGTACGCCTAGCCCTAGCTTCATCATGACCTCGAGCCGTTGGAGAGTCGGCGACACCTTCAGCCCTAAGTGGATTATCATTCTTTCAGGTTGGTATTGATTCTATCGAAGCAGAATTTCTTGTTCGAACATCCCCTATAATTTCTTGTGTATAAAAAAAATCATATAATAGAATAAACAAAAGATAGAGACACGGTATTCAAATGCCGCTGCCTGGTTAGAAGAACTCATCGGCGACGGCAGATAAACGATTTTCATTTCGTTGGCTGGATAATTGCGATATCTGACATGATTCTGGAAAGTCATTAGACGGTTCCCTGAGAAATCCGATATCTAAAATGTCATCAACACGCTTCCCAAGCTTATGAACTAATTGCTTGTAATTACGCTCAAATTACCCGTCCCCCTCGAGCTATCGCTTTCTAACCTTGGCGTTAAACGAATTGCGTACATTACGCATATTTTCAAAAACAAAAAAAAATGCCCTATCTACAGTTAACTTTATTTTGAACATAAATTTGTTTTATGTTAGTGCTGTTCCGATTTCGTTCTTAAATATTCTTATTCTTAAGATATAAGATATTCTATTATCTTAAATAAAATCACAACATGAATTTAATTTTAAATATTTTCCTAAATTATCTTAGATCTAAGAATTCAAAAAAAACGAAATTAGCACATTCATACTCTAGTTAATGTTATTTTAAAAATACAAATTTATAATGACATTTTTTGCACGCGTATTCCTGAGATAAGAACAAATCACCGGAAAAATATATTTTTATCTTGAAGTATGTATCTTGTCGAAAGATATTTTTTTTTTACATATTTTTTAGGATAAAGCCAAAGCTGATGCCACAGCACAGCCTTGGCAATACAAAAGGAATTGTAGGATTGACGAATTGAGCGTGAGTTTTAATAATTTTTTTTTTTTATAATTTTAATTTTATAGTTGCAAATATCGCGCTTGCTGCAGTTTTTTTAAATCAAATTTCCTACTCGTAGTGAGTTTTATGTATGACTTATAAGAATTATTTTTCATATGTTATTATTCACTAGATTGCAACTTAATGAATTTAACATTTTCCGTATTTCCCGAAGAATTTCGTAAGGTTTGAACAAGAAATGTTTTCGTATATCATAAAAATTCATTAAAATACTTCAGTACACGAATCATTGAATTAGTCATAGGTACTAGAGTAGGTATCATGCTTTAATTATAGATCTAGTTATTACATTTAGGGAGATATTAACTTCTTTTTATGACTGCGACGTAACTTACACAGTAAAATTAGTTGGCATGGTTAATTAATTATACGCATGATTTTGCTTCCGTTAGTACGTTATAATATCCAATTCTTACAATATCTATCGAAATGAGTTATAAATTAACTACAATCACTTTTCATAATTTTCAAGTTGATTGATCTACCTGAATTTTTTCAGCACAAGAATTAAATAAACGAAACGTTTTCCGAAACATTTGAAACAACATGGACGAATCGAAATTAAAGCACACATTAATTTTTTATATTCGAAAGTGTTTAATATTAGAGTTGGTTTTTAATAGATTTTCATAAACAAAAGAAAAAACAATATCGCTTTTAAAAGAAATTAGTAAGGTCTATTGTTGCAGTCAACTCAAGCAAATGATATATTTAAGAAAATACGAGTAGGCAAATTTAGTAAAAAATTAGTATTTCGTTAGGAATTTAAAAATATCACAAATTTAGAAATTGTTCTAAATTATTTATTGAAGTCTTGCATTCTTTTTTCAACACACAATTCAAAGTTTTAACATAATTTGTGCACAAACTGTCTAACCACATTTCAATTTGCAAATTTTCAATATTGGAAAGGCTTGTTATTCTAGTAATTTTTAAGAAATATTCTTCAAGTAATTAATAACAATTACGTTATAAAAACTAAATGATATTAGCATATAATAGTTTTAAAACAATTTAAAAAACACCTTATTAATAAACTGTATGTACATAATTTTAAAATAAAAACAATAAATAACGAATTCGTACCTTAAAGTAGAAGAAAACTGAATGTAACGAAGCTTAATTAGCGAAATGTTCAGTCAAGTAGTTGGAATCGAACATATGAAAACAAAATAAACTTATTTAAACAAACATAATACAGAAATTCCATTCAAATATTTATTGTTCTCTTAAGAAGACAACAACAGAGGAATAGCTTAAATTGCAAAATTTAGACAATAATAAAATAAATACACTAAATAATTGTAATGATACCTTTAAGGTACAGTAAGAATAGGAGCAGAGTATAAGTTCTAGTTACGTTCTTCTCGAAGAAAGGTTGCATAAGATGGAAAGGGTTCGCGTGTCTAGAACTTGCCTTAGTTTATGGGTCTCGTAATTTGTATGTAACCTTCTATTTTAATACCTACGCGTAAAATTGCATTGGTTTTAATATGCAAATCGTTGACGTGGAAAGCTGCATTGTCGCTAAGGTCACTCTGCAGCCGCATTAGTTTGGTCTGTAATAAAGCGTAAAGCGTGCCGATCTAATTTTACGCTCTGATTTTCATATTTACCTCATCCTGTTTATTTTGAGTTCAGTTTACATTTATGATAATGTTAGGAAGCTTCCACGGGCCGGGGCTTGTTTTGTTTTGTAACATAAACACGTAATTTACCCTAAGACCGATTCTGTGATTATCACTAAATGGGATATTTCGGTGTTCTTTAAGAAAATAATCGCATTCACGGTAACCGCAATTCTTTCACCAGAAATAATTTAAGTAAAAATAATCAAAACCTTCGCCGGTTGCCGCACTAGCTCGAGGCCATAAGGGTTTTAATTATTTCTTCTGGTTGCTGATTTTATCTAAAGTAGTTGTGGCGTTCCAGTAATTAGAAACTAAGTACTTGCGTGGTCGGGATAGATTGAGCGCACGGACGGGCACTAGCAAAACGTCTTAAATTCCACTGCATCGCTTAATTGTGTGATTTAGCACTTGAGGTTTGTTTTAGCAATCAATTAAGATTATTCGATAGAGCACTTGTTCTAATTGCTCGCACTGAGAGCAACATGTAATCAAGCAACCATAAACAGATCAAAGTTTGTCTAAACACACTTAAGTTTGGATTTAAATTCGAAACAATGTAAAATATGAGAATCATATTATATCGCAATTACCCAAGCAACGCGAAATGAATATAACGATGATTTTAATATCGACGAAATTAAATTCAATTTTCTTTTATATTTATGAAACGATTAAGTCACAGTGATGTTCGCAAAAATCAGTCTGGCAGACAATTGTTTCCCATGTAAGTTTAATTTTTGTTTTTTGAATATTTAGTTGTATTTACTAAGAAATTGATTAGTTCTAACAAGTTTTTAGTAATTTTTACAGAGCAGTTAATTAGTTTTTTCTAAAGGCAAAAGTTGTTTCAGGCAAACAAATCGCTTTCCGTACATACACATTAAATACAATAATCTTAAACTGACGAATTTTTTTATGTAGCTGAAAATTGCATTTTCATTAAAGAAATCCATTTATGCTTATAAATTATTGATTTTGTGGGGGAAGATATCGATGATATATGTAAGTATACAAGGCTCGTCAAATTACGTGCTGGGTGTTTCAACACGTGGTTTACGTACAGGTATGGAATGTGTGTTAACCGCAGCCAATTTTCATGTTCGGAAATCATTCCAGGGTTAAATTGCAAATTAAGGTGCGGTGGAAGTTGTATACGATGATGTTCACTTCCGAGCGATTCTACGATCACAATTTTATTGAATCGGAAAATTTGTATGAATTAAGTTCCATCGATATACTTACGAAAATAGAAAAAGACGAAACAAAATGAAATGTAGCGAAATTTATATAAACCTGCACACTTCCCATTTATTTTATAATATACTTTATAGTCCTTCAAATGCACGTGCATCTTGCCTTCAAAAAAATTAGTCTCTTTTTATTTTGACCATTCGAATGGAATTTTTGCTTAACTCCTCTATCTTCCTATTATTTCTTGAATACTTTAAGCCCGTCTGTTAATGAAGAACTGAAAATAAAAGAAAGTATTTTCGGGATTTGTTTACATAGATTTTCTGATTAGAAAATCACTGTACTTTTTACAAAATTTTATGTGAATATACGCTTTTTTGGATTTTATGAAATCCTTTTTGGCTATAATGAAAAATTTACGTTGTGAGACCTGGCTTATTAAATTTTCAAAACATCTTAGGTATTATTATAGGATTCAGGACGCCTCTTACCTATTCCTTAATTTCTGTGCTAGTGACATTTTTAATTCTCAGAACTTAAAAGTGGTACGGTTATTTAAATTCAAGGTATGTAAACTGGCAAAGTTTCAAGACTAAGAAATCCGTTTTTCTTTTTAAAGCAATGAAAATGCTCTTTTAATAAAATTAATATCGCTAGAAAGTCGTTAAATTTACCATAAATTTGTGATTTTTCTTTTCGAACCAAATAACTAAAATGAATATGATAATTACCACCGAACTTAATAAAAAGTTTTAATTAGCAATTTGAAATTTTGCTTGAAACAACTCTTAGCGAATTTAGGTGTTTGAAATTGATCAGTTTTTGTTTTAAGTTACTTTGTGAGATTTTGGATATATTAAAATTTTGAGCTCCTTGCGAACTCTTTCAGAATTCCTCTGTACCTTTTAGAAATCTTATGTTTTCATTTAATATTTTCGTTTTATCGTTTCCTAAAGCTGACTCTTGAGCATGTAATTAATTTCCTAATTAGACAACTATCATTACATTCCTGCATCACTGACAAAGCAAAAAAATTATTAATGAGCTGATTTGGTGCAACATGTGAATACTATATAAGCAAAACGAACAAAATTCGGATTGGGGACGTTTATTTCATTTGAGGTTGATTTACGGTGCGTTTATTCCTTTTTACTTATGTTTCAGTAATAATTTTATTTGCGAAATATTAATAGCAAACACGAGAGCGATGAAAGTTACGAAAATAGCTGCATAGCCGCGGAGAGAAAATCTTATGGAAATGGAAAGTTTTAAATGTGTCGGCGATAGGAGTCCGCGCGAAGAATCCTCGAAGACACTTCCCAATGGATTGCGTCGGCTACAGCGGTTATTTCGGGGAAAGTGAAATTTCCATCAAATGGAATAGGTTTCGGATGGGAGTTTAGGGAAAATAACACGTAAAATAAGTAAATCAAAAAAAATATAGGCCAAAGAATCAAGCGGCGTGCGTGAGAAACCATAGGGAGATTGTTTTCCTGTGCGCGAAAATAGACATGGTCTTGCCAGAACTTGACCCTCGCGCCCAATCGCGAACATATTTATAAAATTGTTTGAAGTTATTTTTGGCGGGGTGTTAGTATTTTTATCGCGTCACACTGCCGCGTCAATATTTGGTTTACTTGCCGAGGAAAAAAAATTCGAAGAGTAGGAATATTTATTTTGGCCCGAGTGCACTTCGGGAGCCTTTTGGAACATCGCGCCACATTGTTTACGAATCCATCAGAGCCCCCGCGCAAATGTTGCTGGTCTCCTTAATCTGCAGTATTGATCAAATTCGTTCGCTCTGTCTGTTGATCAGATTTACTGCTGGGTAAACATTCGCGAACGAGCTCAAATCACTCGCGAATCTGCAGACACGAGCGCCGCCTGATTTATTTTCACACACAGGAAGGCAACCGCTTGGAGGGCGGGACCAAAACATATATTTGAACGAATTGAAAAAAAAAAATTACAAAAACATGAAAATTTCAACATTCAATACAAATATTCCTTCTTTTTCTTGTTTTCTTTTTACTTACAGCGACATTCGGAGTGCTATTTTGGCTTTGGATTCCACAGGTGTCAGCCGAATGCCAAAGTATGAACAGACGAAATTATAGAATTTTTAAAGAAAATAAAATCAAATTAATTTACACAACAACTTGCTATAATTATCTGCTGTTTTGAAGAGGAAAATGAAAGCGGTCTTTTCTCACTCACCCTTTTAAACGCTTACGTCCCCGATTTTCAAACTTGATTTTTGCATTTTCCAACTTCTAGAGTTTCCAAAAAAATCAATATCAACATGCGTGTTTTAAGCTATGAAACATGATGTAAATTTTACTTCTATTTTTGACTTCAACTTTACCTTTTTTCAAATTCTTTTTTTTTTCATATATAGTTCCTTTTTTTGAGTTTCAATTTTAGCTTTACCTATTTTTATAAGTAGTTCGCAAATGGAAAAGTCATTACTCGTAATTCGATTTTAGTAGCAACCGTATGCTTATAAAATACATACAAGAAATATCACATTAAATAAAATCTAATTAATTTAACTATAACATGGTTAAAAGCGAGCTTCATTTACTAAAATATTACTCGAAGTTTCTATTTTGTTATAAATTACACATATATTTATTTTTTGCGAAACATTATTTGAAGCTTGTATCTAATTCCTCAAAAATCAAATTGATTGATTTTATTTTTTCATTCAGTCTAGAAAAATAATGCAAATTCCAGAAGTATAATTAAATAAGAATATCCGATTTTTAAAAAAACAGTTTTATAGTTACTTTATTTTTTTCTGTGTAAGACAAAAGGGTTCTCTCAGTTCATTGACGTGCTAATGTTTATTTTTCATTTGCTATTTCAACAATATTAAAAAAAATCCGCTGATTGTTCGCGTAGGTTTACAATAATGAATAAATTTTTGAAATAATGAATAAAATTTTGAAATCATGTATTGTTTTACGAGTATTTTTAATACATAAAGAACTCTAGAAAAGTTGCCTCAGAGTTTTTAATATCCGATCATTAAACAAACTATAAATTTAAAAAACAAAGAACTGCTCAGTAGTTTCTGTTCTAATCCAAAAATAGACAAGCTGGCACACTTTTTGATGTTACAGAGCTGAAAATTTAAATCCTATTAACAACATTTATATTGTTATTTAAAAATAACTTTGTTTATGTAAATGTCTTTTCTTAAGAAAGATATAGGATTAAGGGTAAATAACGTTATTGCATTTATCTGTGAAAAATAAAGCACTTACTATAAATTAATTTAATTTACTAAAACGTTATACTTTTGCGAATCTCATTATTGGAATTTTTGATAAAAGAACTAATAGTATTAACAACGTAGAATTCGCGTAGTGGCTACCACTTTATGCAGATAAAGATTTTATTAAAAATGCTACTAAAGTCGAATTCGCGTAAATTTTAAATTAATTTTCTCATACTTTGTCTTGCTATTTTAATAAAAGTTTTCATTTTCCTCTTCCTCACTATATAAAATACATGATATAAAAAAATAAAGCACAAACAGGACACACATACGACGAATGAGGGCGTGCTATTTTAATTATTTAAATACTTCCCAATTTCATAATTACCAAAAATTATATTTAATTGCATTTATACGACGACTTATCTTGGAATTTTAGTTCGATTTGTTTTCCGAAATTCAAGCTTTTTTAATATCATATGATCTTCTAAAATGTTTCCTTCAAAAATTTGGTATTAGCTATTTTTAAGTACACATAGTAGAGTTAGTATTGTAGAAATTATATGCACCTTAAGCATGCTTACTAACCAATTATCTGACAAATTAATTAGTTAGTCTATAGTTCTCTTAAATATGTGTGTTTATATATAATAAGATATTTTTGAAGGAAATATATTTCAACATTCTCCATCACTTTCCAATTAATACTTTTAACTCTTCAACAATAACAACTTCCCTCTGTTGATTTTTGTACAATTTCAAGTATTTTGCATGGAGCGAATTTAATTTGATTTGAAAATGTTAAAGAGGATTTTTAAAAGTATTACTAGTTAAATTTAAAGCCAATAAAACCTAAAGCTTTACGCCTTCACAAAGTCATGTAGGGAACACAGTTGAACATTTGTACATACACTCACCAGTTATGGTAACATTGAAGAAAGGCTTCACCTAGAGCTATAGTGACACAATTAAAGAAATTCATAATTGTGGAACTTCTTGTGATGTTTGTATTAAAGTATTTTTGAAAAAATTTATCCAGCTCGATCGATATATTGTTACGAGTGTGATTCGTGGACAGACGCCAGATGCAAGGATCCCTTCAACTACACAGCACTCCCGAGGGATCAGCCGCCTCTGATGACCTGCAATGGGTGCTGCGTGAAAATGGTGCGGCACTCAAAATCACGTGAGTAACCTTCATAATTTATCCTTTATTCTAAGTAAACTTTATTCTTACGGGCGCTTTTCACACCACATGACGAAATGTAAATTAGTCGAGTGTACAAATTGTCAAATATTCTTTAATTGGGCGGGGCTATTTTATTTCCATTTTCCTTTTTTTTTTTGTTTTTGTAACCAAAGTACCGAATTATTCACATAGGAAAATGTTTTTCCAAAAAGTTGTTTTGAGCTCCACATAATCTCTATGATACGTACATTTAAAACTCTCATTAAGCAAATGGCTTACAAAATTTTGTTCTTAAAAAGTTTAAATAAACAAGTCAATGTGGACCAACAGAAATATTCAAAAAACTAAAATAGAGCAAAGCAATTCGTTCTAGCTTAGAATTGAAAACTACCGCTCATTTGAGCTGAATATTGTTTCTGATCTATTTGATGTACAAGCAAAACTCTTCTATGCGGAGCCACTCCAAATGAAGTCGTGCTAAGAGCAGCAATATAACACAGAAACTAGTCGAGTTAAGGATAGCCAAGCCAGGTTGAAGCTAGAAGACCAATTTACCATTCTATTCGAGTTGAACCGAGTCCATCCAAACCAGGACCCGGCGAAGAGATTAGTACTTTTAATAAAACTCGTCAATTTCAAGAAAAGGAAAAACTGGAAACATTTTGATCTTGCTATTTTGAAAGAATATTTTGTAGGAAAAATTTAGCCTAATATTTCAATTTTTTTTTGCAAACAAGGTTATTAGTTTTGCATTGTTGTTACACTTAATTACTTCATAAATTTAATTAACATAGTACTTATAAATCATTTCTAAAAGGACCATTTTAATACTCAAAAAAAAAGAAAGTTTATCATTTTTACACTTTTAGAATATTTTTTATATGGAATTTAGTTTTTGCAGTATAATCAAAGAAAATTTAATACGGTTTGTACATAAATATTCCAGTTGACACGCATTTCTAAAAACTAGCGACTTTTCAATCTACTATTTATTATAATTATTTCTCAAGATCCAAATACTGAAGTATTCTTTGAGAACTTGTAAATGTTGGCTAATTTTTTACTTTTTGGAAACAATTTTAAGAATTCTGAACTCAAAGTATATGATACATTTTCATTTTTTTCTATATTAAATTAAAAATAAACACAAAAGCTAGTTTTTTACAAGAAAGTTATTAATAAAATATTTTGTCATGTGGATGTGTTGCACCCACAATGTTGCTTGAACGATAACACAATTCACGAATTTCAAGCTTAAATATTTTACACGTATTCCAAAAAAAACCAACAATTTTAATCCACGCAGTAAACAGTTGTTAGACACGTCCACAATAGTTAGTGCTTTATTTGTGTAAAAACACTAAGAAAAATCATAAATTGTATGCCAATAATTAAATCAAAAATAAAACTGTGTAAAGCAATTAAATTAATAAAAGACTAAAAACTACCTTTTACAGCATATGAAGTGGTCCGTCGAATGTGTACATCGCAATTGCAAATTAATTTATTTATGGTTGATCATGTGTGCATGAAGGAAAGTTCAGGCAATGGACATATGTGTTTTTGTGAGGAAGATATGTGTAATTCTAGTAAAAGCTTACACAGAAGTGATCATTTTAACTTTGCCGTTTTTACATGTTTTTTATTGGCTGCCACAAGTCTAATACAGAGGCATCTGCCTGTTCCATTATCCAGATAGGTTATGTGATTTACCGAGTGAGAAACATTAATGAGAATTTTTAATTGCAATATATTTTTTTGTTGATTTCTATACGTTGATACTTTAATTTTGTTACATTTTGCTGTTTCCGTTCAATTAATTTTTTTTTTTTCACTTATTTTAGCCGCGGACAACGAGAAATTCTAAGGATTTTCTCAATTATTTTTCGTGTATGAATGATATGCCTCATATAGATGAATATGCAGTAAAAGCATTTGGTAATTTATTGGGTGTGGTCATTTGGCAGAAATTCTAGATATTAGCTGAAAATTAGTTATTTGAAAGTGCGCCAAATTGATTTTCATCCGATTTAGATTAACGTTGTCATAAATAGATCCATCAGTATTTGAAAATCAATTTCATTTATCGAGACGTGTAATGATCGTGTAAACATTTTATTTTATGGAGTTATTAGCAGCTGAAGATAGCGATCGTTTTTAAATATTATTGTTTTTTTTTTTTTTTTTTTTTTTTTTTTTAAAAAAAAGCATATGCAAAAATCATAATTTAGATTTTATATTAAAAAAAGTTTTCGGGCAAATTATACGCATTTATTATTTTAATTAAAGTACAACGTAGGACTGGACGACGACTGTTTTTAATTGTCGACTAGTCTAAACAGCCCAAGTTCAAAGAAACGCCTTTTTGCATATGTGATATTTTGCTGGTAGAAGATCGCATTCCCTAAGTCATTTTAAAAGTATAAAGTACCCATTTGAAATTTATCCCCACTACCTATTTGTAGATTTATAGATATCCTTTATTCAACACACAGCACGACTCGCGCGTTTCTTTTTTTAAGTAAAATTCTTAGTTTACTGCATATTTATCTAAGAATTGTAAACGTAATTAAAATTTTTGACATACTTTTAAAGTAAAGTTTAAAAAGGAAGAAATTAAATTTAACGCCAATTAAAGGACGTGTTTATAAAAGACATTATTACTTTGATGATACAGAGAAACTCTTATGTTGTTTTTAATATATACATATATAAATATAGTTTGTTATTAAAAGTATGTTGTTTTAAGGCATGTGTTGTTAACTTTAATTAATATATCTTCTCTAATAAAACAAACAAATGAACAAACCAAAAAAAGAAATACTATATTTTTCGGTAGATGATAAGCTTCTTAGTTACATGAAACTTAGTTTGTAGTGGTTTTGAAATAAATCTATTTTTATACTTCTTGTTATTAGTTAATTTTAATGCTATCATTTACATAAATTTTATCAAGCTCATTAATTTTCAAAGAAAAAAAAATGAGACAAAAATGCGATTTATTTATGTAAAAATTACGACTTTTACATGAATACGCTTTGAGCTATTTAAGGGATTTATTAAAGTCTACAAAAATACTTCCATAAATTCTATGGAAAAAAAGCCATTGATAGTAAATTATAGATGGAATAACTAAAATTCATATCGTATATCAGCAAAAGATTTTTATCATCTCTGCTTTCGGGATATCAGACCAAATGCGAACTACCTATACAAAGCTTAAACATTTTAAAGTGATTGATAATAAAATATTTCTAGAATGAATTCTAGACGTAAATATAAAAAAATATTGGCTTGGATTGTTGCAGCGTCATTATGTTTTTGGATTTTAGGGTGGATCGTTCTCCTGGTAAGACTTTTTCTTATTTAGCACATCTCACAAGGATTTAGACTACTAAAACTAATACGCTATTTATTTTTTATTTAGTTCAAAATTTCCCTTCTTTTAATTTGAATTCGAGGATTTTCGTTTTTACGATATCATTTTCATATTTTGTTTGATTTTCCATAATATCGCTCAAAGAACGCAGTGTTATATAGAATAATATTTTAGATTTTGAAATTATATTACATTAAGGTAACTATTACATGGCTGTTGTATGTAACCCGCGAATTACGAAGATCAAAAATATTGGTTTTAGTAAAAATAATTCTTATATTTGTCACCTGGATTTCCATAGTAATTTTGGATTTCCACTTTTCCAAAACTTCATGACCACAAAAGTCCACTCTATGAGTAAAAGCAATTAATCAAAGAAACATATTTTAAGTCTTAATTTATTATTTATTCGATTTGAATAAAAAATTACCCGCTCAACTTTTATCGTTTAAAATCTCTCATCAAAAATGTTTGATGAGAGAGAAAACTTAATTCTAACATTACAATTTATTTATTTGTTTAAAATCACTTGCAAAATCCAAAAACATACTCAAGTCAATGAATCAACAACTATTCTAACAAAATAAAGCACTTTTTCAAAGAAAATTATAATTATAAAATTATAAGACTACACACATAAAACGTTTTCATAAAAAGCATATATATTAAATAATAGTAAAAATTGGATTTAAATTGTATTAAAGTGTAATATAAAAAGAAAAGAAAGTTTATATGAGAGAATTTTGAAGAGTCTAAATGTAATGTTATAAATATTTTTTTAAATTAAAAAATATATTTGACAAAAACTTTACATACGTAAAGTGCTAAAAGAGAAGGATTGGTTTGATTTAAGAATGCTAACAAAACGTGTTTAAATGCACAATGTCTAAAGAAATATGCTTTAAAAAATTTTGAAAATTGAACATTTCATTTTTAAAAATTTTCGAAATTTGCTATTACCCAAAACTAGTGTGATATGACATGCAAATCGATTTTGATATTGAAATTGATTGATGCTTGTTTTTGTGTTTGATATTCGATGAAATTGCACACTAATAGTTCGCTTAAAGTATTTGAGATTGATAAATTACAATGTTTCCCCTTCCTTTTCAATTCATTGTAAACTTTTTCTCAAAATATTAATCAGAAAAGATACACGTATTAACAGACGACCACATAGTGTTTTCAAAATTTTTCAAATCTGAAAAATAATATAACATATATTTTTTAACATTCACTTTGATGTAGTGTTTTAAAATTATTTCAAATACTTCTATATGAATGAAGTATTTTACCCAAATTAGAACATTTCAAAAAGCGTTGTTAAATATTTTGACACGAAAACGATTATTAAGAAACCAAAATACCTTGTACAGAAGGTACAAATTTGGTTTTTGTAGCTAGTCCAATAATTTCTGGGTAAACTATGCCCTTCTATTTTTTTTAATATAATCGCAATTCATAAGTTTTAATTTTTAAAATTTATAAATATTGGAACTCTAAATCGATTTACAGCGTAGGTAAAATTTGTTCGACTGTAATATTGCTTTGCTTTTAAGCAAAAAAATGAGATCTACTATGATTTACGATTTGATTAAATTTAAGAATTTTAATATAAAACATTTAAAAATAAAGAGAATTGTATAACAAGACGTATATATTTTATATTATTTTTTATTAAGTTTTAAATTCACGAAGTTAATTTAATCAAATCGTATATAATTTAATATTCATATTCAATAATTGATCTCAACATGTAGGCAAATATTAAATATCAGTGTAATTATTCACGAAATTATATATTTAAATGTGACGGCATCAATTTCTTATTATTTTATGCGAACTAAATATTTTATTTTAAAATATTTTAATTTCTCCTCTTTGTAATTAATTCCATTGCACATTTTAACTCCATTTCTCAATTGCATGTCAATAGCACGTCTAGTTGAGGACTGCTCATGAATAGAACTTTCTTTGTAGATAGTTTGTAGTATTTCATCTACATAAAATCATTTTCGAATTTCACAAAAAAATGTTAAATGTAAAAGAATTGATCAAATTCGTTGTACGTATATAAAAAAAAAAACAAGCTAAAAGCTGAAGCAAAGCTTTCACTCTTAAACTTAAATTTAATAATTAAAATTAAAAAAAGGAAACATTGGCTAGTGATTTGTATATTTTTTATATTATTTCCATCCGAAAATTTAAGAATAATTTTGCCCATAGAATTTGGTATATAACCATTGGAATATATTGTAAAATTTTTTAGAAACAATAACTTTTGAAAACATTAGAAAAGAGTTTTTTGGATGAAATTATATTTATGAATATACCAAATTTCTCAAACAATTTGTAAATATTTTGTAGGAAAAAAGATACAATGAAGCGTCCATTTAAGGTGTAACCACATTTTTTACTGGAATTAGGGTGACCTCTGTAAGTAGAAACAACCTACTCGCCGTTTTTTTCTGCAGGCATGTTTAAAATGTCGTGTAAACAATAAATGTATGTGTCCGACCAACTCTATCAGAATGCACTGCAAATATTTATAAAACAATATTTGAGAAAAAAAAAAGTGGAAAAAATGTCTGAAATCTTACACACTTTATAATGTATAAAATTTTATGAACTTTTGAAAATTTCTAAGACATTTTTTAAGCTGAATTGGAGAAAATAAAGATAAATATAAATTACTTGTGTTTATTTTATTCCGACTCAAGGCTCAAGGGTTTACGTTAACACACCAGGAAAAATGTATAATGCCTTTAAGGTTTTCGGATACCTTTTTTGGCATCAAAAACTCCCAAAACATTCGAATGGAAATTGGCTAGCGTGGTTTTTAAATTGGTAGTTACTTTCGAATGCGACAAATTATTTGAAACGTTCTAAGGTTTTAAGTAAAATCTTTCTTCTCATACAAATTTTTTGATTTCATGTTCAATATTATAAAATTATCAAAACTGATTTTACCAGGTGTCTTCGACGTGCATTTTTTTTTTAATCAGTAATCCTCTGAAAGTTTATTGGGGCGTCTCTAATAAAAATAAACAAACTAAAATGTGTTTACACTGTATAAGTACGGCAAAAGCCTGAAACCTAAATAAACCAAATATAACTTTCATGACTTGTTTTTACATTTAATTATAAATAATTATTTCCAAAAACTCCGAAAAATTCTTGGTTGTCTAATTTATAACTTTGAGCAATTTAACGAATTTCAACTTGTAGTTCTCCCCACATTTTTGAAAAAGGAAAAATCTAACCCGAAATACTACTCAAGGAAAAAGAACAAGTTTATGAGTTTTGCGAAGTATCTCAGAACCATCATGGAAATATTATGACCAATGATGTATTTTTAAGTTCTTCTATGATGATTACAAATTAATTTATTTAGAGAACCAAATAAGTCCCTTTTTAATTATTGTTAATTTATGATTTTATATTCACTTTTACTGTAATACTCTCGGCGGACAAAACACTCAATGACAACAACATAAAATTAATATCAACAAGATCCGTAAATAATTAAAAGATGCAAATGAATATCTACTTGAAATTTGGTATATGTATAAATGCATCTTTATTTAATATCATAATTAATAATTTAAATAAAGCGTAAAGGTCCGTTGCACAGTAGTTGAACTTGATAAACAGTAGGTGTTACCTTTCTTAAGGTTAAATCGACAGTGCAAATTTTTTAAAACGTTTAGTACCAGATTTTTTAAATCATTACTTTGCAAATCCTTAAACAGAAAGTTCACAAACAAACGAAAATATATAGAAAAGAATATAATCCATTTCCCAAAGTACCACGAAAAAAGTCACTGTTCTTTTGAATTTACTTAATTTTGGTTTACAAAATGATCAGGAGTGTCCTCGTGTTTTAATATTTAACTCATTAAAGTTGCTAATTAAAAAAATACTACATCTTTTATAAAATAAATACCTCTAGTATGATCACATATTTATTCTTTAAAATCTTAATTCACCTCCGACGTTTTTGGATAGTTAATAAAACAATTCAACAGAAAAAAAATGTTTAAACAAAATATTTCCACACCGAGGTATTTAAACCAGAAAAATTAAATCGGGGTTGTCCAAAAACAGAATTAGTGCAACGGATCCGAGTTATAATGCTATAAATTTGCAGGTTCTTATATATTTAACTTGTATTAAATTTATTTAGTCTATCAAGATAACAAACGTAATTTCTTAGCATTGTAATTGATAATTAATTTTTACAATTCCCAATTCTGTCACAATGAATTCCAATTGATAATTACTTTAAATAACTTTGAAAAAATGTAAAATATGTTTGAAAAAATTGAATTGATACCTTTAAAATAATTGCTTAAATCAATTTTCAATCGCAATTCAAAATACATTACTAAAGAGATTAACAATTGGTTAATTATTATTATTATTACGCGTTTCAACGGCTTTCGCCCACTTCTGAGTAAAAAGAGGCAAGGAAATGAATAATATTAATTATAATCGACTTATACAACAAAAAATAGAAAAGCGTGCAATTGCCTTGTAATCTACGTTTTAATATACCTCATAAAAAAATACCCACTATATTAAATCTAAATTATTTGGTATCTAAATGTTTTACAAATAAAGAGTTAAGCCACTTTTCATAAAATGGTCCAATTAATTATCGCACTAAATTCGACTATTTACCCGTCATTGAATTAAAATTCCATAGCCAGGCAGAATATTCTTTGGTTTAGTACACTAGCCTCCTAATTAACACCGAAATTGAATACCCACTGAATTATCCTTTAATTACAATTAATAGTTGAACATTGGAGCGTGTATCTCATCACCTGATAAATTGGTGTAACACCGACCAATTAAAATTTCCAGTAAGGCTGTGCAATTAATTTTTGCCTCTTTCGCAAAATTCTTGCAAAAGCGGATGGTATCAGGTATATAAATTAATAATATTGTCAATGACCTTTTCCTAGGGAATAATTCAGTCGTATAGGGAAAGGCAAAGGTAAAAGCCGCTCTCATCCTAGGAGAGTCCATTTAGAGTTAAACGTTGAGCGTTATTTTTAAAAGGCGCGAGAAGATCACGATATTTAATTTAATTAATGTTAGCATACAGTGGCTCCTCGGGGGACGTACGTAATTTATTTAGGGGAGCAAACAGCAACCGATGTCGTTACAAGGACGAATTGATTTATATCCCCCCCTTCGGGGTAGGGAAACCTCTTTCCTCGTCCGTCGTCAGTTTTTCTATACCCGTACTAACTACCCGGAGGAAAATCAATCTTAATGCGACCTATGGACCCATCAAGGAGGATTAAGTGATGCAAGCATCCCATGACAGTGCTGCTAGTAATGTGGTTGCGAGACACAGCAAAAAATATGTTCTGTAACTTATCGAAAAGAACATTGCATGATTAGCCCATATCATTTGCTATCTAGTTTTTGTACGGTGGCATATTCTAGCACATTCTAGACTCTAGAGCACAAATTAAGCATGCATGAGACTATTCCATTCAAGGCAGCTCAGGCGTGGTGGGGAATTTTTATCATTTTGCATGTTGCTGTGTGAAAACCATTTATTTGCATGCCAATTGCTGGAATGTGGAAATTATTTGGATTATTTTACTTGTAAATTATACTACAGCTTTCTTTGTATTGTCACCAGTGATTGTAATGGAAAATATTTTCAGACATAATTTGAATAAACAATCGATAGAAATTTGTTGTTGGAAGTCCTTCGGCGAGCCTGTAGAATATTTTTTGGATATTTATTGTACATTATAATTTCCTTTAATTTCATATATTTTAAGGTAAAAACAAAATATAAAATGTAGGTAGTTATCGATGTTATTATTCGCTATTTATTGCGTCTTTTATTATTAGGGACAACTTCGTTCAAAGTGGATTATTATTTTAAAACCTTTTCGATGTGTATCTCTAAATGGAAGCTTAATATTTTTTATTTTGCATTATCGTTCATTGGAGATTTTTTAATTAGCTTCAGCTGTTCATGTTTATTTTTAAATTGAATATTCGAAAAACCAATCAAATCAACCGAAAAATAAAACAGGGTATACAAAGTATTACTTTACAACTATTTTTCAATAATATCGAATATTCGTTTTTAATTTCAATATGCATCAGTTTTAATGCGCCAATTTACATTTAAAATGGTCGACATGAGAATGGAATAAAACAGGTCATCGATATTTTGGGCGACAATACTTTTCATCATACTCGAAATCATAAACGACGTAGTTTATTGTTTTTAATTAATTTTTTATAATTAAGTTCATGTTTTTGCAAGCATAAAGTAAATAAATGTCAGCATCTTCTAATCTCGAAGAGTTTGTTGCATATAGGCGACAAATGCTAGAGAAATTTAGTCCCTCATAAAGGAGTAAAACATGTGTCTCTAGTTTTCTTAATATTTCCTTAATACTTTAATACCGCCGTATTTTTGGCTTTGCTCGTAGATACGCATAGTTCGAACGTAGATTTTTTGTAAAATTTTTACAAAAGTCTTGTGATTTCGGGTGTGATGTATCATTAACAAGGATATCTAGAAAATCTAATAGCAATCGGATATTAGAAAGTGAGTAATAAAACAATATCATAAAATATCAACTCTGGAGGAATCTGTGCAGAACTCATAAACTTTAAATCATACCCATTTTGTGAACATATTTCGACGTTTTAATTTATTTAAAATTTATATTAAATATTGAATGATATTAATACATTAATTTTAAACTACACTTACTAATAAGATTTATTAAAACTGAAAAAGCGTAGATATAAACTCTAACATAAATAAATAAATAAATCTAGGTTTTTTGTTCGAGACAGCGCCTATGGGGATCATAATGTAATGTTTCCTAACTCTATAGTTCAAGAATTCTCCTTATGATCGATAGAAGTAAATCTTATTTAAGAGACCAACTTTAAGTGCGTGTATTTTCGTGAACTATATAGAGAGACTATTTCTATGGGGTATTATAGGTTCTCGGTAAAATTAAGATAAGAGTTTCTACAAAACAAAATAAAACATAGAAGTTTTACGACTAAGTACGAGAACGTGGCAAATATACGAGGTTTGATGCATAAATAACAAGATTCTCTGATTCTACAGAGAATATGTGTTAAATTCAATCGACTGCCTTCCTATTAAAAGAGGGACACTACTCGTTGTTCTATATTATTATGTTTAATTGAAAATTGCACCTTAAAAAATTGTGAAATTTCATGCAACTCATAAAGGATACGATAGACAAAAATCTTCATACAAGTCTAATTCGAAATTGATTTATTTCTTAAAAACAAATTTACAAGACTTTCTATACACAAAAAAGTTATAGTAAGTTATTTCTAAAGGATCATATATTAGAGAATACAAAAAAATTTCAATTATAATGACCAGATTAATCTTAATCATAGTATAATTTTCCAAATATTGAAAGAAGGGAACCTATTTTTTTTAATAGACTTGTATTTCGAAAAATACAAAAATCAGTATGAATAAATTTTAACCTTACGAATTATAGCCCTGAAAATTTCAAATCTGTGGGAATACGAATTTCTAAGGTTAAAAATTAGAACATCGACTTCTCACTTTTAAGAAATTATTTTTGTATATCCTTTCTTTGCTTTAAAAATTAATTCTAGATATTCAAATAGGAATCTGAAAAGGATCGTGAATTTGTGGACGATTTTCTAAACCATTAATCTTGTTATTTTTATATCGAACGTCAAGTTAATATTTTAGATTACCACAGAATATGTTAATTCAAATATTCAGTAAGTATAATTATGCCTCAATTACATAGAATTTAAAAAACGGTTAAAAATTCTTTAAAACTCCCTACAACTGATAAACAATCACACATTGAGTATTCTTTCCCAAGGATACGTTTATGTAAAATAGTAAAGCAAAACAAATTTTTATTCAGAAGAAATTAAACTAATTTAATCTACGTAAATGATAAAAGGGAAAACTATACTATAATACTCTTAAGGGACACTTCATTCTTAACCTACAATATGTTAACATTAGTATTAGGAAAAGGGCTCAGTAGATACGTTTTGACTGTATAAAGATGGTGTAGACCCTTACTTGATCCGTTCCTTCTAATGTGTTAGATTTAAAGATCCCTTGATATCATACTCTAGTAATTTTATGGCTCTTTCTATGGTAAGAACTAATACTACATAAAGAATAGAAAAGTCGCTCTTTAATATTTAAAAGCCTACGAATGCAGAAACACTTTTGAATTTGTGTAGTTAGAGTAACATGTAAATATCCCAACAATTGTTGAGTAAAGATTTATTGTGTTTCTCAATGACGACGGATGGGAGGTCAAGCTTTAATAATTCGATTGTATCTAAAAAGTGAATAGCCCCAAAGATCCTCAATACAATAGCCGAATTTATACTAATCCTAACAAATAACTTAAACAGGAAGCATTTTGCAAATACAGGTCTTTTCAATTAGTTCTGTAAGCAAAAAATATGTTTAGTCAATTAAATCGTAATTAAATTACAGGTGCAAAACAGTATTAAAATTCATTTTAAATTCACTATTTCTTCCACTACTTAAATTTCGAATTTGTTCAATCCATTTGCCAAAAGTAATGTCTTCCGTTGTTTTTTAGTTAAGCTTTAGTAGAGCTCACCACTTGATTGTGTTCCATATGAGCGTGTACATAAAATGCATTAAAAAAAAATATTTCCTTTTCCAATTTTTACGTTTTACAGAAACTTTAACAGAATACAAAACCGAAAAAAATGGCAACAATTCAAAGACACAGGTAATTTGAAATACATCACACACGTAGTGCAAATTGTAAATAAAAAACAAAATGAAAAACGGACACAAAAAATGCATATATATTCCTCACAATAAAAAAGCACAAAAACATTTTTATTACTTATTCTTATTTACCAAAGAAGTCAAGTAAGTGCTTTTCGCATATGACGCCATAGCTCTGATTACTTTTCCATCATGTACCTTCAGTGTATGTATAAGCTAGCTAGACAATTTTCACAATATCAGGCAAGTAGACGAGACAATGACGTAATGTTAAACAGCGTAAATAACGACAAATTAAGGCAGGTAAAATAGGCTTATATTATTAAGTGTTTGTAGGCTGGCGCCCACGTCTTACATCTACTAAACATTTTAGAGAAGAAGCAAAGGAGTAATTGTTACTGCTGTCGTCTAGTGTACCATATCGCCTACATATCTCATGTGTTAATGTTACGCAGATACGTATACGTAGCAAAATATAAATGATTATTATTTTTTTCGATTTTAGTACGGTTTAGTGCGATTACTTGAGCACCGCAAATTATTAATTGTACGACAATGCTATAGGACAGGTTTAAGATCTATTAATGAAGTTATAACTGCTAAAAAAAACAAAATGGACCTAGTTATAAATAAATATTTATTTTATTATTTACATGTTGTTTTCAATCAAAACCTTACATCCTATTGATCCCAAGGTGTAGTGATCGGATACAGAAAAAGCAAGTACTATTATTTCAATTATAATGGCAAAAAAACATTTTCGAAAGATCAACAACAGGTAAGCCCATTTTTAATTAATAAAATAATATTTCGTTTTTATATCTAGATCATTCTAAATATTAATAAGTAGTAATTCATTTGGAAATTCTTTATCCTTATGACTAAGAAGAACAAAAGCACCAATACCAACTCGATCTATAACACATTTTTTATACGAAATTAAAGTTTGATAAAAATAGCAATGTACTTAGTAATAATATCTTTTCAAAATAACATGCACAAAAACAAAAACAAAACAAAAAGTGTTCACCAGTTTAAATATTTAATGTTTTTGTTTATCGGACGAAAGAAAGTATAAGAACTTTTAACAATAGCAAGAAAACAGAGTTTTTTCAAATTTTACAAACAATTTATTTAATATTTATATAGTTTAAAAGATATAATTGAGTTTTTTATTGTACTTTATGATATCGTAACGTGCCTTTTAAATGTGTATGGATTGTAGAAACTAATAGTTAAAATTTTAACACAGAAAAATAAATAAACGAATTTTTGATTTATACACATTTACGTATAAAATGAGCCTTATTATTAATAGTATTATTTGCAACAAAACTGTAAAGGATTTGACAATTGGAAAATATATTTTATAAAATTATTTATATTCAAATAAGCTTTGAAAATGTTTCACTTTCATTAGAGGCAGTTGTTGCGTTCAATATTTTGAGAAACGCGTTCAAATTTGGTCACTTGCCATTGTCTCTAACTATTACCCCTTATAAAAGAGAATAAAAAATTTTAAGACTATATTTTTAATAGCTTTTATATAAATTTTTACTTCGTTTTTCATTATAGCTAAGGTAATTTACCTACCTAAATAATAAGAAAACATTTCTTCTTATAAAAATATGTCTTAAATGTAGTCCTTCAAAAAATTAAATTTATATTCCATGGTTTTTCATATATAAATATGTCTTTTCCTTAATTTACATTCTTATACGAGCTCAATCCTAATGCAATTATTTCTATTAGTTTAAAATACTAATTCGATATTTTTTTAAGTTAGGTGTAGCAATAAAAGAAATTTGTTTTATTTAAACACGTTTTTCGCAAAGCTTTTCTCAGCTAGTGCAAGTGAATTAAACAAAGTTTTATAATTAATTTCTCCCAAATTTTACTAGTTCGTTACTAAAGTAATTGGATCTTTTGTACTTTAATTTTAAAATGCTTAAGAAAGGAATAAAAACTTTAAAAAGAAAATACTTAAAAAAGTTAAACAGCAAAAACACTAAATTTCAAAATAAAAGGGCGCTTAATGACTACCCTGCTGCATAGACGTAACGAGCACATACCCGCATAGTTCTGAAATGAAGCGAATGCCTTTTTGATATCAAATCCACTAATGGGAAGCTTGCGCTGCACAAATGTTTATCCAGCTCCAGTCAGTCCTGTTGGAGAATCCAGCAAGGTCGTGCATAAATCCAAGTCACAGAGCTCGGTCATAATTGCGAGAAATTTCAACACACGACGAGATGAGCCGTGCATATCCATGACATCCTTGCTTCGAGCACTAGCAGCAGCATTCTCACCTGGATGCACGGCGTGGAAAAGTGTGTCAGCACCGAGCTAGGCAGCTAATCATAGATGTAAAAGGTATTGTCACTCCACGCCCTTGGACAAAGGAGTCACTTAACTGCGTCATTAGACCGGGCACCAGCCTGATGGCGGTATTGGTGGGCGGGAATCTCCAGGCACCACCTGGAAACGATAACTAAGGTGTACGACGAAGCTCGACAGAACAACTGCAGAACAGGTTTTCCCCCCGGATTTTCGGCAGCAGATTTATTTATGTCAGCAGGAATTGAGGCTCCGTTTTGGAGTTCTCAAGCTTTCCAATTATTCTTAATACAGATTTTTAGTTGGGAAGGATACTTGTGAAATTTTATAGTATTAATAAAACTTTTCTGGGTACGTATATTTAAGAAAGCGCTTTGAACAACTTCGTTGTTCGATTTACATCCAAATATATTGTATAATTTCAAGTTTTGGCTGTAATTCTTGGAAAGGATACGTGGAACTAAAACCGAGTTTCGGCTCTGCAATATTCCAAAGATAGATAGCTCATTTCCCTGACTAGTATTTAATAAATAGAGTGCCTAAATCAGTTCTGTAAAATAAAAATTTAATTTTGTAAACTCACTGCAAGCACTGGTTTTTTTCTCCTGGATTTTGAATAACTAAAAGATTAAAACAAGTTATTTAAAATTTCATCCCCCCAACAATAAAAAAGTCGTACACCAAAGCGTGTTTTATTAATTTTCAACAGGAATTTTAGTATTATTGATAACAATAGAAATTAGCACAGACACTGCCTTGCATATCACTTTTATAATGCAATTCTAGAATAGAACATATTTTCTTTAGCTTGTCTAAAATAATAAACAAATATTCTTAGTTAGCAGGAATTTGGAAACAAGATAATTGTTGAAAATGAGGATTCCAATTGTCTAGTAAAGTAAAAAAGGCACGTCTTCAACAAATTATCTTTATTAGAATCTTTTAGCAAAAATATTAAAACTTTCATCACTATCACTGAGAAATATTCAACATGGAGGCGTCTGCACTAGAGTCGGCAACATGGTACGCTGTGTCCTCCAACACCTCAAGGTCGTCATCACCACACATTAGTTTTCTCATCCGTTGCTTATATCTAAAATATTATACAATTTCAGTTAAGTATTATCACTAAGTAAATAAAACTTACATTTGACTATCTGGGTTGTTTTCTTGATTCCTACACTTGTCGAGTTTCTTCTCGATCATTTTAACTCTGTCTTTAGGTGGGAAGTCCAGTGTCTTAACCATTGACCTAATTTCTAAA
Source organism: Proctacanthus coquilletti (assembly GCA_001932985.1). NCBI lineage: Eukaryota > Metazoa > Arthropoda > Insecta > Diptera > Asilidae > Proctacanthus > Proctacanthus coquilletti. The sequence goes on from MNCL01000089.1 coordinate 559,846, forward strand.
AGAGGATGATTTGAATTAATCTTTGGATCAAATCGCGGAAATACACAACTCAGTTAAATACTTACTTCTTACAGCTTCAATCAGAACAGGCAGTTTATCCCGTGCCGAGTGGAAGAGGCATTCGGTCACGTAACTATCGAGATTTTCTTGTTCCTTACTAGCTGCATGCAGCACAGCCGCTAAAGCAATCTGTTCGATAAATAAAAATGTAAAAGGTCTTAAATGATCTTAGTTATTTACGAGCTTGTTTTCGCAGGACCAATGGCTATATCGTGAAAACAGATTTATATTGCTTTTCTAATCGTTCTCATATTCGCTAATTTAAAAAACAATACAAAAGCTGTAAAGCTACCTGCGATGGCGCATAGAGCAAACAGGAGTCGGTTAGAAAGGTTTTATCAATAAATTCATCTATGCCAGGCCGCAGTCTTTCAGGATTTGACATCGAACATCGCGTCTGCAGAGGATTCAATTAGTACTTTTATAATTGCTCTAAGCGTTCTACAAGATACCTTTATGTCTATTAGGAAACCTTCAACAGGTCTGTAAGGGTTGTGAATTGTAAGGTAATAGTTAAGCTGCTGCATCAAGAGCAGTTCATTTGAGAGAATAATATCCATAGCCTTCTGGCGATCGCCTTTAATATTGCCCACAAACTGTCCGATGGAAACGTTGAACTCTTCCACTTTGCAGGAAAGGTACACACACGTTGCCCTGAAAATAACAAGAAATTGAAATGAAAATCTCAATTATAAGTGGAAGCAAATTACAGTATCTCTTTTGGGTGATAATCCATCGCGGAATTATGAAGATAGAATCTTTTAAAGTAGTGAAAAGCCGAGCCCACGACACATTTGGGCATAGGCGGTTCAAATCTCTTGCAAAAATCCTTCAAATGGAGCTCGTACTGTTTGAGTAGCAGTCTTTCCTCCTCTGGCGATAGGAAGAATTGCTGCCTTTGCTGCTCCTGGATTTATAGCATTCAGAAATAATTCATTTTATAAAATAACAAAAGAAACTTACATCCATTCCCTTCCCATGGCGCTCCATAAATTCCTTGTTCTGCTTTATTCGAAGTCCATTGATTTCCTGCTCACTTGAGAAAGTCCAATACTTCCTTTGGGAACTTACAGGATACATTTCATGAGAATTGCAAGTTATATTACTATAAATTAATGGAAAAAATCTAGAAAAATTCAGAGCCGTCGCAGGCCAAACGTTTTAAAAGTTTATTTCCTTGGAAGAATGTCAAAAAATGAAGGAAATTCTAGATCTGGTAATGCTGTTCCAAGTTGCTGAATATGTGCGTAGATAATGAGAATTCGCCCAACCGGATGTAGAAGGTGGAAATTGTAATTTTTTTCTTTTACTTTATTTTCTGTTATTAAAAATCAGTTAAAAAGAAATAAAGTAAACTTTATAAAGCTTAAAGGAAATTGTTTAGAACAATTGTAATTTTGAAAAAAACGATTTTCTGTTGCAGAAATATTTTACAAAAATTATTGCAAAAATTGCCCTTTGCTGGATGAATAAGGAATTTATATTAATTAAATAATAAGTTAAATAGTTTTCGATTAAAAGAAACTTGTTTTCTTGCGAAGACCAATGTAAATTATTGTATTTTCCGTTTATCGAACACATTAAATACCATTTAATACCGAACGCACTCATCGCCGCGAGTCGCGGCTCCAATCAAAACATTTTAAAAGAGAATTTTTGGTAGAAAAGTGCAATTATTTCGTTGTTGCATGCATGAAACCGATTTATTTTAATTGCATCCGAATTGCAATAAAATTTCCGCCCCAGGGCGCATAGTTTCACGCCCTGGGTCACCTAAAGTTTAAAAAATTCTACAAAAAATGTGCATAATTCCCACGCAGGTGAAATTCAGCGTACTCGAGATAGTCCGCCATTGTGGTTAGTCAAGCTCGTGTCCCTGTGAAAACTTCGTCACGTTGGGCGATTTTCACGTTTTACTCGGTTATTAAGTGCATCAAATATACCAAAAGTTGGTGAATTTAATGCGTTAGAATCGATTACGCACGATTCGATAGGTATTGAGAGCGGATGCGGTCCGGAAAGGGCGTAAAATGTTTCATGAAAAAAAGGAAATAATAAAAGTCATCGATTGTGTGACACGACAATGAAGTGTGTGCGCATGCAGAGCACTCTGGGTGGCGCATATCGTTGGCTGCGTTCATTCCTCCTGTGAGCCGGATCGTTTGACAGTGTAGCTGGCCTGTGTTTTAGGGTGTGTGTGAGTGGAGCTCGCAAGTAGTTACTTGGGATTTCTGAGTGTGTGGCGGTGTAAGGGAGTGCGCGCGCGAGTTCAAAGAGCGGGACGGCTGGCATTGTGCAGTGATCGTGCGTGCCCTTTTCATTTGTTATGTGGTGTTGTTGGTTTCGCCGCCATTATGGCTTTCCGTAAACCACGCTCTACACACAAAATCTCCGAAACACGGGATTTGTGAATTTTCGTGTTACTTTTGAGTGCGGGAAAACATCAACAATGGCCAAATTTTAGTGGTGAAAGCGCGTTTCATAATTAGCCGGCCAGGCGCTCGGGCCGGACTCGCGTGAGAATAATTTTCCTTTTGTTTTTTTTTCTTCTTCCCATCCAACCTCGAGGTTTTTTTTTCGCTCGCCGAGCTTCCATATTTTTTTTCGTCGTTTTCGCCGTGTTCGCTGCTGCTTCTTCTGCCGCCTGGGAAAAAGGCGTGCGGAAGTTTTTCGCCGCACTACCACATTTGCGATAGTTTTGACATTTCTATCGCGGGCTTGCAGCGAAGAAGCTCGCAAAACACATATACACGCGCGGCTCATTCATTCATTTTATATAATTATAAATAAAATTTTGCAGTGTGCGTATGACAGCTGTCAAAATTTTTGTTATTTTTCCAACACGAAATTTGCTATGGATTAAAAGGATACTCTGAGTTTTAATCTTGGGTGAATTCAGAGCCACCAGCGCACAGGATTTTAATCCACATCGGCCGGAAGAGTTACTGAATTTCTGAATTTTTAAGAGGACGTCCGGCGGCAACACACCGAACAAAAATGTCGAAACTGTCGTTCCGGGCGAGGGCCCTCGATCCCAGCAAACCAATGCCAATTTACTTGGCCGAGGAACTTCCTGATCTACCTGAATATTCAGCTATAAACCGGGCTGTCCCACAAATGCCGAGTGGCATGGAAAAAGAGGAGGAATCCGTAAGTGTTTAGCGCCCTTGTAGATTATCCTTTTGGTTCTTGAAAACGCGACCATGAAGCACCGAAAACAAATAAAAACACACCATAGAAAACTTGGCAAGAATGTCACTTACAGACGAATATTTCTTTTCTTGGTAGACTTAGAATCCTTTCTTGAGAGCGAAAATTGTAAAAACAACTTCAATGCATTCCAAGGCTCACGTAATGGCAATCACAGTCCTACAGCAAATTGTAAAATGAATAAAATTACCATCGTACCAGTCCTCTGTTTATTTACCTTATTTTTTTGCGAATCGGTTAAGCTTGAAGAGAAACGAAGTAAATACTTAAAAACTGGTTACTCCGCCGGCCTTGGTCGGTGATTATATTTTAAGAAATGATTTTGAGGCACTGCTAACTGCTGCGATAAATCAAATAAAAGTGTTAATTTATCGTGGATTTCTGTGATTGAAAAAGGTGGCGGGTGACAGGAATTGCAAGTTGCCTAGTTTTTTCGTAGTCATGTAATGTCCTGTATAAATTTGATTGTTGAAGTGCGATTGTAGCAACCCGTAACTTATCTATGCGACTATTTACAACACTTGTAGAAGCTGAGCTCTTTTAATAGGCGTTTTTGGTTTCAGAGCTGAAGCTAACAAATATTTAATATAAATTATCAGTGAAATAACTTTTCTCCGAAAATCTTTGTGAAATTTCCCTTCTAAATTATTTTACAGGAGACCTTATTTTGTTAAACGTATGCATCAATAAGGAAATAATAAAGTTGGCCTTTTATCAAATATGATCTTATTTATGGTTCGGAAAGATAAATATAGAAACTTTCTATAATAAAAAAGTTGGCTATTTTGTTTACAAACATTCAATGATAAAAAAAATGGTCTGATCTCATTTGTTGATTGTTACTTCTACGTTGTAAAAATTTTTAAGTAGATTGCATGTTGGCAATGAAAATATTGTGCGGATGTAAGCTGTAATTGTTAAAAAATGTAGCAAATTAATATAATTTTAAATTTTACAATTTGTGCAACTATTAGCGGCTTTTTTTTTTACTATTTGTGGCAATAAAATCAACATTAGATTGAGTCAGCGGATTGATTTTTTTAATAAATCATTTTTTTTCGGAAACCATAATTAAAGGGTTTATTTTTTTGAAAATTATAATTTATAGTTTTATAACTAAGAATGGTGTTTAATTCTTCTTATTTATTTACTGTGATCTTAAAGTATTCCACAAACCGAAGGTATGCATGCATCCCAAGAATACAAGGTTTATTAGAATTGCTTAAAGTAGATATGAATAGAATGAAAAGATGGCTCCACTTTTCAGAAAGTTAGTACACCAGAAAGTGTTTTGAGTACCTCATTTTGCTAGAGCAAAATTACAATAAGGGTCACGTCTAACCATGAGTTAGAAAATGTTTTGTGTTTTTACATTTCTCTCTCTCAAATTTTTCCTAAAAATGTAATTAAAGCTAAATTAGTAAATTTAAAGGTTTTTAAAGTATGCACTTTAAATTACAGTTTGGAGTAACGCAATAGTTTAAATTTGTGTTTTTCGTAACACTGTTTGAAAAATTGGTATCAGATATTTAAAAAAAATTGATTTCTGGCTTAACGACGAAGCATAGGATAAATTTAGATTTAAGTACCTTTTAAATTTTTATGTAAAATAATTCGCGGGTGTATATTTAAGTAATATTATTATTGAATAATTATTTTTTTAGTGTATTTTTTTGAATCTAAACTTCTTTTTTCCGCTCCTTTTTTTTCAAAAAAGTGTAATAATACACGATCGATGTTACTTCTGAAAGTCCGTATTTGAGTGAATGAATCGAAATGGAGAAAAAATTTTAAAAATCCATTTATTGCATTTTAAAAATGATCATTCATAATCTAAAATTTATCTTTACGATATTACTGAGAATAAATAAATGTATGCTTTATACTTTTTTTGTACAGTCATAGCGAACAAACAAAATGATACACCCTCTAGCAAAAGGTCATCCAAATTATTTTACCTACAATTCGGCATAGTCACATACTGATAATAGGATTAAAATATCTCGCAATGAGATTTGGATTCATCATCCAAAAATTCATCTGGTCCAACCTGTTTTATTAATGCAGCCGAAACCTCGCTGTCTTGTTTTATCTAATTTATGAACATGCGAGTTCTTTTATCCGAAGACAGGTAGGTAACGGAGGGCCACATCCTTATGAGAAGTAATATCAGATTTTATTATTTCGGGAAAGGATTACGTGGGACCGCTTCCATTGACTCGGTTAAGGTCGTTTTGCTTTGTATTTATATTTCATAGAGTTCTTGTTTAAATTTTTGAAGGATCGCAGTGAAAAAGAACATTTTAAAATGGATAGAGATAATCTTATAAGAATCTGCCGACGGTTTGTAATTCTTATTTTCAAATGTAATATAACTATGTCGTCTTGAAAAACAGGTTGTTACATCTTAAAGACAAATATTATATGAGTTGAAATTTCAGAGCTACAAAGGATTTTTATTTTTTCGACTTTGGTTCGAAGAACAAAACACTCAGACATTAGATAGCAATATGAAATGCTATTTTCCGTTTCTATAGAGATAATAGGACTGAAATTTGGTAAACACATAATTCCACATTTCTAGGATGATTTATTTGTTATTGTCGGACATCTTTTCTCTGAGTTATGGAATTATTATCATCTTGTTAATGCAGACTTTTTCATGTCAGTCTAATTTGGAAATTATTCATCCTTAACTTGATTATATAATAAGTTTTTATGTGTTGTGTACCTTCTGAAGTCTATGTGGATGGGATTTCAGGGTTCTATAGAATCTTGTTTATTTAAAGATAGAATTTATTGAATTCGAAAACTCAAAAAAAAAAGTATGAAACCCTGGGGTAAGTAGTGCATCTATAGAATTTCTCTCTCTGTCCTTTAAGTTAGTATAATTATATTAACCCTTAAAAGTCTAGTTCTTTTTCGATTTTATTTTATAACTTGCAGACCGGTAATACATATAAGAAATTTTTTTCTGTTAATTAATTCTATCAAACTCATTCATATTCAACTCATCCATTATAATGTATTACAATTTTATGAATTTTTTGCAACGACCTCTGAAGAAACAGGTAGGCAAATAAACCACTTTTGCAAATAAATTAAAACTGTTGTATATAGGAATGTATCAAAATTGGAATATTAACTTTTTAGAATTCTGTTGAATGAAATCGAAATCTACTGAAAAACTTTTTTCGGGCAAATTGGTTTTCTTTAAAATTCATTTAAGCGTCCTCTGATTTTTTTCGCATCAATTCGACTCATCAGGGGCTATTTGATTTCGAAGAAATTCCAGACCAAGGTCAAATGAATTATTTTGAATGGGATTTTATGAAGTCAGGAAATTCTGAAATTGTAATGATTTAGAAAATAATTTATATATTAAAGATTTATACAGGAAAACTATGGAACATGTCTGAGTCTATTTGAGCAACTTTGCTACATTTTAATAAAATATTATTTATGTTTTTGGCGAATATAAAAAATTTAATTTTTCCTTTTTTACTGGACCTAATATTTCTCGATGTTCATAAAAAAATCAAGTACATTATGCTTAATTCAAAAATTACATTTTTTTCATTGGGATAAAGACGATGAGGTGCAATTGTGCGTGTAGATCTAGTATTATTCTTTTTTTTTCAAATTAACGTTGATCTTTTATTTATTTTGCGCATACTTTTGGAAATATTTTTACATTTTTCAATTCAAATTTTTTTTTATATGTTTTAATAATATTTTTCACTATTAATATCGTTTTTTATTGCCACCATTTTAAATATTCCATAATTATTGTATTCTCTGATATGTGGGCAATGAAGACGAATTGAATAATACGTAAATTGCTAAAATCCGCCCTGTAAATTGGACACCACGAGAAAACATCCATACATAGACTGTTAAAATCATAACTCCACTTTTGGTTTGGTGCGGTCGTATTTGGCTTAAAGTTTAATAGATGTACAATTTAATATCACTCCAATTGATTAAATAACCGTTGTTTGAATTTAAACAGTGATGGTTGATCTTACTATTTAAATAAAAGTTTTGGGACACAATGTCGATGTTCGTATGTTTGTCTTAACGTTTCTTGTAGTTTTTATGTTTATTTGAAAATGAATGTTTTATTGAAGATTTGATATCTTTTATCTATTTTATTATTTGATTTAGTAGGCAGTAATCATGTTTCGTCTTCTTTTCCAAAATTGAGAAAAATGGATGGTTTATGGAATTTTGTCGGTCTCTGGCTGCAAAAGTCATTAAGTCAACGTGTTGGGTATTAAATAAAAACTTATAAACGCAACTAAAACCAAAAATGAATAATTTACTCGTTTTTTCTTTTTTAATATAATATTTCTTCATACACCTTACCCTGTCCTTTCCACAAAATCTCAAAAAATTTATTGACACACTGTTTTGCAGTTTGTAATTTTTGTTCAAACGTAAAGTATAGATCGTAGAGCGGAACGGTTGCGCGGAACCCTTCTCATGGGGTTTCAAGTCCCATAAAAGACGTGCAGATTTTCCAAGACTCATACACTGAGTAATTTTGTTAAATATTTGTTGACTTGATTGAATCGTGGACTAGAAGTCGTCTGTGTTTTTCCACCCTGTTAGTTTTGAATTAAGGAATGCTGAACACTGTTGTCAAATTAGCGTTTTATTTTTGATCTCTTGCAGAACGCTTGTTGTGGTTTATTTCATAGACTAACTTTTAACGTACTAACATATGTTGGAATAGAATTATCGTCTTCTGAGTTGATAGAGGGAAGATGAGGCAGCTGCTGCCTAATTTAATAGAAGCCGATGAATGCGCGTAATGAAGGCTCTTCGATAACAAAAGAATCAATCAATTATTTTCATTTGACGAAGTATGTAAGCGGCATAGTTTTCGCAACGTCGCTTGTTAGTTTGAGTGATTACAGTAATTTGGGTCGCGTTCAGTGGGCGAGTTTTATTTCATCTGCAATAACGGGACCAGTAACACAACAATAACAGTGATGTCGAGTGATATTCGCAAAGAAGTGTGAACTCATGTTGTGTGGGATGTTCAAAAGGACCTCGCCAAGGCGAATTTGGTGCACAAAAGATAAAAACCATTGTCATTTAAGTCAGACTATAAAAGAAAATAAGAAAAGGCACTTAGAGGAGTATTTTGGCAACGGTTGCCCTTAAATACTTGAAGTTTTCTTAAATCATCCTTCTTTGCGCTATTACGGCTTTTGTTTTATTTCGGATGTTGCTTGACGTGAAATTTTCGAAGCGAAAGTGAAACTTCCAAATTTAGCCAACGATATGGACCATCCCGAGGGGATACAGCGTTATGGGCTAAATACACGGCTAATTGAAGAAAGCATTAACTCTACGTGGCAAAGGTGTCAAATTAACCGAACTCACGGATTTAACTTCATAAGCAACTTCTTTATACTTTTTCCAGCTTCAACTTCCCAGCTCTTATGCTCACCTTGCCTTCGTGGTCTCGTCGTGTCAGCACATTTGCCCTTAGTCATCTGCAATTTACGCCCGGTTATGTCTCAATAGAATTTGAAAGTCTGAGGTCTGGGGGCGGCAGCTCTGATTTTTTTCTTTTCATATATCACGCTTTTTTTCTTATTTTTTCTTTCGGGACTCGAATCAACGAACGAGTTGCTCGAACGAACAAAAACATCGACGTTTCTTCGAGCGCATTTTAGTGATAATGGACCAAATAATTTGCGGGGAGGAATGGAATAACTTTCTCAGTAATATTTTGCGTAATCGTGTATTCTCGTTTGAGTTTGAGAGGCATTCAGATTTGGAAAAGTCTGTAACACTGTAAGCTATTAAATTTAGAGGGTACATCATATTGAAATTTTCGAAAAAGATGTTTTTTTTTATTTTATTTCAGTATATCAGGTATGTTATTATATTAACAGGTTTATAACTTTTTACGGAGAAAAAATAATAAACGGAGGGAGGTTTATAAGAAAGGAAAATACCACAACGAACGGAAGACGGGCGATACTAAAAAAATCTAGAAAAATGAAATCCTTTGGTTCTAGCAAGGTAAAAGATTTTAAAAATCATATTTCTTAGATGTAGGGAAAAAAACGATTTTTTAACCTCTACATCAAATAGTAAAAATATACGTGTTATAACAAAGATACAGATTTAGCTTGAATTTTACGTTTTCACGCTTCTGTTTTAAGTTTACTCTCTCAGAAATACTTTAAAGGGCTCTTCCTTCCTTTTCCAAAAATGTTTTCTTTGTACAAATATGAAAATAGCTTTGTGATAGGTATGTATAAAAATGGAAATATTTTTTTTAATACGCAATATTACACTTTTTAGTTTTGCAACAATTTGTTTGAATTTAGTGTCTCAAAATATGTATTCATAATGTAGCAATTGTGTAGCAAATTGCATTATTGCAGCAGTTATATAAAACTCAGCCTCATGATAGCAGTGAGTATTAGATAAAAATTGTTTAAGCTCAGATTTACTTCATTGTTACAGTAATTTATCTTATACCTATAAAAAGGTAATGAGACTTATGTTAAAAGAAATCATAAACTTAAGTAAGCCTTTCATGAAAGCTGTAGAATTAGTATACTGTCCTTTTGCGTAGAAACTCGGTTACAGAACTTTTATTATATTTTTTGTTTCTTGTTTCCATTCATGAAAAACTAGTTGAATTATAAGTTAAACTATAAGTAGAGATCGTAACGCAATAGGAGTTGATTTAACATCGAAGTTTAGTCGCATTACTTTTAAGTCACATCGCGTAAAATTTGTATTAAAAATATCTGTAAGAGTATTGTAGGATTGATTGTTTTTAGTATTGTGGACTTTTTTTTTTTATATCAAGACTAATAGAAATGAGTTCAGTTTAGTCCTATTACATATCTAAGGATCTTGACTGGCTATTCAAAGGTTAACCACTAGTTTTACGGCATTTTTATTTATCAACCTTCAAATTCATTTCTATAGATTTTCTATTAATGTTTCGAGACTTCCAAATTGCTACTTCAGTTTCCAACTTTGAACGTAGTCCATATTCTAAGCAGGATTGTTGGCAATATTTGTGCGAAATTTCACAATATTACCTTAAATGCTTCGAACAGGATATTTAAACGAACTGAGCTGCTTTCGGTGGTAATTGATTTAAAACGGAATTATCACGTCCATCAATTAAATGCTTATGTGTCTTCACAGTATGTACTCCCGTCAGTTTACGCAAAAAGGTACCCTCTGCGTTGTATGCATTCGCTCGCCTTGTTTCAATTAGTTTTGACCCAGTAATAATCCTTTTATACCCGGGGTTTTAGGAACACCGAACCCTTTTCATTATCATGCTATGCCGCACGCTCTGTGTAAAAGCGGCGATTGCGTTTCGCGGAAATAATTGTCGCGTCGAGCCGCAAAAGCACGTGAATTGTTCGAGCGTCGCTATTAGACTTGAATTCAACCAATATACAACACTTTTGTAATTTAGCTATTAAAACGCTAAATTCATTGTGTTAACATACCATTCTTAAATAATTGCAAACTTTGTTTGGTTCAAATTGCGACGGTGTGAATTGATGCAGAACTAGCATTAAGTGCCATCTAGGCCGCTAGATGGCGGAGCGGTCGAGAGAGGATTATTAAACATTTGCAATAAAACAATGGCATCGCTTTTTGCATTACTGATGTTAATTTTGCCTCAACCTCCGGCAGTGTGGCTTTGGAAAACCGTGGAAATTGCTTTTTTATGCAAACGTGCGTAACGTACGCACACACGCACCCCGTTACGCACTTTATTCGCCGAAAGGTCAACGAAGTTTTGCGCTCTCAAGTGGTTAAGATAAATCGCTCTTGGGAATTACAAGAGCTCTTCAACTTTTAAATCGATTTTTTTCTTCTTTTTTAGAAATGTGTTAGTACATGACGACTGCGGGGACATGGACATTACAAATGGCTTTCTAAACGTCGTAAACAAACATTTGGGCATTCTGTTTTAATTGAAGCTACGCATTAAGTGGCTCCCGCGACCCCTCCGGTTGTCCTTGGAGGAGATCATTGTGAGAACTATTTGAGTGCCCGGGCTATTAGTGCTAAGGCAGAGACCCCACTGGATGTTTTCCCAAAGAGTTTTCTTTTATGAAACAAATTTTTCGGGGTTCCCTCGTTTTCGGCCAATTCGGCTTTTCTTCGTTTTTATTTTATTTCGCTTCAAACGCTTTTTGAATATTTAATTTTGTACGCACAGAAGACGACAGTGTTAGTTGGACTCTTCCGTCCTTCGTCGTCGAAAGAAAGTGGGGGAACAGGGGCAGCAACATGTGAGCTTTCCGTCTTACATCTTCTAAACCACTTAGCAGCACTGCTTGTGGACTTAAGCGAGCAATTTCTGAGGCATTAAGAGGAGGAACATATTTACGGGAACAATTTTTTAACGAGCTTCCTGGGAAGCATTAAAAAATATTATTTTGCAATTTAAACGGGAAAGGCAATTTAAACGGGGTCGGGCTTGATCCTTTCATTACGTGGGACTTATTGTGCTAATCAAATTGAGTTTCTTTTTTGTCTTTTGTGCTGTGCGCCTCTTACCTGTTCTCTCCCTCTTTCCAAGCGAATTTTATTTCCTGTGAATTTTCTTTGGCGTGTAGTCGGCGTAATTTGCATCGGATTTGCATAAGTCTTTTTGCGGCAAAAGTCACTATTGAACTGTTCTTTTTCGAGGCGGTGATGTAAACCAAGGTGGTGAGACCGAAACAGGGCATCGCACATTAATCGGATTTTAGTTAATTCAATGTTGATTTTACTAATTGCAATTTACAAGCGCCCACTAAACTTTGCTATCTAGTATTGATTTGCGGTCGAGGTATAATTATGCTATAATGCGACGTGGTATCCCAAAAATTGGTTATGTGTTCGCTATTTCGAAATTTTAAACTTCTAAAATTATTTTCACATATCTGGAATTTTGTTGCCTTTATTCTGATTATCTGGCTTCAAATGAGCTCAAAAAGTATTGAGAATTGTTTAATGAATATTGACAACGAATTCACAGCTGCAGCAACTGTGGAAATCTTGTCAATCTCATTTTTTAGACGCACTTTTTGCTCAAGAATGCGGTTAACTCCGGTACAGAGTTTTATTGCAAACTTTTCTTTAATCGTCTTGATATTTGTAGAAAATTTTTTAACATAAATTGAATATCCTTAAAGCTGTAAAAAGAATAAAATTTACAAGATAACGTAGACTCAAGCAGGTTTAGGGAAAAAGTAATGACTAGTTCGGGAAAATATACAAAACAAAAAGTTGTATAATTATATTGCACACTGATTTTTATATCTAATAAAATTTAATAAGCTGTTAAGAAGAACGCTTTAAAAATATTAGGGAGTATACCTGACTGGCTATAACAGACTTCATAATTATTTACATATATCTAAATTTACTTTTTTACTGAGAATTAAAACTATCACTTTTGTGAAATTTGGAAATTCCCTACAAAAAGTGATATCTGTAATTATCAAAACTTGCAAATTACTGCAACATCGGACGTTGATTTCAGGGTTCTAACAATAACATCAATTCTACCATAAAAGGATGCTCTAAAATTTCTCAAGCAAAATAATTTTTAAAAAATCCAGTGATATTTTATTCTAAAAGTTCTAGGTTTAAATAATAATATCCTATACGCTCAAATATAAATATTTTTTCAATTTAAAATTTTTTAATCTGAGAAAAGATAAAGGCAAAGAAGAGATAAAGTCGGCAATTTTCATGTTTCAATATGTCTACGATAGATCAAGGGAATTTTTTCAATTACTCAAAGCTTGATAAGATATTACCAGATACTAATTAGGCGGTGTTGAACCACAAGGTTGCATTCCCACATTTTAAAAAAGAATTTTGTTTTTGAAACATGATGTCTATCAAATAAAAAAAAGAATATTAACCTCTGTGGAAAATAAAATGAACTTCGTCATAGCCATAGGGAAACGAGGAGACAGACAGCAGAATTTTCTTATGTCTTTCGATTTTTACCTCTAGAGAACTCTAAGAATGGAAAAGATGACCAGTATTTCTAATAGAATGATTTATCCTATCCCTCTTTTCTAAAGATGTAAAGTAAAAGTTGAAATAGCTTCAGCTTCGTGAGAAAATGCCTTCCACTTAACAGGAATTTATGTTTTGGAATAAAATTCTCAAGATAGCACAAATAAGGAAATACGCCTCCACAACAAGGAATCCAATTAAAACGTTTTTGTACGGTTGTGTACTTTTCACATTTTACAAGTAACAAGTCAGTCACTTGAATAGAATTAGCAACCACAGCATCTTCCCTAGGACCACTTCGCACTCGCAGGATATCTAACTTTGTGCAAATTAAGAAAGTTTGCCCCCTTTTGAGCTTATGCTCAAACAGGAAATTCAAATATGAAGGAGGAGGAGCATTTCTCTCCGCCGGCGCCGTACCCAGCAGAAATTTTGAATTCCGGCAATTTACTAAGTACCCCTAAGCACTTTCACGTGCTATTTCTGGAATGGGAATGATACTGCATTCAACTTTTAAATTATTCACTGCATTGAACGGAAATGTAATTACGTAGTTTACGTTGGGATTCCGAAAAAGCAATTCATGTCCAGACCAGACCTTCATAGAAATAATTAACTTTTTGTAGTGGAATTCGCAAAATTGAGAACTCTCTAAATTAATTCAATAGAGGAAGTGAATATGTTGCAAATGATAACATATCAGTGCATGCTTCCTCCTTATCAGCTATTGCAGCTAACGACTATATCCACATTTTAAAGTTCGTCGTCCTTGTACTTTATAACATAAATGAGAGTACGTAAAATCAGAAAAATTAAAGCACATTTTGAGAAACATGAATATCAAGTTTGGATTTACTTTTGTAATGCATTTTTGTTTCAAAAAATCCAAATTTTTCGAAAACCTTGGGAAGCAAAATACACGTTAAAGACTATTTGTTTAAAACCTTGTTTTGAAATCAACACTAAATATATTTTTAAAATTATTGGTTTTAATGAAATTTGGTACTTTTACTTACTTTTTTGCATCATTGGTTAGTCTTTGCCACAGCGGTTTCTTATAAAAACATTTTTTAGTTGAAATTAACGTAGAGCAAGGTTTAAGGACTTGCCTACATCTTTTTTCTAATGAAAATATATAGGGCACGTTGCAGATTGACCTTGTACACTTTAAAGAAATATTTTACTTTTTTATTTTATACAACACCTAAAAGGGTTATTTTTGGCAACCTACGATTGCATTTTGATCAACGCCTATTATGACTGAAAAGACAACGAATTGCTATGTACATTTTTTTTAAAACATAAAACTTAATTCTAAAATTACATGCTGTAAAAATCATATCATGACGATTTTTTGTATCCCGATGTATATTCAACCCTTTACATTAAGTTAATGCTATTAAGTTTTGTTTGTTTGTTTTTGTCTGTTCGTTTATTCTTCTGCAGAATCCCCGTTAATAAAAATTGCAGGCATTAGATAGGTCTTCATACTTTGGATAGGTTAACGACTTGAGAGAAACGTGGGGCAGGTGTCATCTTGATGCAACATTTAAGACCGTTGGATTAAATGAAAATCGGTAAGGTGTAGGTATTGTGTTACAATAGGAGATTGATTTCCCTCTCAAAATTCAAAGGGTGTTATCAGGATTGTAGAAACCTAATAAATAGGGGAGGGATATAATTGCTTTGTGTTGTGCAATAAAAATAAAACCAAATACATTTGCTCGAAATGTCGTGGGTACTGTTCATATTTGAGTGCTAAAACTAGTTAAACCAATCTATTAAATAATTAAGCATAAAAATACATACCCCTCTTGTGCTTGCTGTGGTTTGCAAAGTTAATTTCAGAATTGTTTCATGCAGTGAAACGTTATTACTTTGTAATGGTCATTTATTGAACAATGGCCACGCATAGACATCCTTGTTCAGTCAAATATTTGCAGATTTGCTTAGTCGTAAACAACTCGGAATACAATCCATGAAACCTGCGTGGAGCTCTCTGTATGAATTTATTAGCCAGACTTATGTTTTTATTATAGTTCGGCAATGGAACGAAATGTGTTTTCCAAAATTGGACCGCAAAATTCGTGTGTGCATTTTACTGCAAAATTCTGTTTTTTAATTTAACTCTGACATGGCGTGCTCGGAGTGTGCGACATGTAGAACCCGTTCCTCCTGGCCCCGGAGGAAGTGTTCCCGTCCAGGTCAGTTGGAAACAAATGAAAAACAAAGCGCATAAAACTTTCATAGAATGACCGGTACTCGAATGTGGGCATAGTTAATCCATGCTGAGCCGAACTGCCGCCACCGTGGGGGTGAAATTTGATTGAAACGTTCGAAGGAAACTTTATCAGTTCCACTGATAAGCAGTTCGCTAATCTTCGACATTTATAACATGAATGGTTTCGTTGGCGGGAAACGACTTAGTGTAATACTTCGCATTTGATGAGATGTGTAATTGGAACCTTGGTTATGGCATTGATAACATTAAAAAATTATTTGAGGTCAATGGGTCCGAAGGGGTTAGGACGAACTCATTAATCGAAAAGTTTTATTAACTTGGAAGTAAAACAATTAAAAGAAAATTTGGAACAAAAATAATGAACATAAGTGAGACGAAAAAAAAGAAACTAAGCTGATGCCACACGAGCGTGATATCACGCACGGAAACGTTGCTGGGCGGTCGCGGGTTGTGCGATTTGGGTGTGAAAAATTGGACAGCGTGATCCTAGCGCAGCATGACATGTTTATAAAGACAGTTTTAAATGGAGTGTTACGTCTCGTGCTTAACGAAAAATAAGCGTGATATTGTCAAAGTAAGGGACAAATAAAAACTTATTCGATTGATTAAATCGGCCTTTTGCCTGCATTTTAATCTGAAAGGTCTTTGAAGAATATTCACATTTAATAAGGATCTAGTGTTGAGACTAGTTTATTTATACATCACCAAAGGTCTGCTGATATATTCCAAAAACAATTGTAAGTTTTGTTAATTTTAGGCAACCACCTTTCAAAGAGTCATTCTACATCTTAGAAATACGCCGTCTTCAGATATTTCTAGAGTAGACAGACAGTTCTAAAAATAAACACTTATTACATTTTTATATTGGAATTTTAGTTTTGGCTGTTTCGGCCAGACTGCGAACTTTTCTGGTAATAAGTAATTGATTTCACTGTATGTTGTTTTTCTCTCGCATGTGAGAGAAAGTCGAATACAATAAATCATGATGGGATTCCTAATGTATCTAGAGTGCCTCCTGTAAACCAGAATTGTGGGAAAGCAATTTTCAGTTTTCCAATTTGTCTACATAGGTCTAAATATTTTGATTCAGTCCAACGGCGTTTATTGAGGACACTTTTAATTGATTAAATATTGAATGAAGTGATACCACTGGAATTTTTGTCGATCGCCATTGTAAAAGATTGTTTAATTACGATTTGCAATCAATTAGACAGTCAATCGTTTATTCTGATTAAAAATTCATTGAATAAAGATTAATTCGAATTCTGAACAGATTTAATCGAATATGAATTTAGCGTAGTCAGATTTGAAGTGGTTAAGCAGTTAGACGTCTACTAATGGTTGCTTAGGCTTTAAAATAATACCCCACATTGTAATACTTTTCGAATTTTTCCTTATATTAAAATTTCGATAAAGGTTATATTATAATAGTATAAAATAAAACTGTTAAAAATATCGATAGCTTAAAAATATGGAAATAATATTATATATTATTTTAATTGATGTAAACCAATTGGGAAACGCGGACCTGCGAAAGACGCTACTCCTCGACAAAAAACCGCCTGAAATTAAAAAGCGGCTAGATTTTAATGATTTTTTTTTCGCGCAAAAAGTAAATTGCATTACATTATTAATAGTGTACAGAGAAAGGTATAGGTAATAAGACTTCATGGACTCCAAGAATAAAATAGCACTCAAAAAAGAATACGGCGTAAATTTCTGCAATGTTTCCGTAAATTTTGAATTTAGATAATCTGAAGGAGAATTGTGTGAATATCCCGCAGATGGAAATTTCTCATTATTATTGCTTTATTTGAATGTACCTGTTTATGTTTAAGGAAATATTATTACAATCTGCGTAGTGGTCTGTTCACCTTTTAAAGAGCTTATGTCAATAACTTTTATGCCCGCATGAGGCGAGCTGAGCTTCAAGAAAATATCTCCGGTGCAAATTTGCAACTATTTCGTGATAAGTGATTAAGTCATTTCTCCAGAACCGGCCAGCCTGAACCGGCTATAAAGGCAATTCAGCAACAATACGCCATAGAGTAATTTCGCGTCGTGGTCGCTGCAAACGCATTACTCACCTTCGAAATAAAATTTTCCTTAATTTTTTTTTAGATAACTCTGGAATTCTTATGCTAATTAACTTTTTTGTTTCTGCGTAGAACGTCGAACGCCCGGTTCGCATTTGTCCGATTTCGAATTTAAGATGTTTATTCATAGCGCTCTTGCGTTAGTAATGAACCTTACTGGCTTTTTTTGCGGTTCTGCTTTGGTAATTTTGATTTTGTTTTGTTACTCACAAAAAATTCGAATTGTTCACAATCGTGTTCCGACACTTTGTAGCAATTTCAATGGAAAATGGCGAAATCAGAATTTGCAATAAATATCTCCTCTTTTACGATTCCCCTTTTTTATTGATATTCAATTGAGGACGCATTTAAAATAAACTTTACCCCTTTAAGTACATAGTTTTGGATTTTATTCTATTGTAATTATAAAAGTTTTTATCATTGGTGAACTCAATTCAGAGTGCACTAAACTAATTTTACTAGGATTTTCTCGTTAGCCGTTTCCAATAGATAAATGGTCCTATTTGATATCATAGTAATTTACTTTTATATTTCATTATTTTCCTCCAGAATTTTCTGTTGCTTACAAAAAACAAATTAGGAAATAATTGAGAGAAAACAGAAATTTCTACCAAATAATTATACCATGGAAAAACCCCTTAAATTACTCGCAACAACAAGTGTTTATCTAAAATCCTATGGTTAGATTTAAGATGGCCCAGCCCAAAATATGCGTCGAATTTAAATGTAAAATAGATTAGACGTAGATGTCTGAATCCACTAAACATGTTAAGTTTCTGGAATTAGCTAAAAAGTTTTTTATATGGGAAGAATCTGTGTTCCTTATCTATTAAAGCAGATAGTGATTCGATGAAACTAAATTTACAAAAAATATTTAAAACAGACCGCCATGAAATATACGAAAATTTGGTCAATTGATAAGAAAATAAAGTTGCTAATTTTTTATACAATTTGCAATGAGATACAATACAGGGGTCTAAAATAAATTTTTCTTTATAAATTATAAAACAGTTTTTTTTTACTTAAGCTCAGGAAGAAAAAAAGTGTAAAAGCGCTATTGTTGATCTCGTTTATTATTTTATATCGGCATGTGATCGACTTTTGTAGACTAAATGAAAAATATTTTTTAAATAATACTGCAGGCACTTTAGATCTTTTATTATGTGAAATTTGCTTCGTGTTCTTTTCAGTTATGCCATTATATGTATAAAAAAACGCAACGAATTTCTCCCACTTCGTCGAATCTTTTAAAGCATTATTAAATTTCTTAGAATATATTTAGTTAATTTTAGTAGCTCATTGACATAATGTACTTATATCATTAAAAAATTGTTATCCATTTCAAAATACAATAATTTTATTTCTTATATGCATTTTCTTATAGAATTTACTTATAAGAGACGCAATGCAATTAAGTTTCCTATAAACTGTGGAATTGAGTTTACTTCAGCTTGTTTGTCGGTGCAAAATTTTCCAATTTGATGGGTTTATACAGTGTTGGATTTAATAAGCACTTATTATAAATTTTCTATAATGATAGCTTTGTACAGTCATAAACGAAAGTATCTTGATTTGTAAAGCCAATCCATTACAAAAGTCGTTCTTTTTAAGAAATAGAATTACACTAATTTGAAGTGCTTTATAAAGTTTACTAATATAAGTTATCTATTGTAGGAACATCACCTCCAAAGGGCAATTTGTACTGGACTGATAATTCCGACGCCAGAAGTATTTCTGACGGATCAGGATTTTTACGATCGAAATTACCCGCCAAATTACAAACTGCCCAGGCAATTGATCCACATGCAGCGTAAATATATATTTTTAAATATTCCACTGACCATTCATAATAATTTTTGACATTATTTCCTCTAGCCCTTGGCCTGGAGCAGGATATCCCCGACTATGATATGGACAGTTCGGATGAGTCCTGGGTGAATTCCCAGCCGAAACGACTAAATCTAACACCATTGAAATTTGAACAAATGATGGACCGATTGGAAAAGAGTTCCGGACAAACTGTTGTTACCCTAAATGAAGCCAAAGCACTATTGAAAGAGGACGATGAACTTAGTATAGCAGTGTACGATTACTGGCTGAATAAACGATTAAAAACAGTAAGTGATCCGTTTGAAGATCACTGATTCAGATAAACTTATATTCTATGTTATTTTCTAGCAACATCCGCTCATCTTATCGGTTAAAACTGAGAATAGGTCGGGGGCTGCAGCCAACAATCCCTACCTGGCGTTTCGACGTCGAACTGAAAAAATGCAAACAAGGAAGAACCGAAAGAACGATGAGGCGTCATATGAGAAGATGTTGAAGCTAAGGTAAAGCAAACGATTGCTCATTGTTGTCCAGGGTAATACAAAATTCGAAATAATTATTTTAGGCGAGACTTAAGTCGCGCAGTCACACTGCTTGACATGGTGAAAAGGCGAGAGAAGACAAAGCGTGAACAAGTTCATTTAACCGTGGAAATATTTGAAAAGCGGTTCTACGCGAAAGACTTTTCTGGAGCGCTTTTATCAGAGATCAGCTCAAGCATAAAAACTTCGAGGTTTGTTCAATAGAATTTATTGGTAAAAAGTTTGAGAAACAATTGAATATTTTTATTTTCATTTTAGGCCGGCTTTCGCACCCCTCTATTCAAATCAATACTCACACCATTCATCAATGCAACAGTCCGGAATTATGTCGTCCTCACCATCAGGTCATCATTACTCGTCGCAGCAATATCTTAATTCGACCAGTCTGATGTCGTCATCTAGTACAGGGACAATTAAGCGTGATAATATGGACAATGGCAGTAGAAAAGAGAAGAGACAGTACAAGAAGCGAAAACACAAAATCCAAAAGGAAAAACAGTATTCCGTTCAAAACGCTTCCCCTGCCGCTATCGAATCGAATATCGAATCCGAAGAGGAGGATCTAGGCAGTAATCACTTGGCTGGATCTGAGGGCGAAGATGAGGGTCTTTATGCATTTAAGCGAAATAAATATTGCGAATACCATAAGGTGAGGCAATCGCTAATTGCAGGGGGGCTTATTTCGAAATTATATAAAATTTTTAATTTTCTTGTCGATCGTAAAGCCACTTACGAAGGAATTCGGTAATTGGCCATGGGAAGCTAAGGAGGACAATGGCTTGGCTGATTCACGATATCGATTTACGTTGACGTCGATACGGCATCCGAGGTAAGTAAAATTATTAGTGGAGTTATTGATCATTATTTGTTTTATATACACAAATATATTTTTGATATCGAGAGGTTGCTTACAGTAAATGCAGTCGATAAAGTGAATGCAATTAAAGCGTGCAGATTTAGATTGCCATTACCCCACAGAAAATAATTGTATTTGTTCCGTTCATAACTAAAGTTTTTAGTGGATGATGCATTGCTATGAGGGAAAATTATTAAAATTTTGATGGTTGAAATTTTCATGACTAATGCGAGTTAGATATGTGTAAGACAATAATTGATGGTAATGTCGCAATAAAAATGAATAGCGATCCAATCATTGACAAGTGCTTTGTATCTTAATAGTTCAAATGGCAAACACTCAGAGATTTTGAGATATGCAGGCATATGTATCCACTAGACTGATGGCACTTTGGAATTTCGACATGCATGCATTAAAGCATTTGCTGCAAACGTCTATGAACATGTTAAAGTGTTATGATTAAAGCCGTTTAACGAATGAATTAAATATCTCGCAAAGCACACTCTATGAAACACTACATGAAATTGTTTTACTTAAAAAAATGTTATTTTATTTTTTGTTTCAACACTATAGTTTTTCGGAATTGAAAATGAAGGACTGATAAGTACTTTACATATAGGAATCCTATATTTGGATGTTTCTTTTATAAGACTTATTGGAAGGGTCATATTAAGTATCATATAAATGCTTTGTAAACTAAGATGGCTTTTAGAATTCGTAGAGAAAGTTGCATGGGGATTTTTCGAGCGTTCTCTTAATCTTCGACAAATATTGATTAATTTTTTAGAAAGCATTAAGTGGAGCAAAATAAATTTAGAATTTGTTGAGGTGAAATAGTAGGGCCTATGGAGGATGCTACTTCTTAAGCTTAAATGAAATTTAACGCGCAATAAAGTGTAATCGAAGTATTTTTGAAGATGTATGTAGTCCATTAACTTAATTGTTTTTAGAATAACATAAAAAGCAAACGAATGTAAGCTAAGTTTGCAAGTGTCTATGAAATTCATCTTTCCCAAAATATCTCAAAATAAATATGAGTCTAAATACAATAAACTTGACGATCTCTTCTTTTTGTCAAGCATCCAAGATTTTATTTCTACACCTCAAGCAAATTGAAAATTTTTCCATCTTCGAAATTTGTTTTTATTTTAGTGTCTATAGTATCTTGAGTATTTATTTTGAGCGAGAATACTGACATACTTAACACTTCTTAAATTACCTTAGAATAGATTCTTGATTGAAAACTAAAAAAAAATATTTCATTTATTTTAGTCGAAAATGTATCGGCTTTGCTCGACGGCGTATGGGACGCGGAGGACGTGTAGTACTGGATCGGATATCCACTCATATGGATGACCTGTGGTCTCAGCTGGATTATACGATATTCGATAGTAAGAAAGCCCCAGTGAAGGCGGAGACAGAAGAGGAAGAGAATGTGTCTCGTGACCCAACGTACCTTTCTTCATCGATGGAGCCTATTAGGCAACCGAACAAGCTGTGGGGCCACGAGCCCAGACGGAACCTATCTCCCCCGACCGTTACAAATATTTATAATAATAACAAGGGTTTAATTAACTTAAATAGTAGTATGGAAAATGATAGTATTAGCTTGGTAAATAACTACTTACTAAATAAGGAAATAAAGCGCGAACAGCCGGACATTGATGACGCTGACTGGACAATGGCGAATACAGTAGTAGCGGCAACAAGCGCTCAGCAGTACCACCAGCAGCAGCCAAACCAATCTCAATCTGACGTAGTTGTTGACTTAGTTAGGACTCATTGTAAAAATAGTAGTATTAACAACCGGAGTTTAAGTAACATTTCAAGTTTTACTGCGGATAGCATACGAACGAATGCGAGTAGTAATGAAAAAGTAAATGTGATAAAATCTGAAAATTTCAACTTAGTTAAGCAAGAAACCGATTCAGCAGACCTCAACATTTTAGACGAAGAGAACATGAATTTAGCACGCTTAAGTAGTTTTATAAATGCCGCCAAGACGTCGGCCGTGTCCAGGTTAGCAGACTGTGAGAGTTACATTAAAAGTGAACTGTCGTCGAGTGCTGGAAGTTTCGACCTGGGGTCCACTGGACCATACACAAATTACAACTATAATGTAAATAATTGTAATAAGCTTTATAGGAGTTCTAGCTTACCACAGGATATATGTGACAGTGTGAAATGTGAAGATAAGAGGACAGAGTCGGACAGTGTGATTGAATTGAATGAATTTATAGAAGAGGTACGCAAAGATTGGCTTCATTTCCGGCCGAGGACGCCTGAGAAATCGCTTAGTCCTTCAGCGGTCTCCGAAGAAGAGACGGCCGTTGAGTTTTCCGAACAGACTCCAATAACCGTCGAAATGCAACGGCTGGGCAGTTTGCCACCGTCATCAGTATTCTCAACCAAATCAGACTATGACTCTACGTTCGTTACAAGCCCATTTGCATTTACTGACCTCTTCGCGGATGAGCAGTTGCTAAACGCAACTACCGATAGTTCGAACTCAGGTATCGATTTTAATCTTAGCGGTGATAGTCTTAATGAATTAAACCTGTCCCTGGGAGAGGAGGATAACGAAAAGATTCTAGATAATATTTTGCAAGAGTGTCAGATTGATGACATCAAGACCCTTAATCAGACGACTAATTTCTGGAATGGTATTTTGGACGATGGCGGTCTTCTAGACGTGATAGACGAAAAGAAGCCAGCGAGTGGTGATGTAAAAGAGTTTTTGATAAATGGCTGCAACCTAACCGAGGATAAGGATGCAAAGAAATCTGGAAAGAAAAAATCTCAACGGTATCGACTGGGCAGCTCAACGTTCTCAGTTATGAATTGCTCAAAGGAGGAAAAATTTTTCAAAAAAGAGGAGCCTAAAACTGAAATTAATCAGTCAGTTAAAATGGAACCACCCGAAGAAATTTTGGCATCACCTCCTACATCTCAAAATACTACGTCCGTTAATAACAATACAGAGTACCAATCGAACGTGGTGATAACCCAAGGAACATCAACTTTGATCGGATCCACAAACCAGTCAACGGTTGTTGTTAATCCGAATAAGATTGTTATAAAATCGGATACAACCCAAGTTCCTAGTAACAATATGAATCAACCTCAGAACGCCGTCATAACCTTGGGCAATGTGAAACTTGAGAATGATGTCGCTACAAGTGGTCTAATCACCCATACCGGAGGTACTTCAATCGCAGACGCTGGAGGAGGGCTTAATGCTACAGTGACGACCCATCAGCCTACATCGATACTACTGACGCCGAAACAACAGCAACAGCAGCATATCCTGGTGCAACAGATAACGCAGAATCCACAGGCGCAAATAATCGTCTCGAATGCTGGTATTAACGTTAACGACACCGGAGGGACCATTGTACTAGCTGGTAGCTCTCCCACGAAGCGACAGATCAATGGACCAACTGATAGAAATGGTGAGTTGTTTTATACGATTAATTGAATTGGTGTATGGTAGTTTCCCTGATGTCAACAGAATGGATTTAAACATAAGAGAGAGTTAATTGCATTGCATTGCATTTTTGCGTTTTCTTGTTATGTTTTTTGTTTAATCTGATGAGAGATCGAAGATTTTCGATGGGTATTTAAATGGCGGAAAATAAATTGATAACGAAAATTCTCATATCTTACTACTACTGCACAAGACTAGACAAGCTGAAATCATGGAACCTACAGTTGGTTGAATTTACAAAAATCCAAAAAGCGGGAACCAGTTTTTTTTGGAGCATTTTTGTCTATACAATAGACAATAATAGTTCTGGCAAAATATTATTTCATTATTTCGCTTTTGGCTCTTTGAATATTGTTCATGTAATGTGGATATCATCATTACTTATATCAGGAGCTTTTTGCTATTCCTATTTTTTAAAATCATGCCTTGCTTTATGCTGGAGATGCAGTTAAAACTAGAAAGTATATGTGCCTGTCAGTGATTTAATGTGAAGATAACAATTCTTTTGTGTTTAGCCGTAAATGCGTGCAATTAGGCACAAGAACGGTCTTTTCTGTTGTTTGATGGAATATAAATAATTTGCAATAATGGATAAGTAAATCGTACACTGCGCCACATTTTTAGAATAGGCTTATTGGGAAATTTTTGTATAATTGTTAATTAGAAGTTATTACGTGTGGCTATAATTACTATTTTAAAATCATTAATTGAAATTACCATGATTACATAGGTTGAGGTATGTATTTTAAAAATATTATCTCGAAGCTACTCGTATAGGAAAAAAGGTAATTTTGTTTAAATTATTTCTTTAGATAATGAGAGAAATGAGAAAATCGCTCTGGCATTGAAATTATAATCTATATAAAGCAAAAAAAAAGTAGATTCAAAATTACCTTTGTTTTAAAGTGCTTAATTCTGAAAAAGTAAACCGTTTTGTAGATCTTTCTGCATCGTTTTCCAGTGATTATGTTTACTAATTGTTTAAATATTAACAAGAATGGACAAGAGGCTTTATGCAGAAACCTTACTGTAAAAACGTTTACCAATCCGTTTTTAAAATAATCCTTTTTGCTTCGATTTTCATTATATAATAACATAATAAAATTAATTATATTTGCTATACATTTATACAAGGCAGGGGGAATTATATGTGATTTTAAGGGTGATTATGATGATTTTGTGCTAACAGATTTTGTGAGTGCCTTGCTTTTTTATAACAAAGTCTAATGTGTTTTTTTAAAAATTATACTAAAATGAAAATCTGCAATCCGTAAAACTTAAAAATAATTTTTCCATCTAAATCATTAATATGATTTATATGTTTTAATAAATATCTTTCCATTTTAATGGCTTATATGGCTTTTCAATCATCTCATTCTGGAGTGCTTATGATTGAATTATATATACCTATTTTTCCTATTATCTACACAGAACATTATGTATATACATAATATAAAGACTGTGCTGATTCTTTTTAACTACGTTCTAATTTACGATTAAGATTCCAGATTTTCCATGCATATACATTCATAAATAATCGGCTGATTTCGACGATATAATGTAAAGAGTTTAACGAAAGTAACTTGTGATCTACACTTAGGGTAAATTTGATTAAGAGATATCCAAAATTAAAAAGAAAAGATAATAAAAATTCAACTTTGTCAATAGTTTCTTGTATTCTCCATATAAATGCAGAGATATTAATGAATTCGAATAAGTGGTACTTCGAGTTTAAGTTATATTTTATTGTTTTTGGCAAAAATGCTGTTATTTAGTTAGATAATTTTGATTACAATATTGCAGACAAAAGAATAGGTTTAAAAAGGGATGTTATTCGTAAGCTTTTATCGTAAGTTAAAATTACTTTTAGCACTATTATTTGTTCTGTTTAGACATTTAATTCGTTACTACTAGTAGTGATTTTATTGAATTTCAAACATAAACTTCATAGCAGCCCTTAAGTGTAACAGAGAGAATATAGTCCTAAAATACCATATACCACTATAAAGAGGAAATTTTGATCCCATCGATTTTTTAATACGCGAAAAACGATGCTCGTTGAATCACACATACATGTTTACATGTAATTCAATCATAAGAAATCCAGACTGGTGACACAATTATCAAAATACAATTCCAAAATTTAACAATACATTAAATTTTAGGGTGTTCAATTGAAATGTGTTCTATACAATTTAGTATAGTGTTTTACGGGTCGAGGATGTTTTATGAGTTTTGCACTTTAACACAGATTCTAAATTAAGATTTATATTACAAATAATTGAGAATCTCTGAGCAAGTGCCAATTTGTGAAATTTTATCGGCTCCTGGGAAATCCTGCAAGAAAAGTTTATTTCAGTGAATTCGCATTGAAGACTGAAAGTTTATAAGATATAGCTTTTTTCAAATAATAAATAACATAGGTGATAAAAAATTACTCGTGTGGTCTAACATGTTCGTGCTTGTCCTTCGTGAATATGGTATTTAGGGAAAGTATATTCTTGTCTCTTCTTTCAGCACATCGCCTGACGAAGATTTCCTCTACATATGAAAAATTGCACGTCTTTTGAAAAATTTTTCGTTTCGTAAGTACGTTTTGTTTTGTAAACCTAGGAAGGTTTAATGAATGCATACAAATCGGGATAAATACTTGTTCGTTGTTTTAAACTTATTAAAGTTTAAGATTTTTGAATAAACATTGGGCATTGTTTTTTGTTTTTTGTAGGTATATCAAACAAAGATACTGAGGTTTCCATATTTTAAATATTCTAATTTTCTATTCTCCCTTATAACGTCAATTATCTATAAACTGTAATAACTTTTTTTTCTATTTTTTATTAAATAAAACATTTGGTAACAAAATTACATTTACTGTGCAAAATCGTCACGAGATTTTTGTACTGTTGTTCAAAGTATGAAGAGAAATGTTGTCTACCTTCCTACACCTTTTATTTCTACTCGCGTTAATTTGATTTACATTAATGAATTTGCAAGTCATTAATTTATTTTCATCACCATTTTTAAAATTGTATTTAGTTTAATATTATTTACCTAGAAAATGTCAGGTGTATTTAAGATTGAAGTTAATCTTGCACTAAAGTAAATATTTAAATTACAACAATAAACATTCAAATGGTCTTGAAAAGGAATTCATGGAATATCTGGAATAGTCACAAAAAATAGGCATTAAAAAATTACAAGATTTCTATGATATTTTTGTAAAAAGAATTTCGAAATTTGTTTACATAAAATGTTTTAAACATCCCATTGTGATTTTACAGAGTATCGCTCTTTTTTTTTTACATAACAAGGAGATTAATGGTGGAAATATTTATCAACAATTTAAATCTATTTAAAAAAAAATGCCACATCTCATTCTATCGTCAAGTCACATAGTGTTAAAATCGAGTAGTGGACATGATTTTTAATTTTTTACAGTTCCTCATTCGGACGATTTGGCAATGTGTAATATTTAAGAATGCAGATAGAAATTTCCATTCTGGGTATATGTGATAGGTTTGCTACTAATAAAGCATTAAGGAATTTTGGAGCAATATTGTCGAGAAAGAAAATCGTATACTAAATTTCTCCGTTGAATAAATTCTATAAAAAATATAGAAATATAGAAAATTTTGATTTAACTATTTCACAAAAAGTTTTCGATGACAATTGAAACGATTGGATGGAAAATTTGACTATCAGTCAATGATTTATTTGTAAAAGTGCTTTTCACGTATTTTTCATGTTTATAAATAAACAATGTAATGGTATGTTATCGGCTACACCCACTATTTAAAAAAAGAAGTATGAGAGCAATAAATGTATGAACTTAGGACTATCACAAATTAAATTTTAGAAATTGCAAAAATGCTAAGATTCTAAATGAAAAAAAAAATTTCAGAACAAAGTTCTATTACTATTAATCAGTATTTATTTTTTTTGTTCCTTTTCAGCCATCCAAAATATTCTGAAGCAGACGAAATTCATAAATCGGAAATTCCATCTGTCCCAGCAACAAGCGATTCAAACGCTTAAACAAGACGACGACAATACAGCATCTGGAAGTCCAAAATCTGCTGGTCAACAACAAATTCAACAAGCTGGGAGTTATATTAAAATGTCGCCGTATCCTGTTGTAGTATCCGAATTAAATGTTCCACAACAAAATTCATTGTCCGCTTCGGCAGTAGCAGTCGCCAGTAATCATAACTACAGTCTGCAGCCATCAGCACAACAAATAACTATAATTGGGCAGCAGCAACAAGGTAACAAGATCATCTTGAACACGTCGGGAGCAACAGGAACTGTAGGAGCTGGAGGCAATTTGACGATACCAATACAGGACATTCAGAATAAAATACACTACAACCAGATACCAACCTCGAATATTAAAGTGAATTTGGTAACCAGTGCAGGAATCCAGCAAGGAAGTTTGGTGGTGGATCCGAAGAACTCGGAAATAGTGAAGGCCTCCACTGCGCAGCAGTCGCACGGCATCACAACCCAGCAACAGCAGCAGCAGCAACAACAGCAAAGGATTAAGTTGGAAAAGGCTCTGAACATGTACATAGATCCGGACCAAAAGCGAGTACTCTACACGAAACTCATTAATTTGGCATCCTTGCAAAACAAGAACTCTGGGCAGACCCAGACCGTTCAGGTGACTCCAGGTACGGCACAGATTTTGAATAAGGCCCACACTGTACAGCGGCTGGCCAACGCTCAGGCGATTGTTACTAACATGAGGTCGCTACCCGTTAGTAATCAGGTGGTTGCTTCTGCTGCCGGGGCGGTGAATGCTGTCGTAGGCGGCAATGGTGGTGACATCGGACACAAGCAACAGAACAGCAACTCGACGGACTCACTGTCAACAACTTCTGTTTCGGGCGGTATCAACTTAAACACGACAAACAGGTGAGAAAAGGAGAGATAACTACTTCTGCTCGAGATCAGCTCCTCGACGATTGTATTGGATGAAGTCACATCAGCAAACCTCCAAAAAGTCCGCTCTTTCTTCTTCTTCAAAGACTGTTTTGACTTTCTTCTCGATTTCCTTGTTTATTAGATCTTATTTTCAAGATCGCCTGTATATAGGTTCTCTACAGTGTTTCTTTGCAGACTTTTGAACTGTTCTTGTTGCGTTACAATTGCGACTGTTCGCGTATCAATAAACTGATTATGCGTAGTCGAAATGTAGCGGCAACAATAGCAACATTTATCTGTTAGAAATGTAAGGAGGTGTAGCGTAGGTGGTTAAATTGTTATTAACCCACGTAAAGCCACGGACAACTTAGTTTCGGTGGTTAGTTGTGTTTGTTATTGATTTAAACTATACAGCGAAGGCAGGAGTGCATAAAATGTCCCTAGGAATTTTTTGCTATTATCACTAGTTGTTCGCTCTCTAAGTTAAGAACATTCATATAATTTGTACCTTTTTTTTAACAGAAGAAAAGAAAGAAAACATTTGAAAGTCCTTAGTTTTTCTCAATTTTTTTTTTGTATGTGGTGTTGGAATATGTTTTAACATTTGTTTGGTTTCCCTTCAAATTCGAGAAATTTTGGCAATCTGATTTTTAATGTTTTCGTGTTGGATTTTTTTCATGAATTCATTTTTTTTCGGAAACCATTCTTGTGAGGAAATATTGGTTTCTTTTGGGTGTGTCTATTAGAGGCAACTTGGAAAAAGGACAACTAAAATGATTAAAACACAAAAAAATTGAAAAGCAAGCCTTGCTGTTCTTGATAAATAAAAAGAATAACAAAATCCGGTAGAAGATATATGTACAGTGATAACTTATTAAAGTCGTTAAAATATTAAATATTTTTCCTTCTAATAATTTACTGAAACCTATTAAATTCTATAATATTTATAAACTTTGTAAATAGCACGAATCATATCCCGATCGAAGTCGATATATAAGTTCATCAATATTTTTCGTTGTATTAACTTCAGCATTTGAATTTGCAGCTGATTTTGGTTTTTACGTTTAAAAAGTATTTTTCTTGAAGAATCAAAAAGTAAATGCAAATCTAATTTTACTTTTTACATAAATACTAAGTCTACACCATTAAGAAGTGCAGAAGGGATTTTAAATTCTTCGTGATCCAAGAGTGGCTAGCACGCCCATGGTTTGCCGTATAAAATCTTATTTTTATGGTTGGTCTCTTACAAAGGGTTATACAGTTTACGTTTTTTGGCTTACTTTTACAACGTTGTTTTAAATTAAAATCCTATTATTATAAATATAACTTGGATGCTACAGTTTTCAATTTTCTTCATTATTTAAACTTCGACCGAAAAGTACACTTGTTTGCAATTTCTAGAAATTTGATTCGACTTTCAGCATATTCAAAAATTGTTATCGAATTTCGATTCTTATCTTTTTATTTAAAATCATTCATAATATTATGAAGTACGGTGATATCTTATTTATTATATTATATTATTATTCTTCACAATTATAGTTCTGGGGGTCAGCGGGAAATTACAAAATTTGTTTATATTTATATGTCCTTGGTATTTTGTATTTAATTGGGTACTCAAAAATGTGAATATCTCAAAAAAATAAAATAAAATTTCAAATTTTTATTAACGTAAATTATCACACTCAGAAAATTTTGAGTGTTTTTTATTGTATTCTAATTATAAAGAAAAAACACACCTCTAGTGTTTCTTCCAGGTTTTGTAGACTGAGAGGTTTTTTTTTTCAATTATAGCAATTACTGTGGAAACCCAAAAGTGTATCGACCAAATCGTGGAAACCAATTAAATTAATTAAAATCCATAATGCTTATAATGTAAACGATGAGTCTGTTAAATCATGATACAGGAATTTAGATGGAAATTTGGAACAATTCTCAGTACTATTATAAAGTATTATACTTATTGGCTTATGAAACCAAATGATTTAAAGAATTAAATTTCTTATTTTCAAATATATTTAGAATTCCTTTGAAGGAATTACTTCATTTACCATTTATAATTCCTTTTTAATAGAATTGAGAAATATTTGAGGACGCTCACTAAAGAATACTAGGGTATTGTAATAGAATGAATACACCCAGCTTAAAAATTGGCTACAATGTCGGATTTTGTTATTCTAAAAGCAATTTAGGCAAGCTTTAAAAAAACACTAACAGACTAAAAGTTGAATTCAGTAACAACACACTAACTAAACGCACTCTTCCCCGTTATGTGTTTGTACAATGCAAAGTGTGTAAAGGCTTTCAGACTAGCTGGACCACAAACAAGCAATCCGATGTGGCTTTAAAAAATTATTTAAAAAAAAAGTAAAAAAAAAAAACATTGTAAAACAAATACTCCTTGAGAAATCCGCAGCAGCCTGAGCAAGCAGCAACAGAAGCAGCAAAAAATAGAGCGGCTAAATACGCAATGGTTACGCATTCTACTTCTGAAGATATGTGAAGTTTTAATAATGTTAAGGACATTTTAAATATACTAAATAAGTAATATGTAATTAACAATGAATGATACGCTTATAGTAAAATAAAAAAAACAGTGTAAAGTGTTTACTTTCCTAGGTTAAACTTAAATTAACTTCGTTTCTCTTTTGTAATGTTTTAAAGTGTACATTTTCTGTAATTAGAGTTACGTAAGAAGTAATAACGGTGTAATAATAAGTTATAAAGAAAAAAAAACACAAAAAACAAAGAAAACTTTTTTAAAATATAATTTTTATGTGTTTTCCTTTCTTACGCGATGTTATTCGATGTGTTTGGCTTAATCTAATGGGTTGCTCTTAACTCGTTCCGTTTTTTATTTTGTTTCCTCAGTTAAGTTCTTGTTTTTACTGAGCTCTTAATTTAAATAGAAATTCTCAATGCATGGGCGAATGTTTGTTTATACTGTTTTTGTACGTTCGGTTCTCATGAGCTAGAAGCAATGGTTTAAATAAATGCAGCTGTAAATCTTCTGTTTTTGTCTTTTATCTTTTTTAACATTTTGCTCTTAACCACTATTTAATCACAGTAGTTTCGTATTTGGGTATTGGCGTCGTAATATGCGTATTTAATAAAACTGACGTCAACCTGTTGAGAAAAATTTAAGATAACTGAGTGTTAATTATTTAAAAGCTAGTTATTATTTTTTTTTTGTATTTTAGATATTACGTTGCTTTATAGTCCCGATTTGCTGAGTTTAAGTATTTTTTCGCAAGTCGACTGCTTATAATTGAATTATGCGAAAAAAAAAACATTAAAAATCACAGCACAGCGATTCATCGAGATCCGTGAAGTGACTACCACTTCGCATTTATTCTAGTGTTTTATTAAAAACGACATCATTCATTAGAAAAAGCACATTTTGGGTCCTCAATTTTATAACATAGCGAGTTGAAAACAGGAATAGGAAAAGTGGCATTTTTGTTAATTCATTACTTTGCAAAAAGTTCTACATGGCAAACAGGATTTGTATGGAAGTTAAAAATTACTGGATTAATAATTAACAAAAGAGAACTCGTAGGGATAAACATCGTTCCATTCTGAACATCAACGTCACAAGACTTTAGAGGCAGTTAACATCATTTAAAATGAATTTTGGGCCTAATAGACCGGAAGTAAATATTTATATGAGATATCTACAATTTTTAAATGTTGATAGCGATCTCTACAACGAATGGTAAAATTGTTTAAAAAATTATAAGACTTCGTAAAATATAAGGAAATAAGAACGTATGAAGATCTTCTTTGTTAAAATTTCATCTAAAACCTGCATCGGACAATTATTTACACACTTATGCAGCCTTCACAATCGGTTCAGAAAAAAAAAGTTTAAAGTTTATTTAAACGCGATAAATAAACTCGGTTTTATGAGTACACGAATTAGGAAGCAGTTTCCACTACCATTGTTGGAGTAGCTACCATGTGAATAGAAGAATCCAAGAATGCGCCTCTACCGCAACGTAGAAATTCAATATCGTAATAATGGATTCTCTTCAGTACTGAGGGTTAATTTCGGAATTGATATTTAATTTTGCATATTGCAGAAATTTACTTTAAAAGTATCTGCATGGAATTTGCATTTTTTAATTTATTTTTGTTGAAATAGAAATATGTTTATTTATTTACTTTGCCATACTTTTCAAATACCCATAAAGAATGGAAGTTGCATTCGTTGAGTAGGATTATTTTGAAGTTTTCTGTTTAAAACATTTGAGTGAAATTATTTTATAAAAACAATAAATTATGATACAGGGTTTTTGAAGGATCCGGTTAGAATTGTGAATAAATTACTAAAATTAAGTAAATGGTTTGCATGGATAAAAAAGTTGGGAGATTTATCAAAGTGATTTTGATAATTTTCGCGATATAAATGAATAAAAACTTAACTAAAATTGAACCGTAAAGAAAATCAATTTGTCGTAAAAATGTTTTTGAAATACTAGTGGAGTATCTTTCAGGTTCTGGTTTATAGACGCAACTTTTCGTAGAGAGTTTGGTTTGGGCTGAAAATGTTTATCGGCACAGGCTTGAGTAGTACACGTAAACGTTTTGAGTTCTTCATACTTTTGTGATGAATCGTTCGTTCCACTTGCATTTGACCTTCACAAGTTTCGGGAGTCATTATAAAAAAATGGCGAAAACGATAGATATAAAACCCAGGAGGATTTTTTGAATAAAACTTGTCTCTCTATTGTTAATGAAAGAAGAAATCAAAAAGTTCTTAATTTTGCATGGAAGTATTTAACCCTTTGACTGCGATGCAATCCAACGAGAAAAAATCAGAAAAATGCGGCGCGATATTTGCATAACGGTCGTTAAGACTATTACTAACAAAATTCTGTGAGATCTGTGAGGGCGTATTTATACGCCTTTCGCAGTCAAGGGTTTAAATTGTTCTTCTTTTTGTACTTTGTAGCCGATTTACTTAAAAATCTTAGCTGACCTGGAAATGCAGAATTCACTGAACATAAAAAAATCGAATTAGACTTTTTAGTAATAAAATATTGTTATTTAATTATTGGCCTATAACATAAAATGTATCTTTAAAAAACAAGTGAAATAAGAGCCAAATTTATTTTTATAATGAATTTCTTACATATTTTGTAATCGGGCGTTATGGAACAAATATTCGATAACACAATCTCTTACTCTAACATTATGTGTTTATAATTCTTCTTGTTAATATTATCAATAGCATTTGAAAAATCCACGTAACTCTTTTATTAAAATATATTTATACTACGACTATTCACATCCTACCACTTCTTTTGGAATTCTTGCTTTGTAAGTCTTTGAAAGTTGCTCGTAGAAAATGTAAGAATAGGCCAAATGAGAATCTATAAAAAAATGGTTCTTTTACATAAAAGAGAGTTATTTTTTGAAACTAAATTTACCTGAGAGGGAACTGACTTAAAAAAAAAATTTACTAAACATATAAGGGACTGTATTATTCTAAAATACGTTTATACAAACGATTAAAAAGTCAGCTAACACTTAAATTTAATTCGTTTTCCGATCTTAAAGTTAGCGAAATAAAAGTTAAAAAAAAACTGTTTCTCAAAACCGGTAATAGAAATTTTCGAATAATTAAGGTCTGCAAATGGTTGTATTTTATGTTAAATTTGAGAATTTCGTTGTCTTACAACCTTACGCCATCAATTTCGTGAGGCTTTGCGGAAATTTCGAAAAATAGAACCTTTTCGACCTTTAAATGAATGCTCTTTGCTAAAAACGTTTAAAATTGAACATTTTTGAGTTCAGAAAAATCATATAAAAATTGGTTTTTTTTTCTCGGCACTACTATTCTTAAGGTATTCGTCGCTGATCTATTGTTTTCCATTTTAGGCTTTTTTTTTGACTGTTCACCATTTAATTCCTATTACGAATTTTTCTCGTCTTTAATATGTTAAGGTATTTAATAATTCAATTCCTTGTTCACTTAACGTTTTTCAAAAATGCCAATAGTAAATTCTCTTCGCACCTTGACTAAAGAATCCTCAAATGACGATAATGAAAGTGTGCTGTGAATATTTTGGAATTTCATAAAAAAAATGGAGATTCGATGAAAAAAGTCTGAAATAAATTTAACATTTCTTTTAAACAAAAACCGGGGGAATAGTCTTGGACTGGTATGGTATGATAGAGGTAAGGAAAAAATGGGTTTTTGTATGATTTTAAAGCCAAAAAGTTTCTTGTCTACGAATTTTCGTAATATAAAGTGGAATTTGCATGTTTAAAATATATAAAGCTTGTTATTTATGTGTAAAATTATATTTTATTTATAACATCTTTTGCCAATAAAATAGAGGAATAGAGTACATTCGTTTATAGCAAGTATAAGTTTATATAACAAAAACATATAAAAATAAATGGAGTCTTACGGCTTAGAGCAATCGAAGTCCAATTTTATAACGTTTGTTAACACTTCCCAACAAGGGGACATTTTTGGTTAATATCGTCAGACTGTTGAGATAAATTAACTGGTTTTTATTTTTCCTTTGATTAATCTTAGATCCCGATTTGTTTCTGAAGCAAACTCGATTCTCTATCTTATAGAGATGTAATAGAAGGAAAAGTCATGTTAATAGAATAGAAAAATGAGTATAATTTTAGTTATGACAATATTTATGTAATATTTATCATATTTATCATATTTCTAGCCTTAGTCAATTCTGGCATGCTCTAGACCAAAGTATGAAACCAGTGTCCAAGGTAGAGAACACAGAAATACAAATTTCGCCTGTGTATTAGAAGAATTTGTGTTGCATAGTGAATAATTATAAATTTTTGCTAATGGCTTTCAGTGCCAAATCGACAGACTCGTAGTTCAATTTATATCTTCTTCTTTTTTACTATTTATTTACTGTAGAAGATCGTATGAAAGTATTTTCTTTGCTTCATTTTCATTTGCTCTCGTATTAATTTTTTTTTTTAGCAGGAATAACTTTAGAAATCTTGAAATGCTTTAAAACTTATACAACAAAAGATCCTACCTTTACTAGGTTTAATAAATAGTGATAAAATCGATGATAAGATTGCGAGTAAGAGCTAAATAAGGATTAAATGTGTAAATCTTCAATGCTTTAAATATTCCAAAAAAAAAAAATTCCTGTAAAATAATGAGGTAATATTAAAACCAGAGTAAAAAAAAGCTTACTTAGAAAGTCTGTATAAAAAGTCTACAAAGCGAGTTAGGCGTTAAGGGAACGTTTCTGTTTCTCTTCGGTTAAGTTCTTGTCAAGTCTGATACTGGTTCAGTTCTCCTATTTATCCTTGTAAATTTTTGTAATATTTTAAAACTGTTAGTGATAGCAAGGAGAAGGGAAATTTGTTTGTACCTAATTTGTGTATTATATTTATATATAATACTTAAGGAAATAAATTCAGATGTATATAAACTAATTATCGATAAATGTTTTTAGCTCCGAATTTATACACTTTCAATTTGCTCCCATCCATATTTTTCCTGTTCTAAAGATGAAATTTGAATTATGTAACAATATTTCGATTTCTACGATTTATTAATGTTTGTTATTAATACAAGTTTTATTAGAGTATTCTCCGATGGTATTTTGATCTTCACGAAAAATTACGTAAGTAAAATTACAGTAAATTAAACAAAATCTGTATGTAAATTGAAATTTTAGTTTCCTAAAGACCTCGATAATTCGAAATATCACAACATTCCACAATAACAATTTACTTTCATAATTATATTGCACTAGAATAGCATTTTAATTCTAGAACTCAAGAAAACATCTGTATAAAAAGCGAACTATTTTATGTTTATGAATATGATCCATCATTTCAGCCATCAAAGCTCCAAGTATTTCTAACATCTTTAAAATGTTACAGACTACCTGCTTATTAAGAAATAGCGCAATTCGGGGAAATACTAAAAAGCTGATATATCGAAAAAAATTATTCATCCCTTGTTTTTTGTATAGAGTTTTTTCACCTGGCGTAGAACAAGGTGTATATAGATATATAAATTTTTGACCGAAGATTGTATTTAGGGTCTACACCATGATCAGAGAATTTGTAATCAAATTTTATTATGACGTACGGATCTACTCGATTGGTAGATTCTTGTCTTTTAAGAAAAACTTTGGATCTTAAGAATATTTAAGAAGAAAGAAGAAATATATAGACATTCAAAAAATATCATTGAGTAACCTTTAATTCCTTAAACGTAAGATAAAAAACAGAACTATATAGAACTGCACAATATACGAAAAATTTGTATGCTCGTATGTTTTGTGTACGGAACCTTCAACGTGCCCTTAGAAGTCACATTTAGCAGCTTTATTCGAAAACGAAATCATTTCTTATATTTAAACTACAAAGTAGATAAAAGTCTATGATATTTTTAATATATTGAAAGAAAGATGTAATTGATGTGTAAAGATACGTTTACTTTTATGCTTAATTTAACAACGTCAGATCTCTAAATTTGATTAATACCATGATTATTAAAATTTGTGTGTTCCTATTTTACAGCTTAAATAACAAAGCCATATCTAGTTTCCTAAGACATTTTCGAGTATACTATAGAAGACAAATTGCACAACTGCGGCACAAACAATGCAACTATGTCAAAATGCATAACCGATGGGATTTGCTGACTGCATAATTTCTGAATTGTTCTTTAATGCAGGTTCCTGTGGGAGTTGGAAACTACTGAGGAGAATGCAAACCTTGCGTTAGAGTAGAGGTACTAAGGCAAACATTAGCTTTTAAAGTATTCCCAATGCATTCCGATATCATTAAAATAAAATAAATGGTCGCTTTTAATTATAATTGGTCCCGAAGTAATTATCAGAAATACTTTAAATTTCTGCAGTGTTCAGTAAGCCAATTAAAAGAGCCGCACTTCGTTAAGGCGATCTTTTCTTTGTTAAATATGAATAGACCTTAACTGGCTCATTTGCCACTTCGGGGAAATGAAATGACTACTGGGAATTTCTCTCTTTCACTGCGGATATTGAAAAACAATGAAAATTATTTCCCTTACTATTTTCACAAATTGGAAATTCCTCGAAATTAGACGCCGAAACGACATCAAAGCTGATTAGTTCTTAAGCCGATCTGGAAGCGGTGCATTGGCCTTTACTACTATTCCATGAATTATTTACTAATTGGAAGAATAATCGAATAATTAGCTTGATGTTTTTTATTTACAGAAGGCAGTATAATTCTGCTAATTAGACTTTGATTCTAATATTCGTCGTCGTATTTTGTAACATACAAAAAATTCAATTATATTTTGCTAAACAAAAAAGAAAGAAAGTATGTTTTTTTTTAAATTCAAGATAAAGAACTCGAAAAACCTGTGATTATAAGAACGTAAAACTGCAGGTATTTTCAACACATAAAAATCACTGTTTATATAGAAAAATCTATCCTTAAAAAAAATAAAACAAAATTTAAAACTCTAAAATAAATTAATAATCTAATTTAATGCAATTATGACCTCCCATAAATATAGCACCTTCGACTTTTAAACTTTAGGATTTTGCTAAGTTTTGTACATTCGTAATCCTCGGGTTTAAATAAGATGAGTAGATCCCCTTATTTCTACTACTTATTTTGGAAATTTCGGAAATAAATTAATCATTTCTAGTATTCTAGAATTTTTAGGTTAAGTTAGGGATATTTCACGATAGAATTTAAATTTCTACCATTAAGCGTTTTTAAGGAATTGAAAAAAAAGATTTTCTTACTTTATGCACTTATTTCATAAATTTAAGAAAAATTCGATTTTGATTTTGTAAGACTAAAAAATCAAACGCTTTTACGTTGCATCGTATCTTTAAATGGTTTTTAAAAAAAGTCATTTGCGAGAAAATGAAGAAAAGAAGGTTTTGATTTTTTCTAAAAAAATAATCATCTTCGTTAAAATAACAAAAACATGTATTTAAAAAAAATCCTTTGTTCAAATACATGGATCTTGTGTAAAAAGCGAGCCAAATTTAAGAAAAAAAAACAATACAGAATATGTAAAAATGTGATATGTAAATGGCCTTTTATTTTATTATAAAATAATTAGGATTTTAGAAAAGCAAGAGGAAAAATTTATGGAATGTGAGAATTTAAATAAGTTTAAACTTTAAATCTTTTTTCATACAAAAACATAATGAGATTTTATTTTTTCCTGTAAATTTTATTTTAACTAAAAAGGATGGACTTATTTTGCAATCGTTTCGATTTCCATGTAAATAAATTTGCTCTTACTGGAAAGGAAAACTAACGACTCGATTCTCAAAAGATCTTATTGGAAAAAAATTAAAAAAATGTTATTAAAACTTTCCAGCGGTTAAGGTAACGCAACCCTTTAAAAAATTGGCTTGGACGAAGCTTACAAAGAAATGGTAACTCTATAATGACTCTTTGGGACTTAGCTTTAGATTGCTTTAAATGGATGACAGGCTCATGTAATATATTATTTATTTTATAGAACAAGTCCTACTTTATCTTTGATTTGACACACTTGTTCCTTAAGTCCTAGAAAGGAATCTAGTTATTTTTGGACCTTATATAATACACACGTAGTATCTAACGTAAAGAACAGAAATTGTATTACACCTGAATTGATTTAGATAATATTATCTCGGGTTTGTTCGCACAGCCGGTCAGACTAACAGTGCAATTGCGTCTATGAGGAAAATTAAGAAATAATCTGCTAGTAAGGTGAGCTCATGCCGCCCAGTGGTCGGCGACAATAGTAACGAATTAATTCAGCGAAGATGGAAAATTAAAATGTACAGTGGTCAAAGACCGCCCCTCGAACTCGTCGCCGCAGCCTTAGATTGAAAGTTTGCTTTTTTGGGCAGAGGAGCTCTTGTGATTGCAGCATCCGTAAAAGGCAGCATCCGTGGCCGTAGCACAAATTGCCTCGTTTCGAGGAAAATCTCCAAACAATGCTTGGCGAAAGTTTCCTTTGTTTTTACCTGAAGACGAGTCGTGCTGGTCTCTTTTGCGCCGTCTCACAATAATCGGCCACCAGGGCTCGGAGCTGGAGGCTTAAAAACGCACCGGGTTCGTTCGCTCCTTTGTTGCCATTTTAAAATGTCTTCGGCCGTCGTCACGCAAGGATAAGAATAAGAAGACAAAACCGCGATTGAAGCAGCACGTCGACCAAGGAGTCCCTACAGGGGATAAGTAATTGTAGTCCGGCGGCGGGGAGGGGGAAAAACCGGAGGCCACATCATCATCTCCATGGAATTCCAATAGAATTCTGAAATGGGGCTAAAGGAGTGATCAAGTCCCTCTTCACGGGCCTATCTCGGGATTTAATGGTTCATAGTTGCTTCTTGGCCGTAAGACGCTGTCGGATTGTTTCGAAGATGCCACTGGCCGGGCCGCGATATCTGAAGTAGAAAGGCCGGGCAGACGACAATGCTGCCGAACAATGGACCGATCTTATAAAATGGAGAATAAATGAACAAAAGTGGATCTTATTTATACGAAGGACAAGTGAACATCAGTTGAACATGAACTTGCGGCACTGATTCTGTCTCCGCTTTGGATGAATTTATTAGTAGCGCATTTCTCCGATCCGCGGCCGCCGATCGCAGCAATTAGAGGATCTCGTCGAGCAGGTCTCGGAATTTGTAGAATAAACATGTCAAAACACTCAGCACGCAGTATCAATCACCGAGATGGGCTCTTCAAGCCGAACTGGCAGCAGGCTGACTAGTGCCTATGTCTCAGGGAATTGTTCTGCGCGTAATTGATAGAATCGAATTAGGAGACATTATTTGCATTTAGTAGTACTACACCAGCTAGAGTTCGACCGTTTTGGCATGTACAGAATGTAACATTGCAGCGATATTGATAATACAATTTTTGTTTCGTGATCATACGAGCTTATTGTTGCATAGTGCAGACTAGTCACAGTCTACAGAATATCATTTACTAATCTGTAAATGTTTGGCCTCGGATTTTTCTTGTTTCTCGAATACTAAAGGTTAGAGTAGTGAAGATTTCTTAAAAATATAAAATAAAAGTCAGTAAATAGCGTATTTTACACTTAAATTAGTGTTTCGCTGTTTTAGTTTTACTTTTTACAATTCGTTAAATAAAAACTATTTAAAAAAAAACAAAAATTTAATCAAAAAGTTGAAAACCGATGCGGAATTTGCGATTTTAACGAAGAGCGAACGAAGACTTTAGCTACAAATAACCTTCATGGAATAAGTTAATAGATGAACTAGTTAAGTTTTTACTTTCCCCATCAAGCTGAAAGAAATGAAATTTTAAAAAAGTATTGTCAAATCAAACAACGCAGGAATACTTGTACTGTATAGTAATTCTCATACGTCTTTTTTTTGTAAAATTAGGTATAGTACAGGTTGAATATACGGAGTAGGTTCTAGTTCGGAACTCTAGAATTAGAGATCACTTGGAGGTGTTTGACTGTCTGTCGAAAATAAGATAAAATTTAGACTGAAGCTAGAAACCGCTACACTGTCACAAAATTACTAATATTACATACAAAGGAGGACTCACAAAATAAAATATATTGAAAAATTGATAGGCCCAACGTTCGTGTTTGAGTATGTTTTGAAAATATTTTTTATTATACGTGAAGAATGTACACATTTTTGAAATTTTATTGTTTCTTTGTAAAATGCAAAATATTCTTAGTTGTGTATTTATGAATATTCACTTATGATACAATTTACATGGTTCATTGATTCCTTCCTTTTCAAAAATTAATGAATAAATTAGAAAACGCTACGAATTAAAGAAATGATCTAACTTTTAAAGGCCTTAAACCAGACTTAAGTAGACATTTTCACAATAAAAGTTAGTGAAACATGAAAGACATAAATAAGAATTTATTTGTTTTTTTGTATTATGCTGTGTAATAAGCGAATCACCCTTTAATAATTAAATTGGCAAAAAGAAGAAGAAAAAATATTTTCCATTGCCGTCGTTTCTCGTACAAAATAATTAATAAATATTTTCAGTAGTAATATAAATAAATGGCAAAAATATCATTTTAGCGATGTTCAAGCAAAATCATTTTAAAAATTTTTTTAAGAACTGACAAAAAAAAATTTATTTAATAGTAGTTAACTCACTAGTGGAATATAGTCAAGAAAATTACCATTTGAAATTGTACACTTTTCAATAGGGTAAGAAATCATTGCTCAATTTTATTTGTATTGCGAAATTTGTATTTCTTTACCATAGAATCCCAGAGGTGTGTGTTGAGCGTATATATGTAAATTTTGGTCTGTCCGTACCAATTACGTCTCGATGTCTGAGCCGTCTCCGGGGGCGGCGACTAATTGTCTCTTCGAAAGATCAGAATGACGCATATAATTGTGATCCTACATGGAATGGAAACTGCTCTGGGACGATGTGTCTCATCTGATGGAGTTCCATCTTCGCCATGTCGGCCCAAGACTGGCGATCTTATTTCCATCCCGAATAAAATGCATGACCGTATCAGCATCCCTAGGCAATTGGTAAGCGAAGAAAATGGCCGTTGCTTGGAGCTCATTTACACTTTCTGGACAGGTGAGATCTGGTATCGAGAGGTGCTTCTGCATTTATTCGACGATACCGACGATTCCTCTAGGGCTCTCACTTAATCCGCACACGGATTAAACCAGAAAAGAAGACCATAGCAGAATTCTTGCACACGGCCAAAGATCTAATCAGAGACTTGGGATGACTTGTCGGGTTGTCCACTTCGGGTCACCTTATGCTGCCCATTTGGTTGGAGCTCTGGTAAACCGTACCTGTCAATTACCTGTTTTGGCACCGCTGTTTATGCCTTCTAGCCTCTGGAGTCTGCCCGGGGCCCTCGATGGCAATAACAACGCGAACATGACACCATAACACGACAACAAATGCTGTACCAGTTGTCCAGCGCTCCTCTGGAGGCTGCTCCTGCTATATCTGCATCATCCGAACATTACTTACATGTTTAGCACATAACTACTATGGTTTGCTGCACCAGATCGGCGGCCAACGGCGTGGACAGGCCTCTGCTCTCGATAGGCGAGGAAAAGGTGCTAATTGATTGTTAAGGTGAAAATTGGATACCTGATGGTGTCACAATATTTGTTGCTGCCATGCTGCCGCCACAATCTCGGACGAGACTGCGACTGCGCCAGCTACTTACTACTCCCAATTGAATTCGCTCAAATGCTGCATATTATGGCGCTAGTTAGTGTCAGCCTAAGCGGCTAGATCGCGAAACGCTTAAACCTTTACATTTAAAATTCACGACAAGGTGCTCTTCACTTTCGGGATTTTCACCGACGTCAATCGTTAATTGGCTTCCGCTCGCGCATTTAATTGGCCGTTAAAGAAGCCCACAATGGCAGCTCAAGGAGTTATTAAACGATTTACATGGGGTCGGGAATAGGAGTAAGATCTAGAGGACCGCGGATTGGCGACAGGCCTAACATCGATTTTGACGCTCCGTCAATGCATACGGCTAATTTCAGAGCTAGTGTCTAATTAGCTTCCTGGATTTAACGACTCTCGTCAAATGGGTTAAACACTGGCATGTACATAGGGAGCAACTTTTTTCTAATTAATTAATTGTTTTTTAGTTAAAGACATTAAAATGGGGGAAATGTAAAATTCGCGAAAAGTCGCTCTCTCTTGGTGCAGTGTATATTTATAGTGGTTCGGATTAGTTTTTAACGATACTCTTCGGAATTGGGAGCTAACTGTATCCGCATTTTGTACTTAATGTCTAATAAGATGGCCTAGCTACGACTCATTTACTGATTAACGAGCAGATTATTTGTGTTTGAAATTTTAAATGTTTAGTGTTTTTCGGGTAAACATTTACATTTCTATGTTAAGTTCGAACATTCCCTTTGCGGGCATTGCAAAAAACCACATAAACTATAAAATGTAAGGAAAAAGAACTAAACCGAATATGAACTTAATTACAATGTACATTAACTTGGTGTTCATACATTTGTCTATTGCACAAATTTCGACTCCCTTTTAGTTAGAGTCTGCTTACCTACTTGTTACTTACTTTATTACATCATAACTGTGTGGGTTTAAACGGCCATTTCCCTACTTAACAGCTCATAGCTTAAATGAAAGTATACACTAAAAAGTTTTTTATTTTATTTTTTTACAAAGAGTCACTTCTATCCTACTTTACGTAATATAAATGTCGTTTAAAGATCCATTCAATACGGATAATAAAAATTACTTGATT
The DNA here is from genome assembly GCA_001932985.1 of Proctacanthus coquilletti. NCBI lineage: Eukaryota > Metazoa > Arthropoda > Insecta > Diptera > Asilidae > Proctacanthus > Proctacanthus coquilletti. The sequence goes on from MNCL01000089.1 coordinate 604,362, forward strand.
AGTTTTAATAGCACAATGTTTGGAACAAAATTTCTTTTATTTTTCTTGTGCAGTGAAATAAACCACTATGCAGTAATGATAAAAGTCTTTATTATTCTAATGTTAAAACTAAATTAAAGAAAAGAGAGGTTCATAATTGGACGTGTATGCACTAAATAGAACTTTCAGGCATTTTAGAAAGAGGTTTGGCTTGATGTGGATTTAAACCGGATTTCTGCAGTTTTTTCTTTTTTTCTATTCGATCCAAATCCCTTGTTTCTTAGGTGTCCATAAAATGGACTTTCTTTTTCACAAGTACTGCTTGTAGATTCAATTCAAATATTTTCACATTTTATACTTTTTAGTGTTTTATATGAACATATTGCCAATATTTGCTTCAGTTACTTCTTACCTATGAAAAATAGTTGTCTTGAATAGCGATTGATAAGCAATAGTCTAAGAGACTAATTAATTAATAATAACAGTAATGATTTCTGCGTACCTATTTCAATTTAACGATAAAAAAATCAAGTAGTCAAAATGTCCATATGTTGGCTAGAAATTTAACCATCCCTTCATTATGGAAAGTCAATGGTACGTACTAACAAGAAAGTAAATTCACCGGGTCGTTTGCCTAATGCATGTACATTTAACCTTTTCTAATAGAAATTACACAGGGCGTGGTTGGTGCTTACCATAAAGACTCATTCATTGACTACATTTCTGTTGTTTCAATCATTTATACCCACAGGTAAGTTTCAATTTAGCCTGCAAATTACAGAGAATTGATAGTTCGAGCGCAATAGGATACCATGTTATTCTAGACCTCGGGAACTGTCCATGCTCGGCTATTTTCAATTATCAATTTATCGGTTACGGAACGTGAACAGAATCGAACCATGGCGGTTGTTCTAGATCTCTAGGTGTATGTACCCGGGATCCTGTTAATTATGACATTTGAATATGCGGCAAGGCATCGAAGACAGTCGGCAAGCAGGTAAACAACAATTTAGAGCATGGGGCTCGACGAAGCTATCATTGTGTCATGTTGGCTCATTTAACCCGTCCATGTCGACGACGTGACGGGTGACATCGTTGCAGAGCCACTTGACGGAACATTCAAATCGATGGCCAATTCGGCCCGACTGGTAATTACCAAGAGGAGCAGTAGTCTCCTCAAAGCAGTTCAGACATCGCTAAGGAGAGACTAAGGTCTGGTATAAGGTTAGTCTTTCGTTCCCGTAATTAGTCGTGATGGCAGGTCCACTCGAAGAGCCCCAGATACTTGCAGCTGCCGTGGGCATAGTATAAAATACCATTTCAGAACTGCAAGATGCATCGCTTGTGGAAATGTAAAGAAACTCATATGATGATAGATGTCTCGAAGATGAGCTTGCGACTTCACGATCATCTTGATTTTCCTTAATGATTCTCTATATATTCCCAAATTTGGAAAACGGGAATCGCTTTGAAGTTGGAACCAGGAAGAAAATAAATAGGAGATACTAACAGTAATTAAATTAACATGCATTAATGAAAGTGGAAAAATAAAATTATGTAATTCTAAATAATTGCAAAGATTGACCATAGATTGCGACATACGAAATTTTAGACATTTCTGAAACGGGTTTAAGTGAAGGAACAAAAACTAGTTGAAGTTGTGTAAGCAAATTTACTTTAACCTGAAGAAAATTAATCTATTTTGAAATAATCTTAAAAAAATGTGGGCCGGATTTTATTGAGATATGAAATATATATGTCTGTTTACATTATATACTTAATACAAAATATCGTACGCGTCAATACAGAATGTAAAAAAATATATAAAACCCTTAGTTCATAAATAAATGCAGAATAGGTTCTAATTAGCCTTCCTGTAGCCCCGTAATTCCAAACAAAATAGGTTATTAGAATTACTAGATAAATATACGTAATAATAATAATAAATTGTTCCAAAGACAGACATTAAAATTGACGGTCTCAAATCCACGTAGTGATCTTTATCTATATCAGGCCAATAAACTCTAAGTGCAAGATCGACTTGTATCTCATCAAGCTCGTTGATCTTAAAGTTCACAGAAAAATCATAACCTTGAAGCGATGTTTGAACAACGAAATTCAATTCGTTAGATCTATCGCCAAAACAAGGTCCTTCAATTCTAAGTGGTTGATGTTCTTTTATCTCAAGAAACAATAAATGTTTTATTTTTCGTGTCCAAGAAATTTATTCAACCCTTTCTGTGGGCCTGGCGGCTGAGTGGCAATCAGCATGGCCTTAAACAAACGTCGACCCATAACCATAACCACAAACTTATTTATTCCAACATTAAATTGAAAAGGCAATAATTTCCCCGAAGAAGTACTACAAGCATTGGGCGCACTGCGAATAGGGCCTTAGTCTGGCTGGTCGCTGTTCTCGCGTGTTAACCTTCGCAAGGGCATGTAATAAATGGATCGAATCGATTGAAAGATCGCGGACAGCGAATGGGGTTTATAAGAAGATCGCGGGCATAAAGAAAACGCGGAGCCTGGTTTGTAGCGCTTCCCATCCCACCCAGCCCACCTCTGCAATCCTTCGATCTGTCCTGCGATCTTAGTCTGGGTTCTTGGGCATCTGCGGTGCCTATTGAATGGTACCACGTCGGGGGAGAAAAACTTAACGAACTAATCACACACCGGGTTAAGGGAATTTCCAAAGATTTACGAGCGATAAATAAACAAATTTTATCGCCCCGAGAGGTGAACGTCGCGGCGTGGCTGCGCGTTAATCAAGCGGGATAAGCTAATAACTAAATACGCGGGAATGACGATCCTCATTAGACACGGCCCATGAGCTGGTGCCGCGATCCGCCGACCAGGGCTCCGCCAATCCTCTCCCTCCCTTCCACCGAATAGACAAAGGTGGGCGATGGTTTTTCGCTTTTTCTCGGCGCGAAGCAATCAAGTTTGAGCTGTGAATTAAGTCCTTTATGTGCTGCGGCTTTCTACTGATTTTATTGATCGCTGATATAACGCGCAATAAATTTCAATTTCCATAGTCAGTATTCAATTAATAAAGGTAATGTGTTTTCATTCTGTGCCTCTAAGCGAGTGAGGACAAGAAAGGTTTGCAGCTTACATAAAGCAATTATTAAATCTAATCTCGCCTTCAGCAGTACATACCGCTTATTTATTTGTCCACATAACGAGCATTTCCCCTTCACATAAAACTTAAAAGGAAAAGGTACAAACAAAAGTCCAAATCAATTTCAAAAATTGTGTCAAAATTCAGTACATTAAAATTACAAAAGTACAACAAATTTTTTGAGATCCGTCCTAAATTTTTTTAAGGTCATAATTTTCTTTATAAAGTGGAGAAGAACATTTCATAAATTAATTATAAATCGAGTGCTTATATTTATAAGTAATATTTACTAAGGTTTTATCTTAAAAAATTATTTAAATTATCACATGTGACCCGTGCTATTGATTTAGATTTTTTAGTAAAGTCTACATGCGCACATGTTTCTAAGAAAAGTCCTACGTATTTTACATAACACAAAAAATAACCTTCTACAATTCATTTTTATTGTTAAATCATGCTGATTTTAATTGTAGATTTGCTTTATGTCATTTTTTTAATTAAATAATGATTTCTTTAATACAGTGAATTACAAAAACGATTTCGATATTTTTAGTAATGGATAAGTCTGCTTAATTTTGGGATAGAATTTGGAAGTTTTTCCGACAAAAAAAAACAACCATCTTTCACGAGGAATTGTTTTTTTATTAATATTTATTTTATATTATTGATTATATTTTTGTGGATACAGCTTTTTGTTCGTCCAATTCAGGCGATTCTTTTAATAGACATCATCAAAAATTGAGTGCCCCATTTTATGTTATGATATTTACGAGTGATATTAGTAAATTGAGAATTTCAACTAAGAACGAAGTACTCAATCCCACGAATAACAGCAATTGCGTAATTTGTATATAATTTTTCTTTTATTAATTATTTTTATAAGCACAACAACGTTTTCTAAAGAATCGCTTTATCTGTAAGGGATTAAAGCATAGTATTTTTAAGTGTGCATTCTACCCCTTCAAAATTGCTTTACTTCAATGAACAATTTCTCTTCAGTCTGTGCTTTTATTCTAATGAAATTAACATTGCGAGAACTGTTCAAGATATTAAAAAAAATCTAATATTTTAAATGAAGAGAATAACTTTTTTGTTTTTAAAACAACTCATGTATGTAGATCTCATACAAAATTAATTATTTGTAGTGTGTTACATGACGATATCAGAATAAAACTCTAATTTCTGTGAGGGGAGTCATGTCTTGAAAGCTTTTAAAATTAACCTAAAGTTTAGATTTACTCTGCAGCCGACAGGGTTGAATTAACCCTTAAAATACGAAATCAGACGTCGCAATGTCCCATGGAGATAAAAACAAACAACGAAAAATCAGTGGAAAATTGAAAATCTCTCCTCGTGGCCGTCGAGTCACCCTGTGCGAACGGACGTGTGTTCAGCGTTCGATTGAACCGAATCACCTTTTAAACGCTCCTCGCTCGCCGCCGCGCACAATGGCAGCATGCGGCGACAGTCACCGTCGCACCGCACCGCACTGGCGAACCCAAACGACCCTGCAGCATCGCATTGCGCCGAGAGCAGGGTGGAAGTCGTGCGCACCGATGCGAGAACGAGATAAACGCTCTCAGCGAACGGAGCCTAATCAAGGCAGATGCGTCGTTGTCGTGATTTATATCCCTGTAATCCCGGCCGTCGGCAGCAGGCGCAGCACATAGCAGCGGAGAGGGGACGGGGAAACTAATAAACTAGTCTCGGGTCGGGAAACCAGTCCTCCCGCACTGCTACCGGTGGCGCGCTGGCCTGGAATGGGGTTCTGGTCCGGTGATGAGTCGAGCAGCACACAGATGGAGGCACCGTCGCCACTGGGGCCAATAGGGCCAGGGGTACTGCGTCGACCGACTGTATATAATACGCCCATTTGAATCTGCAGGAGGGGACCTGGTCACGCCCCCGGGAACCGGGCCAGCGAGGAGAAGTTGTTAGACCAGGCGGCGGGCGAAACGAGTTCCCCGGGGACCGCCTACCGTCGTTTGGGCTCATTTTATCGTGTGGGGGCTCAGTTATACGACGTGGTCTGACTCGTAACGACGCAGGTTAGCGAAAGAGGGCTCTGTTTGGCCTTGGTGGAGCCGAAGAAGAAGAACTGTCGCCGAGCGAGACTTGTGTGTTTGTTTGTTTGTTTTCCTTAACCGGGACACCACCGGGATGACTGCTGCCTCTGAGTGGACTGTGCCGCTGCTGTGAATTGAGAGATAAACGCTGTGATCGCAGCTGATTGTTGTTATCATGATCTTGCCGACGGTTGGCGCGCGATCGCTGTGAGGGCATCTCTTCTGCTCGGACCCTGGCACTTGGATGTGAGGTCACCTATTTCCGGGACCCTATCCGATGACGACACTGACGACGAGACCGCTGCCGCTGCTGCCGTTGGCGATAGCGCGATCGATGACATGCAACGAGCGATCGCCGTCGACGGGATCACCTACACCGCCACCACCCACCCTCGCCGCAGCCGCCATGCATCCCGACAATCTTCTCTTGCAGAGTCATGGGGTCACCAGCCCGCGACTGAGCAGCGGGAACAGCGTCTTTGGCGACAATTTGGTGGTGAAAAACTGCGAAGTGTCCCCCCATTCGATCGTCTCAGCGCCAGGCGATGTCGTCTTCGGGTCTCGTCTTAGCCGCGAGGTAAGATCCCCAGAAGACGTTGGAGGTGTCGAAGTGACCCGCAGTGATCAGTTCAGTGAAAATGGACTGGACCTCGGTACTGACCAAATGAGCTGTTGCAGCGAAGACAGTGAATTGTCGGTTGGCCAGGAGGGCTGCAGCGCGAGCAGCGGAAGTGAACAGAACGCGAAAGGTTTTAGTGCGCACAATACGAGCAAACGAGTGATCGATGACAGTGAAAGTGTTGACAACGCCTCGAACCTTTCCGAGGAGAACAACCGCCTGGGGGGCCCGGGGCCGGACCAGGCAATCGGAGATGATATAAGCAACGATTCCAGTCCGAACCGAGAAGTCGACCCGGCACTGATGAACCCTGCAATGAGGATCCCCGCTCCAATTGTGAGACCCAGTCCAACCCGGCTCCAGGAGGAGTTCCTCCGGAAGTCTCACCTTTACGCGGAAGAGCTGATGAAGCAGCAGATGCAATTCATGGCGGCCGCAAGGGCTAGTGCATTCTCCCTGCGGCACGCCGCGGTCTCACCTGAGATCGGAAAAGTTGGCTTCAGACCCCACGTGAAGTCGGGAGTCATGCAGGCAGGGGACATGGGAGAGAGCCTGGTGAATTTTACCGGGATCCACTCGCATCTGAGTGCAATATCGAAAATATCCCAGCTGACCGGTGGCGGCACTGAATCCGCCCTTAACAAGCTGACTGCCTTCGGAGTGATGTCCGCTCGCGAAATGACCCAGTCTCCGCCATTCGCGAACCACCTGAACCTCAACCACCCCGGCCACTCCCGGCACCCTTTCATGAACAATAACTTGAATGAAACCAATCTCAAGTTTAGCATAGACAACATCTTAAAAGCGGACTTTGGACGCAGGATAACAGATCCGCTCCTTAAAAGGAGTGGCAATGGTGGAGGGGGACTGGGCGCTAAGGGCCTTAATAGCCGGAAGAATCGCAGCAGTGAAAAGCACGAAAGTAGTCCTGTGGACCTCACGAATCTCGTGGGCTCCAGTTCTAGCGCGGACGGTCAGTCCATCAATCCGGCGTTCGATAAGCAGCCGCTGTCCGCGAGCAGCAAGACACCTGGCGCTAATTTGCAGACGCCTGCGACGTGTAGTGTTCCCAGTGCAATCCCCCCGCCCCCCAGTGCGACATCAACCACTACTTCGGGGACTTCGCCGCCGGTGACTGCAGCCTCTTCGGAGAGCACCACTAGCAGCACCAGCAGCAGTAGCAGTAGTAGTAGTGGAGGTTCCACGGGAACCACCTTCAACGTGTGGCCCGCGTGGGTGTATTGCACGCGGTTCAGCGACCGACCCAGTTCCGGTAAGTCTAACTATTCTTTTTTTTTTATAACCTATCGTTATCCACATAATTTTTAGCCTCATTAGATCCCTAAGAACCTAACTCTGGTCTTCTGCAACAAATTACAGAACTTACATCGACTGCAGTTTTTGTGGAAAATAATTTGCATTTTCACAATCTGCCCATCAAATTCCACAATAATTTCAGCGTTAAGTTTAATCAATTTTTAGGAAAAAACAGACGTGAATTGAAGTAAGATTTGTTTAAATTGTTTTCAAATAAGTTGATAGTAAAATGAGTAAAGTATTGAACGATGTTGAGTTCGTTTATCCACAAAAGAAAATTGTTTGTGTGGAGTTAACACAAATCTTCATGTGCGAACAATTCTTTAGCACTTCTAATTCCTCTAACTCGTATTAATTTTGTCATTGCGTGTTTCATCACGTTGCTGAATGAATTAATTAATTGGGACAATCTATAAAATCTAATCTACTAAATCTAGTAACGGATAATCTAAGTAAAAATACACCAAAATCACAAAAGTATTTTGAAACTCTTATAAATTTAAAACAATTGGTACTTTTCTCTGTGATATACCTCGTCAAGATTTTTCGTATTTAATGCACGTGCTTGTGTAGATTTCGACAAAATAACTATAGCTTATATTTTTCGTTTTTAATCGAATAATTGCTGATTTCTATTTAATAATTCTTATTTAATAGAAATCTGCTTTAATTCTTTGGCTGTTTAAGAAACGAAGAGTTTCAAAAGCAAAAGGTAGAACCTTAGTATTTCAAATTCAGGATTCCGACCTCAACAAAAAGTCACACAATATTTCGGAGAAAACGAGACTTCTTCTACAATTAGTAATTTAATTCGTTTCAGTTTGTCTTCAATTAAAACTTTAAAAAGATAATTTTAAAATGTAAATAACTAGCCGGAATTTATGGTCTTTGCTTGTTTCTACTCCTGGCCGACTATCCCAATACCATTGATTTCCTCGAACTAATAATTAAATTCCTCTTTCATTACATCGAACTGCTTGGATTGTAAATTAATTGTTGTTTTCGAATTAATTTATTTTCATTTCACAATTAATAAAAGCTGCTTTGTTAACAGAAGTATTTGAGAATTCATTTTGAAAATTGGAAGGTAATAAATTCTTTATCCAATAACTAGGCTGACCTTAGAATATCGTTCTCTAATGTGTTATTAATAAAAGTGAATAATTTTTAATGGCATGCGTAATTAGTCTAGCATTCTAGACTAGAGATTTGATTCTGATGATCAGCCTGAATCTACATTTCTCATTTTACAATAGCTCTCTCTAAAGTAACTATGAAATCTAAATCCTTCTCTATTAATAATGAATTAATTACTTCCTTTGAATTATTTTACAGTAAAACTTTAATGCTAACGTGATTAAAATCCGTTACCGATGAATAAAGTAAATAAAACATTTGCTTTTAATAAAAAAAAACAGCATCATTGGTTTATTATTGGTCATTTGCATACCTATGAATACACAGGTAATATTTTGATATATAATTTGTAGCAAAAAAATTTTAATTAAGCAAAAAAGAAGTCACACATTTTATGTAATAAAAAATTGGTAAAATTTTTTTTTTTTATATAACACCACAATAACAAAAAATGTGGACATCACACGGCAATTTTCAACGTCTTATAAAAGTGGTGTTCCGTGAATATCGCTATTTTTATCATAATCTTCCATCATTTGGTGAAATTTAGCTGACCTAGTTCCTTCCGGAAGAACCGCTTTTATAAAAAGAGTGCGTGTCAACAATTTCTAGATATTCGAACAAAGACCGCTTACATGCAACGGAAGAGGCGCTTTCGCATTATTTGCGGAAAATGCGTCGCTAATCCTTGGACATATTTACTTATGTCACCTCTCTTTGATGCAAGCATAACTGCGATTAGCGAGGAGTTACGCGTATTCGTATTTCTACAATCTTAAAGAACATTGCACTCTTTTACTAAATCAACTTGAATATTAATTTATTTAAATATTTTTAACTTCATTTTAGTATTTCAAAGAGATTATTGGAGCATATGATTATACTGATAATTTATTTATTTGCTTATTTAATCGTGTTTATCTAAAAGCTGAAGGAAGCAAAGGAACATTAACAATGTTAATTTCTATCTTGAATTTTTAATAAATTAAAAGGAAAATCAATCAGTGTTTGTTATATCTACTTTTATAATAAAGTGAAACTTATTAACCAGCAGTAGCTAGTGCAGGATGATAATTAAGTGACATTTTATTGCTTTACAGTCGTATAAAAATCGGCTTATACAAATACTTCAATTTATATCAAATAAAGTTATTCATTCGGTGGTTATTTAGATCTAAAACTAAGCTGAGGCGAACACTTTATTTATATCTAGATTTTTAGAATTGTTTTTTGTTTAATATTATAATTTTTTGAAATGTGTGGATTTTTATTAATTATTTGTTGATTTACTTTAAGATTAATGCTACTATTTCGATTTTTGGGGTTACTCGAAATATTGATTGTTGGAAATTTTTATAAAATCAGAAGCATGCGTGCCTCTTTTTAATAATGCGCTAACTTTTTTCTTTTTCTTTCATATTATAATGACGAAGACAATATTTTTCGCCGTTTGTATGTGCGTGTAATTGTTTAATAATTGGCTTGACAGGTATGAGATGTGAGGTGTCTGTGAAATCGTCTTAGTCTCACGAATTACACTAGATATGTGATGTTACTTAAAATTTAATATGGTGGACACTACTCGCCATTTTGTCCAACTGTTTTTAGGATATGCATCATGGAGACGGGTATCAATAAAAGGTCTTTCAAATAAGATTTCAAATATGTATGTATATTTATATAGAAAAGCATATTTGGCTAGAAAAATTAATGAACTCAGCTCATTTTATTATAGTGGGAAAATATAGATAAATATATTGCTTTTTGTGTAAACCTGTTTTTTTAAATGATCGTACACGTGCATGCAAAATGTTTATGTTCTATTTATCGTTATTGAAAATTGGGAACTTTTAAAAGTTATTAAATATTGTTTGTTATTTTTCTCATTTCTTGTCTTTTGATATTCAAATCTGTTTTTCAAAATTGTAAGGTCAGTTAAAATAAATTGTTTACTTGTCTAGTGTTTATCATGCTTATGTGGAAGTGTAGAAAGACTTTTAATTACGTTGACTTCAGACCTTCTAGAATGAATTTACTGCAAGGAACTAGTAAGTAAATCAAAGTTAAAGTGACAGGTATTTTGAGAACACGAAAACACCGCAATTCTGCCGTATTTTTATCGCTGCATGACTTTATCTTAATAGCGAAGAATTCTACTCCTGGCAGGGGGCTAATTCTCAGGCAAATTGTTTTATTATTCAAAAATGTGTAATTGTCCTTATTTCCATTTGTTGCCATTTTTAAATCTTCTTAACACAAACTTTCTTGCACGGACGCACCTTTCGGGTCTGAACCAACACCTACCCGGAACAGCGGGTAGGGTCCTGAAGGTCCTGCAAGTTGCCAGCACGCGATTTTGATTTAGGAGCTGGTCAAACCCCAAGAAGAGAACAGAACGCGAACTTATAAAAATGCCAGCACCCAGCAATCAAAGAAAACTTCCTTCGAGAAAAGGCCTAGGCGGCAGCTCAGGGTGGCCATATAGGGGGCAGGTAATAACAGCCGCTGTTCCTCACATTATAAACAAAACTTTAAAGAAAACGTCCATAAATCAGTCGCAGAGCCGATCCTAGGCGCGGCACTAACTTACCGCCACATGTCACGTCAGGCTGACGCGCGACTTTTTCGGAACGCGGTTCAATTGGCGTGCAATTACGTCGCCTATCGATTTTTTAAGAGAAAGTTGTTTGGGGCGAGTGGGCTGTCACAGAAATTCCGCGATCGCCCGGCCGCCGCAAATATGGGAATATTAAACAAGGTAATAACTACGACTACGTGTCCGGCCACGCAAATTCGCCTCTGGATGATAGAGTTGTTAAAGAGCGATTTTCCCGGCGAAGCTGAATCACTTCTACTTCATTGCGCTTAAATTACCAGGTGTAATTGAAGTATGAGTACCTGACCATTTTTTACACCAGTTTTCTTAAAATAGCAATCCTCTACCCTGTAACAAGTCTGCTTTTCATATATGCTAACTAGCAATTAAAAGCACGCAATAATTAAATAACTTTGCTTTGGATTTCATCGGGATTTGGACCACTGATCTTGTGAAATACACGTCAGCGCACTTTGTCATATTCGTCATAACTAATAAAAATAGCTTTGAATTTCATAAATATAAAATTTGTTGTGTTTTTCGTTGAATAATAACGAAATTCGATATGACAGAACACTGGTACCAATAAGATAAAAATGTTACAGATTTTCGTTATTCATCTTTTTAGTAAAGGATTTAAAATTTCCTTATTTGCTTGTTTTTTTCGAATACCTACCTTAATGTTTCATTTTTGTCATTCTTCCTCAATAAATTTATGTAAACTACGTGCAATAATTAGAATATGTACACAAATACAATATAAAAGTAGGACAATGAGTGTACAATGGTTTGGGATGAAACAAGTTAATAATTATCAATTGTGAAAAAATAGAAATAAATATATAAAGTGTTTAGGAGAGATGGACGTGGGTACTGCAATCCTTTGGAGGCATATAATAATATTTCTCGATTATGATTGTATGAATATCTAGAGAATTATGAAAAAAGATCTATTATAATCATACAAATGACGTTAAAAATATGCATTGAAATGATTCTAAATGTGGGTGAATTTTCTAAAATAAGGAGAATTTTTGAAAATCTGGCAACATTTGCAAATTGCCTTATGTGAAGAAGAAGATAATCTTCCCTTCCTGACCGCGTCGCGCGAGTCGATCGCTGATCGGTGGTCGATACTAACGCAGCCTCATCGCTAATTTGCATGATCGGAACGTGAAGCTGGCGATGTTCAGCTCGTCCATCGGCCGATTAGGATCGGCCGGGTCCCTGGGGATGTCGTGCTCATTGTTCGGGCGACTATCCCGGTTCGCGTTAAATTTATTAACTTGCTCCCTCTCGCTCCAAGGTTAGATTGGTGTGCTCCGATCCCCCCCGATCGATCACCGTGCGCCTCCACAGACAATGGATCCACTGAGCTTGTCAATGGGGCGAAATTAATCGGTAATTGTCCTCAATGGATTTTTATTGTCCCCGGGAATGATAATTTATTAGCGCAGCGAGTGGATGATTTATGCGGGGGCCAATCAGCGAGTCTTTCTCCGTACTGGTCCACGAAATCAATGTCAGTCGGAGAAAAGCTTTTCGCTTTATGAATTTATGCTAATTTCAGTTGTCAAAAATGCAACCATGGTTCACTTACTCCTGTTTCAAAAGATAGCGATGACGAAATGGTAACTGACTACGGTTTTGTCCATGCAGAAGAATCTACTGTTGGGCACTTTTAAATTTAATATGCAGGTCTATACTAGAAGAGATGGAAATTGAAAATTGAATTTAATATGATGCATACTGGAAAAAATGACTGTGTTATGCTATTGGTGTACTTTGCCGAGTTAACAACATGAACGGCCTCTTGAATCAGTGAACAATGGAAAGAAAGCGATATTATTGAAACCCGGGACGATGTACCGATTAAAGAGCCCATGCTGATCTCTGTAGCGAAGAAATTATTCGATAGGTGTTGCTACGTCCCTATTGTATAACGCTTTCCAATGGACAGTAGAAGAAGACGATTTACGTATAATAGCGTCAGATAGAGTCCTTGGTGGATCAGTGGTAACGAAACTTCTTCACTATTCTAGAGGTTGTGTGTTCAATTTCCATCCCGATTCTGGTCGTTAACTTTCCACTTAATTTGCGAAGTCTCAAATAAATAAGTAAATAAACATAACATAACTTGAATTTGGATTGACTATCGTATGGTCTTTGCATTTATTACTTTGAATTAGTATTCGGGTTTTAAATATTTGATTGACTTAAAAATAAATGCAGAAAAGGACAAACTTGGATACCCAGTAATATTTTTTATCTTATCGAGGGTAATAACATCAAATTGTGTCTTAACTGAGTCATAAATCTTTGAGATATCGTGTAACAAACAAGTCAATAGGAAAAAGTATTAATTGTAAGAAAATTGAATTTTGAGCAGCAATAAAAGTTTTCACAAAGCAGAGAAAAATGTCTGCAAATTTGAATACTCCATCATGTTCGATTACAATACGTTTGCAATCATTAAAAAAATAAGTTCAATTATAATATAAAAATGGCCTTTTAAAATTAACATAACTCATACGTCCGAGAAGATACTTTACAAACACTTGGTTGTAATTAGAAGCTTTTAACATATGGTTAGCACTATAGTCCTTTAAAATACAGGGGCAACGAAAAGGAAAAGCTCATTTATTAGACTGTCTAAAATATGTTATTATATTTTCAAAAAAGTGTTCTTTGTACGCCCAGCAGCTGCGCCCCGGGCTACAAACGATGATCTTTTTGGCATCCAAGACCATCTTTAATTAGGCCAAAGTTCGTAAATCGTTCAGATGGATGCAAATTGACCATCATTCCTGAAAATTTCGAGTTATTTGGTCGCATTAAGAGCGGAAACCCGAGTCGGGCAAACGAGTCCAGGAAGGTCAGGATCGGCAAAAACGGCCAGAAATCGCCGATCATAACTGACCCAACGGCCAAGTCGGTAGCCACACGCAAATCGAAGACGGTAACGGGAGGGCCGCGCAATGACAATCAATTTTTTGGATTTTATTCGGCGGGACCGGTGACACGGGAAGATTTGCTTATATTCAAATGCCATGAACGGTCGGAATTCACCAAAATGATTGATGTGAAACTGGGGAGCCTAAAGGCTCTCGTTTCGGCCCGCTTTGTTTTTATCCTGTTTTTGGTGCACACTGGGGACACCATGTCGCCTCTGTCGTTTCGATGTTTTTGCCAGTTTTGTAGGGATTTTTGTTCAATTTTTTTGAATTGTTCACGACATAAACGGGAAACAGATGTGCGCCCTGCAAATATCATTTAATTGTCCAATCAATTCCGGCCCATTCTGGACGATCAGCGATTTATTGCGATTACCTTCGACTACTACTTACGAGAAAACAGGGGATAATAACGGTTTTTGGTTTAATAAATTAAATTTTTGTATGTTCCATTAAGTTTAACAAAATATCTCTTGAAATGAGAAGGAAACAGAAAATTTTATTATCAACTTGTATTGTAAAATGTATTGTATATGATTAATTAATTTTTTTTTTAAAGAACACAGCTTTCAGCAATGACCTATAAATTTCATATTTTGTTTTCCTTCATCCGTTCTAGGTATAAACACTATAAAATATAACTTTGGATTTAATTTATATAAGTGAAGGAACAATACGAGACAAATTTTTGACAAAATAATGATATTTACGAGGTTATTAAGTATTATGTGAATACTGCACCCAAACGTTATGGCGACGTAACTGGCGGCGTCGCCAAAAAATTAGTACCCTACGGTGACGAAAATTTGTGAACAACAAGAACAATGCAAGTCAGGCTTGTGGTAGTAATTTTAGGAAAAATATGAATGTAACGACTTCAAATATGAACAGAACAGATTCAAATTGTAAGTCCACCTACAGGTCCTGTATTGGATGTTAAATACTTGTGTTGCGAAGATAGGGGCTGGACGTCAAACATAGTAAACACGTCTTTGGCCCGCATTTTATACGACATGGGGCCAAGCTATATGATGAATAAATATTAGATTTGGCGGTAGTTTGGCGAGTTTGGCACTGTAAGTTTTTTATCCCGACACGTCTAGACACGTCACCGTAACCCTGAATATGCGATGTTTTATAATAAAGCATACAATTATATTTTATATGGATCCTATGCTATTTAATGCATACATGCAGTTTAAAATTTAAAATTTTATCCGTATTTTAACCTTAACTTTAAGGAAATATAATAATTTGAATTCCTTATACTGGTTTAAAATTATTCTAAGCCATACTAATTCTATTCCTTACGTGCTTGACATGATAAAAACCTGAATTGCCTCTTCAATGAAAAGCCTGAACAAGTGAAGTTGACATGGTTCAACTAACTTCCATCGGTATTGCGATCTATACAAAATTGGAAATTTATTTTCACTACAATTCCTACTTGAATATTTCAGTTACATAACAAAGTTGAAAGTCTAGATTACTTGATTAGAAAATATCCTAAAAAGGTAAACAGTTGTCGATAATTTATTAATTTATTTAATTTACTAATTAACTTCGTTATATCAAAAGATCGAAATGCATTTCCCTTTAAAATTGAAGTCACAAAAGGATTTGCAATGGAAAATATCTTCAAAGAAGGCTCTTTACAGCCATCAACATTCTGATAAGGCCATTTCTAGTAAAACCCACAATATTTTCTGGTAAAACTAACGATTTCATAAAAAGAAAAATTTCAAACTTAGCTTAACTTAGAGGTCTAGAGAAACGTGCATGATCTGAATTATACGCGACAATGTAACGCTGGTCTTGCATCGAGGCGCATTTAATTTATGAGGCTGCAGGTTTTTAGGTCGCTCTCCCCGTTCCATGTTCAATATTTCAATCATTGAAATTTTTCCCATGCGCAACATTAACTAATTACCTTTAATCGGGCTCATAAAGGAGAAAAGAAGGTAAAATAAAAAAATAAAGCTGCGACAATCGCTATTAAATATTCATCAGGTGACCTGTTAAGGAACACGTTGGATGGCTACCAACTGCCGCAAAGAGCACCTCCGAAGAGACCATTGAAGGTTTTAAGGTGGGTAAGGTGCGAGCGGTTTGTGGAGATGAGGGTTGTTGAAATAGAAAACAATTTTCTGTATAATAATGATAGCAACCAGCAACTAGCGTTAATAACAGCCGCCGATAAAAGCAGTACAAATTCTGGACGCGTCAATTTTTGTCCTGTCTGTGGCGTAATTATTGTGCAATAATTACACTATTAATTACGCACACTGCGTGCAATTACCGTGCTCCCAACGTTAAGCAATTGAAACAGTTTAAAATGATTGAGGAGATGATTCTTCATCACTATCTTGGATTTTGTCTTAATCTTATGTAGCAGATTACGTGAAATTGTCAATGTTTTGTGGTTTCTCGAGGTAGAAAGAAATCTCCCCGAGATAATGAAGGGTATATGGCACGTTCTGCTATAATTCAGTTAGCGTATATCTAGGCTGTATGTTTGCTAGACGTAAAATTAACTGTGGCGGGAATAGTCTTTGAAATGTTAACAATTGTGGGACTGGCACCACCCGTGATCTTGTTCACACTGCACGTCGACGTGCAGCGAGGGTGACTCACATATATGTTCTTAGGCAGGTAAACATATTAATCAAACCTAATTTGCGCAGCAAAGTTATTAATTACATTGCCTGCCATCGTTAGAAGCAGACTTATCGCTGCAAGTAAAATGTTACCTGTACGCAATGGTGGTGGTGGTACGCGGTACGGATACGCGAAATCAGTCGCGAGATCATAACTCTCCGCAACGGCAATTTCGCTGAAAGCCACGGAAGGTTTTCCAATTACAGTGATACTCACGTGTCATAAATTCTAATGAAAAATGGAAAACGCGAGGCATACGTGGGCGTAAGAACCGTGGCTCGTTATTAGCGCAAAAAGACCCGATTCAGTTTATAAATCTCAATCGGAACGATATTTTCGTCGAGATTGGCCATTCGAATAACAAAGCCATTGCCGCCTAATCGAATCCAGCCCCGCAGCCCACCACCTATGACTTCCTCGAATCAGAATGGCAACTATGATTGGGCCCGCGGCACCTCATTAACAAACAATGTGAGAAAAAGTGCACAAGGGTAAGATTTATGCCGGCCATTTCCGCTTCAATATCGCGCGCAGAATCGCGGTCGCGACTCCGATTGATTTCCTTTCCTTGGAGCGAAAAATTTAATTTCAATTAAATATCGGTCGTCGGAGTCGTATAGCCGTTAATAGGTGCGCTAATTAAAATTTTAAATCATTACCTGCGAACAACTTTATCTGATCGCACGGGCACTACTTGCTTCGGTGCGGCCACTGCTCGATTCTCGATTTATGGGGTATGGCGTTGAGCAAGTGCTTTATTAATTACTTAAACGAGATAATTTTGAAAACGATCCCGAGGAACGTGGCCTGCTCCCGGAGAAAACAACTTTAATTGGTTGCTCTCGATTACGTGGATGGATTTTCAATTCGCCAGTTTTCCTTGCAAAAGTGAAAATCATTACCACTAGCCTACAAAGGTATGACTTACATGATGATCTCTATTTTATTGCCTTTTCCTCGATTTATTAAAAGAAAAATTATACTAAAAGGTAACGCAAAATGAGAGCTAGGTAACGGGGGAAAATGAATAAGAAATTTCTTGCAATTGTAAAATAAAATAACTGGGTATAAAGTATAATTGGCACCTTGGACTCAATTTCTTGAAATAGATGGCCACAAAGCAATCGACTTTGATTAAGAAGATATTAGCAGATTCACTTTCGTATTATAGGAAAACTATGTCAAGCACTGCACGGAAAATTGTACTATTACGTTTAATTTTCTTCGTTAGATGTTACGATGGTGCAAAGTAAATTCTAATTTTTGTAAGGAATTTTAAGTTATATTCAATGGTTCATATATTTATAAATAAATGAAAAGAGAGAAAAACACGTTTCACATATTTTCAAAAATAAAGGTCTAGATTTAAAGGCGGCAGAATTGAATTTCTTTCCTATCGAAATTTTAAAGCAAATTTTTAGTATAAAGCTGTCTACTTAGCAGCTAATTTTGACATTCGCCTACAGTTGTATGATAATTTCGTAGGACTTCCATTTTGTGATCATAAATTCAATCCAATTTTCACATAAAGTCGATAAAATTAAATTAACAAATGTAGAAGAAAGCGTAAGTTTAGTGTAGATAAAACAAAATCGAACAAAAGCATATAACCAAAAATTAAGATTTTTTGAGAAACTATACACAATTTAAATTTTGAAGGTCTGAAATTAAATTTAGAATCAGTAGCTTGAAATGTTTTTGAAGTATTATTAATTTTGAGTAAAAATAGACTGTCTGACAATTGCATAGTATTTAATTTAGATATTGTATTCTAGGTAGTCCAATTTTTCATTTTATCGTAGTCCGACAGACGACAATAGCACAAAAAGACAAATTATAAGGTAGCGTTATAATTGCATGTTTGTACTAATGAACTTTTCTTCTTCGGGTGCAATTATCTATATGCTCTAAGCCAGGGTAGTTCACTATGTTCCCAATGAGCGCAACCAAATGGTAGACATTCATGGACGTCGTTATACACTTGGGAAATTTGTTGATAATGTTTTTCCAGTCGACAGCGCACTATGTAAACACGGGCTGGAAATGTGCTTTGTCTATTTAATTGTGAGCCACCTAACCTGCAAAAGGATCGCGACAACTAGATCTATTTCTCAGGTATGCTCTGGTACGGTCACCAACAATGGGAGCTCCTGGATAGGCCCAACCGTTCTTCCCTGGCAATCTTAATTGATCAGTTTGAACAGCGTCACTGAAAAAATGCGGCCAATCCCAGGGCTGCGCTCCGACAATGACAGATCTAATTATTGCTGGTAACCCGCCAACTGCGTCCTGGGTTTCATAACAAAAAGCAATTAATAGGAGACCAAATGACTGGTTAATTACTTTGATCGCGGGTCGATCAACTGCGCAGATAAAGTAATCGAACTGGCGATCGCATAATTGCCCGGCTTCGTGCATGTGCCGCGCGGCCGTCGCGTCTTGAGCCGCGAGGATCGCGAGGGCCAGATTTGTGCACCGAATCGTGTCAGTGCCGCGGTCTGACGGCCAACCGCCGCTGAAGATCGCGTGGCCACGGGCGATCTCCGCGGGCGGCGGGGCCGCAGCTCCAATTGGTGCAGGTTGCCGGACTGCCTCGCTGCCGAGTGACCAGAAGCTAATGCGTTTTTAATCTACTGATCGTGGTTAGATTCTATTTTTAGATATCTGTAATTGCTTAATCGCGCCAACGATCGCAGGAAAAACTGGGAATTTTACTTGCACGACGACAATGGACCCAAAATAAGGCGACAGGCTTTAAGAGAAACTACGTTGCTATCTCAAAACAAAATAAACTACTATAAACAATTTTGCAGAAATCGTATAAGGAAATAACACTTACTTATTTTTGTCACTTTAAGTACGCGTGATCAGGAAACGATCAGTTCTCGGACAATGTGGTCCGCGCTATTTCCTTATAAATTTAATCATATACTGCGATACATCTATCTATAGAGAAAAGTGTTCCTGTTCCATTTCTATAATTGTCTTTTGTCTTTTTGAAAATACTGTTTTTTTATAACTATAGACTACATTCAAGCATTGATTGGCACGAAAAACCTTTATTCTAGGAGGTTGGGATTTAAAATTGTTTTATGTTTTTTAATGACCACGTCTATTGAAATGAAGTTTTCTTGTAAAATAATTTTAAATTTTTTATTCCATTACTTCAGTTTATTTAAAAAAGGCAAAAGATAGCGGGCGTATGTTGTAACATCCAATAACTCTTTAAAAAAAATAAATATCTATTATTTATGCAAAGCTATTTTAAAACGTTTAAAAATATTCATCTTGAACATAGAGGGGACAATCGGAGTTTCAAAGTTTTTAGTTTTAAAATTAAACTAAATTGTTAGCGTATCTATTAACTTTTGGTGCTCTTAATTATTGCAACATAATTTCGAAATGGAAAAAACAAATTTGAACTGATTGAATATTAGACGATTACTTATCCTTAAATAAAATATAAAGTAAATGTACTTATTTGTATAATATTAAGAAGGCATACCTATTGATAAAGTAATAAATTCTTATAAATAAAAATAAAGTAATAAGATTGATGTGCATTTCGAGTAAACTTACCCTTACTTAAACTGCTAAAAATTCGATACATTAAAAAGCATTTAAGATTATTTTGAAATTTAATAGTCGTCTTTGCGCGCTCTTTCGTGTAATTAGCAAATGTAAATTTGACCGTGACGTGAAATCGCGGAATCCAAAGCGTCGTCGGTTCCAATTAACGATTATTTGAAATCCGCCTGCCGAATGCCACCACCCTTAGGAATATCTCCGACGACGATCGCCTTAATGTCCGAATAATTATCGCAGCATTCTCAGGCTGCTACGCAGAAGTGATCAGCATTTAATGAAAATAACTTCCTCCTTTAGCCGCCGTCGACCTCCGACAGCAGGCAGCAATATTTGAGTCATGATATCTCCAAGCCTGGCAGACCAGAAGAATGACCCGCGTCCACATCAGCTCGAGACACTGAGACTCTGAGTCTGAGACTCCCCAGTTCGCCAAGAATAAGAAGCCCGGCGCTGTGACGAGATTATTCTTGAGACTTAAGACGTTGAGATGCCGTGCCCTGGCGGCAGCAGCTGGAGCAGCAGCCGTGGGCCCACGGGCACCAGGAGAGGACCTGGACCACCCAAGATGAGCGGCCGATCTTTCAACAAATGTTTTCGACAAAAGACGATCGCAATGCTATCTTGATAGCGTGTTCATTTCTTTTTAAGTGCACGAGTACCAAATTTATGAGACTCCGGGAATTGGATTACAGTCCAGAACGTCGACCCTCCACCCGCCTGCGACTCGACGCGGTTGTGGTATCGAAGATTTTTGAATTTCCTTATACATTAAGCACCGAGGTGAAATGAAAATGATTTTTCTGGAATATGGGAAGTCATTTGGACAGATTTGACAACCACAATTAGCGATAACAAGATTCCGATCCGAGCGCGGCTTCGCTTTAATGAGTGTGACAATAATTTTGATAACGACTTCTTGGGAATACCTTACAGATTTATTCCCAACTGATAGTGTTCGATTTTATGGAAATTTATTACGCCTCACCGAAGCTTTCGGGCGATGTAACATTTGCATATATTTTTCAGCAAAGAATTGGAGCCGATTTTTTGTATATTAAGCTAATTTGCAAGATAATCGTAATTTAAACGTATATTCCACTTTTAGAATATCGTTATACAAATGATGAATTTTATTTGTTTTATTACATTCGCAAAATATTTTAAATATAACTGATAATAGAATCATTCATTTAAAGTTATAATTATAATTTAGTCAGTCCTTGTTTTCGATGTCGTTTACACTGCCCAGCAAACGATTCATGAAATTGTTTCGAAAATTTTTTGGAAAAAAATCTTGCTCAAAATCCAAAAGTTAATTTTTATTTTGTATTTTGAAAAATGTTCATTTTCACGTTCTCAACTCGAGAAATGACTAAAAAAATTATAAATTGTAAAAATTTTACAATTTATTTTCATATCATGGTCAACTTGAATTTTTTAATTATTTATTTTATTATTATTATTAAAAATCCTACAGAAGTTTACTTGGGAAACATCATAAAAGATTGTATGATTATAAAAATTTACTCAAACCATATTTGTGAATGTTCCCAATCTACTTTTCCAAAATCATACGTGAAACAATGAAATCGTCCTCAAATCATTAATCTGCATGACAAATTCTATTACATATGTTTTTTTTTCGGTATAAATAAAGTTCAGGGCTTTTCTTTTTTTCTATTTACCCTTAATTTTTAAAACTTTTTTTTCTCATATTTTATTTTACGAAGAATTTTATCAATACAACAATATTGTGACTAATTTGGAATTTTAGATTTAAACGATACAAATATGTAACAAAATATAATAAACATACCACAAAGTCTAATTCTTTTTCTACGTAAAAAGGTAAAGAAAAATATAAATAATATCATAATTCTAGTTTCTACGATAGTCAATAAGAAAATTAGAATATTGAAGAAAGAAAATGTCCTTTATTCTGCTTTTATTATGTTCACTTTCTTTTTAAAATGAATTACTGTTGAATTATGTTCACTTTCTTTTTAAAATGAATAGTGTACTTTCGTACACTTAAACTATGCAATTGATTTTACAAAATTAAAAAACAAAACGAGAAGATGGAAAACTCTCTATTAGGCAAAACCAGTGCGATCTCACCTGATCGAAAGAATGATCTTGTTTTTTGAAAGTATTTCCGTGTAAGAAGACATTCCGTTGTCCATAAAACATCGATATAATGTCTATGCCTCGTGTAGGAGACCTCTCATTTAGATAGGTTCGTTGGTCTGGAGAAAAGTAAATCATACCTCGCCTTGTTTGGCCTGTAAATTATCAATCAGAATACCACGCCTCCTGTTTCCTGAGATGTCTTCTTCAGCGTCTACAAGAAAAGGACGTCATATGCCCAATGGGGAGCAAATAGTCGGCTCAATCGTTTAACGTAATCAAGGCAAATCACGAATCTCGGATTTCTTGACACCTTTCCACCTTATCTCTCGCCAAGACGATAACCGCTGAATTTAATATCGATTATTCGTTTCCTAGAAGGCGCAGATCTAAGATCGCAGATAAAATACCAATTAACAACTTGATAAATGCATGGCATTAGTACAACAGGTTTCTAGCGAAACCATGATAGTCTACAGCAGGCGATCGAGAACTGAGGTTGCGGTGCTCGGGTGATGTGACAGTGAAGCTGTTTCCAGTAAACGGATCAGTCAGTCATCGCTGAGTATGAAATTGAATAGCTGGCAGGTCTTTCTGAGTATCCCGTTCTGGGTATAGGAATCAGGTGGCTGGGAAAAAACGGGAGGCCGAAAGGGGAACAAAATTGCAACCCAGCAACTGAGCAACCGAAGCAGCCGAGATCAGGGCAGTCGTCATCTGTAATTGATTGATCATGGCCTGCCATGTCAACATTTCAATTTTTACCGCAGGATCTGGGTTTTTGCCCGCTTCCAACGATCCTCCATCTCTGGCTAGGCATTTATCCTTTCAAGACCTTGAAGATCGCTTGTGTGAATGAAGGTCCCTCGAGGAAATGACGAATGCCACAGGAAGATTAAACGCGGGAAGCGGGGCAGATATTCGCGTATCTTGGAAAAAACGCAGTCATACCTGTACCAGCAAAGGGAGCAAAATTAAAAATCGCACCGTCTACCAATGGGAAGACCTTACACCTGACGACTGTGAGCGGTTACTCTTCGGACGATCTTACGATCTTCGGTCAGTTGCAGCAACCACAAGGTGAGGTCATGCCTGTGCGAATTTCGACTTAATTCTGTAATAGGATACCGCGCTGAGTTGCGCACCTCGCCCAGGTATCGTATTCGCTATTGATATGTTGAGATTATCACTGTCAATTAAATGCAATTTTGATAAGTGTCAACAGCGGGAAAATATCATATTCTGGCCCGATCTGGTAAAGTTGACTTGCGGTCTGGGTTTGATTGCGCATATGAAATAGGAAATTTTTAGAAATGCGTATATTGAAGATCTGTTAAGTAATGCCTTCGTAATGTCTAAGAGCTTGCTGCGAAAATTACAACACTCTTATTTCAATAAATTTAATTCGAATTTGATTTAACGCGTGTGATTGAAGTACACAAGATACCTACAAAGCAAATACTCAATTGACCAAAAAATAGTGAAAAAACTATACGAGTAGCAGGACAGAGTTCTTTTTGACATCTTAATGGTACGCACCTAAGGTCTGTAATTCGAATTGAAACGGTAGGTATAAAAATAAATAAAACGAGTACAGAGTTAACAGCACCAAACACCGGGAACAAAAGCAATTCAAAGAAATCAATCCGCAGCATCTTTCAAGAAGTCTGTTGGATGTCAGAGCAAGGGCCAACCGCTCACGTGTGCGGCTTTATTTTGACGGAACGTAACCCTGAAATCCGAAATATGATTGTGCGTTCACCTACCTTTCGATTGATACGAAGCATTGACCCATATTACGGCCTAGATGCGACCTCAGCGGTACGCACGCTCCTCCGTGGGGGTTCCGGCGAAGAAATATAAGACACCTCCGTGCTCATAGATATCCTAATTAAAGCGGAATTCACACGGGCCCGGGCGTCCATTGTAGCTGCACGGTTGTTGACTTTATTCGAACATTTTTCAGGCCATTTTTATATTTTATGGTACCATCATCGGCTTCTGATCGGACCCCGGTTTCTGTCTTTGTGGCCGCGGGTGAGATATAGGCTTCTTTTTCAACCGAATGAAATGCCGTGAGGGTGATGACTGGCCACGACAAATTGTGATGGATGTGGGACGTTTAGGTGCACTCAATAAAAATTAATTAATTGTGTGAAATGACTTGTAAAATTCTACCGCACGCTACTTCACGGCTGCAAATTTAATTAGACATTGTTCCCTGTGCGTAAACGTGACTTGCAAATAGCGAAAGTCTAAAGTGATTAATTCAGTATTGGCAGAAAATCGAAAGAGAGATGAGACTAATCGCATAATTTTGCACGACACTTATGCGCATTTGCTAAAATATAAGAATGGCACAAATATCGAAAAAGAGGACAAATTAGATGATTAACGCTTATAACGCTCTTTAACAAATGTTGCAAAATTTAAAGAAAAAGGAAACATGTCAATTATATTAATTTAGTTTTGTGGTAGGAGTTAATCATAGGTTTCCAAGTTTACATAAATTAATAATATGAAATAAGATATTTATTTCTTTTACAAAATTTCCAAATAAATCTCTACAACGTTTAAATTGTTCCAGATTTTACGAAATTTTATCTTAACACGTTAACGCTTCATTAACTAGTTTTAAGTGCCTATTCGCATTTTATGAAACAATGTAACCACCATCTTACAAAAACAAGCACTTTTAAGCAGTAAAATAAAATTGTTTAATTCTTTTAATATCCAGGTATATTAATGACTTAATTTTCCACTACTTTAGAGAAGTCTTGTTAAGAATCAAGTAAAAACCACTCTAGTGTAAAAATAGCGTACAATATGATGAAGTGCTTTATTTTAATTAAGACAAAACGCAATATGCCAGTTCACGACATAAGAAACTTTTATTTTTTTTTCTGACTCGCGAGTTTCTTGATTTACATTGCGATAAATATCTAGAACACGCAAAAGTTCAGACGGAGCCTTGGCTGAAATAAAAGTGGGATATTAATATGTAAAATATTTCGTTTGTATAGTTATCTATTGGATGTTTCCTGGGTGTATAAATCATGCCGTGAGACAGTAAGTAATAAAACCGAGGCATAAATTAAAATCAAGCGAGTCCCATAAAAACGCGTTTCAATCAAACCGATCCTGACTATTCCGTTGAATGTAAAGTGAATCTCTGACCCCTGGACGATGCAGTCACGACATCAATCAGCGGGTCTGAGAAATGTTGTCATGCGGCTAAACCAATTCCTCATTTGTGATAAAACGATTTATAAACGACAAAAAGTCCAGGACCACCCTGTCTGAAGACAACTTAATAGAAGAATCAAGACTCAAGATGCTCGTCACAGGCGCGTCACTCGGCAGGTAGGGTCAAGTGGTTGTGACCCGGCATGCGGGTTTAGCGCGTCTGAGGTGTTAGCTACATCCACGGTACCCTGAATGAACAGACATAAAAATGATTTACACGGCACTCGCGGTGCTGTCACTCGATCTTTTTTTTTCCAAAAGCGATTAATGACGAAAACATGTCAGAATTAATTAGAGGTAAAGAAAATCAACACCAAGAATATGTAAAAGGGTTCAGTGTACTGGCGAGATGCTGGAACAGTTTCACAAGATCAGTTGCAAAGCAATACACGATAGTCATATTATACAAAATTGTTCATTGAATCATTAATTTTACTATAACTTAATTTTTCTGCAATTTTGAAGTATGGAGTTCACCAAATGTTCCAGAAGTTGATCTTTTATTCTTCATGTCGTAATTTTTTATTTATAAGTATAAAGTTGCTAAATCTTTGTCCAGGCCAATAAATAAACAAAAATTTCTAGTCTATAGGTTAAGTCTGCTGAAACGCTGCAAAAGGATATTTAAGGAGCGAAAAAAAAAAACAAAAAAAGCCTTTAGAGTTCCCCATCAAAAAGGCATAAAAGAAACCCCTACGCTAAGACGTCGTTGTCTGTTTGTCAGTCTATAAATCGACTATCTCAGAAAACCTGCCAAAGCAGACCCAAGAAGAAACTTCTCTTTATACGGTCGTACTAACGCACAGTACTGCATTTTGCATTGTAATACAAATAACAATTTGAATTTCATAAATTTTCTATTAAGCCCTATGAATATTATAATTAAACAAATGACAAACGATTTAGTTAATTAGGCTCTTTGAAAATATAACAACAATTACGACGAGTGATTTATATTCTCCTAGGTGCACATAAAATATTACTTAATCAAATTTATTATTCTGATTGATCATTTAACAATTACTAATTATAGTTCTCTTTTCTCTTTCAGGTAAGTTGCCCCCGTAAATCATGGAATAGGTGTGAACAATTAATTAGAACATTCTAACAACGGGTAATTTAAATAAAAACGTAAGCCACATGCCGCTAGCTAACAAAGCCTGATTAAGGCGATACCTGTTTAATTAATGACAGAGCAATTTGTGTTAATGTTACAATCAATTTCATCTAGCGGTTAAGTACCAATAATTGTTTGAAAATTGTATAGTAATTAAAAAATGGCTTCATGACTGGCTGCCCGATACGTTTATTTGTAACCTATTCCAGCGATATCTAAATTTGTATTTATAGCAGCAATTTTTCTTCATAAAATATTGAATATACAAAATAAAACATGGAACAAAGTAAGATGTTATTTTAGCAGAAATGGCAGTTGCATGTACCGGGTGCATACTCAGCCGCCATAATTAAGGGAAGAATGTACTATACTGCGTGCCTTTTTAATAAATTCTCCGAAAAAACCTGTTCATTAAAATTCTCCTGGAATTTATTGACAATTAATTTCTACAACAACTCAGCGACGTGAGCATTCGACCACTAACTACGTCCGTCTGTTGTGGTGGCCATTGTCCAATAGAAATACTTTTGTCTGTTTTCGTAGTAATTATTCTTTTAATCCCAGGATGGTTCTAACAAGACGAATTAATTACCAGTCTAACTAATGCAGATATGTCTTCCGCGCCATTCTTTCTATCCAAATTATATTCATATTCCCTGGCTTTTGGTATGTTAATGGCGGCTCGCCGCTCTTCAGTGAATTTTCATATAAGGAGGTGAAAATTAATTACCTTATAAAAACTGTTGAGCCTTAGTAGCTTATTGTTCGTGTACAGCATAATTAATAGAGTTATAAATCGTGTTGCTGGTTTTATCTAGATACATGGGCACTTATTTACGATACTTTTAATTTATTTTTTAATCACTAGTCAGTATTAATATTTTGAGGTACTTAGCAAAGTATGACTAGTCTATCTTCCTTTATTCTAATTTTTTTTCCAAAAGTCTTTTCTATAAATTAGCGGAATCTTTACCTAAGTTCAATTGCAGATCTAGCTAGTCGTACAAAAATATTCTCCTTTATAGACGTAGTCCAATTCAATAATGTCTTACTATGTTATATGTTGTTGTTCTAGTCATGGCTGTGTAGCCAATTACTTCTGTAGACAAATTAATTCAAAAAATTCTAAAGATTCCAAAAAGTACTTTGAAGCAGTATTTTTTGTAATAAAGGAACATTTAAAAATTAGATGTTATATATTCTTTTAAACTATTTAAAGTATTTCTGAACATTGACAAACATCTGCAATAATTTTCAAGCACTTTAAACAATTTACAATTGTTTCACAAGCATTCTAAAATGCCTATTTATTTATATTTCGCATTATGATTAATTTAGTATCTTATTTAATTTCTTTTAATTTCGGTGTGATTTTTTTGATAAAAGCTTATTAAAAATGTTCTTTAAAAAATTCTGTGAGATTTTATATAATTTTTCTAATTACACTTAGAAATTGGAAAAAGTTGCGTAATTTGAAAGTCCGAAAATATTCCATGCTAAAAATTTTAAAGCAAACAAAGATGATAGGAATATCATCCAGAAATGTTGTAAACGACTATCTACAAGTGCTCGCATTCCGAAAGTGAGAACAATTAACACTTCCGGCAAAACGCTATATGCGTTGACTACCAGTCTGATGGTTCTGCCTATTGCCAGTCGTAAACATATCCGAAATGATCTAGACATGGATCAAAACCGAGCTAACAAATATATCACGTTAAAAATATTAAACGATCATCACCGGTACACGAACTAATTTTATCGCTCAATTATCACCCAAAGCCAAAGCCGCAAAGTGGTCCAGTTTCTGTTGACATTGCTCTATAGGGGCATTAAAACGTCCATACAATACATCTTTTGTGGAATCTTTAAAAGTGCTAAAAGAGCCAGCCAATCTCGCTAGCATCTGGAGTAATTATCTCAATTACCGCAGACAGAGATCTTATAGCGTTTTACCACAGAAGCTACTGAAACGTTCGAGGAACTCGAGCTGCTGCACCTTGGATCTGTTTGCTTGCCTAGCAATGTTTGTATAGAAATTCCCATGTACTCGGGGGACGAGCTGGCAAGATTAATTTTGTGTGATTTATACGCGTTCGAGTAAACAATCATCACTGAAGTGATTTTCCATTATGTAAGCCATCAAATGGTGATCCGTTTGCCGCGATCACCGCGTCATTCCTGATGCTGTTTTCAGAATATGTTTAGATCGGAGCAATTTAGTGCTACTGGAAATGGGGAAGGTCACTTTGCAATGATTGCTCACTTTTTCCACTTGATGAAGTGACTAAGTGATAGAGTGACGGTAGTGTGGTTTGGTATTGATATTCATACCAAACCACTTCGCAACTTACAGGCGATGTAGATCACCTAAAGGAATCTTAAAATTGCCCCTTATGGGTACTCCAGGTACGTGCTGAATTTCAGATTGCTCTATTACTTTGCGCTTTTAATTGCTAAATTAAGCAATCAATAGCTATTAAACGCCATTAATGGGTGTGTCGGCTAATCAACTCGATTCCTTAATCGCCTAATCGATTTTGTAGGAGACAATTAACTACTTTTTTTCCCTATATTACAGTAGTAAATCAGAAGGTTAACTATTAAGAAATAAGTTACATAAATATCAGTGAAAATGATTGTATGTAATGAAGACAAATTATGGTGTACTTAATCGCAAGCCGTAATGTTATTCCTTTTGCAAGATTAATAATGGTATTTACAAGTTGGCAATCGCCCCTAATACATATTTATCTTATAAAGTGATTGGAATGCTCTCATTTGCCTAAGACGTCTTATATTGCCAACGAAGATATCTGACGATATCTGACGCAAAGATCAGTCTTTGTATGTGATCTTGTAATTGATTGATCGTTATAATCGATTAAAACATTATGATGGATTACTTCCTCTTAAGTCAAAAGTAAAGTTGCATAAACAAATACATCCTGCTCTAAAACCTTTGAAAAATGTGGGTTGTTGTATTACATACATGTTTCTAGTTTTAAAACATTAACATACTTTACATTAAATCTGAAACGATGGTACACCACAACAAAACTATTCTAATTTTGCGATACCAAGATCAAATCTGAATAGTAAATTTATATAATACTAGTAGGTAACTACGGCTTCGCTCGTGCAGAAGTAAAAACCTACAATGAACGAGGAATGAAGACATTTTCTTCCTTGAAGTTTTCCCTCAGAATAGTCGCTTCAATAATCTTTGGCATTAGCTTCTTGAGACAGAACCTTGTGCAGTTGCAGAATTTCGGTGGATCGAAGAAGCCGTTTCTGAATGCCCTACGACAATTTTGAATTTCTAACGAATTTTGGCTCCCGTGTAAATTTCGAGGGGTGAAATCCGATAAATGGGGTCAGGCTTAAGATTTTTTATTGACAATACTTTGTAGATAGTACAGACAGTAGATGCAAAGTTTCATCGAAATCGGATGAAGGTTGTGGATTTGTAAGGTTCGAAAACAAATTCGAAAAAATAATGCACGAGTGTTTTAATAGGACGGTAACTCATAAAAACGGTGCTCATACCTTTAAGATCTAAATCTAATTATTCCTGTGTTTTGATTGCTTAAGGCTATTAATTGATGTAGTTTTAATAGATCACCTTCTATGATACAAAAAGCGTTTCAATTTGGACATAACCTCGTAAAATTCGAACAAGAAAAACCCTACAATTTCCAGTAGTGCAGTAGTGAAGGTTGATTCAGTAACCGGGAGAAATTGTTAACCTTGTAAGACTTAAACACCTTTGTAAAACCTGTGCCATGCTGAAAAGCGGCGTCAATTGCCAAATTGAAAACTGGCTGCGATCCGGCACGGCGTGCTGCCGCGAAGCTTGGTCGGAGCAAACGTACCCATAAATCATCGTAATTGCAAATTAATTTTTAACTTCCCCTGAAATTCGCTTAATTAACATATCAAGTTGCTTAATGGTCAATTTTATGGCTCTAGCAGGCGCTTAGGCATCGATAGCCAAGTCCAGCAGCTCTGCACGAATTTTCATTGGAAATCTAGCATGAGACCCTACAGAAGCGCGAGAGTACAGTTAAATGGGGAGGCTTAAGATAATTTATCCGAATGCTAAAGCTTATGTCCAATTAAAAAGTGCTTTCGAAATGGATTGCGGCAGTTAATAGCGCCGTAGATAAAATCCAGTCGTTGATCTTGGCGAGATTAATTGAGCAGAATGCTCAAAAGGCGTTACAATCACCTAGGTGGTCGTTCAAGTGATGGCTAGATTTGAATTTTATGTAGGTCGTTGCAAGAATGTCCATTAAGTCAGTAAAAAGTTCAATTCAGCGGGTCTGATGAAAGCCGCCTTTAATGGACAGTCGGCAAAGGTGGAGCGCCGACGAAAATTTCCCATCGGCCAGGCTGATCTTGGACACGTCTTGGAAGGTTCACAAAAAATTGTGATGGTCCAGCGGCGCGGCGACGCAAAAAGGTCCCATCTTGCTCTGATTAACTCATTACGGGAGATTAAGCACGAACTTCTTGAAGACACAGGTGAATCTGTGAAAACAGCCAAAGAAGTCGCGGGACTTGGTGACGACGGCGAAAAACTTGTCAACATGATCGCGGTGATCTGTGCAATCCAAAGACGATTCGCCAGGCAAAAACACCCAAACACTGCCGGGATCGATTTCATTCACCAGAAACGGTCTAGCCGATCGATGATACGTGTCGATGATCGCTCCATCACCGCAACATCATTGTTGTGGATCGCGAGCAGATCTGATCTGAGATCACAGGGAATGTGGCTTCTGTAGATAAAAAAAACTTAATTAAAAATTCTATACTGACCAAAAAGGGCAATAGGGAGTCTGGAATTGATGGGCATAAGTATAAACTTGAAGAGGGACCCTTCGGTCTCCTCGGCGAAATCTTAAAAAACAAAGGATCTTCCAGGGAGGATTGTAATCGTCGTTGGAGAAGGAAAAAACATCCTAAGAAAATTGCAACATTCCAGACCCCCCAAAAATATTCAGCCACAGCCAGGGAGAAGATGTGTGAGATTCTCCAAGGGGATTCCGAATGGGTATAGAACTCTACTTCTTCCATGCATGACTAAGAAATCGTTGGTGGTGCAACGTATGCTTATATGATTGATGGTCGGTACCCAAACAGGTTCGTTCTTTATGCCGCACAGGTAGGTCAGCAATAGACGACAGAAGATGTCTTCATTTGGCCTTAATAGCTACTAAGCTGTGCTTTATCTCCTCTACCTTTGCGGGTTTTCCTTTTGTTTCGCCTCGACCACCGTAGAGATCCGAATTTTTGGCAATGGACGCGTGTGGTAAATTTATGGAGCTTAAAATCCCGTTGTTTATAATTTTAGGCAAAAGACCGTTCTAATTTCAGGCCTCGCTTTCTAACTTTGATTTAATGACTTTTTATTTTTATTTGGATAGTTTTTGAATCTTTAAGATGTTTTTCAATGTTAATTCCACCAGTAATTTGAAAAAATAATAATAATAAATATAATAAAATCTCTAAATTACCATAAAATAGATTCTTCTGTCTTCTTTAAAACTGGCAAGTTTTCTTAATTAAGATTACCGATTGATTTTGGTATTTTTTTACTGAAATAGTATAAAATTTACACAAATTCTTATTTAATTTATTATAATAGTTCCGTTTTAACGTACTTCACCATATAATTTATATTTAACTACTCTTTGTACATTCCCTACCCTGCACTGAACATCAAGTTAAAAAGGCTTTTTATTGTTTAGTCTGCTCTATAGTCCTACTATACATCTCCATAGGATACAATTTAAATTTAAAGTAATTTAATAATAGACTATTTTTCTCCTATACTTATATCACATAGCCCTCCTTAAACTTGTAAAAGAGCCTAATTTAAAAGTTATTGCTTTATTTAGAAAATAAACAAATTTAATTTGATACAAACATTACACTTTAGAAATATGTAAATTTGTTACCCAGTAGTATATAAAATACTGAATTGATTTGAAAAGGAGATACATCATTCGACTTATATAAATTTCCATTAAGTACTAAAAATTTGGAATTAAACAAAAAGTGTCCAATGTCATAATTTAAACAAAAATAGGTAGGGTATTATCGAAACTAAAAACGAAGTATAGGCTGAATTGTGGCTCAAATATGTTCTTTACTTTTAAGTTCTTGCATTATAAGTATTTATGTTGTATATTCTTTATAATAGACCCTACAATTAGACACTAAAGATACTGAACAGATAATTATACTTCCATCATTTTGAATTAACATTTGAAACTGCCCTTGCCAAAATCGACTCAGGTATTTCAATTATTCATACGTAACATATGATGGTTGTATTTATGGATGTGCTTTAAATATTGTTCAATTTTTGAAAATGTCCCATATAAACCTATACAAGTTTTGTTTTTGAGGTCCGTATAACAAAGATTAATTATATATTTTTGGTTCCCTTTGTCTATTTGCGTTAAATGAGCAAAGTCAGTGATTTGTATGTTTTTATACACTATCAATTGCTTGGGCTACGCCTCTCTACTAAAGTTCGGAAAATTTCAAAATCCTGAACGTTCAATTCAAATGCAAAGCTCGGCGGCAGGGCAATTTGCAGCCGACTTCACATATCGGTGCTGCACTAAACGGTGCAATCGGTTGACTAATGTGTCGAAGAATTATGGCGTCCAATTAAGCCGCCATTAGGTGGTGACACCTTTCCTGCCGATCGCTAATGCGGCACGGCGCGCGCAAAGGTGCTCGGACCTGCACCTATGCGCATCCGAGCCGCCCTAGCTGTCTCTAGTTTTGCAAGTCGCCGCATAGGCCAGTCGCTGGGCGGCCGCGGCCGTTCAAAAGCCATTTTAAAGCGCGCAAATTCTAATTTGGCACATGTCGTTATTTATTAGAAGTGCCGGCCACCCGGCTTATCGCGCCTACCTGCGAGCGGTTAACAGCTCGTTTGCGCAAATTTATGTAGCATATGCAAATTTTCGTCATGTCATGAAAATCTCCTAGGCTGATGCGAATGTGTGCACACATGCGCTCGTGGATGCTTGCGACCACTTTCAACGTAGACGGAGTGAATAATCATTAGACAACTTTCGGGACATGCACTGTTTTGGATATGGCGTCGTTTTGATGTCTGTATCAACAGCCTCTTGTTCGTATGAATAATTTTGCATATATTTTTTCGAAATGAAAGCGAGAAGTGGCGAAAAAAGAGCGACAAGGCGAAAAGCCGATGCCCGAAAAATGCCGTACCAAATTTTAAATTCGGCTGTAAAAATTCTTATATCGGATTTCAACATGCCGCTAATGTTTCGATCAGGTGCCCTGGCACTTGAACAACTTTGTCTTTTATAAATCGAATCTCTTTTTTAAGCAGGCAAAGTAGGCAACATTCTGTTTAGAGCTACGAAATGATTCCCTGAGACAGTGATGAGCCTGATAGCAAAATAAAGTGTTTTATCAATTGGGGTTATTGGGACTATAAAGTATCAAAGGACGCAAATGAGGTTATTTTATTTGCTTCTGCCACCAGTCAACAGGCAGAATTCTCTTTGGTAAATGTCTACCAACTTTATGCTCTTTTACATAATTTTATAATTTACAGAATGAGATTTACAACCTCTGTTTTATGTGGAAGTGGAAATGGTATAATATGGAATATTCCGATAGAATCAATTTAGAAAATTGTAAGCAGAAAAGTAGACAGGACTTGTAAATCAGATGTTTGAACAATCATCCTTATCCTTATTTTCAAATAATAACTTAAACAATTCTAAGAAAAATTAGTAAGAGTTTTATTTTAGAGTTTGAAGATCCTCCTTTTACACCACAGAAATCAGAAGCCCAAATAATAATTATATATATTTAGGTATATATAATATACCTAAAAGATTTAGATAAAGGAATGTTGGTTAAAGGTCTTCAGAAAGCGTAGTTTATTGAATTAAAGTGGAAGAATCACAATGAGTCCAGATAAGAAATTAAATCCTGGGAAAATCTGAGAATTTAATTAAAAGATACTCTTCGTAACGGTTCGCGAAGAAAATGCCTGTAATGACTTGGATTGAATCAACTGAAGTCGAAGTAAGTCATTTTCCAATGGGTAAAACTCTCATCGCGATACAGGCGGCCAGAAAAGGCTCAATCGGGAAATTTTCTAAATCTCGGCGGCAAACTACGTAATTAACACCAAAGGCTATCATCAAGGGTTATCTATCACTTTGCGACTTGCGGAGCTGTGCATGCACGGCGCTCGTCGTCGCTATTTTATTTTATTTCAATTTCCACGGACGCGTTGCATCCCAATCGCGCATTCTGAACGCGCATAGAAGTAACAACTGCAATAGCATATCGCGATTCCCGAGCGGAACCCCGCGGACCCCGCGGGTTCACTTCGATCAACTCGTCGATTAATTAACTCATTTTGTGTGCAGACATGTTATCAAATGAAATTACACTGGATACATTTTAACGGCTGTAGACTGCCCATTAGCCATTTGCTCGCAGCCAAAGCGAAAAGCTGCGTCCCACCTGTGTGGGGTACCTGTGAGGCGCGCTCGAGGAAGCATGCAATCTGACACTTTGCATGTAAATTCCGAATGTAAATTACTTGCGACACTTGACATCCAGTCTGAGCACAATCGGACAGATTATGGCCAAGTAGACGAGCCCGGTGTCGATTATCGCTTTTAACACCCTGATTTAGTCACGGATGGAAATCTGATCGGGTATCAATTTTGATACTGGCGAATTTTCGGTATTACCGTCGCACACACTAAGGTTTGATCCTGTGCCTCTTGCAGAAATGTTGTGGCATCCAAATTGCAGATGAATCACTCACCTGGAGTGATTCTCCGACTTTTGAGACATTATTATCCATCAGCCACCAAAGTTGCTGGTTGCTGCGGCAGGTAAATCTACCTCCCGGAACCCTTTCCCCAAAACTAGGTCGGAGTAGTCGAAATCACTGGAGGCTATAATCGACCGAATCCGATAATGACGTGTTATTAGGAGATCGTTTCCTTAATGACAGGGTTTCACCACTAAATGATCCCCGCCAACTGAAACGTGCAATTTTGGAGATTTTCCCAAAACCTGATGGCAGTCGCAAATATTTCTGCCAAATCTCAGGTAAAAGGGTGGCATTTTGGAGTTATTCAAAGGTATCTGATTTTTATTTGGCCATATCGGCAGAAGGAATGTTAATTTTAAATATTTTAATCCGATTAGGGAAGGAGAAAGGTTTTTGCTTGTGTCCATATTGAGTTAAATCGCATCTTCCTTGTATACTAATTAAATGTTAGTGAACTACTAAAATTTAGCTTTCTTTAGAAAATACTGGAATATAGAAAAATAAGCTTTTTCCGTTGAAGGTACAGGCTTCAATTCAGGTAGATTATGAAAGGTATAACTAAATAAAAATATTACCATATATTTAATGTTAAATAAAACATGATTATAACTGTAATTTCCTTTTGTCCCGATAATCACACACAAATTTACAACAGGTATAATGACACCTTTTGTACGTGAACTTTAAATCAAATGATGTGTGAGCTGTGGCGAGAGGCGCGGCATTGAATTCGTCGCGTACATAATTAATTTAACAGAAATCGACGCTGTGATAATGTCGCAAATTTTTGGCTTTTACCTGCCGACAAAATGATGTCATCAAGATTGAAAAATGCGACGGAAAATGGCCTAGAAATTTGTTGGTCAGGTGAAAAGAGTCATTGCAGTGGTGATCTGAATTAAGATGGAAGTAAGTTGGGAAAAGCCAATCAGTCCAATCCTCGTGAATAGCGGTTATTGGCTGTGGTCGCGAGGGCAATGGCGTGTGCGTCGCCGACAGGTAAAAACTTTCTTTAACAGTAACTGCTGATGTGGTTTTTGTCGCCTGGGTGGCATGCCCAGAATACGAAAAAAATTTCAATTGACGTGGATAAGTGGCAAAAGATGAAAAGCGACAAAAAGTGAAAGAGGTGAAGGGTCTGGAGAATGACAAGTCAATCAACGATCTCAGGTACAGCTTTATAGTTCAAGCGTCTAGAATTACCTTAATGAGGATGCCCTATCCACCTGTCCCGGGTAAATCGCTTTGACAAGGTGTACCGTGCTGTTGACCTGGTGCCCAGCTCTGTAGTGCCCCGTTCTTTTTTTCGAGCACTATTAACACCCAGGGCTCTTGGATGTCCCCTATTCTTAGGTCTAATAGCGAAAGGGATCAAGGGGAAGGCCGGGAATGTCCCGGTGCATGCACACATTTCCCTTATAGCATTTCGAGGAGGATTTTGACGTGGATGCCCGTGGACTGACGGGGAACACCCTGACAACCAGCTGACGAAAGAGGAGCAGTACGCGGGCGGCTGTCGTTCACGGAATTCAAAAGAAAATACCAAAATTGCTTTGCTTCGGGTGAATGATAAAAAAATGAAGAAAAAACGAAGACGGGCAACTCGGCTCGGCCGAATGTTAATGAGTTAATTAGTGGAAAACGATGAGGTTGGTCTACCGCAAGCACACGTGGACCGTCTTGCCTCTACTTCCCGATGGCATTTCAATTGCTTGTTCCCTTGCTCCTCTAATTGGTCCAGGGCAACTGCCTGGATTCTTTTGTTTTCCACATTTCGGTTTTTTTTTAATTTCATTCCCCGGTTTTTGGCTCGCAAGACGGTCTAGCGATTTGGCGTAGTTGTTCTGGGGAAAATGCCAAACACACCGGCTGTGTTCCTTAGGGTAATGACATAGTTCATTCTAGAACGCAGCCTATACAAAACCTATTATTATTATATTACTGTCGCAGAACCCGTAGTGTTCTTAATCTTTAGAATCGTTCCGTATTGTTATATAACTTATTTACATTCATATTTAAATTTTCTGTATTGTGTTCAGGTTTCTTAAAAGATATACCTTTTTTAAACTCTACAAAAATTATAATATGGTTTTTTTTATTAGAGCATTTTGTAAGTAATAGGGTGATTTAATGAAAATTATTGTAAAATGTAGGATATATTTTCAACTTTTACGCTGTGATATCTGCTGTTGTTTAGAAAAAAAACATATAAGGTATTTAAAGTTTATGGGTTTAGACAGTAAGATTTATATATTTATAATACAGAAGTTTTAATTCTCTAACAAAAGCAAATAAATGAAAAATAAAACATCTAATTCAAGATACAAAACATCGCTTGTCTTCTTCAAATCAAATCGTAAGCGAAATACTTCTTTAGAGTATATCGCACTGTAATATGAAAACTATTAATTTAATTTTACAAACATTTTATTAAATTTTATTAAAATAACATTTGGTAAATCTCACAATTAAGTCATAAGTTTTTATATAATACACACAAAAGTACCTTGCAATTTAATAAATTTTCTTTAATTTTACGAAAATATTTAATTATGGGATTTTACGAAATATTTTGTGTGAAAATTTTTCTGAGTGAAAAATATTGAGTAATAGTTTTTTGTGTCCGAAGTGTTCTAAATTGATTTTCGCAGGTAAATGAATTATAGTATATTATACTGCATATAAATCATTTTTATTGTACAATGGGAGACCTCATAATTGAAGTCCTTTAAAGCATAAACTTCTTAAAAGAAATGGATTTCTATAGAAATATATCTCCTTTAAATTTTGTAAGGGTTGCAATACAGAAAAATGTTTGCAGGTTTTGCATATTCAAACAAAGTGGTACGTCTTTCGACGACTATCTACTAAGTACAAAAAATAAAGAGAGTATACTAAAGGTCTTGAGCCAGTGAAAGTGAATCTTTGCCTTAATCTCTATATTTAAAACTTATTTAATCAAGACTTGCTATAGAAGTTATTTTAATTTATAGTCCTATTTCGAGTACGGGCAATTAGGGATCAAGTGAAACTAGCCTGGGGCTACTTCCATTAAAAATTGCTATATAACAAAGCAATTATAAATGTGGTCAATAAATAACTTGTAAGCACGCATTTATTAAGTAAGCAAAACTAATTTATCCCTGGCTTCATTAGGCGGTCGACTCGGGATATTTATCTTCTTCACCTTTACCATTGCTGACATCTATATCCGCGCAGAACCCGCGCGCGGCCAAGTCTTCTCGTAATTCGCGGATAACGTCTTCTTGCCCACCCACATTGACAATGGATCAGAAGAATGCACGCATGCACTTATGCACTTCCACAAGTCATAAATCAAGAAGTTCTGTGTGGTTCCCGGGAATTCGTCAGCACAGCTCAAGTTCCAGAAATTTTGTAAGAAACCAAGGAGAGATGGCTTACTGGCGAGGAGTGTGAGCAGACGAAAAAAGCCCGCGCGCCGGCCACGAACATGAAGATGATGATGATGCCCAAGAAAAGAGCCCGGGTAAATCTTAAGAAGCAGCTTGCGCATATGTGCGGCCTAATGAAGCCATCTGTCAAACGGTTTTGGAGACGGTCGCGGAAATTCGCGCCCTTGACGGGTATTTTTATGCAGAGTCTGCGTAATGTGTGCCAAGACTGCGTTATTGACTAGTGCGTCTTGTGGAAAACGATGGACCTGACGAGGTTTTCAGGTATCTCGAATATTAAACTGGATAGTTAACTAGTTTTGGGTTCTGGCTTCTTCAAAATGTTACAAAACTTTAGATGCTAGGAAAATCCAAAATGGAGTCGGAATTGTCCAATTTTTAATAGTCCTGATTTTTATCACACGAGCATTTTACGAAGTTTCATTTAATTGTAAAAAAAAATGTACTTTACTCTAAAAGGTAGGTACTCTAAATATTGAGTTTCATCTTCTTACGCGAGCAAATATAGTAATTTTTATCAAGGTTCAATTTAACTGGCATTATTTCAATTTTCACAACAATTCTTTTTGTTGTCACCGTTGGATACTTAGGTTTCTAAAAGTCCGATCTTTTTTAATTTTAATGATTTCAAGAATCAGAAACAAAAAATATTGTTATTTCATTGTGATGTACTTAAATATCAGAGATGAAAGATTTTTTGAGACTGTATTTTATGGAAATCATTTTAAATAAATTGTAGATATTTTATCTTTATTGTACCATGTTTTTTGCATACAAACAAGTTTTATATGCAAAAAAAAAATGCCTTGGCTAATAAAATTGTTTTATTTAAATTAAGAAATCGATAAAAAACAAATGTTTTGAATTTAATTTTTAGTCGCTTACATTATTTTTATGTACAAAATAAAAAACGTAAAAAAAGACTAATTTAATACGATTGATAGACACTAATGTAATAAATAAAATATTGGGACTTCAGATCGGTTGTTAGATAAAAAAAACCTTTTGTTAAAACTCGCTTAAAGTAATGCGTTTTGCCACTCATAGTTTGCTAACTATATGAGACTGAACTCTCAACGTCAAAGTAAAAAAACTATTATTTCTATTAGTTCTATTAGTTCTGCAAAAATTATTTTGAAAAACTTTTAGGACATGTGCATTTTGGAAATCTTTAATCGATTAAAATGTGTATCATCAAATTGGTTTTTCATCCGGACTCCAAACTGAAATTGGGAGTTATTAGCATTTAAGAAAATTAATTAGCATCTATCATAATAAATTCTGCGTCAAGCGATAATTGGTTTTTGTAACATTCTCTTGTCCAAACCTCTGGGTTTTCGTTGGCAAATTTATCCGGTAGGCCTGTATGTAGATCAACGGCATAACTGTCTATATGCACCTGCCGCGATATTTGCAGATAATATTTAATTTATGACGTGCCGGACACGTACCTGGCAAATTATGCGTTAATTGACCAGAACCGCCGGTGATCAATCGCCAGCGTGCTGCCATGAAATTCGGAAAAGGTACACCTATGCATGACCATACGAAGGCAGAGATGACCCGCCGAAGGGGTCATGTCACTGTTGGCGATAAATTTGCATAGATGCCACCAAGTTCACATATGGTCGCTGCCGATCTCGTCCCGCCCGGTCGCCGTCCGGTCGCACTGCACTCAGCCGTACACGCAGGGCCCCGCTACCCCCCCGGACCCCAGCCTGCGGGTTATTAATAAAGACCACACATCTGACAGTGGGACCACCCAGCTCGCCGGAGCGCGAGTGAGTTACAATCAGTCCGCGAATGTGTTTGTGTTTCTATTTTATTGCATGCCGTATATCGCCGCAATATCAAATCCACGGGCCGCGAGGGGACGGCGCGGTCCAAGAAGCTCTGACGTATGTTCGTCCATCAGAAAGCGGTGTACAACGGTGCACGCACGATAAGAAGGAACACATAAATTCAGCGGTCCAGCGGTCGTCTTACTTTTTTCTTTTTTTCTTCGCCTTTTTTCCTTTTGTGAGAGAATCCTTTAATTAATGGACAGACGGGCTGGCCGGTCTACACAGAATCCCCAATTAGCCTGCCTTCTGGTTGATGACTTAATTAAGCTCTGATGGCGCCTATATTTGGATTTATTGGTCCGTCCGCGAGCCCGTGCTAGCCCCCGATCGTGCTCTACATGCGCGATCTGTGCTGTCTCTTGACCACGACTGCTCCGGCTTTCTGGTCATTTTCTCGTATTTCAATTTCTTTCCTTTTCCGTGAAATTTCTTAATGAATACGTTAACATGATATTTCGGTCATAAGGTCTGCCACCAATAAATCCCCCGAGAAAAGCCGGGACCACCGCGAAACAAGTGATTTTACCGGATCGGCGTCTTGAGACGGCCCGAGAGCTGAGATTTATTCGGACCGCCGCCACTTGAAGGACTTTGTAGAGTCTCGAGTCTGGCCGTGGTGCCGATGAAAGACGCATATGTGGCTTAGTGCGAATGCGCGACGCGGGATTAATCTAGACTTTGGGCGGCCTGTTATCGCTAGCTTGAAAGTGCAGGTCCCAATGGCCATTCAGGAAGTAATTAATTGTTCAAGAGTTTTTCGTTTTACGTGAAATCACTTACTCGCTTCCATTCTAAAAAGTTTATTCCACCAATTGAATTGCAATTTAATTTTGTATGCAATATCTACTGTGTTTCCGCAGAATAATTATTGAGGTATCAATTGTTTTAAAAAGAGGTTGAGATATTTTATTTTTGATATACCAAAATCCAAAGAAAAGTGTGAAGATATCAAAAATTCATTTAAAGTGTTAATACACGAATTTGTGAAACAAAAATGTTAAGTGTGAGTTATACTTGGGCAGTGTTCCATACCCAAAGAAAATTTGTATCAACTGAAAAGAAGTAAGAATTTAAGAAAAATTTTGCAAAGCTTTAATAACACAATCAAATAAACATATCTTTTAAAAATCAAATTAATTATCATTAAAAGAAGAAGATTGTTTATGTAAATTTTCATTTAAATATTTATCTCAGCGGGTTTAAAAATATTATATAAATAAAATAGTGTGATGAAAAACTCAGATAAAAATCACATAATAAATTTAATTTTATAAAAATTTGTTATAATTTACTGCTGCTTTTGTTTACGTTGTTTTGACAAGTCATAATCAAATGTAGCCTATTTTACTAGAAAGATTTTATATACTATAAAATTTAAAAACATACCAATTTGAGAAACATGTTTATAAAATTCTAAACGCTTTTTTATGAAACATATTTGAATTATAAGGGAGTTCTCTTTTTAGTTTTTTTCAGTAATTTTTTCTAGTTATAAAATTTTTCAGTTATTACAATTTATTTATTTGCTATTACTTTTAAAAATTAGTTTTTGGTGTCTCTTCTCTTTCATAAATTATTTCCTTATGAATTTTTTGAGTGTTATAAATAAATAAATATTCAGTACTCGTTGGATTGGGTAAAATCTATTGAACTACACACTTTGGTCTAATTTGCCTGGACTATAAGCATATAAATTATGTGTATTTTTTTTAAATTCATTTAAACCTGCGTCATTCAAGTTTTAGGTCCAGTTCATTTGAAATAAATTTTCGTGCCTAAGGCTGTAAAATGAAAATTAACTATGATATTAAAAAAGGGTTCAAAAAGTACGTTAGTAGCCCCCTAATAGACAAGCATAAACTTAAAACTGAAAATTAAAAACATAATTATTGTCAACATTTAATTTATTCTGATTGCGCTGGACAAACACTATAACTTAGACTGTTAGATATCGATACAAGCAGTCTGAAGGCCATAGCAGTTACATTAGTATGATTTAGAGGCCGGTACTTGGATCCTTGCTGTTCTATCCTTACTCGTACTGAGACTGGAATTGCTGCGTCCTGGGGATAAATGCAAAATTTGAAATAGCTCGTCGGCATATTTGTGGTCTGTGTAACTTCTAGGTCCGAGGCCATTTA
The DNA here is from genome assembly GCA_001932985.1 of Proctacanthus coquilletti. Taxonomy (NCBI): domain Eukaryota; kingdom Metazoa; phylum Arthropoda; class Insecta; order Diptera; family Asilidae; genus Proctacanthus; species Proctacanthus coquilletti. The sequence goes on from MNCL01000089.1 coordinate 647,169, forward strand.
TTAAGAGTGCAAAATTACGGGGCGGCTGGCAGCTGCAGGGACAATCTGAAGTCCATAAATTCAGCCGCCCCCGAAGCAGTCGCAGCGTCGTCATGAACACAACGAAGGCAGGAGGACCGCACCGAGCAATTACATACTCCATCCGGAGGGCCGGGGATGTTATGCATAAAAAGATGAGGCTTCCCGCATTCCGTCGTTGAGTTCACCGCACCGCAACCCTCGTCGGATTCGAGCCCGACACCCCTGGTAGCACCCGGCAATAAACGCTGGTTGTGTTTAACCGAGATAAGCCCTTCATGGGGTTTATTGGATTTTCGTCTTAAGCAAACACAAGAGCTTCGCACGCTCCTATAGACAGGCGCCATATGCTTCTCGGAAATTTATGGCGCTCCCAAGGCAGGGGAGGGCGTTCTGCAAGCGACCACACCACCAAACTGTTGCAAGAACTTTTACAAAGAAAATTCCAGCGGAAATGATTTCAAAGATTTTCCCTGTTGCTTCCCCGCCCTCATTCACTTGTTTTGCTGGACGAACGGATTGAGCCATTCTGGAGGTGAATCGTGTGGTCGTCATACATAAGACTCCCCATTGCTTCTCAGTTTTGTTGGGCTTTGGAAATAGGCCAATTTCAGAAGTGTTGTATTGCTACTACCATATGTTTTGGCCAATAAGGTAATTTATGGATCAAACTGATCAGTTGATTTTAGATCTTTGCAAATCCATAAAATCTTTTATACTAATGATGAAAGATATCTAGCAATATTTATTTTGGTGCTAGCTCCATAACCTAATTACCTCGAGATTTTGTTAACTTACAAAAATAAAATTTTACACCCAGAATGTGATAACAACTTGTTTAAGGGCTTTTACCCAGATTCCAAAATTCTGTGCCTTCCAAAATTCCAATGCTTTCATGGTTATCTAATGAAGCAAAAGCAATGCTTTTATGGTTATCTAATGAATTCGAACCTACTAAAAATTACTGCCCGAAAAGTTGTATCGTCGGTCTTTATTCCCCAAAAAAGAAAGTAAATGAAATATCGCTCACACATTCCAAATCCAGGTCCTTATGTTTTTGAAGTATTTAAAGCAAAAAAAAAAAATAAATAAATAAATATAAAATTTTTATTAAGTTCCAGTGAATTTAAAGCACCTGCTTTCCCCCAAAACCCCATAATGCTGTTATTATTAGCTCAATCAATTATTAAATAAACCGCAGGAATCAGCAACCACCTCCCCTTCGTATTATTGAGCAAATCAATTTGTAAGGAAGCATGATCTCCCCGGCCAGAGGGAACACATCCCTTGAGCCCTTAATTCACTTCGCCAATTCATAACAGCGCTCGTCTCCATTAAATGATTGTTCGCACTTGCCGGGAATGGGGGGGGTGCCCGACCCGGTAGCGCATCGGTAGATAAAATGATTCTGGATTATCATCCCTCCCTGGCGGCACCCGTCCGTAAACACATTTTATTATGTGATCATTGCCCAAGATTGCACACGTTTTGCGCACGGTTGCTCCGTCGCTGCCATGGGGCGGGAAGAAAGCATCAGGGAGAAAGTGCAGGGTGCCACCCTCGCAGTCAATAAATCCTCGCTCATGTTTCGGGTTGTTTAATGGCACAGGGTGGCTGGGCCGATATCGAGCCACCCACGGTTGCAGACCCGTAAATGTAAACCGAACGCTGAACCAACACTGCGGACTAGGACCAGGACCGGGGGGATGGAAAGCAATAACAATTTGTAAATTGAATAAACAGCTCCTCCAGTATTCATTGGGTGCTCGCAATCACTCTCGGGATGGAATTCGTCTATCTTGGCCGGGGCTGAGGGGGAATTCCTCCCCTCAAGGAGCTCTCGGAAGGAAATTGATTTTCCACCTTTTTTCTTCACGAAACTGTTTTTCAAGACAAGCAACCGCCGTGTTCCTTTTCGGGATTCGAGGGATGCTTTCTGTATTGGATGTGTATCGACATTTTGAACACCGACAGCTGGCTACGTGCATTTGTGTAGTGAACACGTCGGCTCCTGCCATATGAAATTATTTCTCAAAGTTGTAATAGCCGTTTTGAATTACAAATTGCATTCAATTACAATTTTTACTATACGTAATTAATTATATACTTTTTAGCAGTAGTTCAGTTTGGACTGAGATTTCTTTTCATTGTTGAAACGCTCTTATTAGCATTAAAGGACCTGCAAAATCAATCTGGAGCACATAAACTTAAATTCAGGGTTTGAATGAAATCATAATTTAGGTTTAATTTTTTAGGCTTTATAACTTACTGTCGAAAAGTTGAACTTTCGAACTTCTACCTTTTCGACTCTTTAAACAATGAAACCTAGAACTTTAAAATCATGTAATGTGTTTATTTCTTTATTTATTTATTCCTTTTTGTTTTTTGTTTAGATATGTTGTATAAATATATAGTGTTAATTTATGTGACAATTTTAATTTTGGAGAAAAAGCAATGGCTAAAAAAGTGATCTTCAAAAACTGCGTGTGGCTTGTTCTTATCTGTTTGCTAAGAGATGACCATCTTACCACCTGCTGATGCAAATTTTGCACAAGTTGCAGACTTGCTCCAATTCCTGGGCTCAACGCGTGTGTTCCGCGAAATCGAATAAAAAGTCCGATTGTTCACACCAAATCAAGAGTTGGCATCGCCCGTAAATATTCAATCAACGAATCGCATTGATCGTTATCGACCGCGAGCATTTAATAGAAACAATTACGCGCGGCCCGGAGCGGTGCCCCGTCGTCCGAAACGTGCCAGGACCCAGACGAGGCTGGCAGATGATCGTCCTTCTGGTGGCGGGTCGCTGCATCTCTTGCCAGTCGGCCAGTCAGCACCTTGGCGATCGTGATGACGCACACATGTGGCCCCCGCGAAGGTTCTGTTCACTGCATCGCGATGCAATGCGGAACCCGGCCGAATGAGCATTGAGCCATCAACATCGGGAGCGATGGGTTTTTCTTGTCCGCCGTTTTCGTTATTTCGCCTATTGCTCCAGACTCCGGAGCACAGGCGAAACGGGAAGGCGGAAAACGCCCAGGATCCCGGTCCCGGGCCCAGACTGCGACTGGGAAGACGGATCAGACCCCACACATCAGAATACGACACGGGGGGCCCAATTAAGCATGTTCGCGGCATTCATTTCGCTCGCGTATTAAAACATCTAATAACATAAAACAAACACATCGGCCCGGAGGTGCGTGCGGGTCGGGGCGGAGCGGGAAGAACCCTGCGCGGGTTGCCATGAGTTAACAGTTTGTCGGAATTTCTGCGACTCATCGTCCACGCAACTTCTCGCAACGCATGCCACGGGGGCCGGACCTTCGCTGGACTCAGTGCCTGCTGCTCGCCATTAGATTCGCTCTAGTAGTGCGCATCTCAATTATGGACGAGTTGCCATTCACGGTCAAAACAAACCATTTGTTAGCCGCGAGGTGATAAGTGGGCGTCTTCGCGTTCTCTTGCTTCCGTTCAGCCTATGCTAAATTGATTTCCTTCATGTTACTAGCACTTAAATCTATTGTTTGAACCCTGTGGGATTTACTTAGGAAATAATTTAAAAACGATGGACACCTTGAAATTAGATTGAATCACAAATTAGACAAATTGTCTAAAGCAAATAACTTGATTTTAAAATTGTTTATAATATTCACATAAACAAATGTAAAAAAAACCAAAAATTAAATTTGTGTGCACATAATGTTTTTTTCATTTCTATCGTCGTATTTTAAAAAATATATGAAACGATTCTAGACTCTTAGAATTATATTCATATGTCTTTTACAAGAATACCTGGAATTTCTGAAAAGTTAGACGAAATAAACAAGTAGTTTTATCTGGAAAATTATTCAAAGTATTACAAGACGAGATAAACCTCCACTCTTCGATTTTTTTGATTTGACTTTTTACTGTGACATGTCGTTACGATTTCCACAATTTTGTAATAATGAAATGGTCTGGTTTTAGCGAATTAAAAATAAATACAAATACGTACAAAAGTACAATTTAAAATTCTGTAAATTTTTCGTTTTTTGATCTTTTCCTAAAGAAAACAAAGCGCTACATTTTTTATAGGATGATATTCTCCGAGCGATTGTGATTTTGTTATGTTTTTTAATAAAATAGTATAAATCTTACCAAAAAGTCTAACCCGAATGATTCGAAAGCCTGGAAAACACATACTGAGTTTCGAAAACTTTGAAAAATAAATGTTAAAAACAAATTGTGTTATTTAGAAATCAGTTTTAAATACTGATAAATACTTGTTCTTAATTATGTGGAAATATTGTGAAAATAATGCCGTTTTATAACTTTCGCGAGAAATAAAAGGAAATAAAAGGGAGCCTGTATTAAGTAATCAAAATTGAGTAATTTAAGAACGTCTTTTGCACATAAATTGCCTCCCCTCGGTTTCGCAACAGTTGAGTAAAACATAAAAGTACGATGAAAATCTTCGAAATGATTTTGTGGTTGATCTAACGTTCAAGAGTCAATCATAAATCTAGTCGTGTTCGCAGTTCCCACACTAAATTCACTAGGGAAAGGTGAGCAGCTGTGGTAATGTCAACCGACATATTTCACAGAGTAAGGAGCAAAATTATGGCACCTTCGAGATCGCCTTCAGACTTCAGATGACGGCTTTAATTGCACAACGATCGCGACAACGTTCACCTGCAATTAATACATGCGTTCTTTGCTGCGTCCTGCCTCTGTCGTTAATTAACGCGCAGTGACCCTTGACTAGCGGTTGCGGAAAACTCACCTATAGCAGCTATTGCTGCCAACTGGGACGCACCACGGCTCCCATGAAATTCGCATTCGCATCTGTGGCCTCCAATTCGCCAGGTAAGAGACCAGGTAAATCGAACGCCTACCATAGTCGCAATTTTACAGTCAGTACTACGGTTTATTAGATGGCAACGTTTCAATTGATTAAGCAATTAACAGTCGTGTCAATAAACGTAAATCACTTCGAATGTTGCGAGTGAGCTGCGTGCACGCATGATGAATAGCCGCTCTCGCATTAATCGGGGGGAAGATAGAAGGCAGGTATCGATTGCGACTACTCCACGCTTGTCAGCATGAGACTTTCCTTATGACATACGCTAATCACCCTGTCTGTCGCGGTTGACATTTGAACTGCGTGCTTTGTTTGCCTACCTGTGCCTCCATGCCTGGGCCGTAATAATAATAATGAATTCACAGACAAGGTACGCTTTTCTGGCTTGTTGTTGATTTTATGGAACTATTAGTGCCATGTAAATTATACGGACCTTTCCAGCATGCTTTATTAACGCAGCGCAACGCAATCAGCGATTCAATCGAATACATTTGAACTGACGAATCTAAAATTACCCACAGTCGGAATCAGCGGGTAAAATCAGTGCGTCAACATATCAAGAAATGTTTGAACACCCTTACCCATCGTGCGCTGAGGCGTGCTCAAGGTGGAATAATTCATTTTCAAACAGTTTAAGACACTAGAGACAGTTTGAACTAAATCTGAGTTTCTGATATTTGTTTGTAACATTATTTTAGAAAATTTATATAACTTTCTCGAAAGATCCTGTTCACATTTTAATTATTTAAATTTAAATTAGACATAGTTTAACTTTACAACATTTGCAACAAATTGTTAAGAGTACATTCAGTTCTAGAAATTTTATTATTATAATTAATCACCGTGTTTATTAAATACCGGGTGAATCTCTGGTGGCGTTTAGTAAACTTCTTTTCGGGAGCCGTTCGAAATAAAAAAATGCGTAATTACTTACAAACTGGTATTTTTATAAACAAAACAAAAAAGTGAACTCTATAAAAAAGTACACGCTTATATACAGACACACTTTTATAAAAAACAAATTAAATCTTCCCTTTTAAAAACTTTAAATGTAATTAAATGTGCTAAGGGTAAATAAAATATTAACAACAAATAGTTCATTAAATTTTTTAAAAATTATCTTTGTGATTTTTTTGAATTTTCATAGAATTTTTATTAGTTTCATTGTAGATTAAAGCAAAGTAGAAGCGAGTAAAGCACACTTTTAATAAAAATGCCCTTCAAGAATTCAAAAAAAAGGTAAAAGGAAACCTTGTTAAACGTGCATTTTAAATTTTATCCGTATATTTACAGGGCTTATTCTCATAGTAACAAATATTTTAAATTTTATTTTTCTTATAAAAGTCGCCAAACCAGCTATAATAGAACATTCCGCGAAAAATTCCTACTATAAAAATTTCCGCTTAAATCAAATTATTTTAAAACCAAATTGTTTTAAAACCAAAATATTCATGATTGAATAAAAATAAGTGCGGAAATTCACATACCGATTTATAAAATAATTGTACATTTTGTGGTAATTTTTTTCACTAATTTTTGTAAAGAGAAAAAGCCAGTTTTGTTAGACGAGGTTTCTACGGCTACGAGAGGAAGATAACTAGGGTTTTGTTAATTGTTTCCACTCACTTAAGATTTATCTACGTATCAAATTGTTTTTATACTATTTGAATTCTACTAAGCATCTAGCCAGATTTACCTTAGCATTTCTAGCCGTTTGCGAAACCTTGCCTGAGGAGGTCGTGGCATGTTCGACGTGCGTGTTCATTGCTTTAACAACGCACCGGTGGCGAGTCATGTGCAGTGTACAGACGAAACACGAAATGTTTTTAATTAAGTTAAAATCGGCCGATGACAATTTTCGCTTCTAATTGCAACAATCCGCAGACGTGTAGCCGTCCATCAAGCGAAATTGCACTTTTCGCCCGGGCAGACGACACCGATTGCAATAAATTGCCGGATCTCGCGCCGCCGGGACATGCACCCGGCGAACATGCAAACGAACAAAATGCAAAATGCCTGCGAAATTAGGCGCTATCAAGCGGCAGTTTTCCCTTTTTATCTCATTTTTTATTTTCCGATTTTTCCTTTCGCTCTTCAGACAACGCTCCTTCCCAACTGAAGATAGCAGCCGGAGCATTTTTCCAGAATATTTCCCTGTGCGCCGGGATGCTTTCAGTTTGTCTATTTGCCGCTTTAACAGACACGCCGACATGAAGGATTTAATTAAATTCACTCAGTGACAGGACTTTTCACAGCTCTGCTCCACGAATTGGATTTACCGGGTCTCCTGCGGAACCTCCGCCGTTGAGTGCGAACGTGTATATTTCCTAACGAAGCCATGTCGGAACAAGATAGACTTCCTATCCCGGAACCCTGATCCCTGCTCTGGCTCCCATTGACTAGCTGATGAAAACTTTCAGTTCTAATTGAAACGAGCAAAAGTTTCGTTCAATTTTCCAGAACAAACTTTGGATAGGTGTCAGTTAGTGAGCTCAGGATTATTTTGCAGCCTCTCTTTTCCCCACATCTGCAGAATGTTAAGTAGTTTATTGTTGGCCAAAATTCAATTTTTGTACAGTTCTTCATAACGTACAACTACTAGAAGATTACACATTTGAATTCTTAAGCTGAAATGTTCCTTGAACATCGAATGCGTATTCTTAGAACTTCAATTCCTTAGCAATGGATTTACAAAGCTTATAAAATTCACTATAAGAAAGTGTTCAATATTTCATAGGTATAAATAACTTAGTTTCAAACATTTTCCAAATTCTTCTGAATTAAATTCTTCTGAACAAGGAATTAAAAAGCCAATTAATTTTACCTAAACTTGCGTAGATTTTATTGTCGTAAATTTCCAAATATTTTATCTAAGAATAGAGCGTTTTTCCCTTTTAAAGAAGAATTGTTGATCTGTGTGATTAATGCCAATACGATTATGCTTTTAGCCCCTGTCTACTCCCTAAATATGACAACGTTATGATATCTAATTAAATCCCGTCCGCACCTAATCGACTATATAAAAAATTAGCACCGCTGAGCGCATGTGCGAATTTTAACCATAAAGTCTGAACGATATTTGTGATACTTTTTCACTTTTGTGTTAATTTTTTTATAGAAATTTCTAATGACTGAAGCCGAGCCTAACACGAAAAGTAAATTTTGTCTGATTTAGTGCAGTGTAGATATGTACAAAACATTTCAAGAATAATTTTAGATTTAGTGATAACAAAAAATTCATGATAACCACAAAAGAAAACTTGAAGTGAAGTATCATATTTCCGATTTATGCTTGAAAAACACATAAAAATTTTATACATGTCCGTGTAAATTGGAAATTTTGTTTATACGTTTAGACTAAAAACCTTAAAGAACATTTTCCATGTTTCGTTATGTTATTTAAGTGTCTTATTAATTGAAAATATTTAAGATTACGAAACAACAACAATATCCTCAATTAAAGTGATATTCAGGTATTTAAAGTTCTCAAGATTTTTAAAGATATCTACACATAGACTTAAGCCATTTCAATACCTCAAGGATGAATTAATCGAACGAATATCTACAAAAATCGGCTATCGACAAGATTCAAAAGCGTATGTACTTTCAAGGAATACAAATTTAATATTTTTATACTTTAAAAAACAATAAATTAGCAACTATTTAAAACGCTGTAACTTTATAAAATAAGTTTCGAAACTGTCACTACGAAATTAAAAAACTGAAATTGTGTGGTGTGGTCAAGCCCAGAAAAAAAGTGCCTAAAATTTAAATGAAATGTCTATTTTCGCATGTTTCACACAACAAGAAGAAAATATGTCAATAGAGCGATAAAATTGCTTTATTCGATCTGTTGTGTTATTTCACACCTTAAATATGCAGAAGTGTGAGGGACTCTACAAGACAAGAAATATTGAAATGTATTTTAAGACTTTTGGCTGCACAGCAATCTCAGCAACAAGCGCGCTATTCTAATAAAAACGACACTAGACAACAGGACCACTTCGTCACACCATTTTCGCCCGGATCCAAGAATTTCTAATAAAAGGCATCGGCAACCCTTTCCCTTATCAAGCCTCATCCAGATGATCGCTTGTCAGGTCCGATATCGTCGTATAAAGCAATATCAGAACTCGGGGCCATCCCCTGCCGCCAGGGTGACATCGTCTTGACGACCTCAGATTTCACGTGGCTGAGGGACTCGGCTCACCCCTTGGATTTTTCAAATACTTTCTACCCACTCCAATTGTTTTTTTTTTTTTAAATAAAGGTTTCAAAGCAGCAACAAATCGAACCCGAGAAACACGTGTTCTCCCGAGATATGAACACTTCCAGGGACTCTCAGGACTCTCGGCGACTACTGTGCTCCAGCCTGGAATTGATTTGTTCCATTCGTTCCGGACCCAGTCACCCTCCCGCCGGATTTGTCACGGGCCATTTGCTCCAACGATAAGGTTATTCGTGCCTTACATAACTGCCGACGCGAGTTCTCGCCGATTTTTCGCCGCTTTTTCACTTTTTAATTTTGTTTGCTTAAGAATTTAATCAATTCGCAATTTGCCGCTTTCACGGACGACGATTAATTTGTACCTTTTCTTTTTCTTTGCAGGACGAAGTAAGTAAACCCCTACAATCGGGCGTGTGTTGGTGAGTGAATGAGTCTACTTTTTTAGTATTACTTCCGATTAACAAATTTTCAGGAAACTACTACTTTAATTTTCTGGCGAACCGCGTTTTAAGTACCAATTTATAATAATTTAACTTATTAACTAGACTATAAGCGTTTTTATTCACGAAGAGGTAAAAGACGGACATTTAGTTTTCTTTTAGCTTTTTGCACAATTTACGAGTCTTATTTATCTAAATATAATTTTCATAAACTCCTTCTTTAAAAATAGTCGTTATGGTCCCATGATAAGTTTCTTTCTAAACAGTTCTGAGATCAAAATAGTCTTCGTAAAGAATTTAGTTAATCGGTCAATTAATATAATTAAAAATTGAGGCACACGAAATACAAACCAACTCAATTACAAAGTCTGATTTATAGTAATAAAGAGGACTTAGTATTTCTTTATTTCTAGACCTACGAGCAGAACAGAATAAACGTAAATTTAAAGTTACCCTTTTAAAATCAAATTCAATTAAAACAGAACAATTTAGAAAAAAGGAAATCTTCATTGATACCACAAAAGGTCATGTTTTTTTTGTGTTTGGTTTTATGATATACGCACATGTAGTTCATCATGTTATACGTGGTAGTTTAGCAGAGAAACTTTGTTTTTAAATTACAGAATTACAGAAAGGGTCCAGTGCTCCAACTATGACCTTAATCCTTTCCACAAGATTCACAGCTCCAGATTTTAGATTTTGCTTAGCTTTTGCATCTTATCGTAATTTCTTATGAAAATATTACTTTTTCGAATAATTTTAGATATTTGTCGACTTAGAATCGACTTTTGCGGTTATATTCTTTGTTTTATATTAATTTTTTTTAGTATTAAATTAACATGCTAATATTAAGCCAAAAAGGATTATTTTATCAACAAAAAAAAAAGAATAATTAAACAACATTTGTACAGGCCTGGCTTATGAGTTTGAAAAACATCGCGGTGGAAATTTTAGTTCTATCAAGAAAGTTGGAAATCTCTTGAAATTGATCGAACTGCATAAGAACGCAGTACACGTTCAATGAATTTTCAAACGAAAATAATATAATAGCAATTAATTCATCATTTACTGGAAATTTAATAGCAGCAATAACGACGTATCCTTCATATCCTTGGACTCAACTAAACACCTTGGTCTTCCGCATTCATATCCAACCTATGGAAACTCCTTTGCAATATTTTATCATTTGATCACAACATACTATAGAAATATACCTCTAGACTAAAATTAAGTAAATACATTTATTATTAACAATATCTTCTTCCCAAATGTTTAACTCGACATCAGAAAGTGTTACAAGTCCCATAGTCGCGCAGTATATTTTTCCCATAAAAGCAACCAAGATCGTACCCGGGAGACGCACATTTCTAAAACTGAGGCACTTGGGGGATAATTTTCGACCATTAAGGACCTTTAATGATATTTATAACCCAATAACGGTTTCCGAAAGGCACTACCAAAAGCGGCTATAAAATATAATCATTTCGTCCGCAACGGGTCAAGAGCCTTCCGAACCCGGGAACCGAACGAACGCAAACATCTTAACAATGGAGTAAGTAGCGAAGTAGTAATTAAAGACAGCCATCTGGGCTGGCGGAGGACTGAAAACAATTAAACAACCCCAAAATAGCATATCATCCCCATTTCATCATGACTAAGTGTAGCTAATTCTCCGGCTAAGAAGAAGTCAAGGAGCAATCCCGAAGCTCCCTATCCTTCCTGGGCAACAGCGCCCCGGGAGGAGCAAAAAAGACGTTCTGAATAATTAACAGGAATTCGGGTTTCAGTCATGGAAATCGGTTGGAGCGTGGGTCTGGGCTCCGCGAGGGTGGACCTCGACCATCCGAACGAAGGTTCTTGCAAGTCCGACTTTTCGAGCATTGCAAAGCGAAGGGGTTATTTAAGATTTCCAGGAGTAGAGCAAATGCCTTCGACAACATATCAGCGGCGGCTGTCTGCTGTTATTTTAATTATTCGCCGTCGTCACTCCATAGCCTTTCGGAGTCCTTTGGCGAGGACATATTGCTTCATTTCGGCCGAAGGGTGCTCCGCTCGCTAGCCAAACTTTGAGGATTAAGCAGTTATTGGTTGCTCTAATGGGGATTTCACGGTTTCTAAGTCTTACCCCCCCGCGGAAGTATGCGGCGTCGTCGGGCGGCTAAATGGCAACAGCAACCGCACTCTTGGAATTCTCTGAGAATTTTGTCATTGCAAGGAGGAAGCCATTCGTCTCGATGTTTTGGCTCTTCGAATTATTTAACATTTAGGTTTAGTAATATGCGAACGGGTTGACTCTTCTCCCCCCGTGTCCACAGTTTGGTTTCTTAACAATCGACAAATATGTACAACATAGTGCAGGACCTTTATCAATATATGCCGTCGTTTTTCGTGTGGATGTACGACTCGTTGTAAGGTAAAAGGCCACAGCGTCTTATCATGATAATTCCCTAAATATTTCACCAGCATTTTCTTGAGGATATTTAATAAAGTTCGGCTACAACATTTTTTATGGTTTCTCGTTTGAAGATATCGAATGTCCGACATTTTGAATTTCCAAGAGGGGCTATTCAAGACCTTAGTTGATAAAAATGTCTCTAAGACGCAAGCGACTACAAATGTTTTCGGTGACCCCTCTTTTATTTAAAAAATCGTCCACTCATCGTTCGCGCGATAAGACTTCTTGTAATTATCTGAAATAAAAATATAAAATAATTTTCCTTTAATATGGAGAATTGTTTTCGTTTGGCCTGGGACTAAGATTGTAAAACAAAATGGCGGTTTATTAAAAATTTTAGGTGATCGAAATGTACCTTTGCGCTTTTTTTTTAAATACAAGTGTAATTGAAATTAGAAGGGAATGTGTATTTTAGGAGTTTTGTACAGAAACGAAGAAACGAAGATTTATAAAAAATTTTATTTCATTACGTTTCATTAGACTTCTGCGACGAATAGGCTTGAAAAATTGAAAGCTTATTTTTCTTATCTTCTAGAATCTATGGAAAAATAGAAGTTTCGTAAGCCAGAGGTATGGTTTACATCAAACTCGAAATTCCAAAGTTATTCAGACATTTCAAATACGCGGTCTTTTGGATATTTGCTCTTTTCTCAAAAACCATGCATAATTAAGAGTTTTATTCACTACTAAACAAACTTTTTTTCTGTGTATTATTTCCTCATTCGTGTTTCTATTGAATTTTATTTATTATTGTTCATTCTATAACTCCATTGTCTTGAAGTTAATTAACTCTCGACGAGTTTAGAACAGTTTTGCATAGTTAATTAACAATAAAATTATCACAGTTTTCAACAAATCCAGTCCTTTTGCAAAGGTGCAATAATATTCCTATCTTCGATAATCATAAGTTTAAGTAAGTAAGCAAATAGATAAGAGTGGCACCGAGTTTCCTGTTGATTACTAACACATCCTTCCAAATTAAGTAACCTCATTATGAATGACTGGAGCGTGTGCGTGCGATTAATTAAACATTTTGACCACAAAGTTTTAATTTAGGTCCTCGTTCTTCAGGTCCTCGCACTCGAAAACCAAAGAAACCGCCAAGTGAAAAGGGAGGCTCCTCATCGGACGAAAAGAGGCCTCGGACAGCATTTAGTGGACCTCAATTGGCACGACTCAAGGTAAATCCAATTGCGACGACGTCAACCTTTCTAGTTTCCCAAAATTTACTTATTTCTTCCTTAACAGCACGAATTCAACGAAAATCGCTATTTGACGGAGAGACGTCGACAGCAACTAAGTGCGGAGCTGGGCTTGAATGAGGCTCAAATAAAAATTTGGTTCCAGAACAAGAGGGCGAAGATTAAGAAAGCGAACGGAACCAAAACTCCTTTGGCCCTACAACTGATGGCTCAAGGGCTTTACAACCACTCCACTGTTCCACTTACTAAGGAGGAGGAGGAGCTCCAGGAGTTACAGGCGAAGAAGTCAACCTAGGTCCATGCAAATGTAAATATTTAAAAGTTGAAATTGTTAATAGTGCCATTAAAATTAATTTGTGAATAGTTAGCTTATTATATTAAGTAACGTCTGGGACAGGCATATTCGAGTTACGTTGCAGTTGGAAACTTGAATAGCTGTCTGGAGTGTCTAACTTACATTTCAGTCAAATATCAAATATCAATCAATAATTCTATTTTATACAGAACATCGTACAAACATTAAATACATTAGAGTGAGTGCGATTAAATTATTAAATATTAAATTTCCTTTTTTTTCCAATAAAGTAATATGAGGCGATTTGTTTAGTACTAGTTTAAAGTATTGCTTCTATATCTTCAGGATCAAGGTAAAGATAAGGTTAGTCTTCACGAACGTACAAAATTTGATCTGGGCCAATCCGAAAGATTAGAAATTGATGGTTCACAACTTGATCTCATATTTTAGTAAGTTCTTCTGAAGACATTCAGATTCAGTTATTACAAGTTTCCCATAAAATTGCACTAAGACGAGTTACTTAAAAATATGGAAAAAAAGGAAGATAGCTTCACTTATTTTAAAAGCAATATACATCTATAGCAAGACTGTAAATATGACTAAATTTATTAAGTCTGCAAGTTCACATATTTTTATAAATTTGCCAAGTTCCAGTGAATAGAAATAAATTAAGTTAAATCTGCAGAGGAGTCCTTCTATTTGAACTTACTTCATTTAGCTTTTGAATATAGAATTACTTAAATCTACACGAAAATTCAATTCTAGTCTTTACCTCCTAATTACACTTTATTGAAAATACGCGACGTTCTGTTTCACCGCTTTTCATAATTGGGACTGTAAAGAATCCTGTATATAAATTGAATTGTTAATTATTGGAAATATTGTTCGTAAACATGCGTGAAAAATTTTGTAAAATCGTAAGTTAAGTAAGTTTGTTGTGTATTTAAATAAAAAACCTTGTATAGAAAGATTAAGCATCAAAAATTGAATAAAATTATGTAAATTTATACATTATGTTGTCAATTATTTGGCATCCCCTACTTTTTAATATCCCTTGGGTTGTGAAGCGACAGTGTCACTTGAAACATAAACTGATAAAAGATTTAAGAACTTTAATTTAGAAATAACCTACGTTGAAAATTTGGACCACTTTGAACGAACTTCAAAACAGTTTTTGTCAACTTCCTTTAAAATCTCTAATTTTATTACCTGGTGAAATTTTTTTAATGTTCGTGTTGCAGTTTTCGTAAAACGAGTATCATATGTGACCTTATATCTTCAAACGACATGTTAATTTTCGTCGGTAAGTATTTGTTCCATTTTCCTTTTGACTCAAGTGAAATATAAAATAGTTATAATTAAAACTCGTAAATAATAATCTTAATTTAATTTTAAATGTTACAAACTACGATTTTAGAAATTTCAAATTTTCACAGGCTACACGTTGTTACAATGAAAGAAAAGAAATTTAAAAAAAAAACTTTCATAAGACGTCCTTTATCGAAATTTGCTTCTATAAACTCTTACCGAAGGATAAATTCTCAAAATCCACACGAAATAGAAACAAAAATGAAATTTAAAATTTAATTTCTATAAATCTCTAGGAAAAGCTCGTCATTTTAACGCAAACTATAAAAATCCCTGGAATTTAAGTACCAATTTTTAAAATATAAGTGGCTAGTATTTAACACTATTAATATTTAGTATTTAACACTAATCTATTTATGTATTTAACACTATTTATGTATTTAACACTATTCTTACTTGGCAAGTCCGAGTTAAGAAAAAATTTTGTTAGTCCTAGAAAAAACAAAGATTTAACTCTATAAAATTTCTTTCGTAAAAAACAAATCGAAACTTTAGCCCTAAGGTTAACTGAATTTATTTTAACATGTTTGGAACAAATTTAAATATAAACGATCTTTTATCTAAGATAAGTGAAATAAATAAGTCTAGAATTGATACAAATGTCACCGCCACATAAAATAAGAGACATTACTTCCTTCTAGAGCTAAGCTTTGTTTGCACGGCCATAAATCGATCTACAAAGTCGCGGAAGAAATACGATCAAACGTGGATTTTCTGATTTTGTCGGACATACCGTTCGTTTCCTAATTGAGTCATACACGAGCCACGTTCCTTCCAATAATAAATGCTAAAAGTTCGCAATAAATTCAAACGGAAGGCAGTAAATTTCCTTATAAATCCAAAATTTGACAAACTTCACCCACGTAAGCCGGCGCGTATTTCTTCATTGCCACTAAAAATGCCGGGCGGTCGTCTTGAAGAGCTTCAGTCGTCTTAAGAGGGACAGTTCAAACCCAGAGTTGACCATAAACCTGGGCTGTTAAAGAAAAATAAAACGAGCGAAAATCTCGTCAATTTAGCACATTTACCATAAATTTAAAATTTTTGCAACTTAATCCGCGATTTACCTCCGACAAAGCCACGATTTAGGAGCGCACACCCACGCCAGGGAAAGGAGGAATCGCACGGCCAACACTCCTCTTTTCGCGTCGTGGATGGATCTTGGTCATCGTCTTACCAGTGAAAATACCTTTTAAAAATTTTATGTTACCCGAGCGATGTCCTTAAGTCCACGACAAAATACGCTCACAGATCGTCCGAGCTGCCACTAATTATGATAAACGCTGATCGAAATTTATTGCTGACAAAATTAAGACTCGCGCAGGTATTACTTCACCTGTGTCAAGCCGGCTAAGGTGTGGCATGGCTCTGGCCAGACCATGATCATTCCGGCTCCTTATGTCCAGGGTTTATGTACATTGTTAACACACCCAGACAGCCGCACAACGAACTGTTGACTATTGCAAATTCAAATGTGATTTTAGTCGCCATAATTCATTTTCTAATTGTGTCAGATGCGCTATTAAATGTCCAACTGGGTCTCTGTGACATACCGCGCTGGTGTGCCACGACCGTGGAGATCTCTTCCCTTGAATCTAATTCACGGTACGACATGCGTTCGAGCTTAGGAATTCGATGGTTTTATGGAGCTAATCAAGGCGCGAGCCGTAAATAGCATAACTGCCTAACCTCCCCTTTGACACAGGCTAGATATCCCGTTCAGGTACGCTCCAACAGCCGCGACATTTTCCTTCGTTTCTTCCCTGTTGGCCATTTCGGCGACAGCTGCAGAAAAATATTGCAATTTGCTGTCCGTGCTTCGATTTCCAATGAAAGTTGCCTGAGGGCCGGCGAGGCTGCTCAAGATTTGCGCAACTACAAAGTACACCATGTGTCGTCTTCTTGGGTAATAGGCACAGCTGGGCCCACAATAAAGTTGCAAAGATCGCAGACCGGAGCTCTTTAAATTTTCAGTTCCCTCTGTGAGATACTGGGCATATCTGAAATACACGAGTATGTTGTGAACAACGATCATGTAAGTGGTTTGGGTAGGTTTTAAAAAAATAGTCTATCCATTGCCTATGTTACGATTTCGAAAAGACTTCACTATACTTTTTCCGATCATAGTCCACAGACCCAAAAATTTTCTTCTTTCGAAAGCAAATTAACACAATCTTCAGAAAAACTAAATTCATTAAAACAATTAGACCTTTATGATGTACGTACATATATTCGTTCAATGTCTTCAGAATTTCTCAAGAAGTGTCTATCACTCCGTCTTTTTCGACCTGAATAACGTTAGTATTTGAAGAATCTTCTAGTAACAACAAAACCAAGAAGAACTGAAGACCCAGGAAAACTATATAAAATATTTTATGTTAAAAAGGGTCTAATGCCCAAACAATACCTTTCTGAAAAATTATTTTTAGTAATTTCAGGGTTATCGTAATTTGGACATGCGCTCAAAATCTCAAATTTCTACTTTTTGTGAGGCTATTACATTGGAACCATGAAAGTATCTAGCAATATTATATTATTATTTAGTAATACACAAAAACACATTTTCCATAACAATCAGAAAAAGGAAATGAAATTAAATTTCAATTAACCTCAATGTCACTGCAATTTAACAAGATGACGACGTAAAAACAAAAAAATAAAATTAATTTTTTTGCAATATTTTCTAAAAGAAGTAAAAACGTAGGCCAGATATCGATATCAGATCTCTTACAAAATGGCCTCAGATTCGATCCAAAATTTCAGAAAATTTCGTAATTAATCTAAAGATTTAAATTGCATGTATTTAGTTTGTCTTTTCATATTTTGACCACACTTTCGGTCATATCAATTAGTCTCACAGTTTCTTCGTAATATCTACTTCTATATTTGATACAACAAGTCCAGGACAGCTGCGTTTCATAAGAAACCCAAAGGGGCAGAATTTTTGTGGCCTTTTCTGTATCCTCCGAAACGTGATCTGTGGTGACTAATGGCTCCAATTGGGGCTCTTTAGCTAATCATTTTATTGCGCGGACCACCGCAGTCTCAGCCGGAGCACCGCACCAGTTTTGCGAAAGACTTCATAGGACGCCGACCGAGGAGGTCATCGTAATAAATGAAACAAACCGGGCATCATCTTCGCCTCTTAAACAGGCAGAACACTTTTGGCTAATTACCTGAAATCATAAGGTCATCATTGCTGCTCGCGAGCTCTTCGGCGGATCAAACTTGAAACTCAATCAAATGCAAAGTTATACTGCCCACCCATAAAAGCGGGATGACCGGCGGCGGCGATGGCTTTTTTATCTGCCAGCCAGAACCACAAACAAACAATTAAGGGGCCTATTTCACATTGTTTTCAATTAAGACTTCTGTTAATGAGCCATAAAACGACGAAATTTCGTCTAATGGCCCGGACTCCCCACGTCGTTTTCGGAGTCGGGATTCTGATTCTGGCGATTTCCTTCTGCTCTGGTGAAGCCCCAGCTCCGAGGTGCTCACTCCGAGCGCTTCTTCCACTTTCTTAGTGGTATGGCACACAACGGCCAAGACGCTGAACTGCGGTGCCGTGAAACTCTCGCATGTAAACTCGCGGGCCGCGAACCCCCTTCCTCTCCATACTCCTCAAGGAAGGTGAATTTTGCGTGCCGTTGTCGGCGTCCACATCGCAGTACTGATTTCGGGATATGGGGTGAAATCGCGACCCTGCGGAGTCCGTGAACCAACGATGCATGGAAGCGTCGAAGAGCGGTACCGAGCCAGTTGTGTTTCATTAGGTTTTAATTAGCGAGCTAAATCAAACCACAGCGTATGTTCAGTGAATTTATTGCAATTGCGCGCCGTTTGTCCTGAAGCAACAGCCTTTCTTCTCAGGGACTCCGACTCCCGAGCTCATGATCGACCCCAGGGTCTGAAATGGACTCCTCCGTCCGTCCCGCTCAAATCACAACCATCGCAAAATGACAGAGAAATTTTATGAACCCGTCGCATTTTATTGGGCTCTTTTTCAAGCCTCTTCGGTTAATTGATTTAATAAAAGTGAATTGGTAGCATAAAAATAAAATTTTATTGGAGAATTTTTCAGGAGGGTCCACTGCCTCCGTGCACGTGAACCCTGCTGTCGCGTCGCCTGGTGGTGCTCTCGGGACTCGCCGCATTTAACAGGCTCAACTTCGCGCGGCAATCGCCGCTTTATCGCCGCTCGATCAAGGAAATGACCCAGCGCGACATTTTGGCACGCGTTCCTCTGCGACACGGCCTGCAATGACCCATCACCAGGAAGGTGTTAACGTCGAGCAGTTTTCCATTTTATTGCCTCTATTGCTATGCGGCTCTCACTTAAGGGCTATTGAGTTAAGCATCTGGAAAATTTCACAATTTCAGAATTACCTGCAACAGAAAGACCTTCTTGCTGGCTAGGTGAAAATGTTACCACTAAGTTGGCTAAGCAGGTTTCCACAATTCGTCTAGGTTCTTCGACAAAGACACTATCAAACTTAAGAACACTTGACCAAGGAGGAAAAAAATGCTGGATAATTTCTAGATAGGGTATTACTTAGATCTAGGGTTCAAAAATTGGTGAAAAGCACAAGAGTTATTTATTATAAGAAAGTTAATGAGTGGCAAAGAGGGATGAAACTTAGAAAACTAGAGTCCACCATATGCAAAATACTCTATCAAACTAAAGAAGAATTAATAATAATATTAAATTTATTTTAATAATTTTCTACGTAAAGTTCTATGACAAAAGTAAAACGAAAAGTTGTCAAACGTAAAATCGTTAATTTTCAAATTTTGCGTAATTTAAATATAGTTATTAATATTAAAGAAACGTTCAAAGATTCTTATACAATTTCTATTTAAATTTTTGAAAATTTGCTTACTTTTTATGTGACAGATTCGTTTTTCCACATAAAATTTTCTATAAATAAGAAAAATGTTCACTTATTTCCTAAATTTCAAAATTTTTCCCTATTTATCAATTTGTAATTTTGTGTGTGATAAATTTGAAATCAAAAATTTGTTATCAAGTATCAAGTGGGTTCAAAAACTGCAAGCGACCCTAGTCGCTTAAAAAAATGGTTCTTACATCATGTACAAGATTCCCATGGTGCTAGTATAACTCATCATCCTAATACTGGAAAATCGTTCGAATTCGGATATGTTTTTCATGAAACTTGAAAATTGTAGTTAGTTAAATTATACCTAACATAATTTCTTATTTGATGAAGAAACTCTATAATTTTATAAGTCAGGTTGTATTGCGTTTTGTTAATTTCGAAATAGAGAAAAAATTACTTTTGGTTCTATTTCCGTTTTTGCAATTTGTGGGAACATTCCGATTGTGATCATATATCACTTGTCAGCTGTAGAAATAAAATTAAGAGCAATTTCGACAAAGACTGAATTATTTAATTGCCTGCTACATTGGAATCCAAAAGTCTATATCATTTTCACTCCAATCAAAGCGATTGAATGGGCGATACATCGAAGATGTTATTCCTGGAGGTAGTTCCTAAAGAAACCTAATAAATAAAAGTAAAATTGAGGAAAAGGTTTACTGATTGAGAGCCACTCGTAAGAGTCATTAACGTTCACCTTCCACTCACAGTAAATAAGATCGTTGTTGTTTATTGAACAAATAAATTGCTCAGGATTATTGTGTGCTTCGTCACGCATGTCCAGTCTGTGCCGGACCCTCCGTCCCGCCCTGATTCAATCATCTTCGTCTAATGCCCTTCGTGACCAGGAATCAGGCAATAAAGTTCAGCGCGATTCGTTTCGCATTTTCGAGTGTCATCGCACCTCGGGGGATGAAGATTGAAGTTGGATTGGAAAATTTAATTGTCACCCGATTTTAATTTCGACCCTCTCAGTTAAGTGCTGACCGAGACGATCGCGTCTTTTGAATCCCGCACGAAGGCGCTATAAAACCATCGGGCCCTATCGAATCCGGTTAATTTGAAAAATTTTAATTAAAAAACGTACCACCGAAGTGTAAGCGAAAAAGCCGGCTGCTTCTTGCTCAGGCTTCCAGGACACGCTTTCTAGTTCCTGACGTTTTATTTATTGCGACTAGCGGCCTGTCGCACGCATCGCGAGGACATGTTCCAGGTATCCAAACCTTATTAGGTCTGCAACGCCATTGCTAAAACCTATCGTGTCACGGACCCATAATTTTGCTGTCCAGCGAGCTTAGACTTAATTACCTAAAAAGGGCTCTGTTGGTCGAACTGAGTTCCGAGTTCCTTCGAGGCACCCCTTCCTTGGGATCGCTGATTTTTCGTGTCCACATCGCGTAAGGTTCAAGGGTTCGAACGTGCCACACATGAATCGCCCCGGCGAGCGATTGGCGTTAATTGAAAGGCTTTCGGGTGGGTCCCATTCTGAAGGGTTAATTATGTAATAATTGACTGAATTACCATTATTTATGCTAACTGACATTCACGTGGAGGTTAGCGTTAACCGAATTTTGTTTAATTCCAGGAAGGAATTTTTAGGATCGTTTGGAGCCACATGGCGCCTGAAATGGTCTTGTCGACAACTAACGAGCATGTTAATGGCTTCCTCGTTAACTACGGACTAAAACCAGCAATCTGGCCAAAAAGTCCGGCAAGTCGATAGTATTACTTGTCGCTGCCTGAAAGGATACTTATGAATTTCGTTTACAAATACTACGGATAAATTTGTTGCCCTTTTGTAAACAGTAATAGTCATTTAGCGATTAACTTTTGTTTTAATGAATAACAGACATTTTCGCTTTAGATTTATTATATAGACTTATAAGAGGTATTCATACCAACTTGTACGTTTTGGGAAGTTTTTTCATTCGGTATCAATACTCAACTGACCATTTAAGTGCTTAAGGGAAAGTAAAGTGCTTTACAACAGTCTAGCTGAGCAGTTTATACGCGTCTGTACTATAAATTAAAATAATGAAGAAAATGTGAGTTGATTTTTGGTAAATATAAAGTAGAAAACTTTCTATAAAATCCAAAACCAAGAATTTTAAGCTCAAAGTTGGATCCACCGCAAGTTTTAGCGAATATTCTAAAAATAAATTATTGTAAGATATGGTCAAAAACCCATTCTGAAATACCCTGTCCTTTAACCTGGGTGTTGAAGAATCGTATTTCCAGCAGATTAAATATTAAAAATAATTATACTAAGAATTTTTTCTTATAACCATAATGCGAAGTAGTATGCAGATATATTTAACTTTTTCCATTTAGATGAAACACGCAAATATTTTTATGATTTGAAATTTTAGCAACTTCACAAAGTCAAATAAGTAATCCCTTCACAAAGATGATAGGCAAGAATAGTCCGGTATCAGGAGAAAATTTTTTCTTTTCGCATTATGCAAATTTGCAAACACGTTTTTGCTTTAAATTAATTTTCTAAAGATTAAAAAGTTGAAAATCCAATTAAGAAATTAAATCTAAGGAGTATTATGTCTGCTAAATTGACCTGCAACCTGAAATTTTATTCACTATTGCTTAAAAACGAATGCTAGAAATCTGCTTATATGTGTTACATGGGATAGTAATTGAAACACGGTAATCTGTAACAACCGCAGTCTTCCACATGCCGCCCAGACGTAATATACACTGCATAATTTATTTGCAGAATTCGCGAGAAGTGAAGTGGTGTGCATTGAAAATTTTATCATTTGGTATAATTTGTGTAGCGAAAAGTGCTCCCTAATTACTGAATCGACGGACAGCGTCCAATTACCGATACATGGACGTGATATGAGGGGTATGTCATTAAACGAAAATTAAAAGCTGTTTAAAAGCGTTCCACACTACGAGCCGCAATAGGTCTCCGAGCCAGGTAGACGGGAGTCCATAAATCAGCACATTAGTACATTACGGATGGCAGCCCACATAAATCTAGCTACTCATTCACTAGGTGCAATGATTAAAGTTGGAAACATTCGAAAGCCGCAGTCAGGGGCCCCTGATCATCAAGCGAATAAAGTGGCCGCGGCCGAGTCGTTTGGCGAAATACCATAATCATCGAGAGATGATAATTTCACCTGGTGATTATGGACAAAAATGTATTACACGACAGTCGCTGAAAGTTATCGATTTTTAGTTGAGATGCTTTATCAACTGGACGTCGCGCATCCGAGTCTGGGTTCCTTGAAGCGGCTGACGCACTGACAGCTTATTTACACACATGCGTTCGGGATCGCAACGCAATAAGCCACGCATATTGGCGCGTATCGGGCTCGAATTGAACGTACCTATGTAGGATTTGGATATAGATTTATTATCACTCCGGCCTCAGACAATTTGTGTCGAGTGGAATAAAGAAGAATTATTAGAGGGGTCGGAACGATGACGACGTGCATAAAAAATCGTAGCAATCTGGAAAAGATCGAAACCACCCAGAAATCACGGGCAATCAAACATCGATCAAGCCACGATCAACAAATGTTCGATCGTACCTCCTAGCGCTGCAATCTAAAGAAGGTCTCGATCACTCAAGATCCATTGAGGTGGTTTCTTGAGACGCCTCCAGCAAACTCTCTGCACCTCAAGGATTCTCTTCCGACTCTCTTCGATGGCAGGAATTCTCTTCCTCGCTGGGGCCAACGCAAAACGTCCCAAAGAAAATTCCTCGACTTGGGTGGTCTCCGGCATCACTTTATTACAAAACATCTCGCGGTACTCACTTACAAGATCGTTCGCCATCGGCCTAACTACACGGTTAATTTTAATGTCTATATATGAGCACACGATAATTCACTGTGCCCACTTTTCCGCCCTTCCCCCGTGCCAGGCCGGGACCCGGCTCCTTCGCAATTTTCTTTGCAGTAGTCTATTTTTTTTTTTGTCGACTGATCCGCAACGGCCACGATCGGAAGGAACGACTCCGTCTTCGACTAGACTTGGGCCTCTTGAGGAATTCCATCTTGAAGAACGTTCGGTTCAGAAGGGCTCACATTGCATTGCATAAGGCAGTCGTGGCCAAGGCGACCAAGAGGTGCAGGCGCAAATCTCGGGAAGGGTTAAGTACATGATCGACTTAATGATCATGTTCGATATTTACTGGAAAAAATTTTAATTATTACTATTTTTGTGGCATTCCTTAGACTGCCATTTTGCTTTTTTCTGGTGTATATTTATTTATTTTTTTTTAAATTAAGGCACACGGGAATTTATTGCTATTGGTCTAGCACGACCCTGTACTCCTTGTTAGCTGTGAATGCTGCACACTTTGCAAAAAGTGTGAATGAAATCAAGGAGTTGACGAACTCCTTAATGCAAACTCCACATAAAAAACAATTTGCATGTGTATGTCGCGATCAGTGTGAATCTCAAATCAGTCAACTTGAAAGGGAATGGATATTCATCTGTTAAGGAGATCACAAGTTGTCCTTGAAAAACTACAAAAACTACTTTTAATAAAGAACTTCTTTAAGCAATTGTTACATTATTATTGTAGTATCAATACTCTTTGACTATGATCTGATTGCAGAATATCGCGGGTTTTCTACATTTTTCGAATTCGTTAATGACTTTTCAAAAAATAGCTTTAATTGTAGGGTTTCTTATATTTATTTTCTAATTTTTTTATAATTTTTTTAAAAGACATAAACGAGAGATTAATTTTCTATTTCATTACTACATTACAACATGAGCTAATGCTATGTGGCTTTATTTAAAAAACATCTCAAACTGCTACATAAATTTTTAGGGTTTATTAAAGTATGAATATTGTTTTTCCCACATTTGTCTACTGAACACATTTATTATTGATAATAAAAATATCCCTTCGTAGATTCCTGGTTATTTTAAAATGGTTAAGGGGAATAAAAGATTCGTCCTCTTTTATCAAAAGTAATGAGTTTAAAGTGTCTATATTTTTTTAGAACTTTAAAAACTTTATTACATTAAAGTTGAACTATTGTAAAAATTAAAATGAACGTTTTAAGAAAACTTAAACGAAAACGGAACACCCTCATAATTTCATAATTACGATGGGAAGTATTTACAATTTTCTGGCTTTGCCCAAATTCAGGTGAACGCGAGTTCATGAACCTTTCTCGGAAGTCGAAAAATCATCAGAAATCAAAAACAAGAGGGAAGAGACAATCCCGCCGGAATCGAAGAAATTCATCATTATCTGGTCCGGGCGGAGGGAAGAGCACGAACGTATTTCGACGGTCGTGCCCCGAAACTCAAATGAGGCCCGCGAAGCCATAACGTGCTCAATAAATATCCGAATCCAAAATTCCCATCATCTGCGGCCGCGGTGCCGGTGCCAAATTGACATCATCGTGCATGTAGCCATCAGCCGAAAGCGCCTATGGGACCACACACGATGCTCCAAGTGAAATAAAGATCATGCGCTACACAAGAAGAACCATTCAGGCATTTCTTCAGGTGACTCCTCAAGACCCCTTGTGCTCTTGAAGACGATGGTTCTTCATTAGTAGTCCCCCGCACCTTCCGGCCGGGTATAGGCCCCATTGATTCTTCACATTTGCATTCGCACCGAAGTCACTGGAATTGGAAGAGAATCTCCAAATTTGAATCTGAGCGCTCTTCTCCTTGGCTGGAGCTCTTAAGATTTGCACTCAGGTGCTTAAGGTGAGTGTCCGACTCCTCAATCTTCGAACAGTTGAAGACATTCGTATGAATCGAAGAGATCTCCAGAAACTTCTGCATGTTGCTCGATGTTACACCTTAATCTTTTGACAGGTCCACAACCTCTTAATTAAAACCT
Source organism: Proctacanthus coquilletti (assembly GCA_001932985.1). Classification (NCBI taxonomy): domain Eukaryota; kingdom Metazoa; phylum Arthropoda; class Insecta; order Diptera; family Asilidae; genus Proctacanthus; species Proctacanthus coquilletti. The sequence goes on from MNCL01000089.1 coordinate 672,755, forward strand.
TTTTTAAAGGTGTCCCATAGAGGACCAATCTTCTCCAAAGTGGTCCCAAGATTTGGACCATTCAAGCGAACATTTGAACACGAATCCATTTAGCGTTCGAGGTACTTTCAGGGTACCCAAAAGAAGGTAGGATGACCTGAACAAACACCACGGTTAATAACAAAGACATCTAGTTAAATGCTCCCAGTCATGTCATTAGGGCATGGTAAACAGTGTTGAATCATAGAAAAAACATAGCTGCACCCTTCTGCATCCGGGCGCCCCTCTAGGATCAATGTTAACTCTAGTGATTATCACTTTCTCGACAGTCCTTGGCGCTTAACTAGAAATCTAACATTGTTATAAGGTGGGGCGCCAAAATGCTTCTTTAGCTTCTTTCATGTGCATCTCCGCTTGTTTATGTTTGTTCACAATTAGACGTTCAAATTGAGATTTAGAACCCCTTAAAAACGAGTAGCTATTGCAGCACGGCACGGGTTTATTTGGAGTTCAGATGGATTCACGGCTGCGTGCAAAGTGGAAATACAAAGGGTCTACAATAGAAAAATTTAAAATCGTTGTATAAACGTGTTTTCTTCTTCGGGAGAAGCACTTAACTTTTAAATTTTGACTGCATCCACTGCGAAACAAACAGACAAAATATTTGGCCTTTTGGGTGTTCTGATTAGAACAATGGAACTCTTTTAGAAGCCCTCCTTTATGCTGATGAGTATTTTTCCAAGTAATGGTTTCTTTTGGTACTTGAATTTGATCATTTGACTTGGTATTATTAGTCAAGAAATGTTAATAATTTTCTATGTTGACATATTGTGAATAGTTTAATTGAAGGGAAACCTGCGAAAAAGTAAAAAGGGTACAGTGTTAAAAAATCATCTGAAGGAAATAGTCAAACAAAATTGCTATTATATTAAAATATATGAAAGGTTTTAAATTTTATAAACTATACATCCATAGGAAAATTATTAAAAATTCTTTTGGAGTTTCATTTTTTTTTTGTTGTCATGCATGCCTTTCCTTCTCTAAGTAAATCAGAAATTTTCTAATGCGGTACAGGTCTATGTAATTTGAAAAATATTATTAGGCTTTAGAAAGGTATTATTAGACATTCAAACTTCAGTCTAGAAAAACAACATCACTTTGGATTTGCACAGCTTGAACAATTTATTTTGAACATATTTCAAGTTCAGAAGAATATGGTTGTTTTTTTCGACTATAACATCTAAAAATTATTTTATTCCAACTAAAAGTTATTATTATTAGTAAAGTAACGTAAAGTGAAAGAATACAATTCTTTTTCCTTATTACCAGAAAGCCTGTAGCTAAATTATAGTCTATAAAGCAACAAGTTAAAGTGGACTGTAATGGGCTGTTTTAATAATATTTCATTTTACAAAAAAGGTAGAAGAGGGCACATGCCAGCCGCAACAGAAACGTGAAACGAAACGAAACGCGATACTCCGGCCAATAGCCGAAAATAATTTGTGCTTCCGTCAATTCACAGCGACTTATTAGCATGAAACCGAATCCGATCGAACAAGGAAACCCATAACGCTCCAGTTGAAGCTAGACTCCGCTAGAAACGCTTTTCAATTTTCCGAAGACAAGCTGGCTTTTTTCAGAGCGCGGTGATAAATAACCCATAGCATCGCTCCCGCTCCGGCCGCGGTGTCTATCCAGCTCGGCAACAACAACATTGACTCCAACTTGCAGTGATATCACTTCGACTTATGTGCTGAGGTGAGAATTGAATTGCTTCCTCGATTTGCTAATTGGCCGCGGCGATTATTTATTTTATGAAGCGTTTTTATGCCCGTCTGCTAAACGATGGCGTTTCTCACCTGCGGCGCACGGCGTTTCGTTCGTGCGCGTCTTATTTAGGTGTCCAGCAAAAAAGACACACTGCTGGGTCTACAGTCGTCCGGGTCTTAATTAAACATGAATTTTGATGTTTCGCATAGAAATGGCTTTTAATTCCGTAAAATATAACACCAAATATGAGATTTTTATTAAGGCCCCCGATGACTGTGATCTGGCGGATGTGGGCTCATCAGCAAGATCTCAACTCCTAACATGGTGATAATGTAGATCGACTCGGGTGGCATCGAGACTTCACACAAATTAATTAGTTTCCTCCAAAAAGCGCATTTTGGTCATACCACAACACCTACGAACGTCTCAGATGAACAGGAAGAAATTTACCTGACAGGATTTCTTTATTGTGACTGGAAAATTACCTTGTAGCGTTAACAATGGATGTTTGACAGCAATTCCACATATTTTAACTTTTCTAATCTCTTTATTTTCACACTGGCACATTCCTAAAACATTTATTTAAAAAGTAACAATCGTATGAATAAAAAGTATTTAGTTAATCTTCAACATCAAAACATGGGCGAGCTGCGGTCTAGTGTTTAGGAATACACGAATGTACAGCCAGTGTTTTAATACTGTGTCAACTAATATCATTAGAAACAAACAGCCTAATACCAACTTACTAATAAATTCAAATCTTCAATTTAGTAAGAAGTTTTATTCCTTCAACTAGACCCATAACTCTTAATTGTGGAGTGAGCAAAAGTTTAAAGACAAATCTTTCTGGTTTCAGTTTTGAATTCTTTAGAAAGGATGTAGACAATTTGGAATGTACCTCCACATTGTTTTTCAAAGAGGTTCTTGGTTTTTACTTATGGCCAACAACATTTTTCGTGTACTATTTAAGGAACATTTAATGTATATCAAATTTTGCCATTTTATCTTCAATGAAGAAGACAAAAAATTGTCTAATATAATGCAAGCTATTAATCCCCATCCCCATCAATTCGATGACATTTCTTTCACTTGTATAAAGTAAGAAAATTATATCTAAATATAAATAATGGGTTGAACTTTCAAAAAAAATGACAAATACACTATTACTTACTAATGTTTTTTTAGGTATTATTCGAAAATTGCTAAGGATTTTGACAAGAAATAAGAGATTATGTTACCAAAAGTCTCCAATAAGTAGAAACTACTCATAATGTAATCTAAATGGATAGAAAAGTGTTTTTATTTAAGATTTATTCCTTCTATTCATTTTAAATTCCAAAATTAAAACAAGTCATTTCCTCCATAATTTTTTTATATACGTTCCTTTTAAGCAAAATTGAATATGTAAAATAATTTGGACTAGAAGCAAGTTTGGACTTTTCAGAATGTTAACCAAATGTCTTAAGTCTGTGTTATATTTGTGAATTTTAATGAAATAATTTTTTTTTTCACTTATGTTAATTGGAATTTACTCATGGTAATTTTGTTTTTTATAAAACGCTGAACAATTCCAAGAAACAGCCGCGACATTTGTTATATAATAAATTTTTAGAGATGGGATTTCCTTTTCGATAAGAATTTTACTCTCAATGTTTTCATCCTATTTTCTTTATCTCATTGTTTTTATAGATGTTATTATGGATATGAAACTGATAGCGCGGCCAAAACTACCACACATCTGTTATAAAACAATCAACAATCTGTTGTTTATAAAAAAAGAGAATTAATAAATTCTTGTGTGAAATAAATGGACGCCGAAGTTGTTGGCGCTGAAAACGAATAGATCTTTGCGTAAGCGATCAGATTTTGCGAAAGTAGCACTATTTCTACCGCTGACAGAATCCGACGAGCCTCCAGCTGTTCCTGGCGTTTTGAGGAGCTCGGTTGCGTCACCGAGATGGAGGCATAAAACACTCGCTGGTATGTCTGTCCGCCGTCCGTCCCGGGGCGCAATGGCTTGCAGCGGGCTCCGCCGGCAGCGCGTCAGGGTGTAATTAAACAGAAAATCGCGAGTACTTATAAATTAATCGGCGCTTTAAATTAAATGCAATTGCAGCCGCGGAGAAATTAGACGCAATTATGCAAATTAATTGCCGACACTTTCATCGTTCTGCACCTCGGCCGCGCCGGCGACTATCGCGGCCATGGCCAGGCCCGGTACACCCGCAGTTCCGCCAGAGGCGGTCGGAGGAGACCGAGACCATTGGCCAAGACGCGCTAAGTGCTCCGCCGATTCGCTCGTCTTTTTCCTGAGGGAAAGTGGGAAAAGCGCGGAGATTTATGCGGCGCTCCGCGGTACGCTAAGTGCGCCGTAAGTGGAATACGTCGGCGGCCGCCCAGTGTAAATCACTCAGCGTCTGACTTGTAAGTCAAATGGGCTAATTAGCAACGCCATTTCGGCTATTCGAACATTTTCAACCCCGTGGGGAATCTTCGGGGTTGTCATTGCGCGGTAATTGGGAACTCCCGGTCCGGGGCTCGAAATAGACGCTTTATTAATTTTTGCCTCATTTCTTACTAATTAGAGGACGATCCTGCAATCCCGGCGATCCCGACGATTTCTCCCTTTGATTCATCTGACGGGATCGTTTAATTAATCGCCGCGTGCCCATCGAGCGCTTTGTTCATGCTGTGATTTATTAGATGGGAGATCACGCAGGACACATGTTTCGCACTTACAGACCTCTTTACGATCTCCATCACAGCTAAGTGTTATCCAAGTGCAATTAGATATGCGCAATTACGTGCACATAAAACAAGAAAATTTCTTTGAACTCTTCCAAGACTTTTTTTCTTCAAGATCAGACAAGTTTTTTTCTAATTAGTCAAGAAATTTCCATACGTCCATATGCATATAAATAATGGGAAAAATTCTATGATAACACCGGAAGTAGATCCAAGCACGAGATATCCAATTGTTTATTTTAAAGACAGAAATTCATCAAATTAAACAAAGAAAACTTTTTATAAAATCCATGAAAATGGAAGTTTTAAAATTAAAAGGCGATTAAAGTAAAAAAATGCAAAAAGACCTTAAATGAAGTGTAAGTATTTTTTCTTTTACAACTCATGTACTTTTTCCTACATACTCGAACAGATGTTTAAAAACACTTATTTCGAAAAAAGCAAGAATCAGGATAATTTGTTAATTTGCACTCGTATGTAGACTTAAATGAAGTCTACGCTTTTGAAATTGTTTGGAATACTTTCTTCTTAAAAACACAGCAATATTTCCAAAAAACACTTTCTTTTTAATTATTCACGTATCATGCTTAATCTTCTAGTCCTCGTATTGGTTCCTTGTCTATACAAAATAAGGCTATTGTCTTCAATTACAAGACTTTCATTGAAATTTGTTCGATTGCGTTCCAAATGTTTGTTTCCATAGTTTTAGTATTTTAGTTTTCCTATAAAGATTATTCTTAAATACAAATTTAGTATGCAACGTGGTGACTTCCTTCAATAAACAGTAAAAGGCCTTGAAACACTTTTTGAAGCTATTTCTCATATTAATAGCATAAACATAATTCATAAATCGCGGACGTGTTACCTGTTACCTGTGTTTGAATCAACTTAATGTTCCCATGAATTTCAGCGTTTTTAATCCTGGTTATTTTGCAATCCGGCCGACTTTGCATAACCGGAGGACAAGCCTTTTTACCTGGACCTGAGAACTGTACTCTGAGACCTGGCGCTGGGACCAATCGTTTCGGCCGGTCGCCTCCAGGTCTGTTTGGACCAATGCAGATCCGGCATTCCCTGCGCCTGAAATAAATGGACTTCGTGACTTTCGACACAACTTTTCAATAAATGATCTAAAGCCTCTCGCGGTGATTTATCGTCCCGCCGCGAATATTATTTGCCGCGAAATTCCCTGACAAATTACCCGCGGGATCTTTCGCGGGCTTGACTGGGCAGCCAGCCAACCAGAAATTCCTTGTCGGGATTTCCGTCGTTTGCGCAAAAACAGCAGATTAGGGTGGCGCGCCTTAACGGGGGCAGATAAATGACCGCCAGGACTCGACTACCATACGCACAGGAATCGCAGCTTTTGCGCGGTCAAGGAGCGTTAATCCGGCCGCTGGCCATCGATCATACCGCGACTACCGATGTCAGCTCCCGGAGAAAATTTTCTTGCGCCTTTTTGTCCGGCTGACTGGTCCCGAGCCGGGAGCTTTCTGCTCCAAGTTATCCGGTAAGATTAAAAGCCCCGAGATCCAGCGGCGTGGGTGTAATTTATACTGGGAATAGCAAATGAGACAATGCAGCTGCGGCGGCGAGCGATGTCTCCCCGCGGCGCTTATCTGTAGAGGCATCGGATCCGTCGGCCTCCGGTGAAATGTGTGGGCCCGTGATTTAATCCTTTCAATAAAAGTCAGAACGCGAAAATTATTTGCAATTAGCGCTACAATGAAAGAGTATCAGAGACGATTAATCCCAGTTAAGGCACTCGCTATCGCGACTCTTGTAGGCCATTTGTTCCAGCCATATCTTAAAGAACTCCTTGCCACCCGTGGATTAGCAATGATTCATGCGTCCAGCTTCATTTCCGCAATAACATGACAATGAATTGAATCGTATTAATATTTAAATTAAGGCTTGTATTTTGAAGCATGCCCCTATTAATTAAAAAATTGAACTTAACTGTTACAACTCAAACTGATCTTGTAAATGTGTGGTTTTCTTCAAAACCCAGGAGAAACTTTCTAAACATTCCAAGCATATAAAATGGCGAATAAATGTCGAATTTTCAAAAGTATTATCCGTGTCATCCCAAGTTCACATTTTACGATTAAAGTTTGTCAGTTGCCTCAAATTGTATTGTAAAAGTAAATTAATGTTTAAAAAAGTATAAGTCTTTAAATTTAACCCGTTGCGGTCACCGGGGGTCCAAAAGATCCCAGCAGTTTTTTCAATAGAAGTTTTTTTTAATTTTCCTTTTTCAAGTGAAACGTTAATTTTAGATAAGTAAACAATTGAATCTTGTAAAGAAGACCTTTTTATATAAATTTCTATGAGATGAAATCGTAAGTCTAATAAACCGTAAAATATTTCCCGCGTGAGATCGTACGTTCTTCTTTGGAGGTGTGACCGCAACGGGTTAAAGAATAGGAATATAAAAATCTGGAATATATTCTTATCAAAAGTCTACTAAACATAAGCAGGGATTATTTAGCATAAACTATACTAATATAATAATAATATACCACGAAGTTGAGCTTAAATCAAGATTAAAGATTTAAATTTGTATATTTAATTATTTACTATTCACGTTTTACGCCAAGTCCAGAATTAATGCACTGAAGCTTGTAATATTTATTTTCATGTAAATTACTTAAAATGACTTCTTGTAATATTGAAATCCTATGCTTTTCAAATATTAAAACAAGTAAATCCCCATTTTTTTATTGCTAACTTAAAAACACAAATGTAAAATATTCAATTTTACTTACTTAAATTTTAACATTTTCTCTGCATAAGCAGATTTTAAAGTTATCTATTTCCGATAAATTTTAAAAATAATTTAACTTTAGAAGAAATGTAAATTTCGACTTAAACGTAGCTTTAAATTGAAAAAAGTAAAATGCGTGTTATAGTAATATTCTTCATAAGATCCAAATAAAACAAATAGAATAAAGTAGCATTGAGTACGCCTTTTCTCGCGTTATTTTAAGTATTTGCTTTATATAATTCAATTGAACTAACGTGCAGTGTTATAAATACCTTGGAATTAACACTTTCCAGAAACTCATTGTGAGTATGGTGTGTAAACTAATAATTCAAAGTTCTAGTACAAGAAGCCATGTATAACCGAAGTTTTGCATATTTTTTATAACAAAAGTTTTGAAATGGGTACATGTATAAAATCTTAGTAATCAACATTGTCGGAAATTGTTGTAAAACAACGTTGCTTTCATTTTTTATTGACCAGAAAATTAGAAAGTGATCTTTCGATATTTATCTGTACAATTTCGAATTTACAGGACTGTACATCGGAGATTTGAAATATTTTCGATTGACAAGTCATCTTAATTGTTTTCGTCATCAAAATGCGCATCCCAAAGATTTATCTGCGGTTACCCGTAAGTAATGGCCGCCTTTTATCTCGGCCTTAGAAGACCGATAAGTGATCGGAGCAGATCTAGAAATTTATTGTTGTTTGACCATAAGACGACCCCCTATCGCAGGCTGCGTAATCCTTCCAGTGCCACGAACCACCAGTCGACTTTAGAATTGGAAGACGAAAATGCACGACGACGTGCAGGAGCAGTTTGAGTTAGGGCCATCCCTATACTGGCCCGTGATGGATAAGCCTACCTTGACTACGGTCTCAGCCGATGAAAAATCCTCCGGCGTCATAAAACATGAAATAGTGGCGCGTCCGCACAATGGGGCCATTAAACAAGCATTTAATCCTTCTATCTAGGGGCCAATAAATCGTGTCTCGATATAACCTCGTCCGGGCAGCCTGATGGTCACGCTCGATCCCAGGTATTGAGACGCTCTTCTGATCGACACTCGATTTTAGTAGACAAACGAAAAAATTTAGGCACAAGGAGTCGTTAACAGTCTCTAAGAAAAATTGCCGAAATGTCGGGTCTGGACAGGGCGCATAAGTAGACGAGTCGAGATCGGTACACCTCCCAAGTGCAAAGTCTTGTTCCACTGATTGAGCGTCTTGTCCACTGAGTAATCCGCGGCTGCCCGCTCTCACGTGTGCTACCTTCTCGCGCTTATCAACGAGGTGATGAATTATTGTATGATCGCGGTATTCATCGCATTGCCCGGCTCAGTTTTGTTACTGTTTTGCTCGTCGCGATTAGATAAGTTAAGTAAGGGTTTCTCTGGCCAGACAATGGGCACTTTAGAACCCGCCAGTAGTGCGATAGACACGTCCTCGGAGCTCGATCGATACATTTGTCATCGAAAACAATTTAACGACTATTTTAAGCCAAAAGTGGAGACGTTTTTAAGGAGCATCTTTCAACAAGGAGAATCGAACCAGCCTGGAATGGTGGACAAGTTGTGTTACCATTGACCGAAACTCCTTAAAAATATACTGCAAAAGTTTTAGCAATGCAATGGTATTTTATTGATATCGACGGAATAAAAATTCTGATAGTGTCAAAAAATCGCAGAGCGCCCAAAGTTGTAAAAGCATCTCGCTACTTGTAATATTACTTTTTTAAAATGAACTGGGCGTATATTTTTATAAACATTTTCAAACATTTATAAAACTACTTATCTTTAAGTTTTCTAAACTTCTTAATATTGAACACCAAACTTGAATTTGACAAAATGGCAAAATTCCGTTTGATTTTACGTTAACGATGGAATGTTTTCAAACTAGTTGAGGACCTTCAAACTAAAAAAATTAAAACTCAATTTTTAAAGTCATGCTGTATGGTAATTTCCAACGTAAAGTCTATTATCAAAATAAAATTTTTATCCTACATTAACGAAATATTCTGATTTGAGTGCAGTTGTATTTTTTGCAATAACTTAAAACATACACAAATATTTTTGCAACACCTTGATGACATTTATTTTGAAAACGAAATAAGCGTAATATTAATTATACCACATAAAAGCAGACTATCTTCCTCAACGATGAGCTCATGCCTGTTGCGGCATTTAAGCGTTCAATACTGTGCATATACAACAAAGTAGAATTTAAAATGTTTAATGTTGTCTTTCGTCAATATTTCACAGCGTACCAAAACGACATTTTTCAGTGTCGTAAAAATATAGGCATAAACAGGCAGCAGAATTACGTGACATAAGCGCAGTAAAAGACATTTAGGCCGTCAGCCGAGTGATTTGCCTTAGAAACACCATGAAATCCTGAACAAGATACTTAAGACCTGAAGAAGAAGCCCACACAACTTTCGGTTGGCACAGAGGTTCCTTTTCGGTGGAGGTCCATTGAAAGGAAATCGGAAGGCGCAGGGATGATCGGCGACAGATTCTTAAAACGACCATATAATAGCCAAGCGAAGATTAAGTAATAAAGCTGTCGGGCGTCGTTCGCCCGGATGATCGCTGTCTGCGGAAAGGATATTGTGCGGTGAGTGAGCGTTGAGAATTCCCGCGTGTCCATTTTATAATCCGGTCAGCTACTTGAGGAACACCCACGTCGATCACTTAAGAAATATAGAAATCCGCGCGTTCTGTACTCGCGGTCTCGTGGGCTGCAGGTGTGCCTCCATTCCCAAGAATCTCAGTCGCATTTCTTAGTTGATATTTTAATGTCAAGTGCATGCGGTCGTTAACGGCTTAGAGGTCAGGGAACGGTTCCCGCGAATGGCGCATTCTCCGCATTTTTTATGCGCCGTTGATAATAAAAATGAGTTAAGAAGTTCTCCTCCGTCGATAGATAAATCATGAGAGAAGCGCCACTCCCTGATCTTGGCGACGAGATAAAATCGATCGGGTTTTTCGGTTGTCTTCATCACAGACCTGAGCTGAAGTTGCAGCAGCAGCCCCGCGAGACAGAGAGTCTCGGCATGGGAATTCCTCGAAGGTGGCCCAAACCCCAGTAGCGATGCTAGTTCCCTTCTAGGTGGTCCAATTAGACGTAATCTTGTTAATTAGAAACTTTTCTCTTTGGGCTGCCGTGCATCCGCGCAGCTCAGAGCCGTTTTGTCCTATTTTCCCACTTCCGTTCTTCTCCTTCGTCTTCGCGGGATTGTGGGTGCTTTGGGACGAACTAGATCGTCTTGTCTTCTGTCTTAGGGGAGTTAATACGTTGATTTCTGTTGAGGATAGTTTATTGAATCGAACCGGCTAGACACACAAGGTTTTCTAAAAAGTTAGCAAAAACAACAGCAAGAAATAATTTAATTTAATTCTTTATTTCTTCTTGTGTTGCTTGTAAACCCAACTCAACGTCTATCCGTTTCTTATTACCTTTAGTTTGACTTAAGGAGCAGAAGTCTAGCATAGTTTTCATCAATTAATGACCAAATATAGACATCAAATCTAAAATATTAAGTAAGTAATTTACTTACTGAAATATATTCATTTAAAAGAAACAAATGAACAAATGAAACCTCGAGCATTGGGGAATATCATTAAAAAGTATAGTGTTGTTTTAATTATGCAGTAATGGAGTCTGAGCGTCGAAGTAAATTTGATCATCTCTCTAGAGATATAAGAAAACTTATTCTAAACCTTTTGAAAACAACTTTAAATGCTATAGTTTTTCTATAAAACATACACATAATTTTAATGCCTTTAAGGTTCGGAAATTTTTGATTTTTTATTTTAAAAATAATCCATTTGTCTGTTTGTTACTACATTACACCAAAAATGTTCCACATATTTTTATGCAACGTTCATTGTTAGGTAGTTCGAAGGTCAATTTAGAATACAGACAGTGGCAATGTAGAAGACAATAGGTATAAATGGATAACTTTTCATTAATCCCATCCCTTACAAATTTAACTATCTGTAGACGACTGGATTGCAAAATTAATCTCAAATTTGACAGGAGTCGAAAATTCTTTTTAAAAGATCCATTCGCCCGTCAAAATATTTCCAGGAATAGCAACCCTCACCAAAGGTAGTAAAAATGATTTAATGCATTCTTCATTTACTATCAAAATGTCACGTAATCTCCCCTACGACAGAGTTCACACTCTCTGCCACCCAGAGAATACCGAGATACAATCAGAGCATCAACAAGCGATTACGACCACAATCGGTGATTCGCATCGGCCCTTCCAGGTGGTCCAATTAATCCTCGGAATCTGTTCTGGAACCAGGGGCCTCTTTGCTGACTGCATGAATGCGCTCGCACAGCCCAAACAGAAATAAAGGGACATCTGAGCAGATGAACCTCCTAGCTCCACTGAGACTCAGACCCTTCAGTCCATGAGCCAGGATTCATTTCAGCATCCCGAGAATGGGGAGGCATTTCATAAGTCGCCTGAATGCCGAAATTCGAGCCGAGGCATTACAAAGGGATCAAAGGGATAACATGATCTTAAGTCGGTTGCGATTAAAATTCGAAGTCACGGCAGGGTCGCTTCCTGAGAATCCACAAAGAATCCTCCTGGCCCTGACTGCTTACCTGGCTCACCTGTATGCATCAGCTAATTGGTCTTGTGGGTGATCGTCTTTTTTTACTCCCGGCACCACGCTGACCCGCAACTAAGTTGTCACAGAAGGAATTTTTGATGTCTTCATCTTGGCTAGTCAGATTGTCGCGATGTGGGTGTTCCTCGCCATTAGACGGGCTCTAAGAGCCTGAGTCCAAGACGACGGCGGACCAGTCCATTCATCGGCCGCTTAGCTCTTCAAGTGAGCACTCAAGGAGCTCCTTGAAAATGTTTTGACATGGACAGATCACACCCGAGGGAATCTGCGTCGTGTGATAATTCTCCTGACCAGTAGCCAAAGAAAGCCAGTGGAACTCGGACTCGGAGACCAGGTGATTGAACTGCTCCCTGACTCTGGTGGACATCATTAATTCTGGATGAAAAATTTTAACACCGCCAACAATTTATCATTACCTTGCAATAACAGCGTCGGCGAGGCTACCTGCCCGAGTGACTCAGACCGACGGCGAAGGTGGACGCGGTGGTGGTGGCGTGGAACTTCTTCGACTTCATCCGAAATTGTTTTCTTCCTGAAAACTTGAAGAAGCTACCGCAGCGCAACGCGCCAATTTTCGGCAGAGTCATTCGTGTTTTCGCCCTAATGGGAGTTTCTCGCAGAGATTGAAATCTTCCCGCCGTGATTTCTTGAATTTTTAACTCGGCAAATTAATTGCCTGTGCCTCGTCGTAATTTACTCAGCCCACTTAGGCGCTCGGCAATCAAAATGTAATTTATTTCAATAAATCAACAACAGTACAGGTCACAGAGGAGGTGAGACAAAGCATACTTTCTTGTAGAAGAAGAATTAGAGGCTACTGCAAGAAAAATTACCTGAAGCATGGAAAATTTGCAATAAAAGCAATTGTCGATGACTCCATCGAGCTGCATGAAGCCCCCTGTTGTATTAAAGATAAAATCTAACCGGAAACTGACGTTCAATCTTTCAAACAATTGAACTACATCTGCAGCTTGACCATGTACAAACATATTTAGCCGACGATGACGTCATTTCCAGTGTCTTTCAAGTGCCGGCAGACCCAGTAAGTTCTAATTATTTAGCACACGGTCCTCTAGAAGCTATAGGATAACTATACTAATTCAATTAAAACTCTTTAACAATTATACTCCTAAAACTGGCTCTTAGAACCTAGACTCTCGAGAAATGTAAAGAGGGACTTCAGTGGCTAAATGGGATTTGTGCAAGTGCAATATTTCTGAGGCTTTTTTGCCATTCTTCTAGAACAAAAATAAACTCTGTAAAGATTTACAGGGAAAAGGTATCGTTTAATATCCAAAGTATAGACTAATTAAATAAAATTTCCATTTTCAAAATTATTTCTGAAACTCCTCTTGGACAATTTTTCCTTAACTCCAGGATGAACCTGCAAATACAGTTTTAAATTATATTTTTTGCCAAAAGAGCATAAAATAATATTAAACACAAAAATCACCCAAATCCTGCTTCTATAAAAATTGTAGAGGGATCACTTGCATTGTGTATTTTTTTTTTATGTAATTAATAATAAATAATTGTGAATTCATTAAATACAGGCATTCGAGTTATTTAATTATTTTTCTTAAATAGTTTTTCCGTTTCAGTACAGTCAGTAATGTAATTTAAAAATCCAAGTTAGTTATAGAAAGTATAATTGAAATTTAAATTCCAATTAATTTGTTTGTTCAACGACCAATAAATTGATTAAGAAGAAATTAGAGATATTTCTTGGTTCACTCTCATGGAGTAAAATTTCTAAGTAATGCATTCAAAAAAAAAGAAACTGGCAAATATTTCCGAAGCAATTTTCCAGTACCTTAAAGAATCATCATCTTGAAAGATTGAAGTTGTTTAAGTAAATCTCTTTCGAGGTACCAAGATTTTGTAACTTTGGTAGCGTGAATCTTAAATTTTGTTTCACACTTAGTCTAAACTTAATTTGATACAGTGCAATTCGGACCTGACACCTCTCAGCGGTGTTGCACCGAGGTAATCCCAGCATCGCAAGGGAACATCGCGCTCGAAGTCGGAGAAAATAGATTCAATTAATTTAACTATTCAATATGCACGAGATTGGCAATAAAAGTGAAATTTTATCCCGCGGGAGTAAGGTGCAATTGTTCAATAAATCACTGGGGCTGGTGTATCCGTTCTGAATACAAATCGTAGACGACGACATTTTTATCACTCTTGTACCCGTCCATGGCGACAGGCAGGAATAAAAACGTCGTAAGTGCAGGGGATAATCAAAAATCACCACCTGGAGGAGGACTCGCGCCGATGAAATCTTTTTCGCGCCGGAATGTAATTTGTTTTGTCCCCATTAAAATCGAAATGAAGCGACTGGGAGCGCTATGAAAGTTGAGACTGTATCGAATCAGGAATTCCAATCACTACCGTGCAGGATCCCAGCGGGTCGCGGGGCACACGGCTCTTTAAAACAATTTTTATTGCAGCAATTTGCCGACGATGGCGTCCTCGGGTACGGGCGAATTTTTATATCTTCGACGTGGTCAAATGGAAAAGGGTTAATTTAGGATTTTTGAAATAAAACACTCCGAAACGCTGCCGCGGGGTGGAGCAGTGCAAACAGCCCTCTGAAATTTCAAATTAAAAACGTGCTCCTGGACCCGGGCCCAGAATGGCGGATAATTGCGAATGGATACTGCCCGGGATCCGGTTGGAAGGCCAGAGTGAGGCACAAGCGAAAAAAGACAGGGAAAACAACACGAAAAAAGTGAAAAAATACTTGTGCTGGAATTTTATTTTCAGTCACCTTACCAGAGGAATCCCGAAGGGGGTGGATAACCTCATTCGGCGAATAAGGGAAAAATTCGGGGTCGTTAATTCCGCCTTAATTGCACCGTCCTGGTCAAATTGGGTAAGTTATCGGATACCCGGGTGCAAATGAGCCAGAATGGGCCCAAGTCCGGACTCCCCGGCGGGAGGAGCGCGGAAAATAAGTTTTTAAGTTTCCTGAAATGAAATCAACGGAAGACAAAGCGGAGAAAAATTTTAATTTCAAAAAAGGACACATTTTTTAACCGTGCCGCTTCCCTTTGATTGACATTTTGATGGATTTTCGTCGTTGAAAAGGCGATTTTTCACCGATGAAATCTTTGAACGAGGATGCAAAAGAGGAATTTTGTTTTCCTTTTCGAGTAATTAATTGACCCCAGGTGCGTCGCGGGCTATTCGAAACTATTTCAAGGCGTGTCTAGAATCAGGGTTTTGACTATTAAGCATTCAAGTTTTTGGAAGCTTTTACCTCCACAAAAATTTGAACATTAGTTAAGTTCCATCCGGGAAAATTAATTCAATTTATAGCTTTTTTATAATTACCTAAATATTAAGTTACATTTAAAAATAAAACATATTCCAAAAACTGCAAAATTATCCTTCGTCAATCCTCTATCAATTTCAATTGCCTTTCCCTTTAATTACACTTCTTTAAATATTTTTTGTTAGCTTTCCTAATTTAAGCTGAAGTAAAAGAAAACAAAAAGTGGTGTACACCGCGGAATGATTTTCAAGAAACATTTTATTCCAGAAATATTGAACTGTTTTTCTGCAGATTGAGAATTTTTTAAAAAATCATTTAAATATTTCTAGTTCTCGAGCAAAAATAAATAAAAACACTAATTTTTTGCCATTTTTGAATATCTAAGAAAAAATTAAAATTTGTAAGAGGTAAATAAACGACATGAAATGAAAATCCCCACTACTTTCCTGAATATTTTGAAAAACTAATTTTTTGTTTTGGTTTTTATGTTTTCAAATTCGAAACTCATAGTTTTTTATACCGTCGTTTTAGTTAGGGTTAAAGCTAAATTTTTTCACTTGAATATCGAATTTTTATCTTATATTTTTGCTTTTTGAAAACTGAAACAAGTACGTATCAAAATTGTTTGTTAGTGTTCGCTCTAAATATTCTTTTGGATTTAAATTCTTTTTTAGTCACATTAAATCAAATCTCAGAATCAGAAAAAATTATTATTTTTTAAACACGAAAATGTATGCCAAGCCTTTTAAGTTGTGAACACAAAGGAGCAGTTTTTTATAATTATATTAATAAATTTATCATGATGTCCTAGTTTTAGGCAGACATTAACATGTGGAGGCCACAGGTGAAAATAGACTGATAAAGATACTTTAGTGTGGCTCTTTTATAAATTCTATTTCTCTTAGAAAATTTAATATCAAAAAAACAATATACCGCAGAAAAGAAGTCTGAACACAAAACATTTACGTTATGTGATATCTTAATATTATAAAATTTCCACCACAGTTTTATGTACCTGTTGTTATTTTGCTGAAAGACTAAAAGACGATCTAAATGACATTTAAATATTTCCCTTTCACGCAACAAATCTTCACCAGATAATTTCTTCACCGAAAGACTTAAAATTTTTTTTAGTGACAGCTGTCTTAATATATTTAAAATATCCCATAAAATTTTCAAAGTATTCAAGAAACATTTTCATGCTCAGTTTTTCTTGAAAATGTTTTCAGATTCCAAAAATAATAAAAAAGTGAAGGGCTAGGTTTTAATAAAAAATTTTATAAAAGAAAAATAAGAGATTTTTGAATGGTTCGATAGAAGACAATTTTTCTAAATATATTTTTTGTACACACAGGGCAATTCATTTATATTGGTCACTTTTACAGAAAATTTAAAACACGTATGTTTAATGTTGAACAATTGATATAATTCAATTTTTCAAATTCGTCATAATTTTTGCGGTCGTCACTACTTAAAGTCGCTATTTGAAAGCGTCTGAACTCTTGTAATTTCTAGATCTTACACTATAAAAGAAAACCCCAATGGCGAGCGCTAGTCAAGAATGTACCACATGGGAATATTCAATTCCAAATAGAATATTGGAACTTGTCCAAGATATGAATCCAAAGTATGTTGTATTTGCCAAATTTCAATCCGTAGAGAAATACACTCTCTGGTTTGTCTAGAAACTGCACTGTATGACTTTTCGTTATGTTTTGATAGTCTAAAAAACCAAAATGTTGATGTCATACGCGAAATTAGTGACCTGGGAAAACACCGACGAACACAAGCGAAGTAGTACGTAGATGGCATTTCATATACACAGATCTGGAAGTTGGGAATTTTTGGCATTTTTTCAAAAACTTGCAAACAATTGATGCATTAAAAAAAATTATTTTAAACTGTGCTTTAGTTTAGAAGAGAACCTTTCTGCACCCCTATGGAAAAATTGGAGAGTTGGATTTTAATGGCACCAAAACGATTCAGAATAACCAGAAAAGGGAATTTATAAGAGATGCTTTTCTTATTTATAATATTTCATTTCTTTAAAAAACAAAAGATATGCTTTGACCACGTCTAGAGATCGAATCCAGCAGCCATACTTACCTTACTGCTTGCTACATTAATCAAAGCTCATTCTGTGATTTTATTTTGATAACTTTATAAATTGCTTCGAATTTATCTTCCTGGAAATAGTCAGCACTAATCAGAGGGCAGGGCAACAGCAATAAAAGAGCGGAAGTAGAATAAACATTTTCATTTATTTGAAATACTTGACGGCTCCTTACGCACACTAGTCATTAGGTCTCTAGTAATCTGTAGCACGGTAATTAAATAGTCTTACAGCTAGTAGCCTACAATCGTAATATATCACAAGTTTCATATAATTCGAGAACTAATTACAGGTCGAGCGGGTCCACGTCCAGGTGGCAGCGGATGCGCGGATACAGGAATCCGCGCGACTCAACCAAACGTGGCGATTTGATGGGGATCGGTCATGCCACTGCTGCCGGTGCTCCACAAATGGAGTCCAGGTATTTACAAAAACTGCCTCAACTTTAAACGGGGCGTAAGAAATGAAAACAGGTAAAATCTTAAAGCAATAATCGCGAGCAGTGGTGAGTGAAAACCCACAAGGTGCACCGGCAGCAGCTTATGCAAATGATTAATTAGCGACGCGACTAATTAACGAATCAATCACTCGAATTATCGGCGCGAAAACGTGCTGTCGGCCGGCGCGGTTCGGCGATTAGCCCCGATTTCTTGCTGAACGAATTTATTTTACTTTTATTACGGAATATTGCACACTAATAAAATTCTTCGCCGGATCTCCCCGCGCCGGGTCTTGTCTATCGAGTTCGCAACGGCCGTTTCTCTAAATCTAGTCGATTTGTACAACAGGTCTGTCTTAACGCTAGAATGGATTATTTACAAGATAATCAAACGGGTCTAGCCACCGGTCTCCAATTGAGTGTACTTTACACGTCCAGGCTGTCCTTATTACAACTGGCCGTTCATTCGCATCTCCAGCTCCTCCTCCTCCTTAGTCAGGGGCACTGTCGAGTGATTATAGAGCCCTTGGGCCATCAGTTGCAAGGCCAGGGGATTCTTGGTGCCGCTCGCCTTCTTGATTTTCGCCCTCTTATTCTGGAACCAGATTTTTATTTGGGCCTCGTTTAAACCCAGCTCTGCGCTCAGCTGCTGACGACGACGTTCCGTGAGGTACCGATTTTCGTTGAATTCGCGCTGGAAGAAAAAAATACGGTATTTTAATATCTTGTTTTTTTTGCATATTAAAATATGTAACTTAAATTCTAGAACAGAGCATGCAAGTTCTTAAGTTATTACCAATAAAACATGAGATGACACAACAAAAGTGATCCATCAAATTGTGTCTAGAAATTGCACGTAATTCTAAACCTGAGTGAGCACATGTAATTCTCTAAAATCTTGTACTAAACACCCATAAATAAATTTTGATCGAATTTTCGCTATTTTTTAAAGTAAAAATGACAAGAAATAGGATTTTGGCATCTTTAGTGTAAATAAACTACAAATATTAAATAATTAATTGAATTTGTGACATAAATATTAGAGACGACTAGTGCATTTAAGCAAAATGTGTAAAATCAACGAAGGATGATGGTTTAGAGGGGCGACATTTTTTGCAATCCCTTAAACTTAAAACAAAAAACTTCTATGGAGGGTTTGTCTTATTTCAAGGAAGGAATTGTAGTCTAACAGTGTTTTCGATCAGTTTCTCAATAGATGTTAACAAATGTTTCTTTTATATTCCGTAGAATCGAAAAATCACTTACTTTTAATCGAGCAAGCTGCTCACTTGAAAAAGCAGTACGAGGTCGCTTTTCTTCGGCTTGCGTTTTATCCTTTGGCTTTTTTGGGCGGCGGTATCTTGGTCCTGCAAATACAAGCGAAAATAAATCATTAGATAAATAAATATATTTTTCTATTTTAGATATTTTTTTAAACACAAACAATAGTCCATAAAAAAAAAAAGTTGTTCAAAAACGAAACAGATCGTGTGATTTAAATTTTATTTTTGAATTTTTTAGGATAAAATTTTTTTGCAAATTCATTTTTATGGTCGTAGTTTTTAGAGGTATTCAAGTAGCTCCCACGTGCTTTACGATTAGAAAGTCTTGCTTAAATAGGAAATTTCTGAACAAGTTCCAGGGACCTAGGAGGTCTCAGTTAGGACCGCGTTCCAGATGACTCCCTGACATGGGTCCATCCGCCCGAATCGTGTTCGCGACTCCACCGGACTATTTCGAAATTTAATTTTCAGCACAATTAAGTACCGGGCATCAAAAAATCGTTCGTCAAAAGTATATCAAAAAAATTGAGTTCTTTGTCTGGGACCACCCTGGAGGCTCCATGTACGGCGAGCTGGAGCAGACAGCGAGCGATTTACGGCTCATCGACTTTTGGCTTCATTAGCCCCAAACACGCGGTCGCTTCGGCGCAGTCCGGCGCACTTACCGCGCTGAGATCTAGTAAATTGTCAGGCCGAGGGGTCTATTAATCAGGACCGCGGCACAAAACATAATCGAGCGGGCTAATTTGCATAAATTCGCGATAAAGCTTTTTACTATTCGCGAAGCACAATAAAATCGGGCTCTTTGTTGCGCTATGGCGGCCCGTGCTCCAGCGGCTCCAAAAGGGGGCCACGCGGATTATTTACTGGTTCGCGGGCCTTCGAAAGCCGCCTGATGGCATAATTAGGAAAAGTATGAGGAGCCGAGCCCATACCTGTGGGAATCTGAACGTCAAATCATAAGAGTCAATTTGGTGAGGCGGCGGTGGCGCGCACTTTTTCACACACGCTTCACCTGTCAACGAATTCCTACGGAAGCGCGCGCGGTGCTGACGATTCCGGTGGCATCTTGATCTTAAGATCTCACCTGGTCTGAACTGACCGAATTGGACAGCCAGAAGAGGTCTTCGCACTATTTCGGCTCGGACGCGGCTGCAGACCGTTGGTCATCCGCAGTCCGGCTATGCTTCAGTAGATCGTGTAATTAAGAAATTTTTTACCTATTTAACTCGTGAATTAAAAGTAAAATATCAAAGCTAATTAACATTGAAGGCGCAGCGATCCGACAGGAGATGACAAATGATAGTGCGCAGTGAGCAAGGTGTTCACCTGTGTGTACTTTGGCCTGTGTGACTCTCGGAGTCATCTTAATTGGCTGACATTAATTAATTCACGAATTAAAATTAAAACGTACCTATAATCTGCTGAAATGGTCGTCAATGGCGGGAATGGTATGTGCAGCCAGAGGATGTGTTTTGTCGTCGCGGTGACCCGCCAAAGAGAGCGCGAGACGCGCGGGACTAGCGGGACTACCGCGCGAATCCTAATTAACATACAATACTCGCCGTTTGATCGGATGCGAGGTGACAGGCGCACTGAGCCCTGACACCGCGGCCATCTCTGAAGTGTCACCACAATAGTCGTTTGGCCTTGTCAAGCGAGCTCTCCCGTTGACAGTTTGATTTGAGGATTTATTCAAAAAATTTAATAAACACCTCTGGGAAAGGCGTGCGATTCGCGAGAATTGCGCTCGCGATGCGCGGCACGAATTAGCACTGTAGAGGTCGTTGTGTGACGCTATCGCGGCACTATTTCGCACTACTGCAATTGATCTTCAGGGATTTCTGATTGCACTTTGTAATTATGCCGCAGTAGCACAAAAAGTCACTTTCCGCAAACGGATTTCATCTTTTTATCCGATCGCGATGAGTGGGCAGCCATGGCGGATGCATTACGTGACTGACAGCGGCACTGCGCGTAATAGAGCCATAAGACAACTCTCGTATGTGACCTCATCAAGTTCCATGGAAAGGTTTACTCATCGATTTCGGATTAAAGGTTTATGATATGCCTTTTCCAAGAAATTGGTAAAATGCACCTAAGGAAGTATTCTTCAGCCTTTATAACTTTGGTTGACTTCATAAATGAGCAATGGCTAGCGAAACAAAAACTAATTAACCATAAAATTTCGTAAAATCCATGAAAATTTGTAATTTGTATCAGATTTTTCAAAATATTTCCCAATAAGACTTCAGACTTTCTTGTATCTTATATACTAACAGAGATACATCATCTCTTAATCATAGTCAAGCAGTTGATGACTAAGTTATAAATTTTGTTTGTCTGTCTGCTCTTTTACTGTTACTTTGTTAAGTGAAAGCAATTTGCTGGATTTCTATGAAATTTTCATTGTTAGACTTATTAATTAACCCTTAAAAGGTGTCATGGATGAAAAATCACCCATTGCAAATTGTTTCTCTGATATAATTAAAAAATCGAATCATTAGTAGAGCTGATTTTTTCAATAATCCATTCATGGCGTCCGTAGAGATACCGTAATCATAAAATAATTCACGTCACATTTAGTTTGTATAATATATTTAATTTCATTTATATGTCTTCATTGAATTAATAAAATAAAGTTGAATTACTGGGATGAAATTTCACCCATTAACGTGATTTTTTTAAATGATATCTAGCCTACAAGTTGGGCTCTCTATGTTTTTGTCTCGAGTCTACTCAAATAATTTCATTTTAATTAAAGTTGATAATACCCTAGATAATTCTGAGCTTACAAGAACATCCAAAAACTGTCTAAATTAATGTAAACTATGATGACTCGGTAGCCCCTCTATAGGTTCTAATTCAGTGGCCCGAATCTGCATAACAGACAAAAGGAGATAAAACAACAATAAGTAAATTTGACGAGTACAAAACACGTATCAACGGGCCCAGTAATGAATAAATTATGACCACGCACTGTAACAAATAAATATTCAATTTGGCCGAGCAACCCTTTCGACGATCAGACAGACCAGGCTAGATTTCAATTACATCTGAATGAAATCCCTTAATTAAAAACGCCAGCACATACGCGGCTTTCGAAATCGGCTAGACCTAATCTGCATACGTTAGGACCCTAAACCCATTTCATCTAGCTACCCCTTTCAGCGGGTTGTTGCTTCGTCGACAAATTGTGAACCCTTCGGGTTCCCATCACGGCAGACCTATGCTCACAACCGAGACCGAGCTTAGGCCTACCAATTTCCCAACTATTTGAATGGCTGAAAAGCAGCATGTAGAAGTAGTTAGCAGACTCGACGTCTTTAGGTACGCACTAGAAAGTTGCCACAGACGCCCCCATTCCCAGTGACAGGAGAAATGAGTCGAACGTTGAATTATAGCTTCCGGCTAATCACGGGCTGTGACACTCGAACCTAACCTGGCCCCGGCTCGAACGAGACGACAAATGTCGCACGGATAATTTGTGTGTGTTTTATTGCCGTGTTAATTGCTCTCATTGCTTTCTCCACGGGACGCAAATAATGGGACTTTGACAAATGCTAACCCGGAGGCAGTTACCAGTCTAACATGTGAAATGAGTTAAACGGTTCTAGCTGAGCGTTGTCCCCTCTTCCTGTACCCACCCGCCGAAGGTACACGACGTCGCAGAAAATATACTTGCTCACATTAGACGATATTCTATTTATTTAATGGCTGTTCTAGAGGGAAACGACAGGACAGGAAAAAGAGTTGATCTAGATGTGAACCAGGGATCTCTGTTTACTTTTCCTTGCAAAAGTGTTAAAACATGAAAATACCACTGCAAATGGACCTGTTACTCCACACTATCCAATTTTTGAAATAGCCATAATAAGTTCGAATTAAGATCGAAAAAATGACAAACAAATTTTTTCGACTTTGGTTTTGGTCCTCTGGTCCTCGACCCAATCCGACCCCCTGCTGGAGTGGGATAATTAACGCTATTAATTTAATTATTGTTGTTTTCGAAACAGATGAAATGATGTAAATAACTAACCATAAATCATAGCAGAATAGTTTGAATGTGTTTGTTTAAATTATTAGTTATTAATTATTAATTTATTATTGTAAATTATTACTTATTTAAATTGGGATATTTTGTCACCTCTAGTTTGGTTCCATTTCTCGTTTATATTTGATTTGAATTTCATTGTAAGGTGTAATTGTTATTCGACGGTTGAATAGCGCTCCCCCAACTTATTTTATGTTATTACATCAATAAAAACCTCAATACATCATTAAAATTTTTTTGGAAGTACTCAACACCAGGAGCCCCAATTGTAAACAATAATTAAAAATATTTTTTAGTTAATTATAAATTAGAAATGAAACTTTTATATAACTCTTAAAACATAGACTTGAATAACGTAGGACACCACGAGTCAAATTGCGACTTGCTACCTTTTCATAATTTATAATTAGAAGGAATTGATTTCCACTTAAACCTACTTTTGTAAAAAAAAAAGACCTTAAAGAATACAAATCGATAAAAAATTGCTTCGTAAAATTGAGCAAAAAGAAATGTTTTTTTCTTTGAATAAAACAAATATAACTTGCAAGCCATCGCCTGTGATAGCACGCAATGTTACCCCGTTTAGATTGAAAATTGACACATATTACCGTTAATTATTGACGCCTGTAACCACTAGCATACCTGGTTGCGGTACTGACACGATATCGATTTGACCGGTGAGAACAATTGCATAAACATTATTAAAAATTAATTTAATAACAAGCGGCTCGCTAATAACTGGCCGCCACCACTAATGGAACAAATTGCAATTGAGCAATTTTATGCCGTCTGTTAATTTCAGCCTGCCCCTCTTCCCGCGGAGTCTCCAAAGGCGATTTTTGAACGAGATCGCAAAAGGACTGGGGGCAAACCTGCCGAGAAGGTATCAGCAGCCGTCTCGCAATGAAAAGCCTGTTCCAAGAAAGTCAACTCGACTTCGTTGTCGAACGCGACTAATTTGTAGCAATTAGAAAAGTAATCAAAGAAAAATTCCAGGTGCAATTAAGTCACAAACTAAACTAGCTCAAGATGCACTTCGGTCTTTTACATTTCCCTAGTCGTAACCGCATTTAGCACGAAGAAATAGGAAAAACGAGATTATCACCCATTCCACATTTAAAAGACAAAAGTCTCCACTAGTTGTATGGAGTGATTGTACCCAAAAAATTATCTTAATGCATTAGTATCTAACTAGATGCAAAAAAAAAACAGGTTTTACTATTCTTGCCCGTTTATTTGTCCGCATTGGGACGAGTTAGGAGTAAACTGGACTGAACTCGGACTGAAATTAGTATTCTAGGAATGGTTCCTTTTCTTGAAAAACAGCCATGATTTAACTTTTTATTAAAATCAATTCACTTCTTTCGAAACTCGCAACCTTTAAGAAACAAATTCTGCCTCTTTTTAATTAGGTGTAGATTAAATTACTTCTGACCGAAAATTGGACTTTCCAGAATAAAATCTCCTCTATTAACATTTTGACGATTTATACAGCGTACGGATACTCGAGACAAACGAAATATAGGCTTTAACTCGAAATTATTTAAATTTGTTATTTCTTGCGAATTTAGAAGAAGTTTATAATCGAAGTATAATCGAACTAACACCAGTGATAATCGAACTAACATCCCACCAAAAAAAAAGTATTTCTACTGGAAAAAAAATTTCTAATGTTTTAAGGAATTTTACGCCCAAAGAAATTGTAAAAGAAAAACAAAATGAAATAAAACAGCGGATGTGTATTTTAATTTGCACAATGTGATTTTTAATTTCTTAATTAGTTCTCATTTTAGTTGAATAAAATTTAAAGTTGCGGTTAAGATAAAAACTATTTTTACTATTATTTTACTATTTTTTCATTTAAGGTGATAAGTCAATCAAATGTTTCAAGGTAATTCACGTGCCATTATTTTATTTTATAGAAAATAAAAGAAAAGAATAAAATTTATACATTTAGTCGGGTTGTCCAAAAAAAGAGTTAAAATGTTTTTAAAAGTTTTTATTACCAAACTACAAAGGCATGGTTATGTTTTTCGCATGTATCTGTGCATGTGGGATTCTTTATTCTCTCGTAGCATCAAAACTGATGTTTGGATTTTAATAAATGAGGTGTCATTAGATTCGTGTTAATCTCGAGAGTGACACAGAAATATAATACGCGGTTCAAATTTTAAAGAAAAGTGCTTCCCGAGAAATGAAATATAAATCAATGCATACTGCGTCAAGGTAGTCAAAGCTGATGTCCTGAGGTGGCTCCTTCGATCCACGCAACGCACCTTTTTACGCAGTCGCATGTTTCGATGTTTTTAATTTATATTATCTTGTTTCTATGACTATTTTATAATCAAAAATGATGACCATGTCCTTTCTATAAACAAAAATAAATAAAAATAAACTGATTTGAAATAACCTGCGAAATTTCCCCATCTACAAGTTTTGAATAAAAGTGCAAAGCCCTATACCGCGAGTCTACCTCCTTAATTAGCAAATTTTCCGGCAAAACATGGCCAATTCTATAAAAAAGTTTTACTAACTTACAGTTTATTAATTTTTATAAATAATCGAAAAGAGTTTTGTAAGAACGGTCAACATGAAATTACATAGCACTTTATGCTTTACGGTTTTTTTTTTCATAATTTATAGAAAATGAAATATTCACCGATATTTGCAAATTTCTACTAACGTTTCAGTGTAATTTCCAAAAATAAGTGCCAACAACTCCTCTTATAGTGAAAGTTGTTAATGCTTAAGTTAAACACTCAACGAGCCGCGTAGAAAAAGTCTAGATTACAAATAAACCACGTGTTGACAGTCTAAGCGGTCCGCGGTAGAGCATTACTGCTAACAGCCGCAATTGGGAAAATCGGCAATCAAGCTCCCACCCCGATGTGATTTACTAGTGAGTCGTCACGTGCCACTTAAATCATCGCTAAAAAAAAAAAACAAACGTAGGGTCCCGAAGGAGAGCCTTGAGAGCCCGTGCCGAGGCGACGCAAAGCAACTTGTCAGCCGCCCGCACTTAGTGCATCCGTTCGCGCCCACTTTCCCTGGCGGGCTCTAAATCTGTCGCGCATCGCCCTGGAGCGCTCTCGGGGAAATTTTCGAAGGACAAACTCCCCGCGATCTCTTCTCGTTGGAATCGCGTCGACGGACCCTAGATAGCAATTAGTCTCCCGCAACTTTTTTACGACCCTTAAATGAGAGGAGCGGATAGACGATCTTATCAGCAGCGGGATGAAGATGCGGGTGGCCCTGGAGAGCAATCTTTAACGACCTTTTAATAGTAGGTACTAGGTACCGTTATGGCTTTTTGATGGGAGAGCAAATAAGATAAACGGAGCAGCGGAGATGATTGGAAGATTCGCGGTATTTTTGATTCGTTTCCCCTTTCTGTGAACATTTCAAATCGAAATACCGAAAAGATTAAAATTTCAAAATCGTAGCTATAAACTTTTAAAACGTTTCTCAAGTTCCTACGCGTTCTTTTGGAACTTTTTATGAGGGGCTTTGATAAAAAATTAGGCTCAAATGGTGTAAAGTCTCGTATTTCGTCACATGATTTTCGAAATATTGTCGAAAATTTACCTGGAAAATTAATTCTGCTTAAAAGTAGAAATTTTGTATATCCCCTCAGTTCTTAAGATCAAATCCTTGGAAATAATTAATTTAGGTTCAAAAGTTACAATTTTTTTTTTATAAATAAAAATAAAATATTTTGTGTTAATAAAAAAAAATTTTCGAACTTAATTCGAACAGATTAAAAATTTTAATATAAGAACTCGCATCAGTGGTCAGTGAAAAATAGAAAACAAAATTAAGAAATATTTACAAACATATTTTTCGAAAATACCCAAGTAAGAGTTCGTTATGACTTCCTAATAATTCGAAAAAAATGCCTAAATACGTGTCCGCTGCACAAAAATACCCCTTTAATTCGAATAAAAAAAACCAACAAAAACAGAATAAAGTAAAAATTATGTCTACGACCTTGAGATGTGAACATAGCTTTTCATAAATTTCGGATTGTGAAGAACAAAAGAATAATAAGAAATCGTTGACCCACATCTTTCGTTGTACCCCCCCCCAATATTTTACGCTGCTTTCTTAAACCTTTTAAAGCATTATTTTGCCACGTTTCACCACGCAGCCATAACATAAAATGCAGAACCAGTGCGCACTAAGGCTGCCGCCTGTAATTTAAAATTGTCGAGGAAGTAAACCTTTCATTATAACCTTAATCGTAACCTTAAAAAGTTCAGAGCAGTTAAGTCTCACGCTCCCAATGAACTAAAAATCGCTACTTCAAAAGATTTCGAAGTCGCGGTGTTTTGAAAAGAACTTTCTTATTTCGAACAAAAAAACATTCATAGTTTCCAGTAACGTCGCTGGCCAATACCAGAACCCTTCCTCACCGTTCTTTTGTAACACATACAAGAAAAACCCACGCAGATTCGTTCACCTCTGATTTAATTAATAATGATAATAATAAAAAAGTAAAGTGGCTGACCTGAACTGGGCCGGTCGCTGTAGCGCGTGCAGAAGACCCAAGCGGGCCACATGTTCTGGGGATTGCTCTCTTTGGTGGACCCGCTCTCGGACCGGGTATCATCGGATGATTCCATGCCGGAATCGCGACTGACCGACTGCGGTGGGATCGGCTGGGGACTGGTTGGTAGCCGGCACGACGGGGACGCGGATGTCGAAGAGCTGGACGAAAGGGAGGACGCCGGCGGGGGACTCGAGATGCACATCCCCGAGGAGGGTGGCCGACCGATCTGGGAGACTGTCTTGCAGAGGCTGCCTAGTGGCGGCATTTTCACTTCGGGGACATGGTGCTGCTGGTGCTGCTTCAGCTTCCGCGTGCTGTTGAGGATCTCCTCGTGGATCCGGGGGTAGGCAGCGGGATTGAAGCAGTTGAGGAAGTTGGCGCGATCCACCAGCATTGCCGCGGCAGGGTTGGTGACCCCCGCCGCCCTGCTGTAGTCGATGACCTCTGAGGTGAGGCGGGTGAACGCAGATCGCTCGCTTTGGCAGTTGTTGCTGTGGGGCCTCGAAGTCTCAAAGGGTCTGAAAATCGTCCCCGTGGGCTTTTTTTCTTGGCCCATCTTCTTCTTTCCGAAGCGATCGCTCAGGATATTTGTTATTGAGAAAGTAATGACCGGGAGCTGCGGCGGCTGCTGGGGTATCCTGTCCTCCGACAGCGGGTCCGGCTCCGGGTCCTGCTCGTTATCACCCATTATCGAATCACTCTCCTCCTCCTTGATCGTGGCAACCCCGTCTGAGGACTGGGGCGACAAGCGGTCATAATTTCGAACCTGCAGCGACATCTGTTGGTCGAAAGTCGTGATCTCTGCTGAGGGACTGGGGTAGTGGTGGATGCTCCCGTGGGAACTCTGCTGGCTGTGGATGCTCATGTCGAGGATCAGCGAAGACGACGTACTTTGCGGGGAATGCGGGATGCCGGGAGGACTGGGCGCACTCTGTGGGCTGCAGCGGTCCTCTAGGGCCATTTCACGATACTCGGAAAAACACACTACAAGCACCGAAAATTGGCTAGCACTGGAAAAATCTCTCCCCAAGAATCTCCTCCTTTTTAATCACTTTCAGTTTAAAACCGTTAGGCACTGATCGCACAGTTAGGATCTTCTTCTTTCTGTTTTACCACAAAT
Source organism: Proctacanthus coquilletti (assembly GCA_001932985.1). Classification (NCBI taxonomy): domain Eukaryota; kingdom Metazoa; phylum Arthropoda; class Insecta; order Diptera; family Asilidae; genus Proctacanthus; species Proctacanthus coquilletti. The sequence continues at coordinate 701,503 of MNCL01000089.1, forward strand.
CGGTACTTTCATAACACCGGAAACTGACTACAGAAACTCACAGACACTGACGGACTCTTTGGCATCTCGAGGGGCACAAGTTCTTTCAGCAGTCCAGACTCAAGAAATTCACACAAGTGGGAACCGAGCGTGCAGCGAAGACGCGATTGTCCCTTAAGCCGCGAGATTGACGCAACCCTCGAGCTGTGTGACACTCTCAGATGTCACCTGTAATCTGACAGACGTTTGAGTGAGAACTCGACGAGAATGACTGGATTTGGACCGTCTGTCTGTCTGCCGGCCGACCGACCCACACCTAGCGCACACACACGCTGATCGGAGCGCGGTATGCGCCGCTTCAACGTTCCAACGGTGCTCTGTGCCGTCGGTTGGCTGCCCGGCGTCCCGCTCCGGATATCTTTATTAGGCTAGTGGGCAGCGGCCCGCGCACGCACACTCCCTCATGGCCATTCATCAATCGAGCAGCCGAGTGCCGCCATTGGCTGAGCTCCATTATATACTCAGCGACGGCACGGGCCCGGTGGGCGGAGTCGGTCGCGTTTCCCGCTTTTTCCTCCAACGGCTGTTACTCGAGCGGGGCGAACACAACTCAATTACCGGAGAGCTCGGCCGCAGTTTGTTTGGTTATGCCTTCATCTTTGTTTACTCGCGACTGTCCCGCTCCCACTTCGGCTGGTCCCAATTGAGCTATCGCCGGCGACCGCCACACTGCCGAGTACCGCTATTGAATTGTTCGGATCTGATTTCTTTGATTTCCTTTTCCCCCGCCGGCCGGCCTGTTGACTTAAGCGGTTGGAATCGGCCGCGGGTGCGAGCGAGACACACCCGGCCAAGATGTGCGAGGACGTGGGGATCGTTAGCTAAATCAGGAAAAAATTCCCCGCGGGACAACTCTATCTGTTCCCGTAGGGCGAAGTGTTCGGCTCGGCCGACGAGCCCAATTGCTCGGATTCGTCTCTTCGATTGCTTCATCGTGAAATTTGCGGCGATTATGCGAATTATGCGGCGGCGGCGGTGGTGTCCAGGTGTGGATAAATCTCCGTTTGCCGAGCGATTCCTCGCTTAATTGAGATAATCGATTTCGGTTATTGCTCCATTCCGACAGCTGGCCCAATTCCGACGGCCGATTTTCAAACATCCGGCCGTGAACTTTTGAAGAGGTACCACATCGCACCCCACGTAACAATGAAATTTTGGAAACGCGCAACTCCACAATCAGACCTGTGACCGCGGGAATTTCTACAGTGTGCGGTGGCTTATCTTTTTGTTTCTTATAAATTTTATTAATTTTGGGGAACTGATTTTGTACTCAACAGAATAATAAATAAGTAGTATTAATTTATAAGTAATAATGAGTAAGCAGGACGTTCATATTACACCGTTATTAAGTAGGGAATTCACTCGAATTGTACTTCAGTGTGTGTGGTCACTCAAATTGATTATAATTCTAAGAGGCACTGCCCCAAAATTTAACAGAAAAGGAAGGATTTGACCGTCTACTACACAAGCTTCCATCTTTCTGTGCTAAATGAGCAGGACAGTTACTAATTATTCTGCTAAATATTGCGAGTCCAAGCTGGAGAAACTTTTAAAGAGTATTGTCAACTTAAAGTAAAAAGTTTGCAAAAAGTATAATTTGAAAAAGATGCAAAGTGACTTTGAAGGAAAGTTATTAATTCTGCAATATTTTCATGAGAAACGATAAAAATAATAAGAACCATTTTATTTGCATGATATTCGAAATCCCTTAGTTCTGTGTGCGTTTCAATTGACAAAAATATAAAATAACATAATTGGATTTGAATTTAATGTGGAAGGTTTTACAGCGTCAGTTTCTTACTTGTGGAGTGATCGAGGAATCTGGACTTGGGACATTTAGTAATTTTATAATTTAAGCAAAACTAAAATAGAACAAAACAATTTGAAAGTGAAAACTCTTATAGAAAGAAAAAGTGCTTGCAACAAATCCCTAAATGCATCATTGAGATCGTATTAAAATTCCGTCATTATTTTGTAATATCGTTTTTAATTATTTAAAAAAAAAAAAAACAATAACTATTAACAAATTTCTTATAAATCACGATATAGAAAAGAAGTCTTAATCCCGAATTTTTATTAATTTATTATTTTTACAATTTCTCAATATAATAAATAAAATTGAAGCTAATTAATAATTTCTTAAATTAATATTTATAATTAAAAATATTCACCAATGTAAAATTACCTTATTGGTGGTATTTAGAAAGAAAAAAATCGCAATTTATTTTATTCGTATGACTGAAACTTTCACCAAGAATTGGAAAATGATTTTATAAGTAGAAATTATAGGGCATAAATCCCCGTAAATTCTTAAAATTATTCAGAAAACATGTGCTTCGCAGTTTAACAACTCAAGAAAGGCATGCTAAGTCCGATAAAATTATGTTTAATGAGGCTTATGAATTTTTTTAAATTTTTTTTATTACAATGCTTTGTAAACAAATAAATCTTAAATCTCATGCAAATTAACAAAAATTTCTATTTCATGTATTCCTGCAACTTGTAAAACTAGTCACGAGTGATTTATTCTCGCGTCCAATCTTGTGTTGAAAACGGAGTAAGCAAAATGTAGAGTTATTTATCAAAATTAATTAAAAAGAAAAAGAACTAATCTGCAATACAACACGTTTATGCATAGGTAGGCAGAGGACTATGACACACCTTGCTAAAATTAAAATTTCAAATTATCTGTTCTCTATGAAAGGGAACAAGTTAATTAGTATTGTTTTTAAAGCGATTAATTTGCTTAAGTTAGCACAAATTAGCCATTCTGTTTCCCCAACTAATTAGTCCCTCGCCGAAGGCATCATTTACTACAGACTCGTCTAATTTAGCTGTGAATTTCTAATTTTACGTTAATTTCCGTTTAATTAAATCGTCATCCTTACTGTGATCTGAATTTTCTTAAATGATAATTCTTAACTCAGGGGGTTCATTATCATAAAATTAAGATGTGTCTTGTGTGACTTTCAATACGTTCTTAGAAACAGAAACAAAACTGAAATAGTTTCGTATTGCTAACGGGCAAGGAGAATTCTTAGCTTGAAATAGCATTAATTGATATCCGTCACTAATATGCAAATTAGAATATTTTAAGTGAGATTTTAGCACATGATGAATTAAATGGGGTGTACTTAAATAATTTCTAAAGCTGTTGTTACGACTAGATTAAATTAAAATACTTGACGTAATTAGGATAAACACACTGCAAAAATCCTTACGGAAAAAATTTATTTATAATCCATGGCAAGTAATTAGAATTAGCATAGGTCGCTATTAAATTTCATGATCAATAAATAATAATAATTGGGATTTAATCAGGAATTTCTTCTATTCGTTTATAGCTTAGTAATACATCGGTTTTATTAAAATTTTATGATAATTTATACCTACTTATAATTTGATTACTCCATTTAGAGTTATTTTTTCCAAAGAACCCGATAATCGTATAATTATTATTTCTAATAATTCCACTTCCAATTTTTGATACTGTGGATGGCCACATTTCTTACTTCTTATTGTCACTAGCATAAAACTATGCAAATTATTAAAACATTCTTCCATCATTTTGGAATCCAATTAACACATTCGTGCAAGTTTTTAACTAAATTCTAAATTAATGCGATGTAATCTTTGAGAAAACGTGGTATGTAAAATTGGGTATACACCTAACCCTCGATTTCCACGGTATTCGAATTGCACGATTTCAATTTACACGGCATTTTCGGGTAACCAGTCTACCGTGTAAATCAAGGGTTAGGTGGACTTTTAGAAGTCCATATTTCTAGCTTTTACATTAATTGTGGCTTACACGTCCTATAGTTTATTAATTTCCAATATGTTCAGAGAAAAAGAAGCCAGACCACCTACTTGAGTAGAGGAAAAAGCAAAATAACACCAAAGAATTCGATGTACACTCCAAATTAAAAATCATCATCATCCTCTTGCTTCCCCGCCCAATATCGATACGCAATTTTACATAAGCATTATTAAAAAAAATACACAACCAGAATTTGCAACTAATTGTTGTATTTTATCACTTAGTCACCTTTTTATTTTTACTAAAGAATTGGAAGAAGTCAGCGAAATTATACATCTAGACTTTTTGCCTTTATTTTACATTGAATTGAATGGAATTGAACATTAAACTATTACTAAATAAAAAACAAAATAAGTCTTTGTGTTCGGTTATAGTTAATTCCGCAAACCAAAACACTATTTCTTCAAGCACTTGACTTAAACTATCTTCTAATAGTTTTTTTTCTCTACAGAGAGAAAAACGCTTAGAGTTTGAGAATAATTTAATTACATCGAAAATAGTTTCGTAAATAAGCGAACTCTTATTTTCCTTCTTTAAGATGTGTTGCTTAAATATATTTCCGCAGAGGAATCGAAAAATGTCTTTGGTAAAGGGATAGTTTGTGTTCTGAGAATAAAATCACTTCCAAAAAGTACAAAGTTCGAAGTGATTGATTCAATCAAAGCAACGACATGATTACAAAAATTCGAGAATTATTTTTTATTTTTTTCTATAATGAAATTGTTTTTCATAATCCTGTTTATAAAAGT